>JAVIWB010005124.1:0-677764 GCA_031893035.1 Dermolepida albohirtum
CATAAGTTCCAGCAAATACGATGTGGTTCCAGCAAGATGGAGCACCACCCCATTACCAAATCAATGTCCGGCAGGCGAGGATCGATGGAATGGGCTGCACGATCCCCTGATCTAACGCCATTAGACTTCTTCTTATGATGATATATCAAGAGTATAGTATTAGATCGGTCACACCTGAGATGTTGAGCAACGTTAGAAAAAATTTTTATTTAAGATTAGGATGTTGTCAAGACGTTTGCGGCGAACACTTTGAACATCTCCTACAGTGGCATTAATGTTTTTCTTGTTATTTTTTACATTATCAAAAATTTTTCAAATTAATCTGAAAACATTTAATATTTCCGAAACAGTCGAAGATAGGTATAAGACATTGTACATGAAATATGTCTGGAATTTTCCAAAGAATCCAAAAGTTTAATATTTGGCAGGGTATTGCATTTAAAATAAGAAAGTTGGTATTAACCACTTTTACATGACACATCCTGTATATAAGCTTTTTATTTAAAAAAATACGCAACTAAAAATCCCAATCGACGTCTCCGAGCGTTTTTTCGAACACCCATCCATTTAATTATTATCGAATTTATTCCATTTGGCTGATACACACTGTATGTATTATTTCGCAAAGAAAAAAAATTAAGGTAAGCCAAAACGAGGAGCTTCGACCGGACACACCTAGGATCTTCGAATATATGTGAGAAACTTATTAGAAAGTAATCGATTATAGTTTTTAGTACGTATTTATAGATTATATGCAATAGAAAATGAAACGCTTAGAAAAACACATTCTTTTTCAATACATTTTGTATACAAACCAGTCTCCTATACCTACGTACATAGACATTTTTAATGAAATGTATTTATGCAGTTCATATTCATATGTAAGTTACTTCACTTATACAAATTTAGTATTTTCTTTTCTTTCAATTTCCTGTTCTGGTTTTGGTTCAGCAGATCAAGTAGTTTTTGCATCGTACATCTGGGTTAATGCAAATGCAGACTTTTGTTATATACACGATTGTTAGACTTATATAAGTTAATTTAATTTGTTGACTTGATTTATTCAGGAACTAAATTGGTGCTCTAGAATAAGATTCTTTTTCTGTAGTCAACTTCAAAAACTGTTTGTAGAATAACCTTGACCTCGTTTCGACGCTATATATGTTTTGTAATTGTTTTGCTTCGATTAGTTCCTATACACTTGAAACATATTCTAGTGCTATTGTTGCATGACATGTTCCTCAATTTGCCGATTTATTTTCTAATTAATTTTATATTTGGGAACATTCTTTGATTTAGATTTGCCTTTCTTAGTTTAAATCAAATTTTATATTGTTGATATTTATTTATTTCTAATGTTTTTGTTGTCTGGTAAGTTAGTTAATTTAACTATTTATTTTTGAGGTACTCTTAAATCTAGTTGCTTATGCCGGAACATTATTGAATTTAGATTTTTGTTAAATATGTTTATATCTTATTTCAATAACATTTTTTGAATTTAAGATAAATTTTGAATGCTATTATTTCAAAATACTTGTTTCTAGTGTGACTTTTACATGTTATGTTTAGTTTTCGACAATTAATATTTTTGGATAGCCTTCTCAAGACTTGATCATTACATTTGGAAAAATTTTTGGATTTACATTTACCTTCACTATATCTATGACTTCCTTCTGTTTCATTTCTAGATTTTAATTATGTTTACATGGTTTGTTGGTTTAAGTTTGGCATTTTTTTTTCAGATCTGATCATTACATTAGGGAACATTTTTGGATTTAGATTTATCTGCATTCGACCTATAACTCTTCTGAGTATTACCTATTTGATTGAAATCAAGTTTCATGTTATTGTTTATAAGGCGTTATATATGAACAATAATAGCGGTTACAATTTCAAGTTTTCTTACAACATTTTACTGGTTTGCTAGTTTCTGCATAGGATCATTTAGAGTTTTATAACTTGTGAATTGAATTCTTTAGGGGATAATAGACGAGTTTAGTGATGTATAAATATTCTTTTAAAAAATGTTTAATAGTATGAATAGAAAACTCAGTGTAGTTATGAGATATGAGACTACATAAAGATTGCAACATATTAGATTGGCTATATTCATTTATATCTGTTGTTTACTGAAGGAAGAAAGAAAGATTAACATTTAAGATTCCTTTAGGTGGCTGTAAGGATTATTCCTCGTCTTTCTAGTTTTATTGTATCCTTGCGTTTCTGTGGAATCTCTTAGTTCCTCTGCATATGACTTTTGAAATTAGCTCTTTTAGCCTCTATATAATTTTGGTATTGGTTCGACAATTTTTGCTCCTTAGCCTTAGAAATTTTAAATCACTTAGCTGACCAGGTTTCTTCATCGAAAAACACAACCACCATTTATACAGTTTTGCTCTTCACAGTTTTATGTATTTTTATCTGTTTATCTGCATTGACTAGTTGGTACGAACTCTTTGTGCATTACACCTTTCGAATCATATAAGCAAATCAACATTGTCTTCACTTTTGACTTCTCGGGTCGTCTTTTCTTCGGTCTTTCTGCATTTGGATTCATATATTCAGAGTATCGACGCTTGGTCTCTGGCTCATATTGAAAACACCACGTCTCATTCCCAGTTTCAATAGAATACTTGTTTTCGTCCTTTTTTGAGTCTTTGATCAAATCTGTGTAATGTTGAATTCGGAGCGATTTTTGATCATCAGTTAGCTTGTGTGATACAAACCTTGTACAAATCTCTCTCAGTCCCAAATGCTGTGTCAGAATTGGATTTTTGGAAATATTTAATTCCATTTTCACGAGTCACAATGAGGATTTCTGCCCATTTCTGATAAATTCACGCACAAATCCGATGTTACTTTCCGTAACCACAGATTTTTGGCACCAAGATGTTCGTCGTCATTTACGTCCGCATGACCGTTTTTAAATCGTTTATACCACCCATACACACTTGTACGTGATAAACATGCATCACCATATACTTGATTCGTTAAATGAAACGCTTCAGTAAACGATTTACCGAGTTTAAAATTCCTTTTTAAAAATTCATATGTCGACCAATGCCAAATACGCACTGTCACTTTATACGCAATTTCTCTGTTTCTAATGATGTAAATGTAATGATATTTTCACATAACATTGGTGGAGGATCTACCTTACCGATGCATATTTTTTTAATAGATGGAGACACTAAGAATTACTGTTTTAAAAAGTTCGGTTTTCGGTGCGACAGACTGTGTATATGGTAGTGCGCATTAATGTTCAAGTAAAAGGGACATGTTTCTTTTATTCATATTTTCAAAACAAATTAGTGTCTTTGAAGGACAGACTGCAATAATAAAAAAAATCTACAGATTAGACGTCACAGGTAAGCGATTGAGGTTGCAAAACTATTTAAAAAATATAGTACGATTGCGAATCATTTTAGTATTGTTAGTATTACTCTTTACATTGCGCGTGGTATAACTTTAGAATAAAACGAAAGTAAATATCTCGTTTTCTTCGATTCAATTCGATTATATAGAGATTTTCCTATCTCGATTGAATACGGTCCCGTTCGGATAATCGAGAATCTTTTGTAATATCTAATGCATACAGCCATCGCATAATGTGTAATCTTATGAGCGATGAAGAAATGTCAACTGGCAATAATTGTGGCCAGCTCACATAATTGCAAAGTACAATTTCCTGAAATCGTTTTCGATTGTATAGGATTTCGTCGACCGCAGATTTATAAATAAACCATGACTATGATAAAGGAATATAAAACATTTGAATATACGCGTGAGTCGAATACCATTACTATCATTGTTTTTTATATTTGTGGTTCTCTAAAACACATCGTTCCTCTAATGTAGGTGACGTCAGTTATCTATAAAATGCTATATTATAAATATATAAATATTATTACATAGACTTTTGATGCCAAATTGAAGAGTAATAATAAGTAAGAGTGTTATTCAATACTGCAAAACAAAACCGGATATCAAGGGTGTGAGAGAATATTAATTGCAGGGGAACTTATTTCAGGGTTTTCTACAGTATTAAGTACAATTGTAGGGGTGACAAGTGACTCTTGTTATTTTAGAATATACATATATATATATATACTGCTAATTGCGCAATAATAGTAAAGAGACTGTTTATTTTCATGGCAAATTTATTTATAGAATACTAAATTAACATACAATTCAAGCAATTGACATTATTAATCTAAGTAATATTATAATAAGTTAATAAGCTTAAATTTTACTTGCGTCAAAGTAACCACCCCTAGCTGCGATCACGGCTTCACAAACACATGGCATTCGTTCAGCTAGTCAGTCGAGATATTCCACATCGGTACAGTTCTATACATTCCACAACTTATCCCAAAGATCTGTCTTGCTAGTAGGAGGTATTTTACGCACTTCACGATCTAAGCAGTCCCATAACAGCTCTATCTGATTGCAGTTCGGGCTTTGGGGTGGTTACGTCATTAATGTAAGGATTCCTCTTTCAGTTTGGTCGGTGAGAAACCTTTTTACAATCTTTGCTGTGTGTTTGGGGTCGTTATATTGCTGATAAACAAACCCCGAACCCATTAACTCCATCGCTGATGAAAGAGCATGCTCCTGCAATATACCCAAATAGACTTCTTTTATCATTCTTTCTGTGATTTGCACCAATTTTCCGGTGTGTCCACCTCCAAAGCAACCCCAAACCATCACATTTTCACCACCATGTTTCACTGTCTTAACCACACATTCATCTGACATTATCTCCCCGACACGACGACGAACAAAAGTATGGCGTTTATTTCCAAAAATTTGATAAGACTTGTTTCTATTCTTCGACAGTCCAGTACCTGTGTGTTCCCGCCCAGGCCAATCTTTTTTATTTATGTTGTGCAGACAGACATGGTTTTTTTACTGCTACTCGACTTCTAAGTCTAGCTTCAACTAAACGGCGTTTGGTTGTTGTTGCGCTAACCGTGGCTTCGCGGTGTACGTTATATCGTGCTGCTATTTCCGGGGCTGTAAGGCGACGACGATTGCGCAAGGACATTAATTTCAGATATTCATCTTCCCTTTTAGTAGTTATCCTAGGTCCTCCACTGCGTTTTGGTCCCCGAGTTGGCCAGTTTCTGCCATTCTGTTTATAGTTTGGCGAACACAATACTCGGAAACTTTTAGTTTTCGGGCGATTGCTCTATTAGAAAGCTTTGTTTCATGCAAAGCAATAATTCTTGCCCTTTGTTCAAGAGCTAGTTGCTTTCTCCTTGTCATGTTTTAAACACAATTAAAAAAAATACGCTCACTCAATAGCACTTGCTGACACTTCATTAACAACGTGAATACTGAATATTCACTGTGTAATAGACATACAATATACCCTTACAAACGCACAAATATCAGGTAAAGACTGGCTATTACTCCCACGTAATAAGCCACACAATAAACAATTCCGAGTAAGGGATAATCTCCATGACAGCCTCATTATATTTCTTACCTGAATATTATTTTTTGAAATAGGAAATAGGGCGTTAATTCGTTTATACAAAATACTTCGGTTAAATAACGTGCAAGTATGTAAAATGATTTTAGTTTGGATAAAATTTCAATATATTAACTTAAATATTTTATTTCCTTCTGCAATTAAAATTATCTGTAGTGAGATGAAACTTATGGACGGTAGTATATTTATATATATTATATTTATATACTCAATTATCATCATTAATTGCACAAACATGCCTAACTATGCAAAATTAACGAACAATCTGTAATAATACTGTTATTTCGACGTTAAGGGATGAAAAGATTTCCATGCGGGAAGTTACTAAAGAAATGGAGAGCAGTAATTAAAGTATAGGCGATTTAAAGTAAAAAGTAATTGAAATTGACTCTGTTAGAAGAAAATCAGATAAGGATAGAATGTGTAGCACAACTGCAAGAGATAACCGTGTAGATTTATGTTGTGAATTGTGTGAAAGTTCACAGAATTCGTGGTAACTAAAGCAAGGTTTCCAGCTAGCGCGATGGTTTTAGAGTATATTTCCCATTTGTGAGCTGAACGGCATTGGTGTTGACACCAGGTTCCTAAAAAAATTAAAGCAATACTCCCTGATAATTGAAAAATATGATCAAAATTACTTCTCTTGTGAGAGGTTGAATTCACCTTTTGTTTGCCGTTAAGGAATTTCCATTCCTCCCCCCTATACTCAAGTGCTTGGATTTTGGTTGGTTTGGATTAGGTCTCTAACTTCAATGCACCTATTTGATTTTCATAATTTTATTTAATACAAATCCTTAGTGGATTCTCTAAATTTATTACATCATTCAAACACTGCCGTATGAGAATATCTATAGTAACCAAGCTTCCCGTATAAATTTCTGGTGACTGATGCTCTTTCTAACAGCACGAGAATTATCTTTGGATGGATTTTGAATCATAAATATCATTTTTTGGTTTAAGCAAGACGTTTAAAAAGAAGTAAACAGAAGCAATATCATTTAATATGCATAGAAACTAATGAATTATAATAAAGAAAGTTTGAGAGAAGAAAGTGATTACGTAGGCTTTTATTTAAATTGGTCACAAATGGTATTATTAGCCAAACTGATACCATGACCAGAAAATTATATGCAGGGATACGGAAGTTTAGAATACATATGGACCAAACAATATACCTTTGCAGCTGATCTATTTTGGCCAATAATAGGAATGAACTTTAGAACATTGAAATGAAGTGATAATAGTAATAGTGATAGGAAAAAAAAATGAAATCTTGAGACAGTTGCAAAAGGTAGAAAGAAACTGATGCAAAATTAAATATGAAGGGCATTTAAAATTGAAATAGCTGCAAAAATATAAGATACTATTATGGACTGAGAAACTCCTTTAAAGTAAAACAAGACACTAAGAAAAGTATAAATGAACGTTCTTAGAGGTTGCTGTTGGTACGAAATAAAAAAGCAATTCGTAAAATAAGCCTTATATGTTACCAATTACTTTCTATAATAGTATCTCAAATTGATGAAAATGGAAAATGAAGTCGAAATGTGTTTTGGTAATACCGTGAAGATAATAAGTGCGAATTAGTGTGGTAAGAAGATTAGGAGCGAAATCAGTCATGAAAATGTGGAAGAGTAGGGGATTAAATTAAATTAGATTATTTGAAGTGACAATAAAACTTATTCCACTGAGACCTTTTCAAATCTATTTTGGTCTTCATGACTTCTCGGAATATCTTGGCTTTTTGCATATCTATTGTAGCTAGGTCTTTTAGCGTCTATGTAATCTTAGTCCTGTTTTATCAAGCCCTACATTTTTGCTTCACTAATTCCAAGACATGAGAATCATTGCGTCTATGGTGTTGACTCTCATAGCTTTATGTATCTTATCTTTAGATGATATTGGTTTAATCGCTTTCGTGGATAGTTTTCCCGTGGAGAGATTTTGTTTTGTAATTTTAGAACCTCTCGTGTTCTTTTCTACTTTTTGTTTTTTGGTTTTATTCTGCACTTTTTCCGGACAGAAGAGAAAATCTAGATGACGACTAATCAAATCATGGATATTAAAACAATTATAGAAGGAAAACTGAAGCCCTAATATACGCAAAATTACTTACGTACGTCAGTTATCTAAAATTATAATTTTTTATTAATTAATTTTATTAATATATATTGCATTAATCATTAAGAAAGTGTGTTAATTGATCATTCCTTTCAAATATTCTATAATTTTCTTGTTTAATGCAAAATTAATTTTATATATTTTGTTTCATTCAAGTGTTATTGGATGGTTTAGTGATCTCTTCGACAGATATAAATTTAATGAGCAGAAATGCCGAGAATTTTCTGTAGTCCAGTCGGTAGACATGCTTTATAATCGGGCTTTGTGACCTGATTATTAAAAAAAGAATGAAAGACATAATTTATTTATAACCTTCCTTATTGACTACAAAGAATGGATATATAATTAGTCAAACATATATTTTACACGTTAGCCAGTTTGTTTGACGTATTTTATCCTAATTATATTTGTTCTTGTATTACCAATCGTTGTTGCGTTGTATTAATTGATTCGTTATCTTCCCGCTAAGTTTATTAACCTACAGGATTTTGTTCTATCTCTTATCCGGTTCAGCTGAGTAATGTATATTGTAAAAACGTACTAATGTAGTTAAGCGAATGTAATATATAATACGAAACAATAAAAGGTATTCTGAAAATTTTTCATGTTATATTTATTAATATTGCAACAGAAAATATATTTCGTTTGTGTAATAATAAATATATACTGACAATCAAGTCAATAAGTTTAAATCTTAATGAATTAAATAAATATTACTTAGGTTATAACTTATACTCTTATTAAAATGATCCTTGAAAGAATAACTCCGACTTATTGAGTTCAATAACCACACTTTTTGTAATTAAATGTAAAAGATATCTAATTCATGTATTAATTAATTTCTTTACTAATAAATATAAATTTTTCGATCCATTTTTTAATTGAATTGTAAAGCTTTTAAATTTTTCGAAATCTATTTTTTAAATAAAATAAATTTTTGATTTAACATTAATTAAATATATTTGTATAATCATGTTATTTATTATATTTAATTCTTTTCGAAATGTAATCTCATTTAAAATAGCATTTACAGTCATGAGCACGAAAAGAGCAGTCCTAAATTAATGCTCATAAATAACATTTACAACAGTCAATTCTGATACAGCTACATTGAAATTATTTAAAATCCCCGAGTATGTATGGGTTCCGGTAAAGTACAGAATATGTGTAAGAATTACTGAGTTTTCTAGTCATGCGCTGTTATCTTGCGTGTGCATTACAATAGCAGTACCATAGCTGAAGGCACTAAACGCGGATGTTTCAATTTCTGTCTGTTGCGGATTAATTCAACAATTTTTAATCATCCATTTCTGTTGTAATATGGACCAAGCAAAATATTGTTCGTCGGAAAAAAGAGCAATTATACTCGATCCATTTAATAGAGGCAAAAGCTACAAGTTTATACAAAGTACGCTCTCATGTTCTGCGAAAATGGTTGAACAGCTAAAAACTGGAGAAAAGTGAAAGACAATCGTGGTGGAAAAAGGAAAACTAGCCCTAGAGAAGACTGAAACATTAACTTGTGCCAAGAAGACACCGTTCATAAATTCAACTGCAATTAAAAGTGACTTGCACCTCTGTTATTAGACGAAGATTGATTCAAGGAAAGTCGAGTGCAAGATGGCCTAGGAAAGTACCAATATTAAATAAAAGGCAAATACACAGTAGATTGTCGTTTGCTTATGAACACGTACAATGGGAGGAAAAAAAGCGGTGTAATGTACTGTGGTTCGATGAATCGAAAATAGTTTTATTTAATTCCGGTGTATGTCAACAACACGTACGAAGATCACCACTTACATCAAAAAGACTGCGAAATTTGGAGGCCCAAGCATCATGGTGTGGGGTTATTTTTCATGGTATGACGTAGGCTCTTTACACAAGATAGAAGGCATAACGGATGCTGATGTCTATGTGAACATATTACAAACTGAGCTTCTACCATATGCAGAGGAAGAAATGCCACTAAGATGGTTCTATATGCAGAATAACAATCCGAAGCATGTTTCTCGCAAAGCGAAAATAGCGACTTAAACCCCATTGAAAATTTATGGGTGGAGTTGAAAAAAGACTGTATCTGCTGATGAGCCGAAAATATTGACGATCCATGCTGAATATGCCAAGCCGAATGGCAATCAATTTCAACAGAGACATCTAGGCAACTGGTGAACTCGCACCACAGGTGTCAAGACGTGATGAACAATGAAGGTCAAGTAGCAAAATATTAAGTGATTCAATACAATTAACTAAGTAAAAATGACATTTGATTAGTATTTTGGCATGACTGCTATTTTAATGCACAATTATTTTGTTCGTCCTAGAATATAAACAGTTTTATTTTCTCTTTGGCATTACGAAACCTATCTATTTATCGTTATAGTTATGAAACACACAAACAGTTAAATTCAAAATTCCCGACAATTAAATTTACAGTAGAAAAAGAAAACAATGACAAGTTGCCTTTTTTGGACACCTTAGTTATTAGGAATGATCTCAAAATAGAAATTGATATTTTCCGAAAAGAAACCAATGTCAATAGATTCATCACGGCTGACTCAAATCACAGCATGCAACAAAAGATGGCTTCATTCAATTTTCTGATTAATCGTTTGATCAATTTCCCACTAACAAAAGTAAGATATGAAAGAGAATTGAACCTCATTAAGAATATCGCGATATACAACGGTTTCGATTCGGAAATAATCAATGGATTAATTAGAAAGGCCAACATAAGAAAAACAATCCGTGACACCACATGTCTATCACCACAGAGCAATCGGGAAAAGCATTTTGTTTGTTTACCTTTCCATCTAAATAGTATTTTTAAAGAACGCGGGTTTCAAGTCTGTTCCCGCCCCAATAATTCCCTTAAAACGCTTTTAGGAAATGCAAAAGACAAAATCGAAGAAAATAAAAAATCGGGAATCTACCAAATTGAATGTTTAGAGTGCAATAGACAATACATCGGCCAAACTAAAAGATCGATCGAAACCAGGTATAAAGAACACCTTTCGCACATAAAATTCAACCGACGGGAAAAATCGGGTATAGCGAGACATGTATTAGAAAATAACCACAGTGTTAATATGGATTGTTTACTTTTGATAAAAAACGTGTATAATTATCGCGAACTAGACACGTATGAAAGCATGCACATCTTAAAGAATTTAAACCATGTGGTGAACTATAATGACGCCGGCCCCTTACAATCGTCCCTTTTATCTCTACTGAATGTCAGAGGAGGAACAATATCATAAATCACAGGCAGGCACTTGTCTTGACCGTAATAACCTTTTTCAATGTAGTGGATGTTAGTTTAAGTAAAAGTAATTTTTAAAAATCTTGTGAAACAAACACAGTGTACATCTTGGTTTTGAGCGGTGTGGATCGCGTACGGAGTTTGATTTTCGTACAGTTTTTTTTCGCCGTGTTTTACCAGGTGCGACACTTTGAAATTATCTGCTGATGATGACAACTTGGTTGTCGAAATGCGTATACAGAATTTACAAAAGTTAATGTGGAAAGGGGTTATATATCAACCTTATTGATCAAGTCAACCAACCACAGGCTCCATCAAATTCAACTTGTAATAAACAGTTCGACAAACTTGAATTTCTTTTATTTAACATATAAATTGATATTTCAGCCACTGCTATTTTCGTTCATGTGACTGTATATAACAATAACATTATAATATTTACACATATTAAATTATCATAGGCTCAGAAACTAGACTACTCCGTTCGGTTTAGATAGAATGCATAGCAGTTACATTTCGAAATTTTTCCACCCTTTTCCCTCCTTTTTAAATTCCAATCAGTTGATTCAATATAAATATGTGTTTTGGTATCAATTACTCCTTTATCCAATAGAGTGATACATAAATGTCCAAATTTTTATTTACACTTCTAAGTAGTGCTTTTTATAGCTTTATGTTTACTATTTTAAACTTTGAAGTGTTTAAAAATACATAAATAATACATCTAATATGTTGTCAAGTACTGGTTTTTACTTTTTAATGCTTTCTTTTTTTACATTTTACATAATCAACCGATATTTGTTTACGTGGTCTTTTTACATCTACGTTTTAATTTTTTCTCAACAACTATATATAAACTATTATAAATTAACAAAAATAAATCAAAAACATTTATTTTTCATATTGACTTGTTTATATATATATAACGGTACATAGCCTGAGCTGCATTTTTGAAACGAGCCGTGTAAGAAACGCATCAAAGCAGAATAAAAGCTTCTTTTTCATAATTTAAAATTAATTGCATTTACATACATACTTAATCTTTCGTCTTTTTTACATTTATATTTGTGAACATGTTAAGTTGCGTCCTCCATTGCTTTCCAAAGAGCCCACCTATCCTTTTTGATAAGAAATTTCAATCAATATTCCTTCCTGTTCTTTGCATCATGTCTTTGCTTAGTTTGCAAAACAGGAACTTTCATTGCTTTTCCTCTACAATTTCTTAGGAATATTTTTATTCAGTTATTTTTCAAATTTGTCATATTTTTGTCGAAACATAATTCTAAACCACATGCTAATATACGATGATAATTTGAGGGGAAATGAGATTGGAAATCAAACAAATGAATTGGGCCATTAAGTTTTTAATTATTTTTTATGTTCCTGTTCAATGCATTTGTACCAATATTTCTGAAAGTGTTTTTGAAGATCTTTAAAATAATGTTTCGTTATTGCAACAAGATCTACGACACGAATTTTGCCGCCAACTTGGACATGGACAATTCTACATGTAAGACGTGATGTGTACCTTCAGTGGATATATTTGCGATGTTAATTTTTAGTTTAGTACAATATTATTAATTTAGTTGATAATTTCTGAAGTTCTTACAGTTTTTTGGAGCCCTTCAGTATGTTTCGATTGCTTAGGATTATCCATTTAGATCATATGTGGGCAACAACCGGCCCGCCGTGAGATTTGATCCGGCCCGCGAGACATTGTCGTATTATTTCATGTCTGATATCTATCGCTCAAAATTATGAACATTACTTTTAAACACGGCCCGCGAACGTATTTGCTCATTAAAGTTTGGCCCACAACATGTCAAAGGTTGCCCATACCCGATTTAGACACTTTATTGACACTATCAAATGTTAAACACGCCTTATAAAAGATTTTCCAAAGGGTAGTTCTAATAATACTAGTAGAGTCTCATTTTCTACCAGATCATCTTCGCATGTGTACTTTTTGCCTTTTTTATTCACTTTCTTTTTATTCATTTTCTTATCCAATCTATCGTCTTTTCTTATTATGCTTTTCAGATATCTAATTTTTCCAATTATTGCAGTTCTCTTTCCAAATTTCTCTCTTATGCAGCTATTCTGTTCTTCTTACGTTCTTCTTACTATCATTGTTTTTGTTTTGTAGATTTATCGATTTTCATTTTCATTTAGTTCAGCACTTTTTTAAATATTTGGTAACTTAATATTTTCTAATTTGTAACAATTAGAACCATTTCGTTTTTTATTCTAGTTGCCCGCATTTTATAGTGACTCTCTTCGTATTATTAATTCAACTTTTATTCTTGACCGTTGCTGTCACCTTCGAAGTAGTGTCCTTGTCTAAGTATTCACCTGTCCCAGCTTTTTCCAGTTATTCAGGAAATCGTTTTCTGTGAACGAGTTGCGTATTGCTTGTGATTCCTTTTCAATTTATGCAATACTATCAAAACGTCGGCCTTTTAGCTGCAGTTTCATTTTCGGAAAGAGACCAAAAGCGCAAGGAGCCAGATTTGACGAATAGCGGACGGAGAACGGTAGTACTTGATGTTTTCGTCAAAAACGTTTGTGTGAAAAACGAACAGTGAGATGATACGTTGTTGTAATGTAGCGACCAATTTTCTTTTTGCTAAAATTCGGGCCGTTTGCTTCTGATATCCTCAAGGAAGCACCTCGAAATATTGCAATAGAACTCTCAATTAACCGTCTGGCCAGCTGGAACGAATTCTCTGTGCACTATGCCACTCATGCAAAACAAAAGAGAACAGTAAGCATATTCTTCACATTGACCTTCACTTGTCGGTATTTCTTAGTTCTTGGCGGTTGTTTAGTTTCTGGATCATAACCATATATTCTTAACAAGAAGTTTTCGTTGTCCGCAGTTGCAAATGGCAACTCATCCTTACTTATGATCGGAAGCCAGATGTCTAGGTACAAACTCCGCGCCCAATTCTTCAGCCATATTTTGCTAATATGTACGATATCCGACACAATTCTATCTCAGATGTCAACAGTAGTCTGACGACGTTTTTCACGAATGAGCTGTTGACCTGTTGTGATGTTTTCAGGCGTGGTAGACGTCGCAAGTCTACCTGTTCGTTCGGCGCCATTAATGGACCTTCTTGAAACGCGCAAACCATTCAAAAGTTTGTGTTCGGCTCATTGATTACCCCCCGAATGCTTTCTGAATCATTCTATATGCTTCAGTAGTTGTTCTTTCGAACTTAAAACAAAATGAAATGCACTTTATTATTATATTACTACTTTATGCAATCGCATGTAGCTTAGTGAAAGTTGCGCCAATCACGTTGACACTTGACTCACACATTCTGTAGACATATACTACCCACTATGTACCTTAATAGGGCATCAGTTCGGGAACATCTGGATAGTATTTCGTGCATACTGCTTTTGCAGTCATTTTTGTTTTCTTATAGATCAGCAATGAAAACAAATATGATTTCAAAATGTCATTCAGCCTAACCTTCAAGATCGTTGAAGGAGGAGTATATGATGCAATTTTTGTAACGGAACTGGTTAGAGAAAAAGGATTAGACGAAAGATTTTTAAAGCGAGTGTCATTAATGCTATGGTCGTTATAATAATTAGCGTTTAGTTGTCGATAGAGTTTCGTAAAAATCATTGACGGTGAGCTATATTCGAAACGAAGTTTAATTGACAATAAAAATTCTAACACTCCCAGCATTGTTTTTATTTTAATATCATCTTCATTCGTGTTCTAATTTAAAGCTATTTTTTAAATGATAGAACTTCAAAGTGAAATTTTAAACTACAGAGAAAAGAAATTCGTTTACACATAAGCTAATCTTATGTTCCTTCACATTGTAGAAGATGCAGAATTGAAACGTATATTTGCAGATTATGTATACGTAATTTAAATTTTCTGGATATACAAAATCCTATTTTCAGAATTCTTGCATTCTTTTTTATTTTTTGGTGCACAATCAGAAGTAGCTATTGCTGGATTTAGCGAGACTCGAGTGAGGGTAGTTATCGTCGAAGTCTCAACAATGGTGTATTCTTATATATTATCTGCAAGTACGATTTCCAGAATGTAAAACTCCCCACAAAAGGAAAATGAAAACAGAAATATTCTGGTCACAATAATATTTAACGTCTGACGTATTTCGCCAATTAAGTTGTCATTCTCAATAGAAAGCAGAGGTATTGAAATTGGGTCAACGGTAAACGTTTTATAGCACAAACAGTTGTATGTTTGGGTGTTGCAATGTGAAGAAAAGCCGACAAAAGTCATCCGTTCTCGAAGTGTCTTCAAAAAGGTCGCGACATTTATTTCGAAAGCAGGTCATGTAAGTCAATGCAAGTTCTCAAACAGCACGCAAGACGATTGAATTTTTAACCAAACAAAGCGTCAAATTGTTGGACCACCCTCCGTACTGTCCGGACCTAAGGGCCAACGATTTCTTTATCTTTTCGGAAATCATGCCAGTCGTCAGAAGGAGCAGTCGACGCCTTCAAAAACGCAATTTTGACTTTACCAACAAACGAGTGGAACAACTGCTTCCAGAATTGGTTCGAGCGCATACACAAGTGCATTAATCTTTGTGGAGAATATTTTGAAAAACAATGAAGTCTTTAAAAGTCATCTGTTTTATTCCAGTTTTATATGCAAAATTTAAAAGATAACCTACGTAATAATATAATTGACATATGTTATGTGGAACATTTTAAAAAATAAAATCCCTATTAATGTATTCTAAGAATGTTTAAGTCCATATTTAAATCTAAATAAGTAATTTTTTCATTTTAGGAAGGAATTATGAATTATGATTAACAAAAATCGATACTCATATTTTGATAAGATTATCGTTCAGCTTGATAATGCAAAAATAATAATAATAAGCGTACGCTGCACCGCACGAGATAACACCGTTATCTCCGTAACCTTAATAACGCAATAGGTAATAATACAACATAAACGTGCAATATCACGGCGGGACATCGCGCCGTATCGTGTTGCGTATAAAATTCACACAAACATGTACAATACTTGTAGAAGATGAAAATTTTATTTTGCCATACGGGCCGTAAAAATGTAGGTGACGTGCCCTTGACACGAAATTTACCGGTAAATAATCAAGAAAAAAGAAACGCGTAGGAATATCCCATATGTGAACAAATGCGTTCAAATAAACAGACGAAATACATAGGCGATATTTCGTTGTTCCCCGGATGGGTGTGAGAAGAAAACGCGTGCCGTTGTTTCGGGAGCGATGGAATATTGGAAAATTGGTGGGGAGTGTACCGGAGCAAGATAAAAAGTTACGGGTAAATTTCGGAGAAACTTGTTTATTACGATGCTATTGACGCTTAAGGAGTGTATTTGATAATTTGGAAAGTTAGCTATAGTCGCACTCAACTACAATAATTTTGTATTGATATAATAATAATGTTCTTCATTATACAACAGATGTACACATTTATTTAAAGAAGAATTCAACAAAGAATAGCAGGGCTGTTTGTTATTAAATAACAAAGAAAAAAGAAAACCTACATACATTATTTCCATTAACCAGAAAAAAGAATTGCATTAATTAAAAAGATCTAAGTTAATCTTGACTGCGATTTTGGGAGCTTTTCCTGATGATGGTCTAGTGTCATAATTTGGTATCAGAAAATTGATTTCTGCAAGTAAGAAAATGAAGAATCAATATATTTATTAAAAGTTTTTAAAGAAGTTAGTACTAAATATGTTCGACTACTCAGCGATTGCATGTAATTCTCTCTCAAGAAACTAACATAGTCTACACCATGTGACGAATATATTGGCGCTGAGGAGCTCCAACAACCAAAACTTTATCATTTATGAAGGAATCCACTGTCTTTCAGATAGAGAAGATATGAAGGCCATAAATATGAGAATATACAGTAATTGCAAGCAGGCCGTCAGAGTCTTGAGTAAGCCTGTTAACACGTCAAGGCTGTTAATAGACTGCCATTTTAATTTGATGAATGCAGGTTTATGCAACGTCACAATCCAATGGACTAAGGGGCATGACAGCAACTGACCTATGTCCGTCTTAAAACCTACTATCGTATCGGAACAAATCAAAGTTGTCTCATTAAAAATTTATTATTAGATGGAATGAAATTAATATATGTCGATCTATCCAAACGCAGGAAATGCAACACAGTACCTCGAGTACTGTGTCACAGTGGTAGTATACGAGGGGGGTACCCAAAAATAACAGGAATGGCAGCGCTGTGGTTAGGGTTATCTAGCACTTGCCTGCTGCTAAGTGTGCGTGACGCAACTTGTTCTGCGTTCGGTGCAGTTGGTTCTTTTGCCGAATAAAGTTGTGCTTTGTTACAGTGTAATGTTTTGTAATAGGTTTTCGTTTGCTCGTCGTTTTTTGTAATATCGGATTTAAGTGAACAGCGCGCGGTTGTGAAATTTTGCTTCCTGATTGGAAAAAATGCTGTAGAAACAGTTTTGATGTTGCAAACAGGGTACAAAAGCGACGCTATGGGAAAAATTGAAGTGGGGGTTTTCTCGTTTCAAAAAAGGTGAAATGTCAATTGACGACAAACTCCATTTGAGAAAGTTCGTTCAACTGTGATTGAAGACCGACAGATGACGAACCATTGAAGCAATTGTGGAGTTTTCTGGAATAACTTGGAGCTCAGTGCAGCGAATTTTATCGGGAGAATTGGGAACGATAAGAGTCGCCGCGAAGTTCATGCCCTCCATTTTGGCTGATCAGGACGAATCTTGGTGCTACGGTTACGATCCTGAAACGAAACAACGATCAAGTCAATAGAAGACTTCACCTCTCACAAAAGAGCTCGTCGAATGAAGTTAAACGTCTTAAGACCATGTTCATTTGTTTTTTTTATGTGAGAGGGATTATGTATTCTATTCTAAATTCGTATCATTCAGTCAAACAGTTAAGCAGGTATTCTATTTGGAGGTTCTGAGAAGACTGGGTAACAGCGTGCGATGAAAGAGACCCAATTTGTGGCAGTCGGGAGAATGGTTTTTCCATCATGACAATGCACTTGCTCACAGTCGTATCAGTTCGCCAATTTTTAGCTAAAAACAGCATGTCTCCTTTACCCCATGTCCCTCACTCACCTGATCTTGCTCCGTGCGACTTTCTTTTGTTCCAAGAATGAAGGGGAACATGAAAGGATATTGTTCTAACGAATTGGAAGGAGTGAAGAAAAAAGCGACACAGCAACTCACAGCCATACAGAAAAACGAGTTCGAACGATGTTTCCAACAATGGAATCATCAATTAGACAAGTGTATAAAGTTAGGTGGAGAGTATATTGAAAGTGTGAAGGTTGTTTTGTAAAAAAAAATAAAATACATGTTTTTATAGAGAAATTCCGGTTATTTTTAGGTACCTCCTCGTATATGCACCTACAAAGTTTTGTTATTTTTCTCTGCTGAATATGATGTTATTATGGGACACTCGGAGGCTTGTATTAATATTTATTTACATAAGTACTTAGTTATTTAATTAAATTAATACTAAACATTTTTATTTTACTTATAATTTGAGCGTCTATTTAATTTTTCAATTCTGTTTCGTTTATCTAAGTTATTGTATTCTTGGATAAAGAATTGCTAGAATTTGCTTCATTGGGAACCATGGTTTTCTTGATAGCAATCGAAAACTGCTGCAATATGTCTTTCTGACAAAATGGAAAAAAAGTTAAAACATATGCAAAATAAATACAACGTATTGATATGTATTTTATCAGATATCTTGTATAAAATGTACAAAAACAATAATAAAATACGATGTGTATGAAGTTACCTTTTGTTATTTACGATTACAAAATTAGTTATTTATATTTCCTGTGATAAATTCCTTTATATGAACTATAACTGATAGATAACCCAAATAATAATAATAATAAAGTTATCTTTAAATGTAAAAGTACAAATTTATATCAAGTTGTTTATTTAAAATTTTTTAATGTGTACAATATTTCCGTAACAAGAGTAATATAATATGTAAGCAGTGTTATAATTTTTGAAAATTCATAGAACTCTTCCATATTTATGTTTCTTTTGTTTCTCAAATATGACAAAATAATTAGATATTATGAAATAATAATTAATATACTTCATCATCTTTAATGCATCGCAATGCAAATTAGTATTCCATTGACGTCAATTATGGAAAATATAATATAATATACTCGATAAATGAATTATAATGGCTAATGGAAATACGTAAAACAGGGAATAATAAATATAAAATTACTTACTATTACTAATTATAAAGAAGAATTATTTTATATAGAAGGAATCCAAACTTTACTGTACCGAAACTTTTATATTGACTTCGGTAGTGTAAATGAAGAATAAAGGAAATATCCCTCTTGTGAGAAAATTTTGCCAGCAAGGTTTTTTGAAGGAAGCGAAGAGGTTTCAGACACGACAAATAAAGGAAATCATCATTATAACAATAATAATAAATATAATAATGGGTGTCCCAAAATTAACGCAAGATTTGAATTTGTCGTCATTTGTGCAGTAAAGTGTTGGCAACATTAAAAAAACAATTCGACAGCTAATAGTTTAGGGCTAGTAAAAATGGAGCGTTACACGATAGAACAACGTGTCTTCATTATTGATCGCGACATGATAACACAGTTCTTTCTGCTGAAATTGGATGACATTGATGTGGCCAATATGTGGTTTCAACAAGACGGTGCCACCTGCCATACAGCCCGTGAAACAATTCAATTACTGCATGAGACATTTCCAGGTCCTGTACTCTCTCGTTTCGGTGATCATAATTGGCCCTCTGGATCGTGTGATTTAACATAATTAGATATCTTTTTATGGGGTTATTTGAAATTACAGGTCTATGTCAACAAGCCCACAACCACCCATGCATTAACGGAGGAGATTCAACGCTGCATCAACGAAATTCAGCCACATTTATGCATAATGCTCATGGAAAATTTCGACAAATGAGTGCGTATGTGCATGCAAAACCGTGGAGGCCATTTGCCCGATATGTTATTCTATAAATAACCCTATCCTATATACTTTATTATTCAATAAAAAAATAACAATCAAAAGACTAAAAACTGTGTTTTCTATTTAATTCAAATCTTGCGTTAATTTTGGGACACCTTAGAATAACAAAACAATTTTTCAATCACATATACATTCTAAAAATGAGTCCATACACAGACATATATAAAAAGCAGCCGTTATAAAAATAACAGAAACAATCAGAAAATTCCTCAATCAATAATAGAACCTCATCAATATCAGTCATTCGATCGACACAATCGCAACTACGATAATAACCTTCAAATGGATTCACAACATATAATTTGCATATTGTGGAAGTGCGAGAAAAATTTCCGTTGTAAAACAATTTACGGTCCAACAGACCAAATTTTGCTACAGGAAGTAATAAAATAAAAAAAGTACATAGTACACACAAAAAAATAAGTAAATAAATTTTATATATAATAAATGTTATATATAAAAAATACTTATATATGCTTCAATGTTGGGTGTTAATATGTCTGCATTTCTGACCATTTGCATTAATAGAATTCTTCGAAAATATTCGTTCTTGATGTACATGAGTAAATGTGAACAATTACGGAGAGGTTATGGGTGCAATATTAAAATCAAAAGCGGAAAGTAAGTCAGGACAGTTACTCTAACCATCAATTAATTTATGTAAAAAATGTGTGCTGTGTTGCTTTCTTTAATCAGACAAAAAGTGAACGTTAGATTGTTCCGGCGAAAAGCATATTCATTTTCTCCATCCGGATAAATGCCAGAAGTTTTTTGAAGCATAGAAATGTTACTATTTGCAACTAAATCAAATTATAACATTTTGAGTAGATTAACGCTTTCGAAAAGCTTGTTAGACTTTAAAAAATCTTAATGTTTGTACCGTTACGCATTAAATAAGTATATAAGTTGAAATTCAAGGAGTGATACAACGGTATTCGTAAATACTTTACTAAAGTAGTTTGCAAAAGCATATGTTCAGACATTGAATAAGAGGATGGAAATTGTATTAATTTTCTTAGTAAAAGACACAATGAAACATTTATCAATATTTAATGTAAGTGATTATTAATACCAGATCAATCAATTATAAAACCATCTTGTAAACGCCCGATATCGACATTAGTCGTTACTACATTGAAAATTTTAATTTTATCAGTATAACGAAAGGCATTAAAAGGCAAACTTTACGTCATTTATAAAAAGTTGATAAGTAATAATAATGGACCAAGGTGTGAACCTTGAGGAGTCCTGTAGGTAGGTATAAAAACAAAAAAAAATCATTAAAGAAAATATATGTAGTTGATCTTATTTCACGATCTCATAAGTAGAATCATGGTTTTAAAAAAATTAAAATTTTCTGCGATAGATCTTTGAAAAGTAGTATTATGTAGTAGGATTTATGGTTTGGTTAAAAAATATGAAGTTAATATTAATAGGCATTTTTGTTGTCGAGTTATATGCAATTTAAACTGTTTTTTTCTGTAAATGAAAACTTTTTATATTAGAAAATATGCTTCTATCACTTAAAATACAGTTTATGTAATGGACTTATGTTAAGGAATTTATTTATTATTTAATTAAACTTGATATTAATGGATTTAAATCAATTAAATTAATAAATATAATATATAATATATAATATATAATATATAATATATATATATATAATATATATATATATACATATATACATATACATATATCATATATATATAAATATAAAAAATAATAAAAAAAAATTATTAAATTAATAGATGAATTACAGCATGACAAATAGTTAACTGTTTAAAGTTAAATATATTAGTTTCAAATACTGAAATTAAAAATTAATCTACTGGCCGTTTATGTACACTGTGTTTCAAAAGTAAAGAACGTTCGTCGTTATTATTAATTTAGTTTTTAGTAAGATAAAGGAATATGTTGAAGGTATTATTTGGGAAAAAGACTATGTATGATAAACGTATACACGTGTTTTTTTACATATCATGATTATTCTACGCAAAAAATTCAAAACATAAACTTATCGTGATATGTCTGACTGACTGCATTTTCGCTGGTTCTTAAATTTCTGTCTTCAACTTATCAAAACATACTAATCTTAGAAATAAATTAATTGTGATTGCAAGTTACACGTCATTTAACACCTAATAATTCAAAATGACTTGATTGGCACGCAATCTTCCAAGCGCAATTAATTACAAAATAGTGGAATATGTTCCTAAAAGTGCATTAAAACTCAGTAAGTATATTTGGCGACCATTTGAGGAACTTTGTTTCAACAGAAACTAAAACTATAGGCGTGGTGTATTGCGAAATACATCTAGAATTAATATTTTCTATAGTTTAGACTCTTATTAGTAAACTCAATGTATACTGACTGAATAAATAGCACTCGTTCTATAAACTTATGTTTCAAAGCAACATAAATTTCGTTTACTAACAAATGAATAGAGATGGTCAGTTTTACCGACTCATAGTAGCGCACCAGGTACACTTCATTTTAAAATCTAGGTTCATATGTATGTTGCCCATAAAATCAATATACATTACAATTCCAAGAAGAATACAGTCAAAATATTGGGTCTGGGAAAAAGTTCGTGGCGTTTTTCCCGATAGATGGCATTGGTTGCCGATAACTAAAGAACAACAAGTCACAGCGACACCACCGACGGCTCGTTTTTTAGATGACCTTCCGAACGTTAGTTTGAGCTTAGAAACATTGTAATCGGTGCAGTGGTTGGAAAGTTATTCGCACTTGAAAATGGAGAAGAATAATGAGAAATTTCGCTATATTCTGCAATATTATTATGATAAGGGGAAGAACGCTGCGCAGGCTTGTGATAAAATTTGTGCTGTGTACG
This sequence comes from Dermolepida albohirtum, assembly GCA_031893035.1. Taxonomy (NCBI): domain Eukaryota; kingdom Metazoa; phylum Arthropoda; class Insecta; order Coleoptera; family Scarabaeidae; genus Dermolepida; species Dermolepida albohirtum. Next base: position 22,782 of record JAVIWB010005124.1, read on the forward strand.
GTGAAGGTACTTTATCGAAATCTGTTGCGCGGAAATGGTTCGCTCGCTTTCGTTCTGGAAATTTCAATGTGAAAGATGAGTCACGCTCCGGTCGTCCAATCACTGAAAAATCTGATGAAATTCTTGAAAAAGTCCAACAAGATAAGCATATCAGCAGTGTCGATATTGGCATGGAGCTAGGCATTGACCACAAAACTGTTTTGAACCATTTACACAAAGCTGGTTACAAAAAAAAGCTTGACGTATGGGTTCCTCATGAGTTGAGCGTGAAAAACATGATTGACCGAATTAACATCTGCGATGCGCTGCTGAAACGGAATGAAATCGAGCCGTTTCTGAAACGTTTAATAACCGGAGATGAAAAATGGATTACGTACGATAATCGGAAGCGTAAAAGATCGTGGATAAAGGATGGTGAGCCGTCACAAGCGTTCGCTAAGCCAACATTGACGCCAAAAAAAGTGATGCTGTGTGTATGGTGGGACTGGAGGGGAATCGTCCACTACGAGCTACTTCCAACTGGTCAGACGATTGATTCTCAACTCTACTGTGCACAACTAGAGATATTACGCCAGGCGATTGAAAGAAAACGGCCCGAATTGATTAATAGGAAAGGTGTTGTCTTCCATCATGACAACGCCCGACCACACACTTCTTTGATGACCCGTCAAAAATTGAGAGAGTTTGGTTGGGAAGTTTTGATGCACCCACCTTACAGTCCGGATATAGCACCCTCTGACTATCATCTGTTTCGATCTCTGCAGAACTCTCTCAATGGAATTAAGTTGGTTTCAAAAGAAGCCTGTGAAAACTACTTGATTCAGTTTTTCGACCAGAAACCACAGAAGTTTTTCACCGATGGGATCATGGATCTACCAAAAAAATGGCGAAACATTGTCGATAATAATGGAGCATATTCGGTTTAAATGAATTCGTCCACGCGCCATGCGGGGACCAGCTGAATTTTACTGAAAAAACGCCACGAACTTTTTCCCAGACCCAATATTAATAAATAAAGTAACTACATTTCAAATTTTAGCACGTAATCAAAAACTACACCAACTAGACATTATTTCTGCTCTAAAAATGGTGTTTTATAGCTAATATATGTACATCACTGTATCGATTCGTTACTGATAAGGTCTTACATTCATTCATACACCTCTCTAAATATACAGTGATATCTTCGAAAGTAATTAATAATAAAAATAAAAAAGTTCATTTCACAACTCCAAGATTACTATTTCAATGCTCATATTAACTAGTAATAAAATGATATATAATAATATTATAATACGTCATTAGGATAATAATAATGTCTACAGCAGTACTATAAACAGGCTAAATATTCGTGATGGTTTAGATGATTTATTTATAGATATGGTATATTTCTCGCTATTAGTTTGGCTGCCGTCGGTTGATGATTTTATTTACAGCCATACTGCGTGATCGTATATTAGTTCACTCGAGTCGTTTCTAGAGTCTGTATCGATGATTCAGACAATTCTACGCAGGTGAGTGAACATATTATGTGAACGGTAACATAGGTTACAAGAGATATATTAAGTATTACATTATATTATTATTAAATGCATACGTCGGTACCCTGATTTAATATACCATGTTACTTTCGTAAAATTTTCTTTGTGTCTGGCAAGCAATATATTTTACGGAACAGACACCGTATATTAAATCAATCGACCGATATATTAAATAATTATACGTATCTTCTGTAACCTATGTTATTGTTCACGTGACATTTTTGTCATCTCTTGTTGGTTGAGTCAGTAATACCCAGTCCAGAAGCGACCTAAGTGAATTAGTAGACAATTGTGCGATATAGCTGTAAATACAATCAATCAACCAACACCAGCCAAACTCGTAGCAGGTTCTCTATTCTATAAATAAAACATCTGGTACTTAGTTATATTTTAATAGCGACTTGCTTTAAGCATCTTGTGGAAGGAAATAATGCAGGCGGTGTGCCGTATGTAACGGTGTTTTATACGAAATGACCTAATTATTGATTGGGATCTACTCGCCAAAGAACTCTTTGTAGAGTCTTTCAAGTTCTACTTGGCGATGCAGCTTCTGGATGTCTACCGTTTTTATAATTTTGTGTGCAATAGAATTGAAAAAAGATCGTCCTGACTTGATGGCCTAGCCTTAAAAACGCCGTTTAATGGTAATCCTGATGCTGATCTACTACTGCCGTCAAATACGATACGATTGATGAGCATTTTGCACTCAATGATGCGGTAAATAAAAACAAATATTTGATTTAAGTCTTTCTGGACCTATTTTAGATATGTGACCAAAGCTTTGATATTCTTCCATGAAATGACAATACTCTAACATAAATGTTGGAATTTTGACAGTTTACGCTCAAGTAGATAAACTTATGTTTCTGCTGCACTCATGAATTTGCCCAACTACTCTTAGTTTTCGCGAAGTTCTAAATGAACTGAAAATTTACCTGTTACGAGGGTAGCCGTTTATATTTCGGGAACTGGCAATACTGTTAATGTTGCCTCCGATTTGATGTTTGCATCGTGAAGTTTGTCATTTTTGACAATATATTTACCTTGACAGTTTTATTATCCGGTCGCTATTTCTATTGTTGACAGTAACTTGAAAATTTTATGTCAGCGAAATAATGGAATAATTAACTCGCGAACATTTTCCTGCAATTATTTTTCACAACTTTCGGCGTAGATTATCTTAACAGGAATGCATCGACGAGCTGAATTCTTTACATGGTGATGAAGCACCATCGAAAACTACAGTATATCGTTGGTATAGTAAATTCAAACTTGAACGGCGTTCTTTGGACGATGAATTTCGTGAAGATCGTCGCATAAATGTAGTTGTGTTGCAACACATTAATGAAGTGTCTGAATTGATAATGCAAGACCGCCATGTAACATACCTTGAGATCGAGGCATCTCTAGGTATTAGTAACACCAGCGAGCATAAGATCCTGCATGCACATTTAGCCGTTTAGAAGTTATGTATGTTCACGTTGGGTACCATATAATTTGACAACCGCTCAAAAAAGGACTCGCGTCGATTGGTGCCAAGAAATGCGCAGAAAATACAATAGAACATTTATATTATTTATTATATTTATATATTTAAAGAACATTTATAAAATCGTCACAGGTGATGAACCTTGAATCTATTCGTATGAGCCCGATAGCATACAGCAGTTGACTGTGTGAGTATTCTAAGATGAGCCAAAACAAACAAAAGTTACTCGCGCTCGAAGTACATCAAAACAAATGGCCGCCTGTTTTTTCGGAAATACCGGTCATGTTGCGACCGTGCCTTTAGAAAGTTTTAGAACGGTCAATTCCGAATGGTACACAACTATTTGTTTGCCAAAAATTTTTGAAGAAATAAGGAAAACAAACCGAAAACGACAGATTGTTCTCCGCTGTGACAATGCGAGCTCTCACAGGTCGATTCAAACAGTTGAATATTTGACCGGGCAAATATCGAATTGATGAGCCATCCCTCGTACGGCCCTGATCTAGCACCCTGTGATTTCTTTTTGTTCCCACACGTGAAGAATAAACTTCGTGGTTAACGGTTTTCTACGCCGGAAGAGGCAATCGAGGCATCCGAAACTCATATTTTGGAGATACCACCTTCGCAGTGGCAGCAATGCTTTGCGGATTGGTTTAAATGAATGCAAAAGTGCATTATCATAAAATACTCCAGTACTCAAAAAACATTCCGATTTTTATTGATTCAAACAAATTAGGATCGGTTAAGGCTATATTTTAGGGAATATTCCATGACGATATCGAGAAATTGAATTGAGGAATATTTTCAGTAATGTTGTAGATTATCAAGAAATTTAGACTTTTGCGATAATAACTGTGCAAGGGTATGATATCGCCGAAGTTTGACTAGAAACGTTTATCATAGACGAGTTTATTTCCCTACTGGGCTGTTTATTTATGATAATTTACGATTTAGTCTTTTAAATAGGGAATAGTGAGTGATGTGAATCTCACATTTATTGGCTTATTTGGTGTACTGACAATATGTATGATTGCTGTTGATAATAAATTATCATAAATATATTTGCGTTGTAATAATTAGTTGTTGTATTTGTTTGAATAGATATCTGCCCTGGAGTTTAGTGTATTTGAATCAACTTTCTAATCTACGTGCAGTAATGAGTTATATTTATTACAACGACTTTAAAATCAGCCATTGCTACTATGACCCTTTCTAAAACAATTCGTGCGATGATTTAAACGCTTTGTTTCTGAAAGTCGTTTTGTGATATTTAATTCTAGGCATTTTTTGCAATAGAATATGTAATGAGATTCCTTACAATAAGAACAAGACCTGTTTGTATTTGCATGAGTTTCTGCTTTGAATTTTATTTTTTGTTTACTTGTTCGTTGTTTAGTGATTCCAACAATCTTTTTGTTAAAAATTCAAAAAATTCATTTATTGCAGGGCTGACTTTATCATTTGTTTGCATTTCCAATTCCCGCTTAGAATTTGAATCTAGGTTGTTTATTAATAAATATAAAAGAATAACATCCTATTGACCAACGGGTAATGTCAAATTGTTGAAAGCACGAAAATATTTTTCAAAATTATCCGTAAATTGTTTAATGGCCATCGTTGTATTATTATTAACGCCCGGTAACTCGAAAATTGCCTTTACATGCAACTTAATAATAACTTTTTATTTTCATAGCGCTTTCTTAATAATTCCCAGGCTGTCTTGTAATTTACTTCGGATGTCTCTAATGATTGTATGACTTGAATTGCTTCGCCCCTAAATGCTGTCCGTAAACACTGATATTATTAAATGGAATTTAAATTTTGATTATTATGAATTAAAATATTGAATGTATCAACTACCAAGTTTCATAGGATCCCGTAAATTCCAAAAAATTAATCTATGACAAGATTACGTCTTTTTGTGCACCTGAATTACTAACTCTAACATCTGACTTGTTCTTTAATTTTCGCTTAGCAGCTGTAACTAATTTAAAATATTTATTTTCAAACTCATCTCTTTCGCTCTTTTGAATTGGTGTATTATCCTATAATTCTATCTGCGTTTTAATATCAGTAAATCTAATCACTGAAGGTTGATATATACCGCTTTCCACAATATTCTGTATACGTATTTCAACAACCAAGTTGTCATGATCAGCAGATAATTAAACAGTGTCGCACCTGGAAAACTACGGCAAAATACCCGTACGAAAACAAGTGTGCGTTTTGGCTTTTAACGGTACGGTTCGTGTGTGAAATTTTGTTTTCGTACGGGTATTTTTCCGTAGTTTTCTAGGTGCGACACTGTTTAATTATCCATTGATGACAACAAGTTAATTGTCGAAATACGTGTACGGAATACGAAAATTAATGTGGAAAGGGGTATATATCTACCTTCGGCGACTAATTTAATCAATTACAGGCTCCATCAAAATTACCATTAGTAAATTTGACGATGTAATTTCTAACTTTTCTAACCTCACTTGCAATTCTTCGAAATTTGATTTACTCACTTCGGTTTGATGAAATTGAAGGGATTTGATGAATCGAAGGTTAGTTAACAAAGTTTAGCATGTTTTTAGGTGTAAAAACGTGCTAAACTTTGTCAACTAACCTTTTGTGATACCGCGCCGTGTTACGAACAATTTTAAATCATTCATTTTGCGTATACCATAATATTAAAATAAATCTAATTGGACGAGTTCAATGACGTTGCTAGGTTAATGTAATTGTAATGGCAATAATGAACCAATAAAATAGAAAGAAATTATCAGGTATGCTCCCATGACTAGCTATGTGGCTGCGAAGGACTCTATTTTATTTAATTGTTCTTTTGGCAGTAAAAAGAATCGACACTAAATTTTGTTTGTTTACTGTTACGTAGTATGTGATCGAATGTTACACTTTATATATCTTGTAGCTACATTTTTTATTCAGTACCGAAACCTGCATTATATCTATTTTTAAATTAAAATCTGGCGGTAAATACAATAAGTTACACCAATAATAACAATAATAATTCATGCCTTTACATCTCAACAGCTTAATGCCAATTACAAGGCGTTTTGAAAGACCACGAGTTATTATTACCTTCATGCTCGTGGTGTGACTTAAGATCTTTGTCAGCATTCGCCTAAATGATAAAAGCAAGCTACGAAAGACCTTCTGGACAGCAGGCCATCGGACTCGAATCCTAGACCCCCGGCATTATAAGTCAATGTCTTACCACTGCGCTACCAGCAGGCTAAAATTATGAAAATTGTGGATTTTAAATCATATACCAAAAATTATTCAAATAAGGTTAATATAACCCATTTCCACAATAGACTTAGGTTCGATATTGTCTTTTTCTTTCTGTGCGAATTCTGCCATGGTTTCAGTTGTGACTGTGATTAATTACACAGGCCAACCATGAAAAAACTTTTTTTTATAAATTTGGCTCCCCTTTATGTTTTTTGACGCGCTGAATTCGAAAATGAACTCTAAAATACCACAGGACGTAAAGTTTCCTCGCATGTTTACTTTATGTTATTTATGCATTGTAAGCGTATTTAAACAAGTTTTTTCGAAGTTTGTAGGCAATCAGAAAGACTCTAATTACGAAAATATAGTTTAAAACATGTTGAAAACATTTCGAGAACTTGGATGTAACATGGATGGAACACCGTTCAAAACCAGTGCACATCTTGGTTTTGAACGGTGAGGATCGCGTACGGAGTTTGTTTTTTCGTGCAATTTTTTCGCCGTGTTTTACCAGGTGCGACACTTTGAAATTATCTGCTGATGATGACAACTTGGTTGTCGAAATGCGTATACAGAATTTACAAATAGTTAATTGTGGAAAGGGGTTATATATCAACCTTATTGATCAAGTTAATAGATTATTGACATGTTTTTACATTATATTGGAAACGAATATGTGAATAGATGTGAATTTTATTTTGTACTCTTGAGAGATGGTGTATAACAAGCACTAACCGACCAGGGCACTGTTTCAATTAATTCTTTGTTACCGTAAGTTGCAAGAAGCTATTACCGAGCACGTCGGCTTCCTTATTCGTAGTAGCATCAAGTTAGTTATTAAATTTGCTTGATTATCCGTCTGCACAGACGACTCTCTAATTCACAGTATATCTAATGTAAGTGAAGTCTGAGAAGAGCCGCGCCACCGACGGCCGAGTTGGTGCCATGTTTCAATGTGTTCCGATGCAGTCGAATACCGTAAGAACTTAATAGAAAATCTTTTTCAACAAGCAAAGAGAGAAATTTTAAAATAAATGAATATGTATGAGACTGGTATACTTCTTTCTCCTGATGTGCAAAAAAGTTTTTCTTTAATTAGTATACGTCTATGTTTTCCTTGTCGAATACTGTATATCTAAGTATAAGTGCTTTCATTTATTTTTTCTACATTTTGAATTGAAATAAATTCAAGAACATTTTATTTAATAATCAGGAAGCTTTCCCACTCAAATTATTTTAAATAAGCCAGACAAATTCTGTTAATTTTGGTCACTTTATGTTTCGTTTAATTCTAAAAAAAATGTATTTACCAAATGGCTAAAGATATGTGGCAAGTTGGCAGTTTTAAATCATATAATATGCTCGTAATAGCTGCATACACAGCCAGAAGAGTTTGTCGGCAGTATTCCATAGATGGAAAGTTGGAGTGTTAGAGTCTGTTTTTACCAAATGCTATATCAAAACTAATTCTTTTAATAATATGTTATGCTTAGTTAAAAATAGAAGATACGTATCTATTTAATTATTAAGTAGTAATTATACATGCGACGATGTTATATTCGTAGATGGACCAAGGACATCTATAGAAGAAGTAGCATAGAAAGTTCTCAAGTACAATATTTTAACATTATTGGAGTCAGAAAAAAGGCAGATTCATATCCTAAAGCTAATACATATATTATATTTGGGATTGCAGAAGGAAAACTAAAAAAATTTAATTAGTAAAAGATAGTATTCTTCCCTTCCTTGATCCCCTTTCAAACTATGTAGGCTAAAGCAGCAAAGTATAATAAAATAAATGCAAAACAAGAGAAATTTAAGTTTCATTCATATAAAAAAAATACGAATTTGGAATATTAATAAAACTATGAAAAGGAAACGATTTACATTACAAGACAAATTTTGACTTTGACATTACAAAAGCAATGTGGAAGTAACCATCACTTTTCTTCCCAATATATTTGTCATTATCAAAAAATATATTGAGGATTCTGCAATTGGAAATTTTAATTCTTGGAGAATTCAATAAATATGTGCGTGACCATTTGTAAAAAATTTCAATTTTTTATCAACATCGTTTCCATATTTAATATTGTTCTACTTTTACTTATATAATGAAGTTCTAGGAATTGAAAATGCCTTGTTAAATCAAAGAGAAAGCAGTTTCTACGAGAACATTCTTAGACAATTCTGGTCGGGTAATCTGTAATATATTTAAAGAGAGCTTGTGCGCAATGTGCTTTTATAGTGTAAGTAACGAAACATTTCATTCTGTCATCCGTATTTTAATTATATTCTTCTTATTCTTTAAAGTAAGGTTAGTGTAATGCTTAGAATATCTGAAGAAAATTGCCACTGAAGTGTTTTTTTTATCAGTAGGGTTTAAGTCAGCAACAACTTGCGGATAAAGCGCATGCTCTAAGTCTTTGATATTTAAAATTATCAAAAAGCTCGAAGTAACTGGTTTGGTGACTAATAAAAAAGCGATTGACATCCTTGCGAATCACCCAAAGAGTTAACAGAAGATCTTTGTAGATCGTCGGAAGTTTTTTGACGTTTGGCGCGATTTAATTAGACAGGGACTTAGAAGAAGGAAGCCATTACTGCGAAGGGGTAATAAACAAAAATGGTTGGGGAGTATTGCCGAATTCATTCCAATTAGACATTGTACGATGAATCCATATATGAAATATCCGGATCCAAAAGGAGACAGTGTGTTTGTGGAAGGGGAAAATTAGAATCGGATATTTAGAGATTGTGCAGCGACGTACCAGTAGGAACGCAATTAATTGAAAATAATTACATTTTCCAGCACAATCCGAAGCATATTGACAGGATGGTTAAAAATTATTTAAATGAAATCGGGCAGCAAGGAGTTGCACAAACTTCAGTTACAAAGTCTAAACTTAAATATTATTGAATATACATATGTGTGATTATTTAGATCGTGAGAAGCACAAAGGATAGTCAATTATGCCAACCAACTTCGCGATATGCCTTTGGAAGAATGGAATAATGATCCATAAAAATTTCTGGCAAAACTGCTCGATAGTTTACCCAAACACGTGAGAAATGTAATAACTGCGAAAGACAGCCATATTAAATACTAGTACTATTATCTTTATTATTAACGTTTTTTAGTTATATGCAATTATTTTTGTTAAATTACCCAGGCCAACCATGAAAAAACTTTTTTTATAATTTTGCCTCCCCTTTATGTTTTTTAATGCTTTTGGTGCTGAATCCGAAAATTAACTTTAAAATACCACAGGACGTAAAGTTTACTCACATGTTTACTTTACGTATAATAAATGCTTAAAGTGCACTTTTGAGTATCTGTGTGACTAATACAAAGAAAATCACTTACTAATCTACAGGTGCATTTTCTACACTTACATTTAAATTTTTTCCCAGACAACCTTGGAGGTGTAAGTGAGGAACAATATTTATTGATTGGCCTGTGTTATTAATATCAAAAAGTTTATTATGTAGAAGTTTTTTTAGTTATTTTTTTTGAAAATTATGCAGCATGATAAATTTTCTATGGTGATTTGAATGTTTTACTTATGCACACATACTTCGAAGTGATGTGCAGGCCATCAGGAAGTTACCGAACAAATACTTATTATTAACCCTTTGCACTCCAGCCTAGTAACTCATGGAGGATACCAATAACTCCAGCACTATATTAGTTACAAGTACATACCTGTGATGTAAAGAAAAATGGAGTCATTGCAATAAAACAAAACATTTATTTCTTAGCTATTTTATTAAGAAACATATTCTAATTAATATTATAAAAGAAAAACAATTTTTAGAGCTCAAAATTTCTTAAAGTGTGATATCTTTGGAAACAATTACCCGTATGCATTCGCGGTTTACCGGGGCAAGTATCACAATATTCCGAAGTTTCGCGTCTTTGTCCTTTTTCCTGTCTATTAGAACACACAATACAATCTCTTTTCTTGCCTTTTCGCATTATGTGCAGTCTTTTGTCCAGTCTTGTTTCATGTGTTGAAATGGAAGCCTTTGATCGATCTTCGTGGAACTCACCTACGAGTTGATCGACTAATCTCTTGACGAACTGCAAATGAGACAGTGATTTTTCGTTCTTGCTTTTTTTTACACACTTATATAAAATGTATGCATTTATGGCAGACATCTCCATTCCCCAAAAGAACATTTTCCTCCATCACTTAAGAGATTTTCTTAGGAAACAGTATGATGTGTATTGATCCGCGCGATAACACCACCCATTGAAGCTGCGTAGTTAACAACAATTTTTGGCTTTTCCACATTTTGTTGTTCACATCTTCTTACAAATCTTGTTTTTGTAAAGAATCCAGCGCTATTACTGGTGCTTAACACCGCAACTACCCTTTTATCTTTCCAGGATTCATTTCATCGTTCTTCCTTTTTTGTAAGTAATTGATTTATTTTCACCGAATTCGGGTTTCCTTATTGGATCAGGTATGTCCTTGCGATTGATTTTTATTGTACCTGTTAGATATCGTTTCATTTGTAGTAATTCTTCCGCCAGTACAATGCTAGTGTAATATCTATCTGTATACATATGGTAACCTTGTGCATTTGGTACTTTCGACGATAATTTTTTATACAGATGCAATGGAATTCTAGTACTCACAGGCAATTGAGGTTTTATAAGATTATCGGAGGTAATACTGCCGTAATATGGGAGAATATTGTACACATACCCAGTTTCTAAGTCAGCCAAAATTTTCGCCTTCCATCTTCACTACACGAACGTTATAATTGTAACGATAAGAAACTAAATGAAGCACTTATTATAATGTAAACATAATAAACATATCATAAACACTATAAGATAAACACAAACGCTTACCTAAGCTTACCTAAGTGTTAAGGGCGCTAAGTCAGTAAAACAACCGTGTCGCCGTAGCCGCGACAGTGGATTTATTGTTAGCATTTTAATGTCGCAAATATGGCGATAACGGAGTGCAAAGAGTTAACATCTGCTGAAATTAGCATTGCACCTAAATATGCTAGTGGTTTTGAAAATTTTCGATATCTTTTGAAATTTAGTTCAAGATGTGCTGTAAGTATTAAGATTATTAACATGTATATTTGCAAATGTATATGCTACATGAACGAAATGTAAAATGGAAGCAACTATCTGTTAGAATCTTATAAATAAAGCAACTAAAAATACTGAAATTATAAATAAATGTATTTATGCATATATGGATATATCTTTCCATAAATTATATGAAAAATAACCAAGTTCCAAGTTTTAATTAATGCATTTGACATATGCTATATCAAAGGCCGACATAAATTAATAATAAATGCTCTATAGGCAATACTAGCTTTATATTTCTAAATAAATAATGTAGAGAATGTATTTTGAAAATTAAATTATCATACTAGAACGACCCTCCAGATTGGGTGTTCTTCTATTGATGGTCCTGGAAATTTGACCTCTTCAGCGTTAACGGTTAATTAATTGATCAACCTTTATCTTGGCACACTGTTTTTTGCCTGTTATGAAAGTGGATTAATTTTGTTTTGTTATTATTAAAATTTAATAAATCTGTTGTTAACCGTATTTATATATTTTTTCCATTTACTCCGTTTATATAATTTATTCTATTTATTCCATTTATTCTAATTACTTTATTACTGCATTATTCTCTTCGCTCTTTATTCAGGGAAAATGATTTACTCACTGTTCATGGTTTATTCATTTTTGTGTACATGTTATTTAACTTTAAAAACAAAGAATCTTTAGGAAGAAACTTAAAATGTATTTGAATGACGTTCGTCACAAAAAATGACTAGAATATTCCAAGACATACTCATAAAATTGATCAAAATTGTGTGACGTAACAGAATATTTTTTTAAAATAAATTACATAATTACGAAAAATTATAAAACAAACTAATAAATTTAATTCAATGGTATTTTCACACTTGTATAACATCAAGCCATACTTTCTAAAAGAGTACTTTCATAGTATGCTAGGATGCTAGTATAATTATATTTAGTGGAAATAAAGGCTATTATTTTATTTATTTCAATTATTCTTATCTGTTTAAAATACCTTCGACAGTAGGTTATTTTTATTAGATAAATAAATTTCATGGTCTTTATGCTTCATTAGCCTTTCCTGTAGAGATATTTATTTTGTTCTTATCACTACGCATATGCTATAAAATTTAAAAAATTAATAATCATAAAATACAGTTTAAAAGTCCCTAGTATTATTATTGTATTATTATATTAAAATCGCATTCAATGATATAATTAGGAACCAGTTAAATATTTTCGATACATGTAGACTAATTTGTGGAAAGTCCCGCAATTAGTTTGTATTTGGGAAATACAAATATGTGAGTTTTTTTCTAATGTATCTTATTTAATAGCATGTATTTATAAGATTTATTGTAGTTCGTATATTTTTAAATAGTTTTAATCATTGATTGCAAAACTAAACATAGTTATTCATTATATAAATTAACCACCATTACATCTATGTCTACAATAGTTGGACAAGAAAATATATTACGTGAAATAACCTTTAATATTCTACTTATTGTCTTTGTTTATGTGTGAAGAAGATCAATGGATGTATGAAATTTTATGCGGTTCTCGAGAAGGATACAAGAAGCGCGGTAATATACACAGTCTGTCGCTGATAAAAGAGAACTCTTTTAAAATAGCAATTCTTAGTGCCGCTATCTATTAAAAAAATTATGCGTCGGTAAGGCACATCTTTCACCAATGCTATGTCAAAGTATCGTGACATTTACTTCATTAGAATCAGATAAATTGAGCACAAAGTAACAGTGTGTGGTTGGCATTCATCGAAAAATTAATTTTGAAGAAAGAGCACATATCAAGTTCTGTTTTAAACTTGGTAAATCGTTTACTGAAAGGTTTAATTTGATGAAAGAAGTATATGGTGATGCGTGATTATCACGTACGAGTGTGTATGAGTGGTATGAACGGTTTAAAGATGGTCGTACGGACATAAATGATGACGAACATCCTGGCGTAAAAAAAATCTGTGGTTACGGAAAGTATTATCGAACTTGTGAATGAATTTATCAGAAATGAGACGAAATCCTCAATTCGATACATGGTAATGGAATTAAATATTTCCAAAGATTCAATTCGCATTTTGGCACAGCATGTGGGATTGAGAAAGATTTGTGCAAAGTTTGTACTACACAAGCTAACTGAATTCAACATTGTACGGACTTGATTAATGGCTCAAAAAAAAAAGAACGAAAGGTTTAGGAATTCTATTGCCACTGGCGAAGAGACGTGGCGTTTTCAATATAATCCAGAGACTAAGCAGCAAACCTCTGAATGAAAGCACCCAAGCGAAGAAAGACCGAAAACAATCCGTTTGGAAAACTCAAAAGTGAAGACAATGTTGATTTGTTTTTATGATTCGAAAGGCATAGTGCGCAAAGAGATTTCACCAACTAGTCAAACAGTCAATGCTGTATATTATCTTGATGTCTTTTGGTGCGTATTCATCGTGTGCGCCCTCAATATTGTTAAAATGGTAGCTAGCGTTTATTACATGATAGTGCACCATCTCATCGCTAGACACTACATTTTCCAATGAAAGGACAGCGTTGTGCCAACGTCGAAATCATTAAAAAAAGCGTCGACAGCGGTCTTGAAGGACATCTCTAAAGATGAACGTAAAAGTTCATTCGACATGTTAATCGACTGTTCGAAACGTTGTTGAAGCCGAAGGCGACTATTTTGAATAAAATAAGTGATTGTGTATATAGTCGTCATATCATCCCTAACACAACTTTTAATAACGGTAGGATTCATAAAAGATTTTAATAAGCTAAATATAAACGGCAAACTAGAACAACACCACACAAGAAGAATGAGAAGATATAGAAAGATAAATACGACAGAATGATCTAAAACGACGGCAAAAACCCATAAGGAACAACATTTTCTGAATATTACCTATATATGTTACTGGTATCATCACACGAGCAATATCGAAGATGATAACAAACATTCCAGTTTTTTACTCTAGTTCAATCCGAATTATAAACAGAACCAGGACACCTTTCTGAAGATGGCAGCAGTGAACTGTTGAAATCTCGAGAATATACAAGTTTACACATAGATTCGATACCCCTAGATAATTCAAATTATTGTTGCGAAAATCTTCGAACGATATTTACAACATACACATATGGTATACGGGCAGCTTCTAAGTTTACCTGACGCCTCACGACTCCGTGTCTATAAGACTAATATAGCAAACATGTACATATTTACTTATTCAAATTGGCTTTAAAGCACTCGTTTGAAGCCATATCGAAATTGTGTTTGCATAACAAAATTATACTTTATATTAGAGCCCAATAATTGTTAACGTTTTTAATTTTAAATTTGCATATATGACAAAAACATAGCTTAAAACCGATTTATTAATACGTTATAAATTCATAAGAAAACCACTAAAATGCGTATCATGCGGCTAAGCTTGCTAAATACTACAAGTACATGTACACTTGCAGCGAATGAATACCACTTGCCTGTTTATGAATATACACATAGTCAATAAATAAATATGTATATATATATATATATATATATATGTGTGTGTGTGTTTGTGTGTGTGTGTATAACGGGTGCTTTTTTAAGAGCTTGACAACTTTAAATAATAATACAAGACAGAAATATTGTTAGAATGACCTTTTTTTTTATAATCTGGTAGATAATTTCATGGCATTTATTTCTGAAATAGAAATATGATTTCCGGCATATGTCCGCCGCGGCTACGAGTTACATGGTCCATTCGATCAGTCCAATTTTTGACTACTTTTTCCAATAAATCTGGCCGTATGGCGTCAATGGTGGCTTGAATATTGGTTTCCAATGCTATGTTAAGTCATTGGTTTATGCCAACAAACCAGCACCTCTGGTTTGTCGGCATAAACCAATGACTTAACATAGCCCCATGAAAAGTAATTCAGAGGCGTTAAATCGCACGAACGAGGGGTCAGTAAACAGGACCACTTCTGGAAACAAAGTTGTTACCAAATTGATTTTGCAATAAATCGATCGTTAAGTATGGCAAGTTGCGCCGTCTTGTTGGAACCAAATGTCGTCGATGTTCAGCTGATTAATTTTTGGAAACAAAAATTTAGTGAGCATGGCTCGATTGCGCTCGTCATTCACCGTAACCATAGCTCCTTCCTCATTTCGAAAGAAATAAGGGACCGATGATGCCATCAGAGTGTAAACCGCACCAAACTTCGTTCCAACTACGACAACTTTGCTTATTGACGTAGCCATTTAACTAGAAACGAGCTTCATCACTAAACAAAATTCTTTGATAAAAATGCTCATTTTCGGCCAGTTTCAAATGAGCCCAATAAGCAAAAATGCGACCCAAACAATGATCGTTTGGCTTCAATTCTTGCATGAACTGTATTTCATAGGAACGTAAGCCAAGCGTCAAATTTTCCACGTAGTCGAAGGACAAAGGCCAACAAGTTGAGAACGACGACTAATCGATATTTCGGCGTTTTCTTCAATACTTCGCGCTACAGCAGCAATATTCTCTTCGGAACGAACATTTCTTTACTTTGAATGGAGAATAGTAAAATTAATTTGGAAGCGTTGTTCTGGCGCTAAACGATTCATGATGACTTGTCAAACCTTATTGAATACAAATGTCAACACAGTTTGACATTATCAGCTGTTAAACCATAATTATCAATATCGATAGCTCATATGCAGCTTGAAAACACCCATTATAAGTATATATATATATATATATATATATATATATATATATATATATAATTGTGAGGATAAGTAAGAGACCACTATAGATATTTTCTTCTACATAGTAAAATTTTTAATAATAATACAGCAAGAATAATTAAATATAAATGAAAAGTATTAATTAGATATAAAAATAATAATACTAGTATTTAGTAAAACCACCTTTAGCAGATATTATACTTCTCACGCCTTTGAGTAAACTGTCGAACAGTTTTATCAGGAACTCTTGTGGTATGTTATTCCATTCTTCCAAAATGATATCAGAAAGTAGGTGTGTATTAGTTGGCGTTTTTTTCTGTTTTGCATAATCTAAATAACCCCTTACATATTCGACAATATTTAAATATAGGCTTCGTGGTGGCCAGAATAAAGATTGCGCAACGCTTTGCCTTCCAATTTCATTTAAATAATTTTTAACGATCCCAGTGGTATGCTTTGGATTGCTATCGTTCTGGAAAATATAATTATTTCCAATTAATCGCCTTCCTGATGGTATAGCATGTTGCCGCAACTGCCCTAACGTTAATTTTCCAGTAACATTGATTAACGGGCGAAATCCTTGGGCAGACATGCAACCCCATACTTGCGCAGACTCATTTTAAATCCGAATATTTCAAATTTGGACTTTTCTGTCCAAAGTACGCGTCTCCACTCATTCAATGTCCAATGAGAATGAATCATGCATATTTCAACTGTTTCTCTTTATTACTCCTTTGCAGTAATGACGTTCTTCTTCCACGCGATGTCTAAGTCTCTGTATAATTAGATGATCGAGAACGGCAGTAGGATGCGCCGAAACTCCTGTCGATCTTCGACGATTTTCTGTTAATTCTTTAGACTATTTCGTCTTATTACGTAAGGATGCCAATCGCGAATATTGATGGCCTTTTACTTTTCTTAGCCTCTCCGTTCTCTTTTTACTAGGCACCAAACTGGTGGCTTAGTGCTTTTTGATAATTCTATAAATCGAAGACTTAGAACATTGCTTTTTTTATGCAATTTGTAGCAGACTTAAGCCCTGTTGTTGGAAATACACTATTCGGTGGCGATTTTCGTCAGATATTCTAGATATTTCACTACTCTTTCGAGAAAAGAACCTATTTAAAATGTGGATAATAGAATAAAAAAAACGGCATGTGAAAAGTATCGTTTTACAGTATCAAGGAAACATGTGCAAGTACTAAAGTAAACAAGTCCTATATAATTTAGAACAGAATATTTAAACTAAACGCTTCGAAATCCGGTGACTGCGCGTAAAGTGTCCTTAAGCAGGTAACGATATAACCACTGATAAGGGACAAATTACCCAAGTGGGTTTAGCTAAGAATATTTTCGCAGAAGCTGCTTTCTCTTTTATTTAACAATACACTTTGCATTCCTAGAACGTTATTATGAGAGTAAAAGTAGAATGTTAAATATAGAAATAATATTGTTAAAGAATTGAATTTTTGCAGGTGGTTGCTTATTTATGTACACTATTACTATTAAGAAATAACTTCTTAAATTTTGCTGCATGTTAACAAACACCCTGACAGGTTCGGAGTAATACTATTTCTATTGTTGATATATTTTTAAATCATAGGCGTTTTAAAGACAATTGAGCTCATTATCAAGGCATAGAACTTATATATATTTTTTGTGTATTGCGTCAATCCTGATCGAAATCATTTTTATCTCAATATATATACAAGGCATTTGTAATAAGGTTAATCATCTACGAAAGATTAGTGATTTCATAATATTTTAACAACAAAGACTGTTTCGATCCGAACAATTAAGTTTAATCTAGCGCAAATTAACAAATACTTTAATACCCAAGCTATTATTGGCTATCTGCGGACAAATGAAGTTTTTTTATCGAATTTTTATTCGAAATATTACAAACATATTTACGCAAATTCCTAAAGGTATTTCGTTGTCAATTATACGTATGTACATGCGTGAATCACCGTTGTATTTATAAAATTTGTTTGTGTATTTAACAATTAAATGTTGAAAATTTTATTACGTGCGATATATATTTCATAGCGTGAAAATGAGCCTGTTTATATTTTGTAACACTAAATAAAACAAAAAAAAATATACGAACTTTTCTGTTGATGGTAAATATTTTAGTCGTTCCAGGTATTTGAAACAAAAAACCGGAACATCTTAAATATGAAATAAACTATTCAGTTTGTTCATTTACTTTCTGGGAGCAACAATTTTTTCGACATAATTTTGTAACAACGGCACTGTTCAAGATTGGTTTAATCTTCGAATTGTGAACTATTTACTTTCGAGAGCGATTAGTGACGCGGATGTTTAAAATGTATACATTTTTCATGTTTAACGTAATTTGTTACTTCTTTTGTTTTTCATTATTATAAGATGAAAGCTTAATAAACTAAAATTAAGGTTTAATAAATGTTCGGTAGGTACATTTCTCTAATTCTAACTGATCGTATTTTATATAATAATTTTTTTTTAAAAGAAGATATTTAAGAGTGATTTTTCGGCATTTTTCTTAGTTTTGTTCTTGGAATTACTGCGCAGTGCACGTTTGTTTACAGCATTCTTTGATCGTGCTCATTTCGAAGTATTTTACGTTTTTATATGAAGCAATATGATACTTAGCCTCTATTGTATATTGCCAGTTTAAGCCTATTTTATAGCAAAGATGAACTTAAGCTGTTCAAAGGTTTGTACAACAATAGTTAATACGTTTTTTCTTTTGTTTGGCCAGAGACGCGTACTACGAATTAGTGCAAGGAGTTTAGCAATTAATAAATGTAACTGCACTACCCTTTTAAGGGGAGTTTTCAGTATAGAGATGCCCAACTTGCATGAGAACGGTTAAATATTTGCAGCATCAGGTACGTTTCAGCGGTGAGGCATAAATCTTCTTATATGTAGAGAATGACCGTTCGACATTTAATGATGAGATACTTGCATAATTAAAATTTTTTCGTTAGTATTTAACGAATCTGTAGACCCATTATTAACAAAAATGTGTTTTAATCTGGAAAAATCTGAATCTTTCTTAACTGAATCTTCCACTAACACTATACCGAAAGATTTAGATTTTATCGAATTAGAATACGTTTTTAGTGATAGTGCGTCTACAGATTTGTTAAATAACAAATAACAAGGATTATTTTAATTATGAAAATATTTCGTCGTTAGATGTGGATTGGTCGTTTACAGCATATAAGAACGTGAATAAGCTATTGAAACATGCCTGATGTTGCAAATATTTAATTATTTATTGGTCGTATCTGCACGCTAAAAACATTGCTTAAAAGTGTAAGTTTGTTTATTTATATTTATTACTTGCTAAAGTCCGTGCACTTCTTCGAAACACGTGTTTACCAAATGTTGGCAGTGCCAACTAGAGTTATTTAATTTTCTTTTTATCACGAAACGTATTCGAAAGATATTATTATTTAGGTTGGTGAATTAAATGTATTATTAGATACAATCTAATTAATTAATATTTTAATAGTACAGCAATACAATAATAAATAATACATACATAATATACATGGTACATGTTTCATTATTTATTTTATAAACTACATTTAGAATTTTATTTTGTGTTTCTGTTCTCTCATTCGGTAGTAGATCGAACATGAATACAAAAAGTAAATAAATAAACACGCATGCGACGCTGCTGTTAATAATTTGAAAATGTTGGTTTCTGTGGTTTAGTTAAGATTGGTGTAAACACGATTTATACAACAAATGAAAATGTTAATATTAAATTGAGTTCAACTTGAGCTCAGTCAAATTTTGGTTATACTCACATTTAGACAATTGACCCTTAGATGTACATATATTGCACCCCAAAAGCTCACAATTAGTCAAGAAATTTATTTTCAAGGGGAAATGTAATGGTTAACATTTCTCTGAAGGCACCAGACACAATTTTTTTGTCTTTAGCCTTACTTGTATAAGTAGCGCTCTTGTAGAAGCTATTGCTTGCTGGAGCAGTATGGAAAATATTCCAGAGCAAAACCTAAGAACACTAAGTAGAACAAAATACATGAGTGGTCCTAAGCTGCAAAAACTCTTCATAGGGGAGAACAAACCAGGAAGGCAAAATTTATCGACACGAATAAAAATACATAAAGTGGATCTAATGGTCGACGAAGAGCTAAGAGATCAGTAATTTCTAAGCCTGAAGTTCAAAATCTGAGAAACAAGTTCAAGATTGTATAGAGGCTAGAAGAGTTGTAAGCAGGGCCAACTTCTGCACGAATATGCAAATAATCCAAGAGACGCCATAGATATGACTTCCACGACTTGACAAGGTCGCAGAGGAATAGTGTCTTAATGGGGAGCTTCAATGATAATTGGCAACAGATGAAGAGGAAAGTACTGATATGTTGCTTTTATAATAGTTAGTTTTTTTTGTGTAATGCTTTTGTATAGATTAAATTGCAATGAATACAGATATACTGAATCGTTAGCCTCAAGTTGGGTAAGTATATAATGTATTACCATTGCTTACATTTACTATAACTTTCATCAAACGTACTCTTTTAATTGTAATATACATATGTATTTCACAGTTTCCTTCTTTATACACCGTTTAGAACTACGTAATCGATAAACAGAAGGCTTTGAAGGCTTCCAATTTTTGAATACACTTGATGTACTTATTGTGGATTAACGACCTAGTTCATTGTTACCTTTCGCAAAACATTGCTAATAATAAATAGCTGTGTAAAAGTATAATGCTTTTTCTTGTACAAAGTAGATTTTATAAAGCCAGAGGACTTCGTTCTATTCTTGTAGTCTATATTAAGGCGCTTACTTTTTCTTTAGATAAAAGAATGATTCCACTTGAATTGTTTATTGACTTTAGTAAAACGTTTTGTTGGGGGAGACATGTCGTTATTTTAAATAAATCTACTTTATTGACTCTACTACTTTTAAAAGAAATCTACTTTTATTGTACCGTAAATTTTAAAAATAAATATGCATTATAACAGAAAAATTTGTTATATTCATAGATTAGCTATATTTCATTAATGTACTAATTAGTAACCCTGCAGAAACGAGTGCGCACTCATTAGCGGCGATGATATATTTCGGATGCAGTCGGATATACCCGAAGTCGAGATTCATATGCGTATGGTATGTGTATGAATGCCAAATTAGATTAATGATGGGGAATAGACAGCGTTCTTTGTTATGTTCGAAGTGTTAATAGAATACACTGACACTATTAAATGTATTGTTTGCCATATTAACATTTTACCGTACAATATCTTTGTGTATAAAAGACATGTTAATAGCAAACAACACCGGTTAAATGATGTACCATATTATAAATTTCTATATGACTTGATCTTTATATTAAGTGTGTGCAACATTCCACAAAATATTGTAGATAATGAAGAGTGTCGAAACTTTTGGGGGAAATACGTTCCGGAATGGAGACAAGAGGTCAATTACAATGTAATTTTCTTCGGGTGAAAAACACGATTACGGATCAAATAAAAGCAGAGTTAAAACAATAAAAAAATATGGCTGATGGTAGATAAAACAACGAATGCAAGAAAGAATAGTATTTTAAATAAAATATTCTTTTACGTAGTAGAATACTACAGAAAACAAACACGGAAAGGATATTTCTTTTTTTTTGATCACTGAAGGTTGATATATAACCCCTTGCCACATTAATTTTCGTATTCTGTATACGTATTTCGACAACTAAGTTGTCATCATCAGCAGATAAATAAATAGTGTCGCACCTGGATAACTACGGAGAAAAATACCCGTACGAAAACAAACTCCGTACGCGATCCATACCGTTGAGAACCAAAATGTACCAGTGTACATTTTGGTTTTGGCTTCTGAAGAAAAGCCGACAAAAGCTATCCGTTCTCGAAGTGTCTCCAAAAAGGTCGCGATATTTATCGCGAAGGCAGATCATGTAGCAATAATTACAAGATCAAATAACTGCTACAGCTTATCGGTATACAACCATTTGTTTGCTGCTAGTCATCGCTGAGCTTCGAAAACCCAAACCACGAACGGCGAAACATTCTCCACCAAGACAATACAAGTTAGCACACAGCACGCAGGACCATTGAATTTTTAACGCAACAAAGCGTCGAATTGTTGGATCATCCTCTGTACTGTCCGGACCTAAGGGCCAATGATTTCTATACCTTTCCGAAAACCAAGAAAGGACAACGTGATCAAAGCTTACAGTCGTGAGAAGGAGCAGTCGACACCTTCACAAACGCTATTTTGACTGTATCAACAAACGAGTGGAACAACTGCTTCCAGAGTTAGTTAGAGAGTATGCAAAAGTGCATTAACCTTCGCGTAGAATACTTCGAAAAATAGTTACAAAATTTAAAATACAACCCACGTATTAAATTATTATGTTTTTGGTTAGTTAGAATTACACGTAATCAATTACAAATAGTTGTTATATTAATGCAACAAATAGGATAAATATAAAAATATGTTTTTTAACTGCGACTTTTTAATTAATTAACCATTCCGAGAACCTTAATAAAAGTGAATTTTAATTCTCTTTTGAGACGTATATGTTCTTCATATTTAAGGAATTGAATCTATTATAACATATCCAATATATTCAGAATGTAATACAGCAATCAGTTCTTTAGTGGTAAATATTTAACTTAATCTGTTGTGTTAGTGACCCGTAGTACATAAATATATAAATAAAGTAATAACGGGATAGAGTAGTCACGAAACTCGCCTGCCAGACAATATTCTTACGTATATATTGATTTGTCTTGGTATTCTTTGTACATGTATAACGTACGTACATGGAAGAAATATTCAAATAATATAACTGGGTATTTTTATTAATTACGAATGAATTATTAATTAACATTGAATATCTATTAAAATTAATTGGCGTTTTAACGATTCGATTATTTTAACATTAATTATTGTCGGTCATTTAAAATAAACATTGGTGTTTGTAGGGTTATCTGGAGATCATTATGTAACATAATCTTTAATTCTTTGCTCATACAAATGCAATTTATAAGTTAATGAAGTATTTAAGTATATAAGAAAAGAAATTTATTAAATTGTTTTCTAATTTAAATATTAAATTATTGACGATACAACATTATAACGACACAAACATTTTAAGATATATTTTTTTGTATCTGAGTACACAGGAAGTGTTCGAAATTGTTTAGACAGCTTTTCTGAATGTTTACTTGAGCTTTTCATATTGCATACAATATTCTCCTGATTTTAAAATAAGTTCGTAAAAGTATTATAAATGATTGCGAAGGCAGACAACAATACCAAATTTAACCTTGGAAACATTGCAAGGGAGCCTGTTTGATGTATAGTGGCAATACACAAGACTACCATTCAGCAAGTGATGTCATTTAGATATCTGGGATAAGAAGGAAATGTCGAAATGACAAATACAAATATTTAAATTTAATTTGCATAGAAATCGAATCCATAAAGATAAAAAAGGAACTGAGCAGATTACAAGAAAATTTCAACCACAGTACAATACAAACAAAGACGAAAAAGGTGAAATTCTAACACATAATAAGCGTTTACTATTGCACAATTCTACAAACAACTACATACTCTAGAAAGTAATGGTGGAAATAGTCTAGAATCCCGTTTGCTGTTATGAAACCCAACATTACCAGACAGGAAGTTAAGGTTGCTTCAAAGAAAATAAAACTAAACAGAGCCGCCGAAGCAGAAGATGTCGTCAAAGTAATCATTGATGTTTTGCAGGAAATATGAGAGGACATCAACCTGTGAACAGCTGAATGTTGGGGTTCTTTGCTGTATGTTTCTTTTCAGAAAAAAGAGAATCCAAAGACCTATATGAAAACTATAGAACGATTATTTCTCATCTCGCATGCTAGTAAAGAAGTACTACGGATAATTCTGGAACGAATAAAAGCTATCTCGTACCCCAGATGCCAGTAGAACAGACTAGATTTATAAGGAAAACTTACACGCGACAGTTTATTGAAAAATGCAGGAAGTGCTCTACGTCCTCGATTATAGCAAGGCTTTATTTGAGCACCTATGTATATGTAAAATAAAGAAAAACAAAATTTGGTAAAGAGCTATCCAAACTTTCTACTCTACAGAAAAAAGTCAGGCAAGGATGCATTTTAAGCCCTATATTATTTAACATATATGGATAGTGGATTGTGAAAAAGGCTACGGAAAATTAATAGGATGGCATACTCACAGAAGGCAAAAACTATGAAATCCACTACTATGATACATCTTTCATGCGGCAAACAAAGAATCATTAATATATTTAACTGAAACAATATAAGAAATTAAAAAAGAGCCGGGGCTAAAGTCGATAAAGACAAATCAAAAATAATATTCGTCGATAGACAAAACAATAACCAATAAACTGTAGCTCAGATCAATAACATAAAAGTAGAAAAGTTTATCTATTTAGAGACCTGACTAACGGACATAGATGGATGCTTAGAAGAAGTGGAAAGGAGGTCTAAAATAACAAAATCTGCAATTGCACAGCTTACTAAAGTATAGAGAAGTTGTGAGATACATTTATAAACAAGGAAATACCGAGTAACGGGCTTAGAAAAACTAATGATACAAGGAAGGGTCAATCGTGTAAGGGGAAGAGGTCGGTTTACCCATTCGATATACAGATTTCATTACAAAAACTACCGACGCTTCTTTAATACAATGAACAAGAGTAGCGGAAAACAGGGACAACTGAGGAACACTATCGGTATCAATTTGATGATTCACGAAGTTAAAATTTTCGGTATGAGTGACCGAGGAATGATGATGACATAAAATTTAAAAGGTCTAACAACTAAAGTCATAAGACATGCAGGATGCTTGAAACATGTCATATGGAACGACTAGCAAATGGACATCAATGTCGAAGTTAAAATCTGCAAGATATGTATATGTCTTGCAATGCTGCAGAAACTAGAGTAGATATTGGAAAAACAAAAATCGTCATAGCAAAGGTATATTAAGGAATATTACCAAAAATCTAACATGCGTACATAATAATGCGACGTACTAGATATTGTAAGATGAGCACGTAGAAGATACCGAGACGAATGTATGTCTTGAATGGTCGATTACAGGCTAGATCGCAAACATAAACACTTCTATGCAGACATGGACCTGACTGTTGAAGTAAACAAGGCATAGGCTTAAAACAAGGGAAAGAAGAAGAAAAAAAATGCCGTAGATATTTCTTTCTATAATTGAAATTTGTAAAGTAATATCGATAATATCGATTTTCTAAAATACGAGTAAGTACTATAAATTTAATTACAACGGAATGATTCCTTTCTTTATCTTTTCTTTCTTCATCTGTCTATTACATGTCTATTTGTGTATTTGTGTCTCTGCAAACAGGTGAGCTGTGAGTTTGAGAAGACTGTATTCATATACTGGCTTCGAAAAAATTTGCCGTGTAATGTTTTGTCAAATCGCCCTTTTGTTTTAAATATTTTCGTTCATCTGACGGTGATAAGTCTCGAGAATATAGTGAATGGTCAACCAATTCCAAACCTTTTCTTATTAATTTTTGGTAGTGCAATAAGAGACTTGTAAGCAGGAGCATTGTCTTGCAAAAGGGCCACATCTTTAATCAGTTTCACCAGTGTTTATTTATGAACTATGTGAAACACATGTTCGTAGAAAATGTGCAAAGCTTTTGCAATACACTGGAGCTCAATTCATTGGTATTTTAAAATTATATCATGGAGAAAATCAATGTCTTCCGGAGGAGTCATAGAAATTGATATTTTAAAGGGGCGTTCATCTTTGGCATTTGATCTTCCTCTCTTAAACTCCGCAACTCAGTTTTTGATAGAAGCGTATGAACACTTATCATCACAAGTTCCTGTCGTATCAGCAAAAATTTCTTTGTTCGATACCGCTTTAGAAAACAAATA
Source organism: Dermolepida albohirtum (assembly GCA_031893035.1). NCBI lineage: Eukaryota > Metazoa > Arthropoda > Insecta > Coleoptera > Scarabaeidae > Dermolepida > Dermolepida albohirtum. The sequence goes on from JAVIWB010005124.1 coordinate 48,801, forward strand.
CTTAATGTAACTAACTGTTCTAGAAAATTCACTGTTTTATCAGTATTCAATTGATGGATGTCAAACTTATTTATAAAATACCACAGTTGTAACTACAGCAACCGTATTCAACTTGTCTGCTACAAATTTTCCAGGCTAGCTTTATATCAGTAGTCGTCGCTGCTCATAAATATGCGATGTGCTAAGAAACGTACGTACATTTGCTAAATGTGTACCATGCAGCAGGTGTTTATATATAAAAATATATCGCTTTTCTGCTTTGACATCCACTTTTAGATTATTGCATTCGCCCCTGCAATTCTGTTCGTCAGTTTCCCATATTTTCATAGCAAATTAATCTGTTTTGGGGTAGTCTAAAATATTTTTTATTATTTTTTTTATTACTATTAATAAGTATTTGACTTATTTAAGGACAAGCAGTTATAATATATTAAAGAAGGTGACATGTTTCTCGTAAATACGTGGTAGGTAAATAAAATTCAAGGGAGAAAAAGTGATGCGAATTAATAACACTTTCAAAATAAATAACGAAACAAAAGAAAGTAAAGGAGAGAAACAATTAGGAAGGAAAATCGAAAATGAATACAAAAATCCGCTCTACACGTTTTTACTTATGAAAGTCACGCTTTAAATTAACAAATATAAAAATATATAAATCAAGAGGGTCGTGCCCGAAACTTGCCGCCCTTAATGATGTCAGGGCTTCTAGGCTTACTCGTTTCCACCCTTAAGAGAGACGGAGCTCTGCACTCTCCCCTCCGCTTTACGTGCCGATGTTATCGCGCATTTGCCCGTATCGTAACAGCTCGCATAGTGTCGCAAACACCTAAAAAGCATCGCATAATCATTTAAAAATCATGAGGCTGAATAATAAAGGGTGGATTTTTTCTCTGTTTTAACATTTAAGTGGATAATTTAATTTGAAATAATTCTCCTCTCACTTTCTTTTTCATAATATATATACATTTTTATTTTTATATCTGTACATCTAGTAACATCGCGAGGGTTGATGACATCTGGGTAGAATCTGATAAGACGCAGTCACGTCTTTTGTGAATACCATAAAAAGGGCTATAGCATAAATAAAATAACGAAGCAAATTAAGAGCTATTGTTTTCAGACTTCAAATGCTTAATATGATATTCATTTAAAAAGTAATAATCTTTGTTGAATAGTAAACAAGTAATATGAAAATGAAAAGATTTTATGGATTACTGAATATCTGAAATGGTGGCATTATGGGCGTTATTTCTTTTATTTTTCATATGGTGTTGTGATTTATTCTTAGACTAGTAAGTAACTTAATTCTTTTCTTAAAATACTAAAGAACATAAAATCTAAAAGATCACCTCTTGGCTCCTTCTAGGTTTACTATCCATGTACAGTGTTCTTTTATATTAGCACAGCACCAGATCTGTTCTGATCATTAACATTATTGACTTACATTAATTTATAAGAATTCTTTCTCTTACGTCTTATCCCTGGGTTGGCATTGTCGTGTAAGTTCAGTGGACAGGAGAGTGGATGAATTGAATCCCCGATTAATTTTCGGAAATCTCCTGGAGGTCTCTCGTGATTTGGATAAGATACCATTGGAAATAAAAACCTATGAATCATGATTGGGATTTAGAAATTCGTGCGGAATTGTAGTTATGCATGAGGTAATTATAAAATACGAACTAATCAAATGGAAAATGCGCAGCAATTGGAAATAGCGACGGCAAATGAGATGGATATCATAATTGACGAAATACAATTAATAGAAACTATAAGCGATTAAACAGTACGGCAGGTTATATTTGATTCTCATACTTCTCAGAGCAGTTTGCAAACTAGGACCAATTATCACCTACTATAATGATCAATCAAATTATCGAGATTTGTAACAGGCTTCGAGTAAAATTTGTAAACCAGTACGGGTTTCTTCTTCTAACATTCAATATTTCGATGAAGCAAGATGACGAATCAAAAATTAATGAGCTTGACAAAAATGGGACTAATAAAAGATATTATTTATTTTTCAATTTCGCAGTCCTTCAAAATATAGCTACGAAATTTGCGTTCATCCGATCGTAAGTTAGTTTTGAAAAATGAAGAAATTGGAATACCGGTGAGTGATTAATTTCCTATTTTGAAAGGACAAATCAAACGATGTAATTAATAATGAGCTGGAGTCTGTTTGTGGAAACCAATCTCCATCGATTGCAACCATAAAATATTGGGTATGAGTGTTTAAAGGTGACTAGACCGTATATTTAAAAAAACACAGTGGATATCCGAAGGACGCACGTACTCGAAGGAATTATTAAAAAACTACTAAAACTATGTTATGGTGCTAGATGACCGTCGAACAAAATTATTTACTTATTTGTTTAAGACCAACATACATCCAAAATGGTTTAACAAGTATACTGAAAACAAAGAAACGATTACCATTCGACTTGCAATTATGCAAAAATTATCATAATGTGTAATAATACACACAAATATAAGCTAGGAAAATTCATATGAACCAAATATTATTAAATTAAATAATCATATGAAGTTGCAAAGGCTCTAGACATTTTATGTGGAGCAGTGGTTTTGATTTTGCATAATAAATTGAGCATGAAGAAAGTGTGCAAGATGGGTGACATATTTGTTGACTGTGGGCCGCTAAATGCGAACGGAAATGCATTTCAGCCCTCAATTTAGTGAAGTTATGTAGTTAAGTAGTGGTCGATGAACATTATACAACCGAAATGAAGCGACAATCGAAAAAATGCACTGAAATTGGCACAAGTGCTTTGAAGTAGGCAAAGACCGTACACACGACCAGAAAGATTATCTGTTATCTTTTGGAACTACAATGTAATTCTTCCTATAGATTATCTTTAAGAGTTAAAAGAATGATGCACGTGTTCACTATTCGACTATTTAAATGGCAAACATTTACAAAAAACTACATTTTGAGCTGTTTCTGTATCTAGCGTATTCGCTATATCTGGTTCTTTCAGACTTTTCTCCTTTACGCTAGCTTGAAAACCTGATTCGGGTGATTTGGGTCGAATGTGGAGGTAATCATTGAAACTAACATATATTTCGAACATCTTGATAAAGCTTACTTTTCTTAGGAAATGAAGTTATATAATTAATGTATTTTGTTAAAATGTTTTCTTGTCTAGGGCTCACAAATTTCTGATCCGTCCCCCTAGGTTGACACAATAATTTACCAGACACTAATCTAATCGAGAGTGTTTGATTGAATAACAAGACAGAGATAGAGTGAAAAGATATTGAAGAAAATGTATTTTACATTTACAGTAGATGATGTATTTCAAAATATTTTGCACGTATATTTCGTTTCGTCAAAATTTTGTACAAAATATAAATTTCTATAGTGGTTTTTTTCAATTACTAAGTACTGTACATGTATGTAAATTATAAATTACAAACATTAATTTAACGAATAGGATTTCAAGCATTGATTTCTAAACTCACGGTATAACAGTGACAATTGGAAAACAAAAAATAAAATGATGATTAGTCACTTTTTTCACCCCTCGTTGAATATACAACAACGTTATTCGATATAGAATGACACCCTATCGGCGGCGTCTATTCCAAATCATCTAATATATTTGGTTTATATCCAGTGACCGGTCGGTTATTGAGCGGCATTAACCGTTTACCCTGAGTACCATTTTCTATTATTCGCAATAATCGATTATTCCATTATACGGTTTATTGATTATTAGTTATTCGTGCGTGCTTTTAATGGAACAGATTAAGTCATGATGATCCTGTTTTACGTTAGTATTTTTTTCTAGTTGCTGAATATTAATTCGTAAACTTTTTCTGTAGTGTTCGCCAGACATGTATACGGGTAAACTACGCATTTTTTTTAAATATAACTTTCACTAGACATAAATGTTTTTACACTTTTTAAACAAATTTTAATTTAATATTAGGAGATTCAATTATACGTATACAGTGACTTGTAGCTAAAATGATGCGCCGTGAATGTTCGCATATTCTTTTAGGGTAAATGCTATTAAATATTACAGTAAATGTATGGTCCAAATTGGAATTAAAAATAAAAAAAAACATGATATAACTGTTAGTAGTCTGAAGAAGGCTTTATTATTAGGTGCGCAACTAAGTTCTCGCTGTTTTTTTGATGAAAATGCAACTTTATTGTGAAAAAATGTTTATAAATGAATCATTCAAAATATTGCCCATCGTTAGCGACAACTTTTTCCTATCTTTCTTGCAGAGCTCGAATACCGTCGCGGTAGAAGTGTTCGTCTTTTGAGGCTATCCACGAGCCTTTTTGAGATGTCTTCATATGAGCGGAACTGCTGATTAACCAGACCATGTGTCATCGAACGGAACAAGTAATAATCGGACGGCGCAATCTCTGGGGAATATGGCGGGTGGGGTAGGACCTCCCATTTGAGCGTTTCTAAGTAGGTTTTAACGGGTTTAGCAACGTGAGGGTGAGCGTTGTTATGCTGTAGAACCACTTTTTCGTGCCTCTGCTCGTATCGTGGCCGCTTTTCGCGCAGTGCTCGGCTCAGTCGCATTAATTGAGTTCGATACCGTTCTCCAGTGATGGTTTCCCATGGATCCCACCAAATTCACAGCAAAACCTTCGCAGCGTGAATATTCGGCCGAACCGACGACGTAGAAGCATGACCGGGCAATCCCCATGATTTTGTTCTCTTTGGGTTGCTGTAATGAATCCATTTTTCATCACCCGTAACGATACGATGAAGAAAACCCTTCCTTTTTTGCCGCTGATTCAGTTGTTCACAGGCAAAAAAACGACGCTCAACGTCTCTTGGCTTCAAATCATGAGGAACCCAAGTTCTTTGTTTTTGAATCATTCCCAACGCATGCAATCGCTGGGAAATGGCTTGTCGGGTAACACCTAATGCTGAAGCAAGCTCTTTTTGCGTTTGGCATGGATCCTCATCGAGCAATGCCTCCAATTCAGCGTCTTCGAAGGTTTTTGTCTTCCTTCACGCGAACGGTCGTCAACATCGAAATCACTGTCTTTGAAGCGACGGAACTAATCATGGCACGTTGTTTCACTTAGAGCAGCATCTCCGTAAACTTTTTGGAGTTCTCGATGCACTTCAGCCGCCGTTTTGTTCGGATGAAAGAAGAAAAGCAACACTTCTCGCGAAGACGAATATTTGCACAAAATCAGACATTTTCACACAACCAAAAGTATATGACGCAAAAACAAAATCACTAATGCGTCAAAGCGGTTTGTTTACCATATGTCTAAGCTTGGTTCATGCCATTTTGGTTATGTCACAATCGACCAGCACTTACTACTGAAGCCATCTCTTGAAAAACAGCGAGAACTTAGTTGCGCACCTAATAGAAGAATGCTAAAATTACACTTAGATTCATCCAGAAACTAGTGCAATCAATGCAAAACAGACACATACGTTTCTAAATTAAATGAAAATCCTACTAAGTTATGAACATATTTGTTTATATATTATTTTATATATTAAATTATATAATCCATTTAAGGTGAGTGGTCAATTTTTGAAAATATATAATAAAGATATTCTTTATTATCTAACAGGTAACATTTAATTACTGGAGGAATTAAGCTTACTGATTGGACTTACAATCATATATCATACATAAGATAAGAATCAACACACGTCGTCAACAGAATTTTTAGAATCACAAATATTACTTTCTTAAAATACTTAACCATATATGGCAATTGCTAGTGCATTTACTGCTATTCGGAGAGCAGCGTTGGAAATCACTAATGCGATACTGACATTTTCTTTTCTGCATCCGATCGGTCACATGCCGTCTTGTTCAGTATTTGTCCTCTTACTGCTGTTATCAATCAATTGATACTTACCTATACATCAGAAATATATGTGCAAATCTATCAACCTACTGCAAAGGTAATTGATTACGTGCACCAATTCTTAGGGCAGACACTACTATACAGTTGTTAATTAAGGGATTATGTAAAATATAAGGCGTATAAACTTTTAACTTTAAAGTAAATCAAATAGTATTCGTGTCTACAATATGCAAGAAGGAATATACATACGTATATATATATATATATAATCAAAGGAAATAAGTGTGGTGTCAAAATCAAGTATGGTCGTTATTTAAGAAATATGTATATTCTTCAGGCGTTTGTTGGTTATCACAAAGTGTGAACACTACAGCTCGTTTCATCACATTAGATCAAGTAACAGGAGATGAAGAGAAGCCAACTAACTTAAGCTCGAAAGTCATGGTACCTTTATTGGTTTAAGAATAGTGTTAAGTTTTTTTTGAAAGCGTCTAACTATAAGTGTGATACTGTAGCAATAAAAATAAAAGACAGTTAAAACAAAGTAGTACAGTGAAATCTATTTATCTTTCGAGGCGTTGAAAATTTTTAAGGCTTTGAAAAAATTTTCTTCTAAATTCTATAATATCTGCATATGACATTCTGCTGAAGAAATCACCTGTTATATGCGCGTCTCAGGTCCAAAAGCATATGGTTATCCTTTTTACAGATTGTAGTTACCTCTACGCGATTTTGGATTCCTTTCTTATGCAATTGACGGATCCAATTTTGTATTGTTGATGATCTTTTTGTAGAGTCAAATTTGCTATTTTGCAGATACAGAAGTGAGGGGCCGTTGGTATAAAGACTGGCCTGTACGTATAAATGACGTGCATAACTTGAAAAATGTATTCACATGACAAAATTTAACCTAACACTGCAAACAAAATCTACCCTACACATTCGCCGTAACACAATTGTTTAAAATATAATCAGTGATTCTTTTAGTTTTTTGTACGCTGATTGCGAAAAAAATAATAAAAAAATTCCATCACGCACAGTTTAGTAACAAATTTCACTTGACATTATTGACAACTAGGCATTTTAGGCAAGTAAGCGTTACAGTGTTTAATGTTAATAATTAAAATTAGGCTTAAATTGCCCATGGAAAATATTAATTTGATCGTATGAGTAGCAACACTGAGTAGCTGTAAAACCATTGTTTGCTTTCCTCATACAGTGTGTCTCTTGATTCTCTTCTGTACACATATGTTTTGGGGTTTTGTTGAAGTTGTCTTTCATTGACGGCTTCTAGAGCATGTGTTCTTCACCCAGCTGTTTTTGCTATATTCGTACAAAATTGGCCCCAACATGGATACCTGATAAACTTGTTATAACCAGACTTCTTGGGAACGAAAAGGATTCTGACTACAAGGCCATTGTAGGTGAAATATTAAAAAGCTTCAAGAATTTAGGCTGTAACATGAGCCTAAAAGTACGTTTTCTCCACTCACATTACTCACTATTTTCCAGGCAATCTGGATGCTGGCAGCGAGGAACGAGGTGAAATATTTCACCAAGATATAAAGGAAATGGAAAGCGGTATCAAGGAAGGTGAAATATTAATATGATAGCGGACCACTGCTGTATGTTGAATAGGAACGATCCCCAGCAATTCTACAGCAGAAGAAGCACAAAACAAGATTTTGACGGGAAGCGAAAACGATATTACAAGAACTATTAAACAAGATAATACAGTTTTACTAATTTTCTTTTGTTTTTATGAAAAATGTTTGGTTACTTATGATTTTAATAAAATGTAAAATAAAATATACATTCACAAAATTTTGTATTTGGCCTACTTTCGAAAAATACATCTGTTTTTTTTGTGAGAAAACCTTACGTGATTGAAAAAAGCGGTTTTTGAATACAGCACTGAAAAACACAGAAAAATGACTACAGTTAAAGCAATTTTTAAAAAGTATCTTTTTGCAGGTCTGTGTAATCGTTTGCTCGATTACACAGACCTGACTATGAATGAATACATGACAAGACATATGTCCTAGGATATAATGGTCTTTTCACAGATAATTGTGCTAAGTTCTATTCACTCAATTATTACTCTTCTCTGTTATTTGTTCATAAATCTTCAGTTCATCAGGGAATTGCTGTATGATTATGTACTCTTAAGAATTTCTTATACTTTATGGGCATAGTATTTTCACATAGAGTACTATTATATTTTATGATCAAAACCCCAATTTTCTTTATTTAATCGCATCTGTCTTTTAATTACAAAATGCAAAACTCTCTCGTCAGTTTCCGTTGCAATTTCAAGAGCAATTGCAATATTTTTACCAATATTTACATAGTACGTTGGCTAAACTCGTTATATGTTCCTAGCGGTATAAATAAGCAATTATTTTCTACAGAGCGTACGATGTTAAAATAAATGTCCATGTCGTTATTTCATTGTTTTATTATCGCTTTAACCGTTATAATGGATATACAGATACACACACACTCAAACACATTCACTCACTCATTACTAATTGTGATTCAAACGTGCATACTTACATACTCTTGTAATTGATAGAAGGAAACGATTGTAAAATGACAAATGGAGATCGATATAAGCAAAATATTGAAATAAGACAGAGCGAAAAGTATCTTCATTTTCCTTTTATCTTTCGTAACGTTACAGAAGTGATAAAGAGAATTAACTCTTAGATTATATCAAGTCTTACTGTCTAATAATTAATTTAAATCTAGGCACCTTCAAAAGACAAACGCGCCTTACATCACGAATGGGCGAATTCGCACTTTCTCCTGTTCTGTTTAGTTGTCGTCGCAGTCGTTGTCGCTGGATTTTAGAATCTTCAGAGCATGAGAACAGCAACAGTAGCGCCTGCTTGACTTTCGCCCTTGAAATGTCCGATTACAAAATAAGAAATCGGAATTTATTCACTAACTAAAGGCGACGTTTAATAGAAGTATACGATGATGATTTTCAGCTAATTGAGGTTGCTCGTAGTTTTTAATTTTTTATTTATAAATAAACAAGATAAAAATACAGAAAGCGCTGATAATACTATCACAAGCAGCGACAAATTAGAATTCATGATTTTACCGTACGTATCATACCAATCAGAAAATTCAGACGAATTCTTTGGAAAAGAACACTAAAATAGCCCACAAACGAAAAAATACAAACAAATCCTTTTCTACCAAAATTAAACATTATGCATCTAAAGAAGAACAAACACACGGTATGTATAAAATAAAATGCCAATGTCGTGAAGTTACATACGTAGGACAAACAATATCTATATAAAAGAATTTATGGCAGATTAAATAACAACAAAATAAACGTCACAGCCTTATCTATACATGCTTTAGAAAAAAAACATGAATTTGACTTAGACAATACTGAAGTCCACGATATAGAAAACAATTACAACAAACGCGTAATTAACGAAACGATAAATATAAAAGAAGTCCAAAGCACAACAAACGATAGAAGATATATTATTAACCTTAATCACCTTTAATAACTTAATCCTTTAGAAAAAAATTGTCTATATCTTTCTGTGTATGCATACATATATCAACGTTAATTTACAAAGGCACATACGTTTGTAATTTCGTCCTTGTGCACTTGACATTCGACTTTTACCAAATATACGTAACAGCTCCGTCAGTTTTATACATAGGCGTAAGCACACGAAAACACGATATAATTTTGTTAATTTAAAAATGTTGATTTTTTGTAAATTTATAATATTCAACAGCAAAAGAAATGTATATATTTATATATATTATTATAATATACTTTTAAAAACTATCATAATAGAATTTATCAAATAAAATTATTTATGTATAAAATCGATGTAATGGAGGTTAAAAGAAAAAAATAAATAACTTGAAAAGGACGAAAATCTCTCTGAAACATCGTTAATACGAGAGTAGCCGTTTATATTTCGTGAACTGGCAACACTGTTTGCATTGCCTCGGATCTGATGATTGCATTGTGAAGTTTGTCATTTTTGACAATATATTTACCATTTTCGTGCAGTTATTTTTCGGCGTGGATTATCTCAACAAAAATGCATCGACGAGCTGAATTCTTTATATGGTGATGAAGCACCATCGGAAACTGCAGTATATCGTTGGTATAGTAAATTCAAACTTGGAATACAGTGTCTGAATTGATAATGCAAGACCGTCATGTGACATATCATGATATCGAAGCATCTCTAGATATTAGTAACACCAGCGTGCATAAGGTCTTGCATGAACATTTAGCCGTTAAGAAGCTATGACGACGTTGAATACCACGTAATTTGACAACCGCTCAAAAAAGGACTCGCATTGATTGGTGCCACGAGATGCACTAAAAATACAATGGCGATGCTTCAAAGAACATTTATAAAGTCGTCACAAGTGAAAAATTTTGGATCTATACGTATAAGCCCGATAGTAAACAGCAGTTGACTGTGTGGGTATCCAAGATGAGCCAAAACCAACAACAGATGTTCGCGCTCGAAGCACATCAAAACAAATGGTTGCAATCGGGAGTTGTGGAACGGTCAATTCCGACTGGTACACAACTATTTGCTTGCAAAGAGTTTTTGGAGAAATAGGGGGAAACAAACCAAAAACGACAGATCATTCTCCACCATGACAATGCGAGCCCTCACTAGTCGGTTCAAACAATAGAATATTTGACGGGACAAAACATTGAATTGATGGGCCGTCCGCCGTACAGCCTTGATCTAGCATCTTGTGATTTCTTTTTGTTCCCACACGTGAAGAATAAACTTCGTTTTCAACGGTTTTTTACGCCGGAAGAGGCAGTCGAGGCATTCTAAACTCATATTTTGGAGATATCGCCTTAATAGTGGCAGCAATGCTTTTCGGATTGGTTTAAACGTATGCAAAAGTGCGTTGATTTTCAAGGAGAATATTTTGAAAAGCAATAAAACTATTTTCGACAATAATAATTTTTTTTGTTTGCTATTCCTGAAATATAAACGGCTACCCTCGTATAAACTATGTTTTATTATCACCTACTGGTCGAAAAACAAGAAAAGAATAAAATTTATAGCATAGACTCACTAAACGGTTGATTTCAAAGATGCTTCATGCTTTATTACTTTACAGTATTTATTATTTATATCGTTTGTTTATCTACCTCATATGTAGGTTTCTTAATATAAGATTTGCCTTTTACAAAAGTTGTTTTGGGACAAGTTCTTTGCATATACGAGTATGTATATATGCCTTGTGTGCACTCACAATTGTGTGTGTACGTCTCTTCAGGTTTAGCTGACTATTTGAAACGTTTAGTATTCTAATTATATATGGAATGCTGTTATTATCAACATATGTAATTATCAATTATAACATAAGTTGCATATTTTGCTGTTGATTCAAATATGCCATTTGTATTTTAATTATCCGTTTTATATTGTTTAAAATAATGTATATTGTAATACATGTATTTTTTTTTGAAATTTCAATTTGAGAAAGGTTTTAGACTGAAACGTCCGATAAAGCAACTACAATAATGAATTAAAACCTTAAAATACCTTAAAGTGGCAATTTAATTTCTCTAAACACTTGAGAGCGTTTAGTCTTTCTGAATAAAATTTATTGTTTATTTATAAAGTATTTCTCACTTGGTAAGCATTTTAAGAAAAAAATAAAATGGGATGTTAACAGTAAAAATTGGTATAATATCATAGAAAGGATTAAGATTTAGTACCTCTTTTGAAACTGTTAATACGATAGTTCTCAAAGCTCAAATGTTTGTAAAAACACTGAACATTTCGCACGCAATTGAATATCGAGAAGAAATGTAGCTGCAGAAACCTTAAATGGAGTATAAAATTTGACTACATTGCTGAATTTAATGACAATTGCATTATAACTTGTGTTTTTTTACTTTAATACAACATATAAGGAGTATGTACATACTTTTGTAACAAAAAATTGGAACAGTAATATTTCATTTTGTAAAACTGGTTTCATGCTGTGTATATTAAAAACGTTGACGCTTACCGTCTGCTATTGTCATTTGAATTAAAATTCCATATCACATATTAACTGAAATAATAACGTTAATAACTAATAATCATGTTCTTCTTTCCGAAGATATTCCTCAAGAGTACCTGGAAAACTTATCTATAAAAGTTTAAACTGGTGATAATATTATCATATTAATCAAAACCTTGATTAATTATTGCAACATTTTTTATTATTTCGTTTACTTTACGGTCATTTGCTTGCAGCAGTCTACAATAGTGGAAAGAGTTAGACTGGGCGCAAAATCATTAAAGGAATTATTTGAATAGATATTCTGGGCGAAAACTATGTGCCAAACTATCTACTAAAAGATTCAAATATTTTAGCAGTATGTAACTTTCATTTAAGTAACGTTTATCTTATGTTCAGTGTATTTATTTATTTTGTGTGTAAAGAATAAAACGAAGTACGTCGTACGAGGATAGTTTGACAAGTAGTGAGAATGACACATAGGAGGCGCTCTAATTGGTAAAACAAATGCACTATAATTTAGGTTGCCTATTTATATGTTTACATTACGATATCTAGATAAATCGGTTGATTATTTTTGACAGCTGATTGAAAAAGAAGCAACACATCGTTTTGTTAAAGTAGAAAAAGCAGAGTATCGTGCGGTGATTAAATACTTCGTAATTAAAGGTATGAAAGCCACCGAAATAAAAGATGAGTTACGGGAAACATTAGGTGAATCTGCTCCATTATCCTCCATAATAGGTATATGGGTAAATGAATTTAAACGTCGTAGAACAAGCTGTGTAGATGAAGCGCGCTCTGGAGCACCCAAAATCGTGACTTCTAAGGAAATGATTATAGAAATCCATAATATTATTACGCAAGATCGACGACTCAAAATGAGAGAGATAGCAGACATGGTAAACATTTCAACAGAACGCGTACACCACATTTTAACGAAAGAATTGGGCCTTTCCAAGTTTTCGGCAAGATGGGTGCCGCGATTGCTTACGACTAATCAAAAGTCCACTCGTTTGCACATTTCCAATAAGTGTTCGGATTTTTATAAGTGGAATCCGGTTGATTTTTGTAGGCGATTTGCTACTTGCGATGAAACTTGGATATACTACAGTACATCCGAAACTAAACAACAGTCGAAACAGTGGTTAGAACGTGGTTCTGCACCTCCATAGAAAGCGAAAACCACTTTATCGGCAAACAAAGTGATGTCATCAATTTTTTGGGACTTAAAGGGCTTTTTTCTCATTGATTACCTTCAGAAAGGTGCCAACAAGCGGTGCAGACAACGCTTCCTCGCATACCAGCACAGTTGCAATGTCCAAATTCCACGAGTTGCATTTAGAATTAGTACCGCATGCGCCTTATTCGCCGGATCTAGCCCCTTCCGACTTCCACCTTTTTCCAAAATTGAAAACGGCACTAGGTGGAAAGAAATGTTCGTCTAACGACGAGCTTATCATCTTCGTATCGCATTTTAGAGATGGCATAAGGGCATTGGAGCACCGTTGGAATAAATGTATTGCTCTTTTAGGAGAATATATTGAAAAATAAAAATTATTTTGTATTTAAAAAATCCACTTATTTGCCCCAAGTACGTTATATTTATTTAGAATTTTTTCAAATACTCCAGTTTAGCTTTAACAATTTCATCTATAATTTTCATGGGCACATGTAAATTTTGTACCTTAACATACATGCCAGTTTGGTACTCTATAAGGTTTCCAATAAAAATATTTATAGAAAAATGTGCAAAGTAAAAGAGAAGAATTGAATTTTGTATGGAAAGGATCGCAAGCAATTGTCCGTGTAACCGATACACTTTATTCTGTCCACATGGAAGGAAGAAGTGTATTATTTTCTACAATCTATGTCCGGTTTTATAACAATACTTTGTGGCGGCCCCGTGAGGGTATCGGACGCAAACGGCCCGAACTTTGAGGAGAAGGAAATTGGCCGCTGCATCAAGACAATACGTCGTTTTATCGTTCGTTTTCCACACAAGCTTTTTTAACGCAAACATCAATGTCTATTGTTCTCCACCTCCTCTATTCACCAGATCCGATTTCCTGTGACTTTTGTCTCTTCCCGAAAATCAATCTGGAGCCAAAAATCCGACGTTTTGATAACAGTGAGGAAATTCAGGGGCAATTGCAAGCAATTCTCAACTTGTTCATCGAAAACGACTTCCTGTATATCTTCTAGAATTGGAAGAAACCAGTGCATATTTGCGTAAGGAGACCACTTTGCAGGTGATAGTAGTCTACAGGAATAAAAGATAAGGTTCGAATTTATAGCATCAGTCCGGAAACATCTGGATTGCACCTCGTATTGGGGCAGCTAAGAAATTTCAAGCAAAAAGTGCTTATTTGTTATATTGTACAGAATACGATTTCAACTTAGTCAAAAGAATAAAATAAAATACCAATTCCTATTAGAAATAAAACTACTAAATAAAAAACTTGAGTTTTGAGAACTAAGATCTCGTAGTTTATCAATCATATCATAGAAACAGATTAGGTAAAATTGCGATTAAGTGATCCTATTTATCCTTCATTTTTCCACGAATATTTCCAATTTTCGTATTATACATACATAGACTTGATAATAGCGTGGCTTAATACAATGTATATGTGCGTATGTGTACTTAAGATAAAAATGAAAATTTATGCACGTTTTGCAAAAAAGAGTTGTTGGAATAATAATGGATAAATTTTTTTAAATATTAATATAGAAGAAAAGTTATACATTAATGTGATTTTTTTTCGTTAATTTCGCTGTCACTCACACAGCAATAATGAGTACAATAAAAGAACAACACATACTTCGAAATGGATCCGCTTTCATACAATTTGATGAGTTTTTTTTGTTTCAATTGTTCGAATTTTTACCGAGCTTCAAATTTAGAAGAGCTCATCCCAATATAAAATGCAAATAAGCCTCAACATATCCATATACACAATCGTGAACATCCGCGCCAGCTCGTGCACACATTCGATGATAAAATGGCCCTAATGTGACGATGTATTTGTTCATGGTAATATTGCATTTCAACTGGCCTTTAAATTAGAGAGGTCGGTTTGTTGGTTTTAAAAAGTCTAACAGCTGACCGAACCCCGCGCATACAATAAAGCACTTTCACCGTATTTATCAACAGATGGCCGTTGCGGACGCAGTTTGCTCCTAATCTCCCCGCATACCACGTTATATATGTATACATATACCCCTTTGTATAAATTATATCTTTTATACGAGGTATCTGTAGAATAGTTGTTACGCTTATATTTATAGACACTAAAATAGTAACGTTCGTTTTACCAATTAAGTCTAAGGTAAATGAGTTAACTAAGACAGGTTTATACATATATTAAATCCAGCTTAACGATGTACATACGTATAATTGGCATCGATACGGAATAAAACATGATTCGGTAATGATATCGAAAGATAGTAAACATTAGTTTATTGAAGTTAAGAATTTGTTTTCTTTATGCGATTACATAAATTATTGTTACATTTATTTTTGTATAGTTTGTATAGTTTCATTTATGCATTTAGGTATAATTGCAAACCGATGAATGTGAAAATGAAAAGCAAGATTCAGAAAGGGTGTAAGAAATTATATGTTAATACCATAAATACACTATCGGACATAAAAGGTAGGACAATTAGGGAATTATTGCAAGCGTAAATAAAAACGGTAATAATGCAAAAGAAAAGAAATGATTGCTAGAAATATAAGAAGATAAATAATGATAAGAAAAATAAAACATCATTAAACATTACAGTATATCTTTTGCTCATTGAAATAGTCTTCTTTGGCTTGTAATACTCCCCGGACCGCTTGTGGCATACGTTCTGTTGGTTTGATTAGAATTGTCCCACTCAGTTTGGAGAAGTCACCACAGGTGCTCTTTCGAAGTTGGACAGATTTTCGCATTCGTCTGTCGAGCTCGAAACGAAATTCTACCCAGCAATCCAGATATCACGGTGTTCCTCTTCTAATATCTGTCTATTTTACTAGATTTCTAATTCCTGCAATACTAAAACAAGTCCAAAGCATTACAGAACTGCTACCGTGTTTGATTGTGGGAACGGCAATGGCGTATCATTTTCATCCTTTGTTTGTTTCACAAAAACTCTGCGTTTCTGACTAACCACTTTGAACTTGGGTTCGTCAGTCCAAAGAACATTTTCCACTATTCTTTTATCCACTTTTTATAGTTATCGGTCCACTGTATTCGTTTGTGGCGATTTCCACAAAGCAGTAACAGTTTTCTTTCTACAATGCGACCATAAAGACGGGCTTCTCTTAAACGGCGTGTTGCTATGGCGTTCGCGTCCTCTGCTGATTTCTAGAGCGATTTCGAGCGTCGTCAATCGTCGTTTGGCTTGTTTGCAACACTTTAAGGCGCTAGTCTTCCGCACGCGTTTCCTTTCTTGCTAGACTTTCCTTTAGGAATTTTTAAAAGATTATTTCCGCAAACAATGCCACTGACTAACCGTATAGAAAGTGGTTTACTAATAGGCTGATTCACAGAGAGTATGATAAGAATTTCTTCGTATTACGATTGGGAATGCGCAGGTAAAATTTTTCGACGTCATAGGCTCCTTCTCTCCACTGCAAGCCTGGTTATCAGACATCATAATCGTTTCTAATGATTTTATTAGCTGCCATTACGATAAATTGAAATATCTCTTTGTTATGCTAATGAAGACTTCCGTCTTAAATACTTTATCGTTATTCCAATTTTGTTAAAGAAGTTTTTACTATACTACTAAGAGCACTAAACAAAACATTAAAATATAAAAAGGTTTAGGTTAAATTATGTTAAAAATCTATTATATATTAAAAAAAAATAGTAAAATTAATTATAAAGTATACAGAAGAAACTTGAAAATTTAAAATATTGCAAAGGAAAATCATAAAAACAATACAGTGGAGTCTCATTAATCTGAATTAGTATATAAACTATTATTCACAAAATAATGTTAAAAAGAATCATTCAAATGTTAATAACACCCTGTTTACTATATATGTTTCAGAGAATCACTCCTCGTCAGGTAGACTTGTGTTATTAATGAACGAGCACGTCGTAGAGTTTATCGTTTCTTTTCGATATAGAAAAATAATGAATAATTATTTTTCTGTATCGAAAAGATCCGTGTTGAACGAGAGAGGGAGGCAATGATTGTTCATTATTACTCACAAATACAAATATGTTACTACAAAAGGTATTGCAGGTAAAAAAAAAGAAAATACTTGAAAGAGGGGATCAACGTTGTTACTAAAAATTAAGCGTTTTATTATCCTATTGGTCTAAATACTCAATACAAAAGCATAAAGTTTATAATTAACAAGTTTATTAATATAATGTAAATATTCCAATCTTCCCCTAGTTAATATAAGCAACTGTATATTTTAAAACATTTCGTTCGAAATGGGAAATCTACACTATACTATGAAACCTAGTTACGCTGAAAAATTTATAATATCTGCTAATATTAATACTGTACACCAACCGCTTAGAATATGGATGATGGTTTTATCATTAATATTTCTGCTCCGTGATTAAAATATAAAATTAATACTTGAACAATTATTTTCAGTTTTTATAAACGTTTAGTTATCGTTTTATTAGAAACAGACTATTTTGTAATTTATATGTATGCATATGTTTGACAATAGAACTTTATCGTACCTTAGAGTATTATATTAATATTATAAATTATGTATAATTTTTTAAAAGTACCTAACAAAGAATGTGATGATTTACATAGTTTAATACAAACTGATGAAATGTTCTTGGTGTACATTTAATTAATAGTGGACGTTACACGTTTATTGTCGAAGCAGAACTTGAAAATAATAATTTCAAGCAACTAAATTTCGGAATACGGAACTGCGTTTCCAATTATTGCCAGGATTTTATTTTATTATATACTGTATTTGAGAAAATAGCTTAATTACACTAGATTGGCTATATTAAATTATTTATTTTCCCATTCATTTTGCTGTAAGTACACACTGTTAAATATACAAAAATACTACATACCTTTATTCGAATTAAAATCAAATACAATTAATCCAAAATGCGTGGAAAGCTCCTAATTATAACACAGCAATATACTCAGATTGTAGTCCACGCTAATCACTACACGTATATAGATGCAACACGACACGAGCGCGCATACACACACACGTTCGCAGAGCATATACTCTAACAGCTAAATATTATATGCACTATGAAGTCATTGGCACCGCAACTATTTTAAAACTGGGGTGACTGCTTGTACACCCTACGGAATATTCTTGTACAATGTACCCCTACCACCTTCATAGCTGCAAATTTAATAGGTTGAAAAATTTTCAGTGTTTGGACTCCCCACGTGTGACTAGCCGAAGGAATCACCTGATGATTTAGTGGGAAGTAAGTGTACACGATTCTAATCATTTAGGGGTGTTATTCTGTTATTTGTTCTCCGACGCTAACTTGTCTGTAAATATGTTCCGATACTTATATTTGTTTTTTTGACGAATGGGTTTAGAATTTAGTATCAGAATTGAATTAAAATAAATCTGATGATATCGTTAATCAATATTGTTTCCATACATATCTAATACAGGACGATTGAATATACAAAAATTGGAACTGGAAATGTACCAACCAATATACTTTAGATAAAAGATTGTAAATTGACACAATTCAATATCAGCTTTGTAAATATTTTTATATCAAAATTTATTTATTTAATTCCAAGTGCCGTCAACTCTTGTATTCTCATAAAATGTTTTGGAAATTTAAATTTTAAAATTAGTACTATGTGAAAACAAGAGAGATGAAATAGTAAGATTTCTGTTGTTCTTCCTTTTGAAGAAATATTAATGACAAAATTATTTGAATATTTTATAAAATTTATTTATAAAGATCGCAACCATTTTTTATGGTATATGTAAATTTTAAAGTACACTTCCTGTATTTGTTCTCCTTTATTACCTCTATACATGCTAATTAATATTAAAAAAAATTAACCCTGATAGTTATGGGATCTACTTTATGACCTTTTCTAAAAATTCAATTTTGATGGACAATTAATAAACATTCTTTTCTATTTAATCTCTTTCTTGTCTATGTTATATCTAGTCAAGTCATAAATATTGGTATACAACTGAACGCACTCATTACGAATGCAACACTGGGCGCATCCATTTCGTATTGATTGCGATTTGACAGTTGACATTTATGCTTCATTGTGACGTAAAAAGTTTTTGACATTAATTGTTTACAATCATGGAATGGAACGACATCGAAAATCGTATTGTTGTAGTTGGCCTACTAAAATGCAACATGGAAAAAGGCGATATATTTAGGACGTTGCGACCGCTTGGAATCACTCGCAATTTTGTGTATCATGCTGTTTGAGGATATTGGTGGAGTACGAAACCGCCAAAGATCCGGCCGTCCGTGCACTGTGAGAACTCCGAAAGCGATCAAAGCCGTGAAGAAAGGAATCGACTGAAAACCGGTGTGAAAACAGAAAATCTTGTCGCGGGAAATGCAAATTTCGCAAAAATCTATGTCTCGTATTATCAAAGAAGATTTGGTACTCAGCGCGTACAAGCGACACACTGGACACTTGCTCACGGCCGCATTGAAGGAAAAACGCAAGCGAAAATCGAAAGCATTACTCAGCCGGTACGCGAACAATGCTCACAGACAAATTCTGTTTACTGACGAAAAATCTTCACCGTAGAAGAATCGTTCAATAAACAGAACGATCGTGTGTATGCTCAGTTATCCAGAGAAGCATCCCAACTCATCTCGAGGGTTCAAAGAGACCACCATCCCGCGTCTGTAATGGTATAGTGGGGAGTGAGCTACGATGGCGTTACCAAGCTCCATTTTTGCGAGAAAGGAGTAAAAGTATCGGGCAAAGTATATCAATCGATCGTCTTGGAACACATTGTGAAGCCTCTCAACCAATCTATATTCACCAATAAGTCATGGACTTTCCAGCAAGACTCTGCTCCAGCTCACAAAGCAAAAACGACTCAACTGTGGCTCAAAAACAACATTCCGGACATCATATCAACGGATGATTGGCCAGCTGGTAGTCCAGACCTCAACCCGTTGGATTACAAGTTTACAAGTTGTGGTCCGTATTAAAGGGCATGGCTTGCTCTACTCGACACCCAAATATTGAGTCGTTGAAGCGAGCCCTTGTACGCGCAGGGAACAATTTCCCCATGCATGAAGTGCGTCCCGCGATGGATGAGTGGCCAAATTGTCTCAAGTCGTGCTGGAAGGAAAATGGAAGTCATTTCGATAAGTTGTTCTAAGATTTGTAGCCATTGAATAATCCAATAAAAACAAAAAAAATTTTTAAAATATTAATTCGTTTTCATTTGGCGTCGATTTTTCTGTGTACCAGTATTTATGACTTGACTAGGTAAAACATGTTTTTGCTGATAGGTGGAAGCCGCATAAGAAAGGAGATGTATTAGATGTAAAAAAATTATAGATTGATAGCAACTTTACAAAATTTTGGTAAAATTTTATAACAAATTTTATAGAATACCAACTATGAGCATGAATTTTTGCCGTTGATGTCTACTATTACCAACTTGATTCCATTGGCTCCATATTACAGATAATAGCCAATAGATATTGTGCATAAACTATATAATCTGGGCGGTTTTGGCTCTGAATAGAGTAAATTATATACTTCCTAACGATTTTTATTCTTACCAATTTCTTTCAAGTTCTGGCGTACTTCAGTGCTCGGATCTGTGACCTTACTTTTTATGTTTTTCATTAATGATCTCATATCTTTAAATTGCTCTCTATTAGTTTACGTAGATTAAATTATACTGTATTTGTCCATTGGGTTACAGAATTATGTTGATTTTTGCAAAGGAATTGATGTATTCACGGATTGACATAATAGAAACAAATTAAAGATTAATGCTTCTGTTGTGTAATATCATTTACTTACAAAATTAATAAATTAATGGTCAACAACTAGTGAAAACATACTCCATAGGTGATCCTGGTGTAAAATTTGCTTCTGAATTGTCTTTCGACTTGCATTTTACGTTTATAGCTCCATCAACTTCTTGGATACTGGGCTTTATTAAACATAAACATATTATTTTTGCGCTATTGTGTTATGTCTACAGATTCACCGATAAACTCTTTTACCTTGTGAGTCAATAATTGGCTTTTAGGTCTTCATACATTCAAAATAATTTCTATTATTGTATTACCAATTATCATGCAAGTATGTGCGTTCAATTAAATAGCATGCGTTCGCTCGTGCCAGTTGTTGGCGATTTACTTGCAGACGATATACGTACAGGCGAACTATCTCACTTCAGGACGACCTGCTTTTGTCAGACAGACGTGATTATGCAGCTCTAATGATTACATCATTTATTAATTACTAATTACCCAAACTCTCTTAACAGTGTTAAAGTACTAACCACTTATGTATATAATGTCGATTTCTACGGGACAACATTGGTCAAATAATTGAATCGAGAATCTTTTTTTCTAGATCGGATATTCTTTCCACATTTCTCTTTCTGTAGTTTTCTCGTAAAAAATTACAGCATACAATGCCCGTTAAAACTTAATAACAATATTTAGAAATATCTTGATTTTATTTTAACAATGGATTAATGTCATCGGGAACATATTGATATTAATTTGGTCCATATTTTGCCTCTTCGAAGGCTAGTGTAATATTTTTAAATGCATGACTGATGAGATATGTATTCTTCTTACAAAAATATTTTGTTATAATTTTAACTTTTTTGGCAAAAAATCAGAAGATATAGTTATTTCTCGATTTTTGCGCTGAAACCGCGTTCTTAGAACTGCTTCGTAATTTACATATCTTTGTCGATTTTGACACGGGTTCCTTCAGGGTAATTAATAATGCTGGCGTTGCTGCACTGAAACTGAAGACGTTTTTTAAAAATTGATTAAGTGATTTAAGTAATTTATTTCTGTCTCCATTCATCTTTTAGTCGGATATTTGCTGGATTAATCACTTGTTTTGAGGTCATAAGCATAGATCCATATATCATCGTCTGTAATGATGGGTCGCATGATAGACTGACAATGAAGAAGCATCTACGTACAGAAAGTTACCCAAAAGATTGAGCAATTTTGGAACTAATCGAGATGCGACTGCGGAGACACAAAATGTCTTTCAAAATTACTTGGATCGACCCAAACGAAGTCCTGGACAAAGTCAACTTATAATTTTGAGTTTGAGAAAATATATTATATTTCGAGGTCTTTTATCTCGTTGACGAAGTCTTCTTCGGTTGATGCCGAAGCTCTCTATTTGGAGCACTTTGTATCATTAACACTCTTATTCTACACATGCACGTGCCATGAAAATCTTTTATCAAAATTTTCAGTCTATCCGAGTCTAATTTAATGCAATTTTTTTGTTAAAAGATCAGACATGGATATCGTAAGAAACATTTTTTTCTTAATAGGAACGAAGTCATTTGTTTACACACTAGCAAGAATAATGGCATGAAATTGTATACAGGCATCTGTTGTAACCTAACACCTTACAATTTAAGATACTAAGTGAACGTTCACCACCCTAATTGCGGTCGTAAATTAGAGAATGAGAAAACACAGCCACTAAAATAAAACTATTTAGTTGAATTTGATGGAGCCTGTGGTTGATTGACTTGATCAATAGGTTGATATATAACCCCTTTCCACATTAATTTTCGTAATCTGTATATGCATTTCGACAACCAAGTTGTCATCATTAGCAGATAATTTCAAAGTGTCGCACCTGGTAAAACACGGCGAAAAACAACCGCACGAAAATCAAACTCCGTACGCGACCCACACCGTAAAAAACCCAGTGAACATCTTGGTTTTGAACGGTGTGGATCGCGTACGGAGTTTGATTTTCGTGCGGTTGTTTTTCGCCATGTTTTACCAGGTGCGACACTTTGAAATTATCTGCTGATGATGACAGCTTGGTTGTCGAAATGCGTATACAGAATTTACAAAGTTAATGTGGAAAGGGGTTATATATCAACCTATTGATCAAATAAAACTATTTACTTAATATGTATGTGTAAGTTTGTGTTACAATTTTAAATTTCGTAGTGTACGAAATTGTTGTTTGTTAATGAATGTATTTATACTATACTGAAGAGGGTGATAGGTCTCCCGATGGTTACTAAATTGTGGTGTGCAATACGACTGTGTGTTGGATTCTGGTTCATATGTTTAGAAGCTCTGCATTTAGTAAAATTCTGGTACAATAAAATAACTATTCAAGTTTAGATATTCTTCTAAGAATATTAAATGATAATGAAAGTGAGCAATCCCAAAGCTAAAAAGATAGTAGGTTAGTAAGTAAAATAAATCTTTATATTTTAATACATACTATGAAATCTAATAACAAAAAGAAAAAAACAGGGAACAAGAAAGGTAATAGTCGGACGTGATCAAAGAGAAAAACGGATATTCAAAATTATAAGATTTTACTCTGTGTTTCAATGCGTATAGTAAAGAAGTGTGTGTCTTTGATCTACCGACTTGTGATTGATTGTGAACTAGGAAATTTTACGAATTAGTGCATCGTAAACTAATAAAAATTTGAAATTGTCAGGAACATACAAATTAAGCCTATGCCAATAAACCAATATTAAAAAACGTAAAATTTGTAATATTGATAATCGGTATATACTAAAAGGTTTTGATGAAGAATAACACTATGATATCACAAGATATACAATAGTGATATTCAGGTTTAAGACATGAGAGTAAGATTCGTTATTGCAATGACCGGATAAAAATGATCAAGATATATACAAAGGGTACTAGGAAAGTTTTGCAATATGACGCAACAATGAATCGTAGGAAGTTGCTTGTTGCTGCATGTTGAGATATGTTCATACGTGCATAGTAGCCGCCGCACCATGTCGATAGGCTCAGTTATTCATTAGTAGTGAGAATGTAAAGTGCTTGTGATGACATCGTGGTCACGAAAAAAGATAAGGGCAGTTTTGCGTTATAATTTCGTGCGTGGTTTAAACATAGAACAGTGCTTCGAAGAATTGGCT
Source organism: Dermolepida albohirtum (assembly GCA_031893035.1). Taxonomy (NCBI): domain Eukaryota; kingdom Metazoa; phylum Arthropoda; class Insecta; order Coleoptera; family Scarabaeidae; genus Dermolepida; species Dermolepida albohirtum. The sequence goes on from JAVIWB010005124.1 coordinate 72,776, forward strand.
CTGGTACTAGGTGATGTTTGTCCACATCGCACAACGATATTCAGGTGGTATAGAGAATTCCAAAGGGGAAATTTAACTGTGGAGGATGCTGAGAGGCCGGCAAGGCCACAAACTTCAGTTATGGAGGAAAATGTTACTGCTGGCGAGTGACCTAACAACAGATAGAGGATACTTCAGGCTTAAATGCATCAGCAATTCTTTCGATTCTGAATGATCATTTGCACGTGAAGAAACTTTGTTCTCTCTAGATGCCACATCGACTGACTGAAGAGTTTTACGATAAATGACACCAGTAACTAAAAGATAGTATTTCAATCTGACTACAGTTTCTGATCCAATTAATTGATTTTTGTTTTATTTTTGTTACGGCATATACAAAATGAATTATAGCTATCATACTGCCACGTATGTATACACAAAACCAAAATTTATAAAACGTTAAAATATTTCCTGGTATTTTATAGCATGTGTTTAATTTCATTTAAAATAGAATGTAAATATACTGAGGAAAATAGCATTCAATTAGTTTTTTAATTTACTTTCCTTTTAAACATTTTATATAAATATTTATTATTCGCAACGGATCTCAGAGAATTAAGGTGGAGATCTGGAAATCAGTACTAACTACAACTCGTTTTCTTTTTGAAGAACCGTTAAAATTAATTTAAAGCAGTAGCAATTAGTTTAAATTCATGAAAACGTCCATAATCTTCCGTTTAATTAGAAAAGTTAGAGTTGAAAATTGTGTTTCTCTCTTTTTTTTTAAACATATATAACGTAACAAACATTACCCAACCAACAAATAAACCCACTCGTGTCTAATGATAATAAAATGACAAGGCTGCCTCGTTGATGGAAGTGCGACCTTGTTTGAAATCATAATGCTGCAGAATATTAAAAAGCTTTACCGTTATGTAACAACTCCGGGGCAGATGAAGAGCGAGCAAGCGAATGGAATACAGGCAACGGCGAAGAGTAGAAATATACTGTGATTGTAGTTCTGATTAAAATGAAAATTTGTACACTTTCGTATATAATATGTCCCTCGTAATTTATGGGGTTAATTTTTGTGAGCGAAGTTTTAATCATGGAAAATTATTTATTTGCAGTAAAACTTTATAAAAACTACAATATAAAGTTCAGTAGAAAATATTGGCCATTCTAGTTGTGCAGTAATGAGAAAACTAATTAAATAATCAGTGGGAAGGTTTTCTAAATTAAAGAAGAAGCCCTTTTGTAAATGCGGATTTTTTTAATTTATAGAGAGATTAAGAAACGAATTGAAATTAATTTATGTATTAATTTTATAGTAAAAACAATACCTACAGGAGATGGTTAGGTAATTTTAAGAACAAAAACTAAAGTACCATAATAAACCTAATGATGAAATAGTGTGAGGGCGAGTCATTCTGATGTACTTTCTTCAATAGCGATTTTTTGACAGATAAAGCGTGAGTCGTGTAAAACTTTCACGTTAGTTCAGTTAAGTATTGTATGACATTTTATTATACAAAGGCTCAGCCCGACACAATGTCTAGAAATTATTCAGCTGTATTACGAAAATCAGCGTTTCACGTGAAATGTGTTTCGTGCGCTTAGAGCTACTTACGGTCTGTGTAATCGGCGCACAACTCGCTGTACCATCGAAAAATTAAAACACAATTTTTATTATTGGATAATACGCGATTAAATAGACCAAATCCATCACGTAGTGAAGAAAATATAGCGATGGCTGCTGAGAGTGTACGCGATGGGCGTGAAGAATCAATTCGACGTAGATCTCAACAGTTTGACTTGGCGTATTCCACAACTTGGCGTATTTTACGTAAGGATCTTAGTTTAAAAGCATACAAAATTGAACTCGTTTAAAAGATGAAAGCGACCGACCTTTCGAATCGTAACCATTATAGTCTTCCGCCTCTTGAAAAGCTTGAAGAAGGTCCACTGTTTTCGACCAAAATTTTGTTTAGCGATGAGGCCCATAATGGCTACGTCAATCAGCACAATTACCGTATTCGAAGTGAAGAGCAATCCGAAGAGGTTCAAGAGCTATCATTATATCCAAACAAAATCACGATTCGGTGTAGTTTATGGGCAAGTGAAATCATCGGTCCATATTTCTTCAAAAATGAAGATGACCACAACGTAACTGTGGATGCTGTCCATTATCGCGCCATGATAATGGATTATTTGCTGCCTGAAATTGAAGTACGTGATCTCGGCGACATTTGGTTCCAACAAGATGGCGCTACTCGCCATATAGCCTGTGAAAGCACGGCTGTTTTGCGTTTAGATCATGTAATATCACATCTTTAAACTTTTTCTTTTGGGGTTACGTACAATTCAAAAGTCTACATGGATAAGTCAGTTACGATTGAGCAATTTGAAACCAATATTACTCACGTTATTCGCCAAATATTACTTAAAATACTCGAACGTGTCATCGAAAATTGGAACTTGAGAATGAACAATGTTAGGGGTAGTTACGGCCAACATTTGAAGAGAACAAATTCATACACATTGATCGAGATTCTTAATATATTCATTAATTTTAATAAGCTTGGCTTCAATATTAACATGTATATATTGTCCATAATTGCGAAAGCCTCGTTACGGAAGAATAACACGCACTGATGGTTATCAAAAAATACTTCAACTGAATAGTTTTAATTATCACAGAATGATATTAAAAGAAGAAATAAACAAAAGAATAGGAGCAACGGGAAAACTGTTAAATGCCATTAAGAATCAATTCCTGACAAAAAAAAGAAAAACCAAAAGAAGCAGACATAGTGAAGCCCAATATTAATCTTTGGCTCAGAGACATGAACCTTAATAGATTCACCAAGAAGCAAAATCTAAAGGCAAAGCAAGAAATGTAGAAATAAGAAACACTATCTTCAGAAAAAGTAGAAAATAAAATTAATCCAACGCATAATCGAAGATGGGACTAAGGTGATGAGACGCAGCGAAGATACGAAGTGTAAAATGTCAAGAAATTATTATTATAAGGTGAATGATAGAGATTGGTGGAAGAAGTTATGGAAGACTAAATTTATTCAGTAACTTAATCTCATCGAGCTTTACACCCGAAAGGGTGAAAAGGAATTAGATTTAAGTAAATAACCAAGCAAGCTTCTAGATGAGAATTAATAGTCATAATGCATGTAGAACTTTTGTCATTGAAAATTGGCACATCATTAATTTAAAATGTTTCGATTAATCATATCTGTGAGCTTAAAAATACTATGTGTCGTCTTATTTGGTAATATTAATGCTCGCCTTGTTACTGATTATCATTGTTGGATAAGGCGCTCAAAATTAAATTAGTATTAGCAGGTATATTATATTATACCCATTTTATTATCTGTTGTTAAAACAAAACTTAGTTTCTCATATCTTAATATCTACTATATGCATTATTAATAATGACATCATACCATGATTTAAAGTTTAAAATTGATACGATGTGTTATATATAGAGGTGACATTGTGGGCGTTCGGTTAATGGTGCATTCTTCGAAGAAGTACAGACGATTAAGAACACGTTATAGATGGGGAACCGTCAGTCAGCTATCGTTCTCAGAGCTGAATATAAATATAAGTAATTTGGGCGACTGTCGTAATTGTGTTAGGTGCTTTGTTTGGTTCAGTTTATTTATATTATTTATTACAAGTACATGGTTTCTTAATTTTTCTGTATTACTTTTCAAACGATGTTATAAATTTTGGCCTTGAGTTAACTTCAAAGAAAGACATTATTTAGAGGGTAGCATAACCGCGGTGGCCAAGCTATAAACATTTAGCCCTTCGATGATCTGGATTCCGAACCATGTGTTATCAGTAATGTTGGCATTATGAGCGTTCGGTCAGCGTAGCTTGCTTATTTAAATAGCGTTTCCAGTATGCAAATGCACAAAGTGGATAAGAGCGGTTAAATATTGGCAGCATCAGTTATGTTTCAAGAGTTTATGGTGGAATATTTTTATAATTGAAGCAATGTTTGTTACCACTTAAAGGATCTGTAGACCCACTTTCAAAAATCTGTTTTAATCTAGTAAAATCTGAATCTTATGTTAACACACTATCTACTTTAGTAAGAAGCTATTGCTAAAGTACATCGTAGTTAGCTATTTATTTGAAATTAAATTCAACACAGCTTCGAATTGAAAACGAAATGAATCATTATATAGTACGTATTAGTATAAGTAAGAGGCTTTATAATATTTAATTAGGGAGTAATTACTCTCTTTGATTGGCAATATTGTGTATGATATATACTCACTAACATTAGAATTACAAATCTAAATAGAGAGTAAAAGAATAAACATTATTATTGCACGAATAATTTATTAATAAATATACGAGTACTTATAAAAGTATCAGTGTTATGAATTATTGTTGTAGCATCCTAACACGAGTATCAGATAGATATGATATAAAATAAAGAAAGTAAAAGAAAACAAATTAATATATCTGTACTTTTCACGGTTACTCGTTTATCTAGTCATGCATTCATTTCTCCTCGCACAAAATGGCAAGTTACAAAAATGCGTAGCTTTTTAATAAATACTTTCACATAATAACATTATTACATAGATGACTTGCACTATGCTATAATGGGAGATCGTAATAGACGACCGGTCGCTTGAGTGCGAGATGAAAAAGTGATTTTTCGAATAGAACTGACATGCAGGGAGTTAAAATTAGCACGTATAATTCCATTTGAATTCCGACGTCACAGCAAATCGCATCGCCTCGATTCATATTTCTGGAGCAAATGGTTTTATTAAATTTACAAGTGAAATGGTGTAGTCCCCTTTGCGCGCCGGTTATTCAAAAGATTTAAGATTAATTCAGTTGAAATTAAGAACTGTTTAAGTAGACATTCGTATGAAATTTAGTACGAACTCAAATAAGTTTAATTACTGTATCAAAAACAGTAATTTTATTTCTTGGTTAAGGTGTAATTAAAAGCCTTGGGCATACTAAAGAAATTTTAGAATTGATGCTTGTTATAATGAATAGTTTGAATGTCAGAAAAATGAATGAAATTATTCGTAATATATATATATATATATATATATATATATAATTGAATTTAATGTAAATTATTATAGTTTAAGTGTATTTGTTTTTGTCAGATATCATTAGCTTTCTGACAAGAAAGAGACTGCAAAAGATTATTTGATATTAGATAAGATTTTGTAAAAGTGTCGTAACATATTTTAACTAATCTCAAGTTACCATATATGGTATAAAATTTGAAAAATTGGAAAAGCATATTCGTTTAGTTATTTAAATCTCTGCAATTGTTTTGAGTATAGAAAGGGTACTAGGAAAGTTTTGCAATACAGCTTTGTTTATTTAATTTTTATCAAGTAATTTTCTCTACACTCAATACATCTCTGCATCCTCCGAAACCAATTTTTAAACCAGTTCTGCCAAGTTTCACTAGGGAGTAAAGCACATTCGTTGTCCCAAGCCCGCAGTAGGTCGTCATCACTGGAAAACCGCCTCCCTTTTAGCTTCATTTTCACATGCGGGAATAGTGTAAAGTCCCAGGGAGCAAGATCTGGACTATAAGGAGGGTGCTCGCGAAGTTTCAATCCTGTCGTGGTCAAATATTTGGTGCAGGCTTTGGCGCGGTGAGCTGGATCATTATCGTGATGAAGGAACCATGTGTCCATTCTTGATTTTGGCCGCAGGTTCTTCATAGATCCAATGACTTTAGGCAGGCGCTGTTCAGTATACCACTTAGCTGTGACAGTCTTCTGTGTGTCCAAAACGACGCGTTCTACAATTTCACTAGATTTGAAAAATACAGCTATCATTTTCTTCTTTACAGATCTGGATTTTCTGACAACTACGGGTGTGTCCTCAACATCAAAGAACCAAACTCTGTTTTGAGCTTTGGCCGGCACATCTTAATAGTATAGCCAAGTCTCGTCACCTGTCACAATGTTGTTCACATACCGAGATTGTCCATTATTAAACTTTTTTAGCATCTCCCTGCACTAATGAGTCAGTCGGTGCGTCACCCAGAGAGAATAAAGTTTCTTCACGTGCAAACGATCATGCAGAATCGAACGAATTGCTAGTGCATTTGGGCCTGAAGTACCCTCTATCTGTTGGTAGGTCACTCGCCTGTCCTCGCCAAGCATTTTCCTTACAGTAGTAACGTTTACCTCCGTAACTGACGTTTGTGGTCTTCCCGGCCTCACAGCATCCTCTACAGTTCAATTTCCCTTTTGGAATTCTCTATACCACCTGAATATCGTTGTGCGATATGGACAAACATCACCTAGTGCAAGAGTCATTTCTTCGAAGCACTGGTCTATGTTTAAACCACGCACGAAATTATAACGCAAAACTGCCCTTATCTTATTTCTCACTGCTAATGAATAATTGAGCCCATCGGCATGGCGCGGCGGCTACTATGCACGTATGAACACGTCTCAACATTCAGCAACAAGCAGCTTCCTACGATTCATTTTTGCGTCATATTGCAAAACTTTCCTAGTACCCTTTACATTAGATGCATTGAAGGTAACTGAGCGAAAGATTACTATTCTGTATTGTAATTATTACTAAGATAAAGTAAAGTTTATACAGTTCTTGTACTGCCTTTTACTCACATGTAAACACCGGCAGTCCGGAAATTTAGATTTTGATGAAACTTTCAAGTTTGGAATCTTCACATAAGAATAATACATACTTTTTAAAGGTTAAATACTTCAATTTCGAGGTGCAACTCCCTCCAAAAATTTGCACGATATTTTATAGATATATTGAAAGTTATAAAAGATATTACATTTTTTTAAGTGACGTATTTGGAAGATATTGTATAGTCTCAACGATAATGTAAATAAGAAGGACCGGGTACTCCATATTCTCATTCTTTTATAATCTGTCTATCAAAGCAGTTGCTTTTACGTAGAAAATGATGCTGGACAACAAATTTAGTAAATCAAACATTGAAGATTTTAAAAGAAAATAATGAGACTTGAACATAGAAGATTGGCATTGTATTTAAATGTTGAAAAAAAAACGGATAAAACAATTGAAATTTTTTATTACTTCGTCAACGTTTCAAAAATTTACATTTACAATCTGATAAATGTGGAGATTAATTGTAAGTACTCACTGGATATATGAAAGAATTTCTACATGTGATTCTGTCACATAAGACAGCAATTATATGTACAGAAATACGCACATCACGTAAAACAACATGTGTCTTCGAATTGTCATGTCGTTCGTTATCGCCGTTTGAAACGATATAATAGAAGCGTTTTTTCATGTAATGTAAATTAGTAGTTTGGGGCAATGGCAGATGTTAATACAGTTAATGTGTTACGTTTCAAGTAACCAGTATTGCAGTAATTCCTTTGACATTTAAAGAAAGTGACTTGCATGATGCCTTGAAAAATATTGTAAGTGCTCCATAAGAAACATATTCCCTTTTTACATAACCGGACTGGAGATTGAACAATTAGAAGAACCACGTATAATTAGTTGAAAGTATAGTAGAAAACAAAAATAAGAATTTCGAAGATATTGTATGTACTCCTGAAAGAGTCCAACACTGTTTAAAAGCCCGGATTACTGTAGTACTCATGCAACTTCATAGACGTCCACTCTTTTGCTAAAATTTTCAATGACATTTTGATGTAATTGAGGCTCTACCTCACCAATGACACGAATAATTTGATCCTTCAAAGTAGGAATTGATTGTAGATTGTTTTTATAAAGCTGACTTTTCACACAACTCCAAAGAAAATAGTCTAACGGTGTCGAATCACATGATCTTGGTGGCCAATTAACATCATCGTTTCTTGAGATTACACGTCCAGGAAATTTTTCTCTCAATAAAATCAATTGATTCGTGTGCAAAGTGAGGTGCAGCGCCATCCTGTTAAAACCATATATCCTCTAGATCAATATTCATTAATACAGGCCACAAAAATTCGATTATCATCCGACGATATCGATCACCATTGACAGTTACAGCTTCACCAGCAGCATTTTCAAAGAAGTAAGGTCCAATTATACCATCTGACCATAATGCACACCAAACAATAACTCGTTTAGGATGCATAGGTTTCTCTTGAATAATTCGTGGATTGTCCTCACCCCAGATACGACGATTTTGTTTATTAACATAGCCAGCAAGTTCAAAATGTGCCTCATCGAAAAACATTATTTTTTGAGAAGAATCAACTGGTTGTTCATTGAAAGAAATTGACAAATGAACGACGTTTTAAATGATTTAATGGCTTCAGTTCCTGTGCTATTTAAAGCTTATATGCCTTCAGAGCTAAATTCTTTTGTAAAATACGCCATGTTGTTGATCTTCCACGGAACCGGTCTCTTGAAATTTTTTATTAATTCGACCAATAGTGCTTTCAGATGGACGATTATGTGAACTATACAATTCACTTAATTTTCTAAAAACTCTTTTCAGAGAATGCTGATTTTCATAAAATAATTCAACGATTTGAACGCGTTGTTGCACCGTGTACGAAGTCATTTTTATAAATTTTATACATTACACTTTTTAAATGCCCACATACCCAGACAAATTCAGTGCGCCATCTATATTTTAATTATTTTTAAAAAAATGCGCAATTTGAAACACCCTTTACTTTGGTTCTGTAGTAGAATTTTGTGGTCCACTGTGTCAAAGGTTTGCTGGCTTAAGAAGTTCATTTTCACCTTTTCCTGATCATCTAACGCCTCGTGAATGAAATTATGAAAACTTCACCATCGCAGTATAGTCACATTATACGAATTCACGTTATACGGGAGTTCACCGTACTGGAAAAATATTTGTGAAGATAATTATGTATTTAAATTGTTCACTTGGTTTAATATTTCAATAAAATTATTCTGTCAATATACTGATAAATAATTCGTTCAGTAAATGCAAATTGCAATCATTCAATTACCGGTTTTATTTACAAATATTTACAAGATATTTTTAAAAAATGTTAAAGTAAAAGATTACTTTCTCAGAGCTAATACGTTTAAGTCGAATGGCAAAGTATTTTGAGTTTGTTATTTCAACACACTTATGTCTTCAATAAAACCAGTTTGGTGTTTAATATGAAATTGTTTGTGCTAAATTTTCTTTGGTACAGCGGAACACGGAGTCTCGAAAGACATAATTCCACTAGAAGATCAGAGTATGTACGAGATTTGGCGCTGTTCTCAATACAACGTGGTGCAGACGAATAGGCGAATAAGGGAGGAAACAGAAGGAAGAACACAGAAACGCAATTGTCAAGAAAGAACGAATATCATCGGTAGCGCAACATAGGCTCTTAACAGGACATTTTATCGATTTCGTCAACACCAAGGATTTAGTGAAGGGAGAATATTTAGCTACAAGAATTATAAGAAAAACGATCGAGATAAAGAAGAGACTTAAACAGTCTGAATAAGCGTGGCGACATGCGCTTCGACACCGCTTCTGGCCGACTTACAGAATAAAAATGAAACGAACTGCGACAGAGCGCAATCATCACATAATTACACGGACGGACTGCAGAATAGACCGATATTTGGACCAATTACATGCAGTCGAGTGCACGGGACGTCAGTAAGGCAACGCTCCCCACCAAGGCGGGAACGTATAAGTAGGTGCACCACTAGACAGACGTCAGATGATTTTTAGGGTCAGTAAGGGACAGACCAGCTACAAAATACGACGAGTGTCCTGCTCAGAACACAACTCACGGTGCTTGGAACCCGAGAAAACACATCTTCATGTACATGTATGTATATACATATATATATATACCTAGTCCTGCCATAAATACTGATATAAAGGTTTTTAAGCACAAAAAGAAAACTGCAAGTTGGATTTAAATTATTTTTTGATAGTTTATTTTGGCAATAGTAAGCTACAAAATACAATGCAAATTACTCGAAATGGCCGCCATTTGCTTTAATACAACGCCGAAGTCTGCAGGGCCACTCATCAATCGCTGTACGGATAATATCCATGGGAAAATTGTCGACTGCTTCTGTTAACCCCTGTTTCAATGATTCCAGGTTGCGATGGGGTCTTCTACATACTATGCCCTCTAATATTGACCACAGTTTGTAGTCGAGCGGATTTAGGTCGGGGCTTGCTGACGGCCAATAGTCAGTACTAATAAACTCAGGTACATGATTTTCAAGCCATTGCTGAGTTATTTTGGCCTTGTGAGCGGGCGCAGAGTCTTGTTGGAATATCCATGGTTAGTTTTGGAACACGGTCGTAGTGGGGCCCCTGTAGTTCAGGGGCTCCACTACATTGCTTAAAATGTCTCGTTGATAGTTTTTGGCCGATGTTTGAACACCTTTTTCACAAAAATGCAAGGAAGCGACACCGTCATAGGATACTCCCTACCAAACCATCACTGAAGCAGGAAAATGACCTCGCTGAATCCTTGGCACCACTTCACTGGCTTCCTTGGAGGACCGTGCATACACCCTATCATTCTGCTTGTTAAAAGTTTCTTCCACGGTAAAAATTTTTTCATCAGAAAAGAGAATCTTTTTGTAACGCTCTTTGCCGTACAACGATATCAGGTGTCTGCATTTTTGCTCCAGTCCTAGGTCTTGTTTAATGATACGGCTCATGGTTCTCGGAACAATACCCATTTCACGAGCCATGATTTTCTGTTTGCGGACAGGATGTCGATTGATGCGGGACCTCACATCATTGATGGCCTGTGATGTACGAACTATGCGAGGCCTGCCAGATCTTTTCCGGTCGATTACATTTCCAGTATCAATGAATAACTTAACAGTACGATACACAAACACACGCGTAATATTTAACGGTTTCAATAAATTAAAAATACGGGACCACTCCATAATGACGACTCACGTTATAGTGAAATCTTTTGTAAAGCATATATATCAGAACTGCCAATATAAAATTTTTGTGCTTTCAAGTTATCATCTGCAAAAAGGGGCGTTTACACTTGTATCAATACTTATGGTAGGATTAGGTATATATATATATATATATATATATATATATATATATATAATACAAAGTTGTCGGAGAAGACCGTACGTCGATTCCTCTGATAAATGTAAAAATATCGCTTTAACCGTCCATGTACGTGTGCAAATATAAATTTGTAGTTGTTTCTATAAATCAATAAGAACATAATACTGAATGAACACTTCCTTTATTGAAAAGTATTTTCCCAAAATTTAGTCTAGTAAACATTTGTAATTTTTTTTAAAGTAAAGTGATTTGATATTTTTAATTCTTTCCTCTATGCATCACTTTATGTTTATTTAACCAGCTATTGGATAATTCAATATATGAAAAAACGACATTCAATAGGTGAAATTCCTTTTTCTCAGTGTAAGTGACACTAATTTTCCTCGGGGATTGTTGATGACAAATAGAAGCAGCTGAAGACAGATCACAATATAAAACGCAAACTAATCTAAGAAATGCCGATGCCAGAAATAATTTTAAAAAAACTCGCAGCCTGAACGCATCAGTATTTTGCTCCAGAGCTTTTCGCCTGACAAGTTTTTGTTCAGGACCTTATCATCTCACGGACACTTTGTTCAACCATAAATCCCTGATATTTGAATTTTTATTGCAATAATCGAAACTTTAATTCTACAATTTGTCATTGCCAAACCTGAAATATATTTTGATATTGTTTTCGTGGGTTCTACCGACCTTAACGAAATTAACTATATATAACTATATATGTACAGCACCATATACGGCAATCGTTTGTTATGGATAATTTGGGTTATATTTTATTTTTTAGTCAAAAGTTTTATAATGTTTCTGTGTTCTAGTTTAAAGCTGTTTGTTTCTCGCCATTCAAACTGATAGTAAAACGGTGTCTTCCCAGTTCGGGACTTCCGATTTCGTGACACGGCGAAATTTTACCTGCTTTGTTCCCATTTCATGACTCAACCCTTTTTGATTACTTCCAGCGTTCCCATTTGGTGACACCTATACCGGAGCATTGAGCGTATCAGGGATTAGACTAGATAATGGTTTAATTGTCATGTCCTTTTGCATTTTTAGGCTATATCTAAAAGTGTTTCTGACTTTATTATAGGGAAATCTAATGTTGGGTTGGGTTGGGTTGGGTTTTTAATTGAAATAATTCTGTGATATTGTGTAAATATTTGACACATTTTCTTATTTAAAATTAGATTGACGTAAATAAAACAATTTTTGATCTCAAATGTGTAGTTGTTTTGTCTATGTTTATGATGCATAGCATTCCTTTAATATCGCGTCCCGAAATGGGAGACGCCGAAGGTATCATTTTAGGTAGTGTCACGAAATGGGAAATATTTGTAAGAAGTCACGAAGTGGGAAGTCACGAAGTGGTCATAAGCCAGTAAAACGATGAAAATTTTTGAATTTCAACACCCCTGGTTAGAATATTTACAAAAGTTGACATTATTAGACTTTTAAAGACCATTGACATTCATTGTTTTCATTGCTAGGTAGATATAAAAATCTCTCTTCGTAATAATAAATAATAACAATAATGTTCTTTATTACCCAACACATATACATGTAGTTAAAGAATAATTTAACAACATACATACATACATACAAATATAGTAAGAAACTTCTGTGTTTTGCATATATTTTTGTATAAATGTGTAAGTAGATTTTAAATAGGTTAAGAAGTTTAAGATTGAAATTTTTCTGGAAACTTTACTGTACTCACCTTTTTCTGAAAGTTAGTATAATTTATACTTATATTAGCGTTTACATCATTATATTTCAGTTTTACTCTTAAAATTGTAAACATTCAGACATATTTCCGTATTAATTAAAAAATCATAAACTCTTTTCGTTTAAAAGCGTCCGGAATCTAAGAAATGCCTTTTAAATATAATTTTTCTTTTAAAATTTTCGGGTGTTTTACATTAGCTGCTAGGTCATTTTTTTAAATCTATTTTATAAAGTAAAAGTATATAATTTTATTACGATCCTTGGAAAAAAACACCATGAACAAGAGCACGTGGTTATGTCCAGCACAGACTTGTAAACAATTTTTATGAGAAAAATTAATATACAGGATGCTCTAAAATAGAACTATATTCATCTTAAGGAGCTATTTAAAGGTAATATTTATGCAATTGTAGAAATGAATATGAAGTAGGTAGAGGAATATCAATCCCGTTTGATATAAGGCAAAACGATAGTTTAAGTCCATATCTGCTTAATCTGATCGTATGTACTAAAATAGGTAGTGTTCTATCCAAAAATTTAGAATACAGTTTGGGAAATAATTGAGACAATGTGGTATTTTAAGCCGATAATACAGCTGTACCACTACTACTGTGTTAAGAAATTAAGATGGATGTCTATTCAGAAAATTAAAATTAGTGTTTTCTTACTTATTGCTTTTTATTTTTTCTTTTAATTGTTTGTTTTTTGGGTTGTTTCATTAAAAATTAAAAAAAAAGGTGTTGTACACAACGTCTCGTACTTTTATTCGAGGATCGATCCAGAAATAAGGTTCCCAAAGAACTCCAGCCGCACGGGCAGGTGTGAGACGAAATCCGGCAACACCGCTGTGTAGGTATGTTTCCCTACTCCGGATTCCCACCTGCCGCGCTTCGCTACGCCGCTCAGTCTTGGCTCAGTAGCCGTCCGTGATGGAGGTGCCCATTGCTGATCCCGCCGTGTGCGAGATTCGTTCCGTAATTGGGTTCTTGCACGCGAAAAAGACACCACCCGTGGATATTCATCGACAGTTGACAGAGGTGTATGGCGGCAAGTGTATGACCATTCAACACGTGCGTAAGTGGTGCAGGGCGTTTAGTGCTGGTCGGAAGGAAGTCCACGATGAAGAACGGAGTGGAAGACCTTCAATTTCGGAGGCGCTGATCGAGATGGTCCAACGCTGTGCGTTGCTTGAAAACAGGAGGATCACCGTCCGTGAACTTGTTGCTCGGATTCCTGGGAGTTCTTACGGTACAGTTCAAAGAGCTTTGACTGAAAAATTGGGGTATCGCAAGTGTTGTGCTCGATGGGTACCGCGTATGCTGACAGTCGAACACAAAGAGAAACGCATTGACTGTGCTCGCCAGTTTCTGCAAAAGTGTCAAGAAGATAGGGAAGGATTGTTGGACTCCATTGTTACTGGAGACGAAACGTGGGTGTTTCATTTCACGCCCGAAACGAAAGAAAAATCCAAACAATGGCGTCGCTCAGGGTCACCAGTCGCAAAGAAGTTTAAACAAAGTCCTTCTGCTGGCAAAGTCATGGCCACTGTTTTTTGGGATCGCAAGGGGATACTGCTGATCGAGTTCATGGAACCTGGGACAACAATCAACTCAGACAGTTAGTGTGCAACACTAAGAAAACTCAGGCGAGCTATCCAGAACCGCCGGCGAGGACGACTGACAAAAGGTGTAACGCTGCTTCACGACAACGCCCGCCCTCATGTCTCCTGTCAAACCAAGGAACTTTTGACCAACTTTGAATGGACTGTCATGCCCCACCCACCTTACAGCCCGGACCTCGCGCCTAGTGATTATCACTTGTTCCCCAAGTTAAAGGAACACTTGAGTGGGCAACGCTTCCAGAACGACGATGAAGTCAAAGAAGAGGTGAAACGCTATTTGAACGGGCTGGCGGCAACGTTCTACGACACGGGGATACAAAAATTGGAACACCGTCTACAAAAATGATTAGAAAGAGATGGCGATTATGTAGAAAAATAGAGCTAAGTGTCCTCTATCCAACGATGTAAATTTTGATGAGAATAAACGATCTTGTATTATTGTAAAAATTATGGGAACCTTATTTCTGGATCGATCTTCGTACATTTTGAAATGTTATATACAAACTGTACTTACGTTAAACAATCTTATATTATTATTGTTCTTTTTCTAATTATGTACTAGAAAAAATCAGAAACCAAAACAGCCCCGAGAAAAACAAAACAAGTTGTATTACTGGTTATTTCATAGTTCATGAAAAAAAGAAGTTCCATGGGATTATATCAGAACTATGAGGAAGGTGCCTCTTCTTCTGTTCAAAAATTTTGTCGCATTAATAGCCATGTGCGAACGAGCTTGTCGTGGTAAAACCTTCCCTTTCTAATTAGCATAGATCATATTCTGGTGATGCGACTTTTCATTAATTGACTCGAAAGTTCCTATATATTAACAGTTACGATAGTACTATCCGAGTGAGTCTGAAAGGGTCAATTGAAAGTGGGATTGCATATGCGTTAACTATTTTAGCTTTAGTTTTAGCGTTTAAATGAGCATTAAAGACCTTCTATAGTCGGGACCTAATGTGTATAGATCATCTTCTTATAATTAAAAAATGGCTGAAACATTAATGATAATTTTTTGGGCGCGTGCTCCTTTTTGCAGTGATATTCCTTCTTCTATCCATTGCGTGTTCTGCTGTTTACTTTCCAGATCAACATATACCGAAGTTTCATTTTCCAACATTCTATTCTTCTCATACTGTTGGAGTTGTGGGAAATAATGTCCGCATTTTTGATAACCTTTCGCCATCTTCACAACCTCAACTGTGTCGAACTTACACCATACAAGAAATTTTGAGGAGAAGAAATAATGCGCAAGGTCCGACGAGTATGGTATATGTGACACTTCTCATCCAAGATCCAATAATTTTTAGCATTCAAACTTGTGCGTGGTTTCACTTTGTCGTGAAGAAGTATCACGTCTCTGTGTTTGATGATGTTCGAAGCGAATATTCAGGTCAGGGTCGTTATCCCATAACACTATTGTAAACAATTTATCACTCATCACCTGTTATCAGTTGCAGAGAGAAGTAATTCTTTTGACGCTTAATCTATCTAAATATCGAGCTTGCTAATACATGCTAGCCTTTTCATGTGGTTATGAGCGCTTGAATAATGGATGTTTAGCATTTCTGCAAACCTTCGTGTCTTGTGGGTTTCACCAATCGAGGAGCGTCCTTAAGAATCATCAGCAGTAAATCATTGATGGCATTGACACTCTCGTTGAGCACTGTGTGTGAGCATAAACTTGACGTAACTTATCACAAGCTTGCGAATGTTCGTTCCTTTACGGAAGAAAAAGAGTAAAATATAGCGAATATGCACTCTTTCGTCTTCCATTTCCAATTTTTTTATTTCAAATACTTTTCCAAAATTAGAAGTTTCAGTTGTCATGTGGCATAGCATAAAGATAGATGAAGATGGAGAGTGATACAACTATAAAAGATTCTTGAAATAATCTTAGAAAATTACATCAATTATTACTCCTCCGGTGTTTGTTTTCTTCAGTCGCTCTTGAGCATATTGACCAGAATCAATGGCATTTTGATCATAAAAACTTTAGATGCTTTATGCTATTAAAAGCAAGTAAATCATGACATAGAAAGTACTGAGAAAGCTGTCAAAATCACGGAAAAATCTTTGTTGATGATTTTTCCTGACGAACATAAAATTCGAACGCATTCTTTTTGTAATTTCGTCCAGTAAGATTTTTAGAGGCGCAATATCGATATCATGTTTACCAGTTCTGTTAAATTAAAATAAGTAGTGTGTATTATCATTTTTGAAATGAAAGAAACCCACTTGGATAATATTTTTTGCCTTGCGTTTTGTCGCTTATCGCATGGTGCTGTAACAAATTGTCATTGCTAGAAGATAGTTGTAAGTAGGGTTTTAATGCAGTAGATTGTGTCGGTAGTTCCAAAAACTTTCTTTTTTTGTTATACTCATAAAGGGTATTTTAAATTGTGCGGTTTTTTTAAGAATAAATAAAATATAGATGGCGCACTGAAGTTGTCTGGGTATGTAGGCATTTAAAAAGTGCGATGTATGACATTTATAAAAATGGCTTCGTACACGCTACAACAACGCGTTCAAATTGTTGAATTATTTTATGAAAATCGGCGTTATATGAAAAGAGTTTTTAGAAAATTACGTGAATTTTTTGGTTTACATAATCGTCCACTTGAAAGGATTATTGGTCGAATTATTAAAACGTTTGAAGGGACTGGTTCCGTGGAAGATTAAAAAAGTGAAAAATACAGTCGTAGTGGTCATTCACAAGAAAATATTGGTTTGGTTCCTGAAAGTGTTTCTGAAGACCCTGAAATGTCCATTAGACGACGTTCATAATAAGTTGGACTTAGTGGATCAACAACATGGCGTATTTTACACAAGGATTTAGCTCTGAAGGCATATAAGGTTTAAATAACACAGGAACTGAAGCCATTAGATCATTTAAAACGTCGTTCATTTGTCAATCTCATCAATGGACAACCAGCTGATTTTGCTCAAAAAATAATGCTTTCCGATGAGGCACATTTTGAACTTGGTGGCTATGTAAACAAAATTGCCGAATCTGGGGTGAGAAAAATCTACGAATTATTCATGAGAAACCTATGCATCCTAAACGAGTTACCGTTTGGTGTGCATTATTGTCAGGTGGTGTAACTGGACCTTACGTCTTTGAAAATGCTGCTGGTGAAGCTGTATCTGTCAATGGTGATCGATATCGTCGGATGATAACCGAATTTTGTGGCCTGAATTAATGAATATTGATCTAGAAGATATGTGGTTTCAACAGGATGGCGCTACACCTCACTTTGCACACGAATCAATTGATTTATTGACAGAAAAATTTCCTGGACGTGTAATCTCAAGAAACGGTGATGTTAATTGGCTACCAAGATCATGTGATTTGACACTGATAGACTATTTTCTTTGAGGTTATGTGAAAAGTCAGGTTTATAAAAACAATCCACTATCAATTCCTGCTTTGTAAGATGAAATTATTCGTGTCATTGGTGAGATAGAGCCTCAATTATGTCAAAATGTCATTGAAAGTTTTAAGAAGAAAGCGGACACCTGTGGAGCTGCAATAGGAGGCCATTTTGCAGATATTATTTTTCGTATATAAATGTCATAACTAATTCTTCAACTACTAATAAAAAGTTTTTGAAAGTCAATGCAAATTATGTGTTTTATTTATTCTTTAGAAAAACCGCGAAATTTGAAACAGCCTTTACATTACTCACTAAATAATTACAAGAAAACTCCGGAAAAGTATTTATGTATGTATGGTAGAAGATATATGAATGTGTGCGATCTTCGTCTGAATAATTCTTTGCAATTTATTATTTATTTACAATACAAAATTCTAAATAATAAATAGCGTAAATAGAAAAATAATGTAAAAGAATTGTATTTCTATATTGCAAAATTAAAAAATACACATATTTAAATTAACATTGGATAATTTTTAAAATTGAAAACATAATTTACATGTATATTGACATGCGAAATACAAAACAGACCTTGTATTTTAGGAAAAAGTATAATACATCGAACATCCACGTACAGAATGTGTAAGAGGCCTTGATTCAAAATAAATAATACTCATCAAGGTCCATCATCTATTGACTTTGAAATAATCTACAGTTGTTGCATTCTAATACGTACGTATATCTAATAGTTAATTCTGCGTGATGGGTTTATTTTTCCGAGATTAAATATGCATATTAATGCAGCAGTTCAAATAGAATATCATTTTTGTGTCGTATTATTAGGAGCGGAAATAATTACGTCTTATTAAAGATTTTACGAAATACAATATTATAACCTCGCGTTTTCAACAAGTTTAAGTAACGTAATAACGTATGCATATAAACCACATATTTGCACATCCATTTATAATATTTATATTTGCAAGAAATAAAACGTAATACATGTTTTGTTTTTAATTTTAAATGATAAGTAAGTTGTTATTCTCAGGAAGATGATTAGGTCTATTAAGATGACCATGACATAGATCATTTTTACATTTCCTGATAGACAAAGTATCGTGTCAGTAAAAATGTCAGCCTATCAGTTATTTAATGTATGCCCTCTTGATTTATAAAAGAGGAAATCTTAACAATAGAAAAATAGTGTTTACTAGGTTAAATCAGATTTTTTTATAACATATACGCGGAAGTTACCGATACGATAACAAGAATTACAGAAAATTTTGCAGACTTTCTTAGAAAAAAGAATTGTAGCTATGAACATGGTTACTATAAGTTGGACTAAACATATGTATACTACCGTCCATAAGTTTAATCGCACTACAAATAATTTTAATTGCAGAAGAAAATAAAATATTTAAGTTAACATATTGAAATTTTATCCAAACTAAACTCATTTTACATATTTGCACGTTATTTAACCGAAGTATTTTGTATAAACGAATGAACGCCTTATTTTCTATTTCAAGAAATAATATTCAGGTAAGAAATATAATGAGGGTGTCATGGAGATTATTCCTTACTCAGAATTGTTTATTGTATGGTTTATATTTTATATATTTTATGTCTATTACACAGTGAATACTCAGTATTCACGTTGTTAATGAAGTGTAAGCAAGTGCTATCGAGTAAGCGTATTTTTTTAATTGTGTTTAAAACATGGCAAGGAAAAAGCAACTAACTCTTGAACAAAGGGCAAGAATTAGTGCTTTGCACGAAACAAAGCTTTCTAATAGAGCAATCGCCCGAAAACTAAAGTTTCTGAGTATTGTGTTCGTGAAAGTATAAAGAGAATGGCAGAAACTCGCCAACTCGGGGACCGAAAACGCAGTGGACGGCCGATGATAACTACTAAAAGAATAT
Source organism: Dermolepida albohirtum (assembly GCA_031893035.1). Classification (NCBI taxonomy): domain Eukaryota; kingdom Metazoa; phylum Arthropoda; class Insecta; order Coleoptera; family Scarabaeidae; genus Dermolepida; species Dermolepida albohirtum. The sequence continues at coordinate 92,430 of JAVIWB010005124.1, forward strand.
CTGAAATTAATGTCTTTGCGCAATCGTCGCCTTACAGCCCCGGAAATAGCAGCACAATAACGAAGCCATGGTTAGCATAAAAACAACCAAACGCCGTTTAGCTGAAGCTGGACTTAGAGGTCGAGTAGTAGTAAAAAAAACAAGTCTATCTGCATAACAAAAAAGGTTGCCTGGGCGAGAACACACAGGTACTGAACTGTCGAAGAATGGAAACAAATCTTATGGACAGATGAATCCAAATTTGTAATTTTTTGGAAATAAACGCCGTACTTTTGTTCGTCGCCGTGTCGGGAAGAGAATGTTAGATGAATGTGTGGTTAAGACAGTGAAACATGGTGGTGGAAATGTGATGGTTTGGGGTAGCTTTGGAGGTGGGCACATTGAAAAATTGGTGCAAATCACAGAAAGAATGACAAAAGAAGTCTATTTGGGTATATTGCAAGAGCATGCTCTTCCGTCAGCGATGGAGCTAATAGGTCCAGGGTTTGTTTATCGGCAAGATAACGACCCCAAACATACATCGCTCGTTTTACGGCATTTTAAATTGTTGCTCACAAAACATCTTGCTCCAAATTGAGGATTTCTTCTTCAATGTCAGCTTTCAAGACTTGCAAGGTTCGTGGTTTATTGTAGTAAACTCGAGGTTTCAAAAAACTCCAAAGGAAGAAGTCTAGTGATGTTAGATCTGACGATGTGGACGCCAAGTTCAAATCTCCAAAACGAGAGATCGCTCGACCTGGAAATTGGTGTCTCAAAATCTCCATCGTTGACCAAGCTGTGTGAGCAGTTGGTCCGTCCTGTTGAAACCAATAATAATCGGGATCCAATGCAGCAACTTGCGTCAAAAAGAAAACTCGTTAGGCATCTGCCTGTAACGCTCACCATTTACGGTTACGGTGGTGATATCGGCGTCTTTAAAAAAATAAGGGCTAATCGCTTTTTCACGGCAAATGCTGCACCAAACAGTCACTTTGAGTGAATGTAAAGGCACTTCATGCATTTCAAGTGGATTCTTTGTGCCCCAGAAACGCAAATATTGTTTGTTAACATAACCACTTAAGTGGAAATGGACTTCGTCGCTCATTATCATTTTTGATACGAAATTATCCTCTTCTTCCGCCAAGTTTAACAGAGTATGGCAATAAGGTAACCTTGTCCGACGGTCAGCAGGCAGCAATTCGTGAACAGTTTGCCCTTTGTAGGGGAACATTTTCAAAACTTTCACTAAAATTCGTTGCAACAAACGTCTGCTGATGCCTAATTGTGAGCACCGTCGTCTCGTTTATGTTTATGGACTCTCTTACAGCAATACGAGGCGGACGACATTTGTAGTGGAACCAGTTTGCACGAGGCGCTCAGCCAAACGCGTAATTGTTCGAGCACATGGAACACGACGACGAGGAAAACTGCGATAAAACAATACACTGAAAATTTGTCAAATAAGCGGTAATAATAATTCAACGTTCTTGAGTTATGTATCGCTCCATGGCTTGTTGACAACTAATTTTCTATATATCTATATCATAAATGTCAAAGCACAGTGACATTTGGCGCCATCTGCAAAAATGGCAGCCAATTCAAATTGTGACATTACTTTTGCGCCACCTGTTAAAACATTTTCTTTATTTATGTCGATGGAGAGGAGTCTCGTATGTATGCCCGTTTTCCTCTTTATACATTAGTTTTGTTACTGACCTTTCCTTAAGTAATTGATGCTGGTTATTTGTACCTCGGCTTTCAGAAGATATAGTGACGGAAAAAGTAATAGTTTTAAAACAAGATATAAATGATCAGCGTCAATTACTTGAGAAAGGGTCAGTCGCAAAGCTCGAGCACATATGTATATGTACATCTATAATGGAACATATGCATGCATACATGGTTCCTCTGTATTCATATAAGTGAAAATAATGTTACATAATTTTAAGGTGAAATAACCTCTAGTTATTATAACATAATAACAGAATGTAGTGCCTGATAACGTAGTAAACACTTTTCCATTACTTCATTGGCTTTTATTTACTAGTTTTTGACAGAACTTGTGATATTTTTTATTTCTTCGGCCGTTCGATTTGCAATATTTTACATATATGGGATTTCTCATTCATTTCTCTTTCCTCAATTTTCATTGCATTTTTGCTAAATATTTCATCCATCTTTACATTGTTTCCTTTTCCTTTCTTGTAAGATTTTCATCGCTATTCTTACAATATGCGTTGCGTTGTACGCAATTTTTTGATATCATTATAGAAATCTCTTATCTCCATATCACTTTTTGCTTTTATTTAAATTCTTTTTTCCTAAGTCTGCAGAGCTTCTTTAGGTTCTTTCTTTGCTTCTGATAATTCTTTTCGAACTTCTCTTATCTGTTCGAGATAAATATTTATTTCTTCAATAATTTCTTTCCTGTATTTCTCGTCCAGTCATTATTTTCTCTTTGCGTTACTTGCAATTGCAAATTTATTCTTCTTACTTAATGACACCATGTCCTCTCACCTTTTATTAATATCTATTAAACTTCCCACTTTTCTTGTTCTTAAGTTTCCATAGATGGAGTGTTATTTTGTCTTATCTTATTATCCTGAAGATCTTTTATATTGTATTATATTGGGATATATTTTTGCGAAGTTTAGTTTTCATTTTTGCACAACGAAAGACTTGTTTTGTTGAATTTGGTAGTATTTCTTCTGCTATCTATTTATTTAAAAAAAAAACTGATTTTTAAAGTTTTTAGGTGGAATAATTATTCAAAATTGTAGATTGTAAATGATAGTATATGTAAACATTATATTACTTTATCTGTATTTAACGCTTCAATTAATACGTGAAAATCTTGAACAACATTTATATTATAGAACTTACGAAAGTTAGATAATAATGTTAAAGATTTAATTTATTCACATTACGTATGGATTTTACATAGAAACAGTTTTGAATATGATCACATTGAATTTTACTTACTTAACTTAATTGTTAATACTGTTAAAACAATGTAGCATGCCCTACATGAAATTATCTAAGAACATATAGTTTGATCTTGAGCAAGTATATATGTATGTACATATATTGAAAAGCTGGCGCGCTAAAGACGTCGAAATAGCACCCATCTGTTACTAGAAAGGGGTTTCAGTACACCCCATTTAAGCACTCCATTGTGTTCACTCAATGGAGTCCTTACCTTAGGTATTTGTGTGCATTACAAATGAAAATCTACCTAACTATGGGAAAGTGTGTATAAAGAAACTTGTCGGGAAGTGTATTTAAAGTTACAAGCGCTCGTTTTATGTGTTAATCTCAAAATAAACTAAAATATGTATTCAAGTGTACTTTAAATGTGCTTAAGACATACGAGGCATCGTTAAGGTTTAAAAGAAACATATTTGAAAGAAATATTATTAGCTCGTTAAAACGAGCTAAGAATATTGAGTTAAACTGTTTTTTTTTTACTTTTTCTTTATAAACATTTAACTAATGGTAACAGAAGAATAATATTTTTCAATCGATGCTTTCTATTGGAATCCCTAAGAATTAAAGTATATTATAATATTACATAATGCTATACGGATTCGAAAGGAGTATTACATTCTTTTTACATTTCCAGTTAAGCAATCCCCTGGCAGTGGTAATTTTAACTGATTAATCTAATCCAAAAACAATCAATTTTTATTATATTTAAGAGATCATGTACAAAATCAAATTGATTATAACATTGTGGAGATGACTGTATGGTTCCTTTTTAAAATTTTGAGGTTTTGAAAAGAAATAGAAACCGATCAAAAAAGAAAGTACGATAATTCGGTAACAAAATCTGAAAATTAATTAACTGAGGAAATAAAAGAGAAGTTTCATGTTAGTAGTTTCCTTCGGAGGTTGTGGTTAATTAAAAAATTTTAAAAAAGCCAAAAAGCCATAACCACATTAATATTTATGTCCTGAATATGTATTCCGATTTATTGACAGAAAATTGAAGACAATATCATACATTAGGCCGCAGTGTTTTGAAATTTATTCTATGTAGGCTTACTGCGCGTTAATTTACGACACTGTGAATAATTTTCTGCTGATAATGACACTTTAGTTGTCGAAATACGTATCTAGGATCCAAATATTAATATGATAATGAATCATTGACTTTCTTGAAGTTCTATGTACTTATATACTCTGTTTTTTACTATTATTTTCATCACATTAATTTGTACGGCTTAACCTTTTTACCTTTTCTGATTTTAGTAGTGACGTTTACTTGATTAAGGAGTTTCTGTTCATGACTTGTAGAGAATTTGGAAACGATTTGACCAAAATTGCTTATTTCAAGGCTTTGATGGCGATTGCTGTTGGTCAAGTACCAAAGTTCATCGACAACGTTCCGTAATATTTTACTTTTGAAATATTGTATGATCTATATATTACTTTTGTTAAGACTAAATAACTTCAAAGTTAATCCCGTGAGTCTATGCAAATTTCAGGATCTTCTTGTAATGAAGCAGCTTATTGTATGTAATCTTGCAATTTTTTCCAAGCAGATAATAAATTTCTAGACTTCAATCAAAATACCTCATTTATCTTTTTTAACACAGACTCCTAACGAAGTTTCGTACCTAAGAATTATGCTTTGGTAGTTATCTGTATTAGCATGTGTGATTTGAGTATCATTTGTTTGAAAGCTTAAACATTCATTGTTTTTCTTAGTAAAATAAACATGCATAGAATTATTTTGCTTTAATTTAACATGCAAATTTTATCCAGTCATTGGTTTGATCAACGGATTTTTGAATCGTTGTAGTAGTTTCTTCGAGATCTTTTTCTTTATCATGGATATTGCTGGTATAAAATAAGCAGAATACTGAAAGAAATATGTTCGTTTGGGGTACAGGCTGTTAAATTAAATTCACTGAAAGGATACTAAAAAGAGTAGCTCAAACATATCGCAAAAGTCAAGAAAAGTCGTCAAAATATGTATATAATCCTTACTCGATGCTTAAAGTAAATACTCAAAGGTTTTTTACGGACAGTGTACTGAATAGTGCGTTGCCACATTTGAAAACCGGAAGGTGTCAAGTCGCAATAGAAGTTATGTTATCAACCCATGAGCCTTTATCTTTTTGAGGAAATATTTGTATATGTATATGTATTTCGGTATTCTTAAAATTTTATTTAGAGAGATACAAGAAGATTGTCATTGCTGTTCAATGAAAAAATGACTTAATATTTGCATCTGCCACCTCTTTCCAATAATAATAGAAACACATCAGTGGCCATACGTAAATTACTAAACATATTATTGTATATTTTTGGTCGTTTATATGTTTTTGTTTTCCGATACTGATTATGCTTATTTTACACCATAGTATATTTAATCAAATTAAAAATCGGAGTAACTACTACCATTGTCTTTTATTAAAACTAATACAAGTTTGTAGTACAAAATTTAATGAAAAATCAAATATATAACGAACTAACGAGCATCAAGGTCAGAAAAGAAAGAAAATCGACAAAATTTCATTGCGACTATATTCACTGGCTAAATTGAAATAAAGTATTGAACTTTGCGGATAATAGTATTTTTTAGTTATTTTGAATCACATGGTATTATAAAATTAAATGTAAAAAGTAATCAAAAATTATAAAATTTGTAAGTGTTTGGTTGTGTAACTGAAAATTATTTTTTTATAGGCGAACATATCCTATTGCAAACATATCTAACAATGTTATAGAAAGAAACACCTCTCGCGAATGTCTTTTTTTGCTATTCGCAGAAGGAAGAATGAAGTAGTATTTTAGATTTTCGTCCACGTCATGAGTATTGAAAAGATCTTGTGAGATGACGCTTTGCGAACGGATCGTATCATTTAAGGCACTTAATTACAGGTGATGCAATTTGAATATAGTGCTATGATTTTTTAGAAAGCAACAAACATATCGAAATGATAATGTGATCACTGTACCATTAATGTAGAAAGATATCCTATAGCTTGTTCTGTTCAAGGTCTTCCAAGTGTTTGAGAAAATCGTCAAAGGGTAAGGATTGTCTTGCATTAGAGTGTCGTTACGTCATGACCGAAGGTACTCGATAGGTATCTGAAATTCCGAAATTCTTTTATTTCCAAAAGGAATGTTTCTACTGATTCATTTGCATGTGAAAGTTTTATTACTATAATTTAAAATCCATTAGGAAAGGTACATGGAATTTATCATTTATGATACACGAAGTTTACAAATAGGTTTTACACAAAATATTAAAACTTTACAATTAAAATACATTTAAATTAATCTTAAGTGTGATTTAACAGAAATACTAAGGCTGTTAATATAATTTTATAACTAATAAGCTAAGGTCTTTAATAGAAATACTGTAATAAATTTTGAAAATTGAATTTAATATGTAAAATTATTCAGAGTGAATCTTTAACACAAGTTCAGAACTAGTACCATTTTTTGTTTTTACGTGTAAGCGATAAGTTGCGCGCGAAAAAGCGATTGACGGATTTAAAAATCAAAGAAGCCCGTAACTCGGAAAGACCAAAGAAAATTATTGTTTCAACTAAATTATTTCCTTCAGTCCAGGTTGGTTTGCGTAGATGCAAAACTGCATTGATTGTGGAAGAGATTATTTTGAAAAATTAAAACAAAATTGTGTATTAACTTAATAGACTTCACAGGAAGAGAACAGCCCTTGTATTAATTTTGAAATGAAACATCAGGATAGCGCAGTGGGAAGAATGCCAGGTTTTGAATGCTATATACGGAAGTAGACGATTCGAACCATGTACAGGAGATGCGGTTTTTAAATCGTGCCTAGTCTCGAAGATGGTTTGTATTTCCTCCGGTAGTCTTCATTGATGAGAAGGTATAATTAACACTGCTCTCTTAGCGAAGAGGAGTTGGTAACAAAGCTATGACTTTATATATATTTTCGGTCCCGTGGTCGTGACAAGTCTAAAGCCTTAGGACTCAATTTAGCGATCATCACCAAAAAAATTGCTATTGCTTATACAAGTAGATACAATGTGGCTTAAGTCAAAATACGTATAGATGTTTACGATTATTATATAATTTCTGTTTTGAATTCTCTATCATTTAATAAATAAAATGCATACAATAATTTTTACTGTTAAACACTGAACTTAGATTTAGAAAATACCCTGAAGAAATTTAACTCCGATTATGTACTAAGAAGTATAATTAACATGCCCAAACAAATGGTGAACATAAAATTCTATCATTTGTTATTAGAGATCGTCGCGTGATATTTGCTGCTTCATTGACGATCGTTCTTAATTTAGTACTGAAAACGACCTGCTTTCCGTTAAGGTGGAAACAACAAGATTATGTCCAATATTCGAAGGAATAAATCTGGTATGCATAATTATTGGACTTAAGAACATGTAGAAATGGAAATGTAAATATGAACACATCTTCAAAAGATAAGAAATATAGCAAATTTTTTCAGTCCATAGGTATAAGATAACCTGCAGTCTATTATATAATATCTGAGTTTTCATGTGTATAGTTCTTTCTTGACAACTGCGTTTCTATGTTCTTCTCTTCTAACGTTAAACGCAGAAAAATAGGCGAATCAACGTTAGAAGACAAGAACACAGAAACACAGTTGTCAAGAAAGAAACATCATCGCCTATGTTGCACTAAGGATATACTATTGATTTTGATAAAACCAAGGTTTTTATCGATGAGCCAAAACCTAGGTACAAGAATTATAAGAAAAACGATTGAGATAGAGAAGAGACCTAATATGCTGAATAAATGCAAACTTCTTGTGACTGACCAGAAATAGATAGATTGGAAGATTTAGTCACATTTTTACGAATTGCAGTAATATTCTTAGTCGAACTGGCGTTTCGACGACGTAGGCGTGTTGGAAGATCTAATACTGAACCATTTACTTCAAATCTTTGCACAAGACTAGCGGAATGTATTACAAACGAAACAATTATTTTCATAATAAATTTGAGTGACCTCGACGTATTGATGAATTGCATATTACTCCATGATCAGTCCGTTAGGTCTTACTGATTATAAATGCCAAAACCAACGTCAAAATATTTTACTATATGTACGTTATTAACTGTCATAATGCAACATTGCAACTGAAAGATCCTATAGTTAACGAAAAAGATAAAATAGCAAGCAAAACTCTTTTTCACTTTTTAAGTCTAAGTTGATGTACTTATTTTCTGTGTAGCTGATATATCCGCAATAACTGCAAGTAGATTATCTATTTCACATAATGAAAAGTGAATTTTGTGTTAATCTTTACTAACTTTGTAATAATTAATAGTAATTGTCACTTTATACACATTTTAGTTTAATACATAGGTACGTAACTATGAGCTAGTTGTCTAGCGAAATTCATCAGAATTTCAAACGTGTTTCCATCAACATCGACCGATAAATCAAGTGTCCTGAGATGTTTAACTAAAAGCTCGTAAAATATATAGTTGAGGTTAAATGGAAAACTTGCCGCTCGTGTTTGGAGACGAGAGAGGAGAAACTGAGTGAGAGATTAGCGAATCGAACGACTCCAGCACCCAGACTGATGTGTTCCTGTTGCTGCTGTTTACATCAATACATTAACAAACGCTGCCCTGATAAAGAGTGATTTACTACTCTAAATGAATTTAAATTACATTAGTTTACTATTTTACTTATTTGGATTTATTCTTTATTATGTAGTGAATAAAACTGAATACGATTTGATATTTTGTTCGTAGGATGTCATGGACTAAAACAGGTATTTGTCGGTAAGCAAAATAGCGTAAAGAGATCAAAGTTTTCATCAGCAGCGAATAATTAATTGTACCAGGTCTAATAATAACGAGTGTTGTGACTTTGTGATACATATTTATATCCGTTTATTTAAGTGGCGAAAGAAACTTTGTTTGTAATATAATTGTCTTTGTTTTCGGTTACTTTAGGCCAATATTTTAATAGTGTTTTAACTATGCTATTATAAGGCTAAAAATGATAAAAGTTGGCGAGAATATTGTTCGGATATTGTTCATTATCAGTTTCTTTGATAGTAAAACAGATATTAACAACAAAGCAACTAATAGTTAGAAGCAGTAATATCGCAGAAGGGTGGACAATACTAACCCAATGCAGGGATCCATACTGTACGCAACTGGGCATTATTCTATTGGAGAATTACACATCTGCTGTTGACCAGTACTAGCTTTTTAATTTTAGAATGTAACGACGTCTCTTCAAATGTTGGAAATACCTCACAAGTGATGCTTTGATTAGCTGGTAATAGTTCAAAATGGGTTACACCCTTAAAATTTAACCATATGTATGACTATTTTCTCGGAAACAAATCTGCTACCAGCCATGGATCCATAATCTTACTTTTGTCTAATCATTGCAGTCGCTTTTTCAAGTTTGTATAGAGTACTTATTTTTCAATTTTATCCACAATTTGTTCTAAAAACTACACACGATTTTGATGTGACAAAATATAGCTGGAAATGGAAATTCTTGCTCTCGGCTGTCTTTTGTTAATACGTATGAAACCCATTCTTCAAACTTGAAGCTTTCTAAACAATCCAAATTGGCTATAAAAGCTTTTGCAAATAATTTAGTGGTGTAGCAAAAACTTATTGCGCTGCTTGAAAATTTTGCACTGAAAGAGTTTGAAGTGTTTCTGAATCAAAATTGGATATATGACTACTAATATTGGGTCTGGGAAAAAGTTCGTGGCGTTTTTTCAGTAAAATTCAACTGGTCCCCGCATAGCGCGTGAACGAATTCATTTAAACCGAATATGCTCCATTATTATCGACAATGTTTCGCCATTTTTTTGGTAGATCCATGATCCCATCGGTGAAAAACTTCTGTGGTTTCTGGTCGAAAAACTGAATCAAGTAGTTTTCACAGGCTTCTTTTGAAACCAACTTAATTCCATTGAGAGAGTTCTGCAGAGATCGAAACAGATGATAGTCAGAGGGTGCTATATTCGGACTGTAAGGTGGGTGCATCAAAACTTCCCAACCAAACTCTCTCAATTTTTGACGGGTCATCAAAGAAGTGTGTGGTCGGGCGTTGTCATGATGGAAGACAACACCTTTCCTATTAATCAATTCGGGCCGTTTTCTTTCAATCGCCTGGCGTAATCTCTCTAGTTGTGCACAGTAGAGTTGAGAATCAATCGTCTGACCAGTTGGAAGTAGCTCGTAGTGGACGATTCCCCTCCAGTCCCACCATACACACAGCATCACTTTTTTTGGCGTCAATGTTGGCTTAGCGAACGCTTGTGACGGCTCACCATCCTTTATCCACGATCTTTTACGCTTCCGATTATCGTACGTAATCCATTTTTCATCTCCGGTTATTAAACGTTTCAGAAACGGCTCGATTTCATTCCGTTTCAGCAGCGCATCGCAGATGTTAATTCGGTCCATCATGTTTTTCACGCTCAACTCATGAGGAACCCATACGTCAAGCTTTTTTTTGTAACCAGCTTTGTGTAAATGGTTCAAAACAGTTTTGTGGTCAATGCCTAGCTCCATGCCAATATCGACACTGCTGATATGCTTATCTTGTTGGACTTTTTCAAGAATTTCATCAGATTTTTCAGTGATTGGACGACCGGAGCGTGACTCATCTTTCACATTGAAATTTCCAGAACGAAAGCGAGCGAACCATTTCCGCGCAACAGATTTCGATAAAGTACCTTCACCGTACACAGCACAAATTTTATCACAAGCCTGCGCAGCGTTCTTCCCCTTATCATAATAATATTGCAGAATATAGCGAAATTTCTCATTATTCTTCTCCATTTTCAAGTGCGAATAACTTTCCAACCACTGCACCGATTACAATGTTTCTACGCTCAAACTTTCGGAAGGTCATCTAAAAAACGAGCCGTCGGTGGTGTCGCTGTGACTTGTTGTTCTTTAGTTATCGGCAACCAATGCCATCTATCGGGAAAAACGCCACGAACTTTTTCCCAGACCCAATATTTTCATCATTTAATAAAAAGCAGCTTCCTTCATGAAATTTTGTCAATATATTCATTAAACATATTGTAAATGTTTGCTTTTATACTATTCGTTGCATTTCTTAATTCATAAGTCATACATTATCTTTCATTTGCCATTACCTTGTTGCAGAATTTTAAAGGTGTGAATGATATTTCTGTTTTTATCATATAGTACAACGACTTCTTGCTGCTAAGGGAAATTAGGTAAATTGGTATCCCATCAACTTTCTCAGAATAATAAATTGAACCAAATATGTGTTTTTCACATTGTGTAACAAATAATTCTTTTTAGGTTAGTGGCAATAATTAAAAGGGTATTATAGCACAATCGAAGTAGAATATACCAATTGTTAGAGAACCACGAGGCTTCCTGATATGTATCGGTTTATACTTTTTACATAAAAGGTGAAGTAGGTATAATTGATTATTTCTATGTACTTAATCAGATACGTGATGTTTTACGTATAGCGAGTAATACCTTTGAAGTTTAACTATCTATAGATGTGTATAATAGGTTCTGGTCATCTATTATATACATCTATAGATGGTTAAACTGAACAGATTCGTGTTGTCTTCTCATTCCCAATTCTCGGCCTCGGTCAAATCTTTTTCTTGTAATTTTTTTGCTTCCCTGGTCTCTCATCTGTCTTCGATTTATGGTGTTCTTATTTATTCTCTTTTCCGTCTATTAGATAACTTCCAATCCAATTTCTTCCATTAAACTACTTGTTCCCTTATGTCCTCAATATGTGTCTTAATTTTCTTCTCTCAATTCACCAATAGTTATTGCTTCGTTCGATTTCATCTATAGTGTTTCTTTAATTCTTAGATAGTCATCTCTGAATACTTCTACACAACTTCTTAGATAATCTTTTTTTATGGTGTATAGTGTGTATTCATCTCAATGTTTAATGTCCATCTCCCATTCCCATAACATAGCAGTTTTGATATGTTTATGCACTACCGTACTTACTTAATTACAGTATTCTATTACTTGCCAATCTTGTTTAATTTGGGTTTTATTTCGATCAATCTAATTCCATCATTTTGTGCAATCGAAGTATCCGGGTGTCTAACCTCACTAATCTCTTTGTTTCTCAACTGTTATAAGTTTGGAAAAATTAGAAGAGTAAATTACTCGTTTTATTCGGTTTTTAGAATATTTGAATCATGAATTTAATATTATCAGCATCCTGTACAAAAATGGTTCAACCATCAACAATGTTTAAAGTTTGTAATGTTTGGTTTCCAAGTGAAGTTCTCACTCTTCCATAGCTTTTCTTTAACTACTTTTGAACTGCTTCTAAATATACATTAAGCGAGTGGGAGATCGTATGAATTTGACTTACGCCTTGTTTTATACATATACTAATCTATCTAAATTAATAAAACTCTGAGTATATTTTGAACTTTATCAGATTTATAGTCAGTTATGCGCAGAATTGGCATTTCAAATATTAATTGAATTAATTATATTAAACCTTCGGGTAACTTATTGCTTAAATAGATGTGACTACAGTTAAATATAATTGAAGTATGTATGTATGTACCATAAATATATATTGGGTTAATGCATAAAGTAGTAACGTTTTCGTTGAAGTCATAATTTATTAATTTTTTAACAAATATATGAACTAATTAAGAGTATATTTTCCGGCATCAATTACGATTACTTTCCAACGGTCTGTTAATTTTTCCATTTCACGCCTGAAGTCCGATGGTGTTCCTGAACGTTCTTTTCTTTAAATCGAGAAAACTATTTCCTTGATGGATTCTTCTTAATTACGCTTTCTCCGTTAACGGCACAGATTGTTCTAGGGGGTTAGAACTTCCGTGTTGAATTCGAATAATAGAGTATGTCGGAAATTGCTGGTTTCTTTCTACGTAACATTTAATTTTTTTCTGTCAATATATAAAATAATCTTTGCCCAAATCCACAAATACAAAAGCTATTCAATTAAACTATAGATTATGATAGAATAACTTTGATATATGTCTAATAAATTTATTTTCAAGGCACTCCCACGTCAGAAGTCAATCACCAATCTGATAATTAATTGATGATGTTGCATTGTCACAATGTAAAAAGGTTCGTAATTTTTTGAAAAAGGGAAGCATCTGGATTTCGTTCAATTGAAGTTTGTTGATAATAAAATAAATCAAGAATAATTGGTACAATATTCAAAACGAATGCAGTACTCATTTAAAAATGTATTAAAGGGAAGCTAAATCATCAACGAGTTGCGATATTTGAGAGCACAAACGAAATAAATTAAACGCCCTTTTCATCATTCTAATTCATAAATATAGCCAGACGTCCGCGAAGTTTAAATTCAACCATTCGACATTGGGATTTGTAGGATTCTCTCTATTGAGAAAGTTCCTCTCCTTCTGCTTGCTATAAACAAGTAATTTTGCGTCGTGGGGCGCGCGCAATAGGAGGGTGATATTGGACGCGGTCGTTTTATGTTCGGGATATACCTCAAGATATTAACGTTATCCTTTGGAACAGGGGGAGAACTACGTGCTTGTTCTACTGTTCGCTTGCCTTTGCCTGTCTGTTTCTATTTTTGCACACTCAAATCCTGGATGACATCCGCTCCCATATCGCCTAAATGTTTTTTAAAATTGCTATTTTTTGTGAGACTGTGTATCAATAGATTTTTATACTTTCAGGATTTATCGTTTCATCATCTTGAAATGGAAAAGCGGAACATATATTGACACGAAATCAATTCGTTTTATAAGTTAATTGAGCTTTTGTGTTTCTGATTTATTGTAAGACACATGTGTCTCGACAAGTTTTAGATTTTACGAAACCTATTAAAATAATCGACTGGAAATATGCATATACCGGGCGTCCGATTATATAACTGATACAATTTAAGGATGTGTTACTGAAGAAATTTCAAGCTAAATATGTTTAATGAACATATGTCCTAAATTTTAACATAACTGTGTGCAAATATTTGTAGTTTTAGTTAGCCCTATTAAAGTAGGTATTATATAGCGTTGCAAAAAAAATTTCAATGAAAACCATTTAAAAAGAAGTCGCTTTATTGAATTAGTTCAAAATGTCCACCTAGTTACTGGATACAAAATCTAGCTCTTCTTAGAATTGAAGAGGTAGCTCTCTCAACAATCTCACGAGCAGCACGAATAGTTTCTGCCTCATCCATAATTATAGCAACAAGTTGTTCTCTGTTTTCAAGTTGTCCTGCATTTTTTTCGGCCTTCCCCATAAGAAAGGGGAAGGCTGCTCCATAAATAAGGGGTGTCCAAGCATTCGCTGAATCCCTTCCAATCAACCGGTTCGTATAAAACTGAATAACAAAATCTGCTTCTTGTAAACCAAAGGAAGTGTATTCTACAAATTTGTTTATCACTACATTTCGTGAGCTTTGAGTACCTTCTCGTACAAGAACATTCGGGAATCATTTGATCATTTGTTTGATGCCTATGACGCTTTAAGTATCTCTATCTTCTTCCTTCTATTTATAAACACGCCTCTGCTAACTTCGCTCCCAAGTTGTACCACTTGGTAATTGATCATTTTTATGTTTATATATATATATATATATATCTATATATTTACAGATTTTTCAATTCGAACTGAATAGTTGTATAAATAAAACTTTACTTTTCAAAAGAGCACTTAGTAACTTTAATGCACTTCTTCATCAAAATACATTATCATGGCTATCTTTATTTAAATGTCTATGTTAAAAGATATTAGCCTAAGACTGTGAAATAAGCAAAAATCACTTAAAGCCATGTTAGAACTATTTCGAACAGCAGCTTGTCCAACTCTGGCCATCTCGATATACATATTGTGGCACAGTTTTAGTCAATTTTCGCAGTTTTTTATGGTGTCCTGCAATTTATGTACGTAGTGTGATATATTATTATAAATTTTATTTCTTTCTTTCTTTGAAGTCAATCTTTAAAATTCACTCATGACCTTCGCTTTCCCTTTAAGACACTAATATTTGCGTGGAGCACGTTTGCATAATCTGTCATCTCGTAAATTTCATGGTCGATAGGGAATCATGATAAAATTAAATCTCTTCCTCATCGCAATAAATCACCATTAGAAAAAATATTCGAAGATATAGAGAGAGATAAACAAATAAAACAAACTATTGATGAAAACAGCAATCTTAAAATGCTCAAAATAAAACTGAGTAATAGAAAACAAGGCATAATGGAACTAAAAAATAAAAAGGCTAAACACCAAACAGAGAAGAGTTCTTAAATGCGTACTATATACAAGTAAACGAATAAGAAAACAAAGAGAAAATTACAGGAAACTACAAAAAGGGAGCATAATCAACCAAGGATCTGAAGAACAACAGACAATTCGATCACTGAGATACACATAATATAAAGCTCCTACACATTACTAGAAAAAATAAGAATGTTATTTAATATGTGCTTATGTGTGTGTATAGTAGAAATTAATTATCCTCATCGATGAACCATACTCATAAACTCTTCACTAGAATAATATCAACTAGAATTGAAAGGAAACAAGATTTCTACTAGACAAAAGAACGAGCCGAATTGAAGTAAGGTTTTAGTACAAACGACCAACACCTATGTATCAAAATTTCTATAGAAACAAGTCTTGAATACAATAGTCAAGTTAGTTTAATGTTCATCATGTTTCGCAAAGCTTTTAATGCCATCGAAAAGGTTAGTATAATGGGAAAACTGTATCGATTATAGATACACAAAACCTACGGTTAACATTTACGGAAATGCAACTAAGACGGCTAAATTAGATGAAGAAACGAAACCTCTAAAGGTAGAGTGAAGCATCAGCCAAGGCGAAAAGTTGTTAGCCAAACTATTTACAGCTAAAAAAGATATCAACGGACGGAGAGTGACTAAGTCATCGCCGCCTTACTGGTGATGTAGTCTTAATAGAGAAGAATCTAGGAGAAATCACGACAATGGCAATTAAATTTAATGCTGCCTGTAGGAGAGTCGATATAGTTGGATTAGATATAAACGTCGATAAAGCAAACCTTATGATAAACTTGGTACCTAGTGGAAAACTAAAACTAAAACATATTGTTATAGAAATAATCGACAAATATGTACATATATCTGGGTTACGAGATCTTGATATTTCGAGATAACTAAGTGGCTGAAATATAAATTCGAGCTGGACAGCATATAGATTCAGACGCATATTTAAAAGTACGTCCTTACACATATAAAGAGAAAGGTTTTCGATCAATGTGTGCTCACAGTGAGTAGAACGGTAACCTTAACGTTGACTCAAATAATACTAGAAAAATATTGAATAACGATGAAGATTAATGACGATGAAGTAAAACTCAGGGATATATTGAAAAATGAAGAATTAAGAAGAATGCAAGTGACAGACGAGGAGAAGAATAAGTAAACTAAAATGGAATTGCTCTGGACAGACGACATTAAGAAATTACAATTAACTGGACGAATGAAGAACAAAAGATGGACGAAAAAGAGGTTGGTCCAGGATTAATGCTGAATACATACATAATTCTAGCAATAAGGAATACAAGCGAATGAAAAAGGACCCAATACGAGTTATAATATTGGCTAAATTCATTGACTATTTTGGAAAAACAGGTCTATGCGAATATGAGTATTTGTAATTCCAATTATTTTGACTCGACATAACATAATAGAAAAACAATTATTCTTATATTAATAAATATAAGAATGTGCAGTAAATAAAAAATAATCTATCTTATAAGAACTTAAACTAAATCAAAAGAAAACTAAATTGTATAATAATTAAATACTGGGATCGTGGAGTTAAGTGGTGATTATACAGCGTCGTATATAAATGAAAATACAATCAATAAGTAAGTAAAATAATGTACTAGTACTGTATGTGAGTAATAATATTTTTTTTCACACGTATATAGAAATGCTTAGACACAGTCACATTAAAATTTAAATATTATGTAAACCTGCACTCTCATACATATACCCCTCAAAAGGTCTACAATATTTCTTAGCTTTTGAATTCGTGTTCATATTTGAATTTTTTCGTTCGACTAGCAGCAAACCTTACAAAACGTAATATTATTTCAAGGTTAATTCTGAACTACACTTTTGCTATCGTATATATAATCATCTATGTTTTTATCTCTCATTTTTTGTAATAGTTCTGTATATGACAAATGAAAGAAGGTTTTAAACGTAATTTTATATATATACATTATATATACACTGCAGGCCATAAGTTTGGAATCACTTGCATAAGTTCGGAATCACTTCTGAATATAATGAAAATATTGTAGTGGCTTTAACAGACATTGTAAAAATAAAACAATATTAATATACCAAAACATTTTATTATAAAATAAGCAGGAAAAAAAGCAAATTTTATTTATTTACATCCACTTATTTTTATTATCAACTAAACGGACTTTTCATCGAAATACCATCCTTTTGCTTTAATGACGGCAGCACACAATCGCGGTAAACGAGACACTAATTTTGTAAGGGTTTCATTGGGTATATTTGCCCAAGAATCTTGTATAACTTGCCACATGTGAGTCTGGGACGTCGGACACTTTTCACGCACTTTTCTATCCAATTCTTCCCACAATAGCTCTATTGGATTGAGGTCTGGCGATTGTGCCGGCCAAACCATGTTTTGTAAAACACCGTCAGCTTCCTGTTGTTGGAGATATCCTCTACATAAATGAGAAGAATGTTTTGGGTCGTTGTCTTGCATGAATATAAAGTTTTCTCCAAGTAATCTCAGACCGGAGGGCACAGCGTTGTGTTCGAGAATCTGTCTGTAACCCTCCTTTTTCAAAACTCCGTCGATTTTCACCAGATCTCCTACACCAGCCGAAGAAAAACATCCCCAAACCATTACAGAACCGCCACCATGTTTTACCGTGGGCACCACACATTGCGGTAACATTTTTTCCGTAGCAGTTCTTCTTACAAATATCCGACGTCTGGAACCGAAGACCTCGTACTTTGATTCGTCGGTCCATAGTACTTTTTCCCACTGTTCTATTGTCCAATCTTTGTGTAACTTAGCCCATTGCACCCTTTTTATTTTATTTTGCGGACGTAGAAGCGGTTTCCGAACTGCTACACGTCCCATCAGTCCAGCCGCTCTGAGCCGCCTTTTTACTGTGGTTAAAGAGATCCGAGTTTCACGCTCCCAGTTAAACTCACCGCGGATTTGCGAGGCCGTTAATCTTCTATTTCTTTTCGACGTCAATATAATTGTCTGATCTTCTGCAGGAGTTGTAATTTTTGGTCTTCCTGATCGTTTTCTGTCTGTATACCCTCCAGTAGACTGGTATCTTTTAATTGTATTTTGTACACCTTTGTACGATATCTTCATTCTTTTCGCGATATCCCGTATAGAATCTCCCCGATTATGATGACTAATAATTTCTACACGTTTTTCTAGCGATATCTGCTTTCTCTTCGCCATAATCAAACGATGTTTACTGATTCTACACACTTTTATGTGTCTACACACTTTAAATGATACGAAGCAACTAAAATATTCTCATTACTTCAAAATGTATAAATACTTATAAATATAAAAACTAAATGTAATTACAAAAGGTTTATGCGGAAGGGTCTGCAATAAAATTTGTCCATTCCAGGTAATCGTTCATTATGCAGAAATATTACCTGCTCGAATAAATAATACCGCACGCAGAGTTTCCTTAATCTCTGGTTATTTTCCAACTATTAATGCATTTAAAACTACATCTTTTATGTAAAGCTTTATAATGTACTTAAGAATAATCCTTTGTACTTATATCAAAGTAATACGAACGTAACATAGATAAATTTTAATTTTTATGAATTTATTGGAACTGATTCCAAACTTATGGCCTGCAGTGTATATATACATATATTTAAAATAGTTTTTTAACAGTAAATTCATCTACCCCCTCTTTCATAGATTTAAGGGAAATCTTTGGCTATTTAACAGCAGGATCCGTATTTCTAGTAATAATGTGTATGTATAATTATTATATACCATTTTATAGTGTTTTACAAAAAAAGTCTATGTATAAGAATGTTATGAACACGCTTATTGATATATTCAAAGCAATACAATATTATGCTAAAATAAAACCTCCTATATCTTGAGTTAATAACACTTATATAATATTTATTAGTACGCGTAGGCTTTTGGTGATAGACTGTATACTTCACACTTTAGACGATCCTCTTGTTTCCTACACTTCCCAGGTGCGGAATAATAACAACGGTGCGAATTGAAATTTTAAATACGCGTCCCGCATTTAATACGATGTAGACGTACAACAAAAACACCTGTATACAAGGGGAACCGTGTGGGATAGGGAAATTTACATTTCAGTCCCCTTTAGTCAATTCAAGTTAGTTTAATGCCTATGTGCGCCCTTATAAATGTATGCAATAGTAAAGGAGTCGGAGTTTGACGGGATGGTTTCGGTTCGAAAGGGTTCCACGTTTCGGCAAATTTCTACCTACAAGGTTAAGATGTGCGTCATCTAAATAATTTTGACGTTTATCGAAAGATTGAATCTCGCAGTATAAATATACGAGTATTACATATACAATACGAAAGTTCTTGATAAAATACATTTCTCTTTTAATTCTTGGGACACATTATGTGGGAATTAAAAGACACGAAATCCCATGAATGAACGGTTTCCTCTTAGACGAGGATGGAATAATTTTTTCGCGAGTTAAGAATGCTTGAGGGCTGTTATCAATTGTGCGAGCTTTTTCTAACTGGAAGCTTATTAAATTAATATATAACATATACGTTTACTGTTTGATAAGTTAATAGTTGGATATTGATTTCGGAAAGGTCTTCAAAAATTGTTTTTTTCTTTAAACTTTAGATTGGCAATACTGTTTTCTGTGACAGCCACCTCAATAAGCATATACCAGAATATCCAAATAAGGGTTGCTTTTTAAGCTGCATGATTACTATCGGTATCGATAACTATGGTTCGACAGCTGATAATATCAAACTGTGTTGACATTTCTGTTCAGTAAGGTTTGGCAAGTCATCATGATTCATTTAACGACAGAACGACGGTATTTTCTCGTTTCGTGCATTCTTGTTTCGTGCACTATTAAAATTTACCTGATATTTTCTTCTTTCGTACACCGAAGTAATAATCACTTTTATGGTTTCTTGCTTCGTACACTTTGTCCAATCGATTTATAATAACGGTGCGGTCCGAAATATTTTAATCCTACTTAATTACAGTCGAGATGAGTTCCAGGTATTGTCAACTTGAGTCCCGTCCTCTAATGTAATGATAATGGATAATTTCTAGAAATATTAGGGGTAATATTTCTAGAAATGGTACCCCTACCGCGGTCACAAAGGGGTTCTAACCAATAGAATAATATAAATACGGTATTGCGAGTTGTTTATGGATGGAACTTTTAAAAGCTGTTGCTCGATTTTTGATCAACTTTACACCATCCACATGGACTTGGCCAGTGATACAAACACAACATGTTTTGTCCCACTCATTTACGCCCTATTACCAAATCGGAAAGAATCTACTTATAAGAGACTTTTCAATTTACTACGAGAAAAGATACCAACTCTTAACCCCATGAAAATTCACATTGATTTCGAGCAAGCTGCGATAAATGCCCTACAACATGTTTTTCCCGGAGTTATTATAAAAGGATGCAACTTTCATTTCAACCAAGCGATTTGGAGAAAAGTTCAACAATTGGAGTTAGTAACACATTACAAGGAACGAAAGGATGTACGGGATCACATTCGTATGTGTGCAGCATTGGCACATTTACCAGAAGAAGATGTAAGTGCTGCGTGGTTACAAATAATGGAAAATGCACCAAACATGGAGGCTCTTACCAAGTTCAATGACTATTTTGTGGAGCAGTGGCTGGAAGGTACTTCGATATGGGTGTGTTACAATGAAAGGCACCGCACAACAAATTCAGGCAGATGTGAGCTTTACCTTTCTACACCAAAACGATGCAAAAAGTATAGTGACTTAGATAACCTTCTTAATAAAACTGTTAGTGATTATTTAGAAGGCAAAATAACAATTCTGGATGCATTAAAACGTCTAATTTATATTGTAAAATTTGACTAATTATTGTTTTAATCGGGAAACGTGTGTAAGTCTCTATAAAACTGCTCTTTATAACTTATTTTAATATAGTTATTATTTCCCTAATATTTTTTGACAATATATGTATATATGTAATATTATGTAATGTAAATAAATCACTTTATGAAAGAAATTCTTAATTTGCTATACTTACCTGCTTTGTCGCCATATGGCCAGTGTACGAAACGAGAATATGATTAAGTCAAATTTTACAGCTTATCGGGTTAGTGTACGAAACGAGAAGGTTTTATGACAGTGTACGAAACGCGATGCACGAAACGCGCATAAATCATAACGACGCTTCGAAATTTTAGAAATTTACTTTAAAAAAATAAATCTGGTCGCGAAGTTCATAGAACACTTCGTCCATTTTACGGTCAACATAATTGGCTTAGTGAGTAAGCAATTCGTGCAGTTATTGATCGTTTTCGCACTAATTTTACTCTTGTCGATTCAAAACCAACAACAAGACAAAGAAATGTTCGTATCAAAGAGAATATTGCTGTTGTAGCGCGAAGTAAGCGCCGAAATGTCGATTCATCGTCCTTCTCAACTTGTTGGTCTTTGTCCTTCGATTACGTGGAAAATTTTACGTAAGGATCTTGGCTTACGTGCAAGAATTGAAGCCAAAGGACCATTGTTTGGGTCGGATTTTTGCTGATTGGGCTCATTTGAAACTGGCCGAAGATGAGCATTTTTATCAAAGAATTGTGTTTAGTGATGAAGCTCATTTCTGGTTAAATGGCTAGCTACGTCAATAAGCAAAATTGCCGTATTTGGAGCGAAGACAATCCTCAAGCCATTAACGAATCACCGTTACATCCATTAAAATTGACTATTTGGTGCGGATTACACGCTGGTGGCATCATTTGTCCTTATTCCTTTCGAATTGAGGAAGGAACCGCCGTTACAGTGAATGGCGAGCGCTATCGAGCCATGCTGACTGAATTTTTGTTTCCAAAAATTAATCAGCTAAACATCAACGACATTTGGTTCCAATAAAACGCCGCAACTTGCCATACAGTGCGCTTAACAATCGATTTATTTAATTTATTTCGAGAAGTGGTCCTGTTCACTGGCCCCCTCGTTCGTGAGATTTAATACCTCTGGATTACTTTTTATGGGGCTATGTTAAGTCATTGGTTTATGCCGACAAACCAGTAATTCTTGAAGCATTGGAAGCCAATATTCAAGCCACCTTTGACGCTAATGCGGCCAGATTGTTGGAAAAAGTAGTCAAAAATTGGACTGATTGAATGGACCATGTAACTCGTAACCGCGGCGGACATATGCCGGAAATCATATTTAAAAAATAAATGCCATGGAATTATCTACCAGATTATAATAGAAAAAATTCCATTCTAACATAATTTCAGTCTTGTATTATCATTTTAAGTTCTCAAGCTCTTAGAAAAACACCTGTTATTATCAAAGTTATAATTTAAAATTACAATTTACATGTAATAAAAGTAAAATTATAATCTACAGGTAATAGTGAGTAAGAATATTTACCATATAATTGGAGAATAGAGAATTTTGTCTAGCATTTAAGTTCTATTTTAGGATATTTGAGGCCAACATAGAATAATTTTGAGTCATTTGTTATTATAACGATTTATCAAACTATTAAAGAAATATATTATTGTGTGCATAGTCTAAATTTATATTACAATCAAATTTTTATTTAAAAATATCTATTTTTATTTCATTTAATAATTAATATTAAGATTTCTATATAAATAGCAAATTCAATTGCTTTTTGTTTATCAATTTTAAGTATTTACAAAGATAATAAATGAATAATGTTTCATAACATAATTGAAGTATTGTATTATTATATGTAGTTGGGTTTCAGGTACATAAATATTATCTATTAACAAAAGATATTAAATTCATAAAAAGAGTTTAAAGTTATATATAGAATATTTTCTTTATTAATTTAACAGAAATACGTAAGTCATTTATTCTTAATAATAAATGGGAAAAAATTATTCATCCCAAAAACATGACTTGCTAATTCAATCTAGAAACTGGTCTGAATGATTATACTCTTAAACAAGAGAGTTATATCAAAGATAACAAAGTATCATTTTTGTATTATTAGAATGTCCATTAAACTCAGTTGATTAGCATTGAATTAATATCATTCTGGCATTTTATATAAAGCTTTGAATGTTTATTTCTTTAATTCTTCGTACTCAAGTTAAAAGTTTTCTAAATTATATTTAAATAAACTTACAATTCATATATACAGTACTGTGTCAAAGAGAGAAGCACCTTTTTGAATTTTACAAGAAACTACTATAAAAGGATGAATAATAATCTTACACGAGTTGAAATTTTTTTTAATGTATAAAAACTAACACATATTGATATTTAAATATAAATCACTTAAATTTTGTATGACCACCTTTATTTTTTATGGTATCCTGCATTCCTCTTGGTAGTAAAATTTCATTAATGGATTAATGAAATTTTCAGGAATGTTGTACCACTCCGGCGTAGTATGTTTCACACTTCTTTCTATCAAGATAATCCCATACATGCTCAATAATATTTAAGTCAGGACTTTCCGGTGGCCATATCATAAGCCGTAATACCCCATTTGCTTCCTGCTATGTTAAATAAGTTGTCACAAGTTTTGAGGTATGCTTGTGATCATTGTCTTGCTGTAGAATGAAATCATTGCCAATAAGCCGCTGCCTTGATGCTATGGCATGTTCTTCTAGTAGTGTTCTGTATTTCTCAGTAGTTAATTTACCCTCTATTTCACCCACACCTGCTGCCGAAATACAATCCCAAGCTTGGATATTGCCTCCTCCATGCTTTATGGTAGTGTGTAAACATGGTTCCGATAACGATTCACCAGGGCATTGTCTAACATATTGACATCTGCTCGTTCCAAATCATTGATATTTAGATTCGTCAATCCATAATACTTGTCGCCACTCATTATATCCTCAAGTTTCGTGGTCTCTGGCATATTTTAAACGTTTCCCTCTATTACCTCGTCGCAGTAAGGGTCTTCTTACGGCCACGCATCCCTTCAAATCTGATTTGGGCAAGTATCGCCTTACTGTTGAAGCATGTACCGAAGTACCAGATGTTCGCTCAAGATCATGAGCTAGCTCTGCGCTAATTTTCTTACGATATCTTAAGCAACTAACTTTTAGAAACTATGCATCAGCTTTACTGAGCTTTTTTGGACGTCCACTCTTTGGTCTATCACTTACACTGCCGGTTTCAGTCATTCTCTTTATTGTTTGTTGCACGACATACCGGAAACATTTCACTATCTTTGACATTTTCACTTGACTATAACCCTCTTGGTGTAAATCAATAATTTTATTTCTGTCTAGTAATGCTATTCTAGTCATTTTCTATCTACTATAGCAATTTACAGCTCACAATTTTTTCTTAAAATGAAAATTTCACTTGTAGGCGTCTAAATAAATTCTGTTGTGGAACCACTCTGTATCGTTTCTACCACTGAATTAAAAACAAAATCTTCTAGATAAACAACTTTCTCTTGAAATTTGATTACAGAGCATTGTGGTGCAATAAAATTTATTACTTTAATCCTCTTATCAGGCGGTCAATCTCACCCCTACGCGGAAGTATGATGTTACAAACTTGGAAATTTGCAGTGATTATATGTATTTCTACCAATAAGTGAATCGTTCTTGGAAAGATGTATTAAGTATTATAAATTAAATTAACTTAATAATTATTAGTAAAAACGTTTTAGTAAATAAGTTTTGGAAAATCTGTGTTTCTTATTTTGCACAGTACTGTATATTAATTGAATACAAATTCAAGTTCTTAAAATGTTCAAATAAATACATAAACGCAGAAATATAAAATGAATCCATTACAAATCTATATACACATAAGTGAAAGAAGCAAGGTTTTATATACTATTCTTACATACAACGCGCTATTATAAAGAAGCAAACTATGAATAAAATACCTATTGTTACTTATATAATTATATTTTGTACCCAAAAATATAAGTTCTTTCATGTGTTACGACACATAATCAAATCCATATTGATGATACAATTCTAATTAAGACTTTCCCTGTAATTACCCATTTATAATAACTACATTTATACATAATAATTAGTAATGTGAACAATAATCAAATATTAATCAAATACCTGGCAAAAAAATATCGTACTAATGAAAACACCTTTTCACACATACTTTGGACATCCTCAAGGTCAATGCTGTCTCCATCACTTTCATTTTAATTAACTATAAATTCCTGGTGAATATTGACATTTTCTAAATATACATTTTCTATTTCTCTTGTATGTTTAATGAAATTAATGCCATCTTCATAATGAATAACATTTTTTTGTAAAAACTCAGATGGTAATTTTTTTTTTGATGGAGCCTGAGGTCGATTAACTTAATCACTGAAGGTTGATATATAACCCCTTTCCATATTATATTATATATATATATATATATATATATATATATATATATATCAACCTTCAAACTTTTTAGCCTAATCTTCAGTGATAAAAAAAAAACTCAGATATTTCAGCCTTCATACTTCTTCACTTGTAAATGAAATGAAACCACTCTACAAATAATGGTGCTGCCTTATACTTCTGATAGTTATAATTTTTTATGTTTTTGCCGACCAAACCACTTTCAGAACTAGCATGGAAAATAATAATTCCTTTACGTTTGGAAGGGGTACATCAAATAAACATGCCCGTGAATCATCAATCCAACCTTTTTTATGGTATCGTGTGTATTATACCAAGTTTCGTCCCCGTAACAAATAAACCGTCCTTCATCTCAGAATTTTTTCATGTCGATTAAATATTGCTTAAGTAGTTTTTGTATCCTCGATGACTCCATTTTATCACGTGGCTTATCTATTATCCTAAATTGGAAACCATTTTCCTTCAATGTTTCCCATGTTGTTATTTTAAAGTTTTCTATTTGTGTTTTCATTAATTGTTTTTGAAAGCTATTTAATCTGGTAAGTTCACTCTGCTTGTCTATACTATATATTGTTCGTCGAATGATATCAACATCCCAACTTGGTACTTTCCTTAGAGATTCTTATCACTTTTATTTCTTCTTTCCGGAATACCATGCATTACTACATTATAAACTCTGGTGTAGCGGATACCAGTTAACGTCGACGTTATTTCCTTATTGACCTTTTCTATAACTTATGCATCTTCTTCTTGTAAATTATTATACACATTTAACAGTATTTGCTTAGCTTGAATTATCAAATGAATCTTTTTAATGCCTCTATTTATATCGTCTATCAGCGAGTCACAGATACCGTTATTTATTTCACGTTGCTCACCTTCCCAATCTTCGTCCTATGGTCCCCACATGTTCTTATAATAAAATACATTCTTTCTCATCTTACGATTTACATTTTGCTACTAACGAAAATGTATATGGATTGTATTATTTAAATGTAGAAATGTTAGGCTTTAATGCCATTTTAAGTATGCAATGTTAAGTAATGACTATTAAATTTAATATCCAGAACTAATATTGATAAATAGGCAAGTCATGTTGGCTTACTTAAATACAATTTATTTAATGCCACCCTGGCTATTAAAATAAGGAAAAGCTTACATATTAAATGTGTTTACGATTCATTAAGCTCTCACCGCAGGGGATGCTATAAAAGTACTTACCTGCCTACTTAGTCAAATTAAAATATATTGAAACGAACGTATTAGAGTTTGCAATGTGATATTTAGAATTAGTTTCTTTTAACATCTAAAGAAGCCAATGTATGGTGAAACAATTATTATGTGCAATAACTAGAAAACAAAATAAATGAAAATTTTAGCAATTTATTTACTAATGTTAGTTATCATTATTATTATTATTAGTAATTCAATATCTTCTTTTAATCGATTTTTAATATTACCGAAAAATATTAATTCAAATATGTGCATTATATTAATAATTTAATGGTATTACGTGTTTAATATTCACTTATGTAAAACAATTATAAACATTAGCTATTTATAATTCTTAAAAACGCTTTATCCCGTTAGAATACCATTCATTACTCATCACATTCCAAGAAATTAAATTCCTGCAGTTAGTCAATTAAACAAACCGAATACATAGAATCCAATGTAAAATAAATAAACACAACGAAACTTACATCAGCATTATTTGTCGGATATCCTTCGTGAAGCACCTGAGTAATTTATGCATAATTCAAATTTTTCCAATCAGCGCACAACTTTCACAGTTCTACTTTTAACGCGGGCGGCACGCGAATGACATTTTGAATCACTGCGGATCTACATATCCATAGCAAGCAGGAAAAGTATTTATACACATTGGTAGTTCTGAAATCAATTTGAATATCATTGCTATATTTTTATTAGCATTTTTTTGTATAAGTTTATAAAATAAATATGTACTGATAATTGCTGGGCAGTGAATGAAGTGGTACAAACCGTTTATTAATTTATTGGT
The DNA here is from genome assembly GCA_031893035.1 of Dermolepida albohirtum. Lineage (NCBI taxonomy): Eukaryota > Metazoa > Arthropoda > Insecta > Coleoptera > Scarabaeidae > Dermolepida > Dermolepida albohirtum. The sequence goes on from JAVIWB010005124.1 coordinate 120,057, forward strand.
AATAATTATGTTAAAGATTGGCGAGAAAGTACAACACAAAAGAGACATACGGCAATAAAATATCTACTGTAATTACGAGAATGTATGAGTACCTACGAGGGTGGGCGTTTATATTTCGGGAATAGTAAACAAAAAAAAATTTTTATTATCGAAAATAGTTTTATTGTTTTTCAAAATATTCTCCATGAAAATCAATGCACGTTTGCATTCGTTTAAACCAATCCGAAAAGCATTGCTGCCACTGCGAAGGTGGTATTTTCAAAATATGAGTTTTGAATGTCTCAACTGCCTCTTCCAGCGTAAAAAACTGTTGGCCACGAAGTTTGTTCTTCACTTTTGGAAACAAAAGGAAGTCATAAGGTGCTAGATCAGGGTGGATAGCTCATCAATTCAATGTTTTGACCGGTCAAATATTCAATTGTTTGAACTGACCTGTGAGAGCTCGCATTGTCATGGTGGAGAATGATCCGTCGTTTTAGGTATGTTTTCCCTATTTCTTCAAAAACTTTTGGCAAACAAACAGTTGCGTACCATTCGGAATTGTCCGTTCTACAACTCTCTAAAGGCTGGGTTGCAACGAGACCGGTTTTTCCGAAAAAACAGGCGACTATTTGTTTTGATGTGCTTCGAGCGTGAACAACTTTTGTTGGTTTTAGCTCATCTTGGAATACCCACACAGTCGACTGCTGTACCCACACTGTTCACTATTGGTCTCAAATGTGTAGATCCAAGATTTATCACCTGTGACGACTTTATAAATGTTCTTTGAAGCACCGCCATTGTATCTCTTGTGCATTTCTTGGCACCAATCGACGCGAGTCCTTTCTTGAGCGGTTATCAAATTATGTGGTACCCAACGTGAACATAGCTTCTTAACGGCTAAATGTTCATGCAGGATCTTATGAATGATGGTGTTACTAATACTTATAGATGCCTCGATCTCTCGGTATGTCATATGACGGTCTTGCATTATCAATTCAGACACTCCATTAATGTTTTCCGACATAACAACATTTGTGGGACGACCTTCACGAAATTCATTGTTCACCGAACGCCGTCCAGGTTTGAATTCACTATACAATACGCCGAAAGTTATGAAGTTACTGTCAACAATAGAAATAGCGACCGGATAATAAAACTGTAAAGGTAAATATATTGTCAAAAATAACAAACTTCACGATGCAATCATCAGATCGGAAGCAACACGAACAGTGTTGCCAGTTCCCGAAATATAAACGCCTACCCTCGCATTACAAAGAGACTGCTTTATTATTCAAATTGCAACGATATAATGTAAATGAAGAAACTAAAAATGTATTGAAAGATTGACAAACTAATACCGATAATAAAGTTACTTTATGTGGATAAAATAAAATTATTCGTTTCGAATAAAATACCAATACGAAGATGATAATAAGAAAATAATTAATATAATAATAAGAAAAAAATTTGCGGAAGACGCTGGTATGGAATTCGAAAAATGTAATCGAAACATGAAATATAAAACTCTTGCAACTAGCGAAACACACAAATATGCTACCAGAAGAAATTAATTATTACTTGGGATTTGAACAACATATAAAAATTACTTCGCATGCAAGATAAATTAAAAGAAAATATGAATGAAGAGCAATATCTAAAATGAAGTCTCAGAAACATATTCAAAGTAATTGATGCAGAAATAATACCATTTCGGCAAAATTAAGTGGTTCAGTATTAACAAAATACCGTATGCTACTTTCAAATTCTTGTATTGAATGAACTATTAAAGCCACACATACATACAAATATTACACAACTCACAAAAACCGAATCTAAGATTGCTTCTAAAACATGAATACAGCCTGCACTAAACAACCGCATTAATTGACAAATAATATGCATCACTGAAACTAAAATAGGAAGATATAGAAGGAAGAATTAAAATAATAACAATATACGAAAGAAAGAATATCATACAGGATATAAATAGAGACAAATTTTGTCTCAGCAGTGGTTAAAAATGAGATAATTGTTTCCAACTATAGAAGGATTTTTATTAGCAGTACAAGATAATGTAATAACCGCAAGGAACTATAGAAAATAGGCGATTCTTTTAGAAAATGACAGTTGCAGACAATGTAATCAATTTAAAGAAGCAACATAACATACAACAGAGGGATAAACTGCTTGCTGGAATGGACTATCAAAGGGACACAATATTTCAGCAAAAGCTAATTACCTGGAACTTGCATTTAAACATCAACTCGTAATAGCCACCAACCAGAAAATTACAAACATACATTAGAAAATACTTGAAAGTAATGATTATAAATTATAAGCTATACTGGGACAGAGCTAGAGTCGAGAATTCTGTCAGTAACGTGTGCTTCGAAGAAGTACAAGGTACTTAGCAGGTAAGAAATGTAAATAAACACACTTTTAAGCAACGTTTTCAGTATGCAGATGCACAAAGTGGATATTCAGGCTAGTGTTTAAGTTTTGTATATATCTTATTATTATAATTTCTTTTTTTTTTATTCAGAAAGCAGTTTATATCAATGTATATTTTATATTACTTTACTTCTAGAAAATAATTCATTTATTAGTTTATCCTCGTGGGTCTTTTGGACATTTCTCAGAGTTTAGTTGTTTTTAGAATTTACCTAAAATAATTATGTCTCTAATTCTTTTATTAAATTCAGACCTACGTTTTATTGGAACGAGCTGAGTTTATGCATGGTAAATCTTGTGTTGTAATCCTTATATTTTTATATTCAATAGTTTTATTACACTGTTAAGTATAGTTGTCAGAAGGTTCCTCGGTTTCCCATAAAAATTAAATACTAATCTAAGTGCATATAACCACAAAACAATTCAATATACAAGCGCAAATACCAAATGGAATACCAAAGGAAAGAAAGTAAAGCAGATGAAATAATCAGTGGAGAAGATCAGTTAAACACAAAAATATCATAAAAATGGCGAAGTATGTACCACTTGCAATTGAATTAATAAAACTTTTGAAGCGGTAACTATAGTATTGATTGTAGTAGTAATTATTATAAAAACAATCACAAGGAGCATTAGTAGGGTTCGTGATCTGACGAATACCTGCCATTCGATGCACACAATCACGTCTACGGTAACAATTTTAAACAATTTGAAATAATAATCGCGTCCATATGGGCGCACAAAATACCATAAAACTAGTAGTAAATAACGTTTTGTGATGGATAATAACATCCGCGTACAGTTTGAGCTCAAATTCATTAAAAAATAAATTATCTAAAAATTGATGAACAATACGTAAATGCATTATTAATTTTCTGGAAGAAGACATTAAATTGTTATAAATGATATCTTGGCTCTAATGGACATCACCCAGTGCAGTCGCCAGCAAGAAAAGCATTTAAATAAAATAGGTGACGAAAGTGATAGTTAAGCATAATGGAGGGGTTTCTTTTAGTATGGGGTTATACGAGTATATCAGCGAGTGTAGTGAGTAATATATCAATTTTTCTGGACAAAAGTTAGATGTGTTTTTTCAAAATTTTATTAGAAAATGTGGACGAATTCAAATACGCAAAATTGGAGTTATTTATAATTGTTTTAAGTTTCAGGAATTAATATATCTTCCAAAATGATTTGAAAGCACTTTCTAAAATCGTATAATATTAATCATTAGAGTATGCTTGATCAATAAGGTTGATATATAACCCCTTTTCCACAATTAACTATTTGTAGAGAATTCTGCATAGATCGAAACAGATGATAGTCATCAGGGTGCTATATCCGGACTGTAAGTGTCGCACCTGGTAAAACACGGCGAAAAACTCTCTCGAAAAATTTTTGACGGATCCACATGAAAAGAAGTGTGTGTGTCTGTTTCACAAGATTTTTTAAAAAATACCTTTCCTATTAATCATGCATACATCGAAAAAGGTTATTATGGTCAAAAGTGTGTGATCTCTCTGTGTGCACAGTAGATTGTTCCAATCGTCTTGACCAGTAGAGGAAGAGAGGCGTTTGTAGAGGGCCAGCGTCATAAACGTTTACCAGATGGCCCACCATACACACAGCATCACTTTTTTGGCGTCAATGTTGGCTTAGCGAACGCTTGTGACGGCTCACCATCCTTTATCCACGATCTTTTACGCTTCCGATTATCGTACGTAATCCATTTTTCATCTCCGGTTATTAAACGTTTCAGAAACGGCTCGATTTCATTCCGTTTCAGCAGCGCATCGCAGATGTTAATTCGGTCCATCATGTTTTTCACGCTCAACTCATGAGGAACCCATACGTCAAGCTTTTTTTTGTAACCAGCTTTGTGCAAATGGTTCAAAACAGTTTTGTGGTCAATGCCTAGCTCCATGCCAATATCGACACTGCTGATATGCTTATCTTGTTGGACTTTTTCAAGAATTTCATCAGATTTTTCAGTGATTGGACGACCGGAGCGTAAACTCATCTTTCACATTGAAATTTCCAGAACGAAAGCGAGCGAACCATTTCCGCGCAACAGATTTCGATAAAGTACCTTCACCGTACACAGCACAAATTTTATCACAAGCCTGCGCAGCGTTCTATACCCCTTATCATAATAATATTGCAGAATATAGCGAAATTTCTCATTATTCTTCTCCATTTTCAAGTGCGAATAACTTTCCAACCACTGCACCGATTACAATGTTTCTACGCTCAAACTAACGTTCGGAAGGTCATTAAAAAACGAGCCGTCGGTGGAATCGCTGTGACTTGTTGTTCTTTTTATCGGCAACCAATATCAATTTCTATTTTGAAAATCTTTCTTAATAACTTTTTCCAAAATATATCAATTTTTCCATGGACAAACGAATAGATGTGTTTATTTCAATATTTTATTAGATAATGTCAATCGAAATACGCAAAATTGGAGTTATTTATAATTGTTTTAAGTTTCAGGAATTAATATATCTTCCAAAATGATTTGAAAGCACTTTCTAAAATCGTATAATATTAATCATTAGAGTATGCATTGGAAATAAGAATAAGAAATTTCGAAATACGAAACGAACTTGAGTTGGAGTAGCGTTAAAGGCGGAATACAAGGAAATCGATGAAAACCTTGCAACAAAATTAGTGGTGTCTATGCCGCGTCGATTAGAAGCACTTATCGAAGCGAGAAATTCCAGTTAACACATACTTGCTGTTCTATGTGAAGATTCTGATAGATATTGAAAGTATAGGAATACCTTTGCTATTCGTTAGAAATATTTTTGATAATGTGTGGTTTTAAAATTTATATTAATTATTTAAAGTAGATATTTTTTACATAAAACACCTTGCCAGGAAAAATCATATTTGAAGATATATATGGGATGTTATTTATTTATATTAATAGTTTATTCTTCTCGATAAATATGTTTATTATCCATTATAAATTTTCGAAGGCAAAGGTAGTTATAATATGCAAATAATTTAAAAAGTCGTATTAGAATTTACTATAGACGTTGGTATCACTGCAATAAATGCTTCTAGCCGTATTTTGCAACGTTACTCGTACATATTTTAACGACGTGAACATGTAATACTTTTATTGTTGCTGTTCAGACAAATTTGGCCCAATCGTAACCATGCGTTTACTACAGATCGCGAACAAACTTTCCCACCTCGCAGTATATAAACGCAATCCGCGATGAAGGATCTCCTCTTATACAAGGAATCTGCAGCGATTTGTGGGATCGTGAGTTGAGAATTTTGCTAGACTAGGACTGATCTTTCCTGCTACTTTCTCCCTACCATGCTCCAAAGCTTCTTAAACTGAATTATTCGACGAGGATCCAATACTCGGAATTGACTGGAAATAGATTCTTGTTAAACATATGTGTTTGTAGTAGATACTACGTATATTGCCGTAGTCTTGTGAGACTGTGTTCTGAATGAGCTCTATTTATTGCAATCGAACTTACACATAAAGTGCATACGAACGCGTTACGAACGTCCTTTCTGAACGAAAATATTTATCTGCAAATAAGTAGTATGTGTATACACATTTTGGCGGCATAAGCAGATTCCAATTAAAATCGATATATGTATATATAAATGCGGAGTTGTAAGTCATTACTACGCAGGCGGTATTGGTAATTATCTGTAATGTAAATATACATGTATAATCCATGGTTATTAAATTCGTCCAATGGTTATTAAAATAGAGAAATATTTTTATTTTATTTACTAGTAAAGGTTTTTATTTAGAAATACAAGCATGTCTTATCTATTTTGTTCTGTACGAATAAAGGAATTACACTAATGAATTTAATTTTTTGACCGCCATCAGTGCACAAGTTAATCAAACTAGAATAAGATAACAGTGCTATTGCAGTTAAAAACTCATCATTTATGTACTAGCATGTGTTTGTTTATTCCCTTGCTAAAGCATAGCAATCGACCAGATCAAAACAATGTATCAGGTTGTAACATAAATCCTGTCCGAAAGTTTGTAAAACTTGTTTATTAAATTTTTGTACAAAGTTTTTATTTATCAATCGTCAATGTATTTTCCCTCATTATTTATTACCGCTAGCCATCTTTCAGGTAACATATGAATTCCTCTACGGAAAAATTCTTCGGATTTTGAATCAAAAAATAAAAGTTTGAACATCTTCTTGGGAATTGAAGCTTTTTCCATCAAGGTGGTTTTGTAAGCTTCGAAATAAGTGGTAATCCGTAGAAGCAAGGTCTGGGGAGTACGGTGGATGTGAAATTTTTTCCCAGCCAAGTTCTTCCAATTTCTGAGAAGTGATGCGAGCCGTATGTGGGCGGGCATTATCTTGATGGAACAGAACACCGCGTCGATTGACCAGTGCTGGGCGTTTTTTTCGCAGGGCTTCCATTAAACTGTCGAGTTGCTGACAGTAAAGTGCGGCAATGGTTTCGTTCATTCCCAGCATCTCAAAATGAATTACACCTTTAATATCTCACCAAACACAGAGCAATGTTTTCATTGGATGCATCCAGCTTTAGGCGTTTGCACCGCCTTCTCACCAGGACTAAGCCATTGATGATGACGCTTAATATTTTTGTATTGCACCCACTTTTCATCTCCGGTAACAATTTGATTTAGCACGGAAATGACGAGAGTTCATTGAAATGCACACATCAATACGATGTTGGAGTTGTGCTGGCGATAGTTCATGCGGTACCCATTTTCCTAACTTTACCACTTTTCCCAATGATTGCAAATGACGATGTATAGTCATATGACTTACGTCAAATTCTTGTGCAAGTTCTCGAACTGTTGTAAATGGATTATTTTCAACCCGAGTTCGAAGGACCTCCCTATCAAATCCAGAAGGCCGCCCGGTACGCTCGTCATCCTTCAAACATAAGTCACCGTTTCGAAACTTTTCAAACCATCTCCGACACATCCGTTCACTAACAACATCATTGCCATAGACACCTTGAATGTTTCTAGCCGACTCACTCGCGTTATTTCCTTTTTTGTATTCGTAAAGCATAACATGTCGAATATGTTCTTTTGTCACTTCCATCTTTAATGGACGAAAAAGAAATTGAGAACAATATGTACACTCTTCAAAAGTTGCAGAAGTACTGACTAACTTATTGCGAATAAACCAATATGACTCATATTGCAGAGATTTCGCAACGTAATGCGTATATATGCGAGTTGCTGCGAGAATCGGACAGAATATATTGTATGTTACAACCTGATAAATCTGTCGCCTGTTCAGTGAAGTTACATCGCGTCGAAACAACCAGAGTTAAGTTAATATTAGGGCTTTTTGAATAATTTTTGCTTTATATGTGCTGTGCAATTTTGTCAGTTATTGACTTAGGTAAAACTTGTTCGTCAGTGTTTTGCTATTAAAAAGTATTATCAAAAGGTTTCTTTGTAAAAAGATTTACTTACAATTAGTTAATAAATTGTTATATCGGTATCAAGTATGTACTCTTTATATAGCTTAACAGAGTTTATTACAGACAGTTAATTAAGTAATTGGCTTTTAAAATACGCGTTACATGAGTTTGCCGGCTTGTTTATTGATATTTCGCGAAGTATCGCTTACTACATAATTCCAAATGAGCTACTCATTCTTGACATTGTTATAAATAATCCATTGACATAAATTAATATTCATTATCGCCTAGTAATTTTACGGTAGCCGCTTCTTTAATCCCTATACTATTTCCGCATGCTTCAAATAGGAGAGTTATTAGTTTAGAGTGCTATTTGTAAAATATGTAAATTCAAGTTTACACTTTTATAACCAGTAAATTTATTGTTCGACTGTGTTCTAACACGCAGCTATAAATTTAGTTTAATTTTAACACGAAACCAAATGTTTTAAATGCGTTAGGAAGTATAAAGTTCTCCTTTCCAGTCTTCCTAACTTTATTAAATAACTGAAATTTGCCAGATTTGAATTTATGTTGATAAATAATTAATTCGAGAATATTTCACCTTTGACCTTAGGGGCATTGTTGTTCGTCAGAAACTGTGCGTCTTATTTCGCTTATTATATTAAGGATATAAAAGAAACATAGGACTAATGCGTTTCGAATTTCTAAATTCAGTTGAATATTTAATACAGAAGAAATAATAAATTAAATTTGAAGTTGAGCTCTCAACAGATCAATTGTTAATGTTAATGATTGATAGTATCGCAAGAATGCTCTTAAAAATGCATGTAACATATAAATTTTGCACTTTTCATCTTGTGGCAGAAAGTATTAGAAAGTGCTATGAATTAAGCTGTGTTTCTTAAATCTAAACGAATTAGAAAATTTTACGGATGGTGTCATGGCATCCCTTAACCACTACAACCAACATGATTATACTTAGTTGAAGGTCAGTTGAATTTAAATTGATATTACTTTATATACGATTAAACTTAAGCAAGAAAGGTACCCTAATACTGCATCTTGCAAAAAAATTTCTGTATGAGTTTGACTCATTCTTATGGGTTTGAGTACCCTGAATTCGAATGCGACAATTAAAAGTCGTATAACTCACAATTTTTTCACATTTGGATGTTAAATATTTTAAGAAATGAAATTGTTGTATGGTACTGCCAACCGGATGTTTGTTCAACATTACTTATCTGCGATCCTTCTTACTCTGATTTCTAGAAGTTAAATTATTCACTTTATAATCACAGATCATAACCTAGCTCTATTGAATTTCTTTTCAATCGGTTAGTTTGTGAGAATAGGTTTGAATTCAAATGTGAGACTTCTTCAAGGAATTTAATATATTATCTTAGACTTCTATTTTAGTCGTCGCTGAATGATATTTAGAATTACTTATCTATGACCCTACGTAAAAAAGATAATCTTCATCCACTTCTTTCTGCCTCCTGCTTCATGTAATGAGTCTAGTCGCGATCGTTTATCTTTAATACTCTGGTGATGGGCTTATCCCATATTGTTTTTCATCTTCTTCTTCTTTGTTCCAAATCTTTGGCTCCGTTTGTCCTCAGCATGTGTTAAAACTACCTTAATATTTTCAAGGAACCCATCGATTTTCAGTCTCCTTATTTTTTGGTTCTCTTTTTTGTCTGTTATCCAGTTTAAAATCTAAATATTTGTATATCCTTGGTAAGTTAAATTAGTCTATCTCTGATATGGTTTAACAATAATAAGCTAAGACAATTGCTATCTTACACAAAATATAACAAGGGTTTTTTTTAATGAAATGAGAAAACGAGTATAAACTAAAAGAAAAGGACAGTAACATCAAGTAAATAATAGAAATACAAATTAAGGCATTTAAACGGATGTAGACAAAAGTACAATGGGAAAAAATCGAATATACGTTTCTTTCTTTTCTTAATGAGCGTTGTGTTGCATTACTTCTGCAACACCAACGCTATTAAACGAGTGCAACCGAAGCTATGTTCGCATAGAATCGTGATAGAATCGGAAAATTTTGTGTTTTGTGTTTAAGTGTTTATGTTCCTTTGAATATTTGCTGTCGGTATCTTTTTATAGACGTTATAGACTTCTTTTTATTAAGAATCACCACAGAAGTATGATTAGAACAATCTCTCCTTTTTATAAACTTATAAATATAAAAATTTCTAGCAATTTCCTTAATACACGTAACTTAGAGCTCCTAAGGTGATTTTGAAAGTTTAACCAAGTCTGCAAAACATATAGTAGCTCGTTTAATGTTTTTAACCCTCTTCGTTATTTTACAAATATGATAGCAGAAACAGCATATATTAGAGATCCGTTTTTATTAAAAGTTCTTGTTCAAGGTCTCCAAAATGTTCTTATATAATATGTAGGAACGATTAATGCGACATAATATTTATCTTTAAAAATTGGAAATTATTCTTTGCGAAAAAATTTATTATTGTGGTTTCATAAGGCAAGCAGAGGTCAGTAGATAACAGCCTTGAGTTCATAGAATTCGGTTTCCACTTTACGATCACAACCCGGCTCTGTCGGATTTTTCTTTATTCTGTTAGATTGTGAGACTTCATACTGCATACTTTTAAATTCGAAGAGGAATACTTCTTCAAAGAATATAATACCATCGCTCAGACGAATCTTTTATTATTGACTTTTCTTTTACGGCTCTTGAAACATTTCATTTACGTAAAAATTAGAGGGATGATTCTACTTTTGTCATAAGTTAATATTGTTCATATTTGCAGTAGTTGAATTTGATGGAGCCTGTGGTTGATTGACTTGATCAATAAGGTTGATATATAACCCCTTTCCACAATTAACTATTTGTAAATTCTGTATACGCATTTCGACAACCAAGTTGTCATCATCAGCAGATAATTTCAAAGTGTCGCACCTGGTAAAACACGGCGAAAAAATTGTACGAAAATTACACTCCGTACGCGATCCGCACCGTTGAAAACATCTTGGTGCACATCTTGGTAAAACCTGGTAAAACACGGCGAAAAAATTGTACGAAAATTACACTCCGTACGCGATCCGCACCGTTGAAAACATCTTGGTGCACATCTTGGTTTTCAACGGTGCGGATCGCGTACGGAGTGTAATTTTCGTACAATTTTTTCGCCGTGTTTTACCAGGTGCGACACTTTGAAATTATCTGCTGATGATGACAACTTGGTTGTCGAAATGCGTATACAGAATTTACAAATAGTTAATTGTGGAAAGGGGTTATATATCAACCTTATTGATCATATTTGCAGTATTTGACTGAGATGATTCGCAAGACGTCGTTTGTATTGGGTTGGCAACTAAGTACTTTCGGTTTTGTAGTATAAAATAAAACACTTTTTTTTAAACAAAGAATAGTTTTTAATCAATTATATATTTTCCATTTTGCTCAATGACCTTTTGCCATCTTTCTTTCAGCTGCATGATTCCGCGCTCATAAAATTTCTGGTCCTTATCAGCAAAAAACCGAACCAGGTGCGAGTGAAGGTCATCGTCATTTGTCAAAGTTTTACCATTCAAAGAATTCCGCAAACTTCGAAATAACTGGTAATCAGATGGTGCTAGATCAGGGTTGTATGGGGGATGTAGCATCACTTCCCAGCCAAGCTCCAATAGTTTCCCACGAGTTGCCAAAGATGTGTGAGGCCTTGCATTATCTTGGTGGAAAACTACACCTTTCCGATTTGACAATTCTGGCCGTTTTTCTTTGATTGCTTCATCCAGTTTTATTAATTGTTGACAGTAAACATCAGAAATGATCGTTTGGTTCCTTGGAAGCAGCTCAAAAAACACAACATCTTTGTAATCCCACCAAACTGGCAGCATGATCTTTTTTGGATGCAATTCAGCTTTCGATGTGGTTTGAGCTGGTTTATCGTGTTTGCTCCATGATCGTTTTCGAACTATGTTACTGTACAGGGCCCAATTTTCATCACCAGTGATGATTCTTTTTAAGAAAGGTTCGGTTTCATTTCGTTTAAGGTGCATATCGCAAAAGTTGATCCTTTGTGTTAAATGAATTTCTTTCAATTCGTGAGGTACCCAAATATCAAGCTTCTTAACTAGCCCAAGACATTTTAAATGTTTTTCAATTATTGTGTGCGATACATGTAGCCTCTCGGCAACCTCTCGAATAGTTATATGACGATCCTCTTCAATTATGACTTTGATTTGATCATCATCAACTTCAGCAGGCCGACCAGAACGTTGCTCACCTTTGAGGGAAAAATCTCCAGAACGGAATTTTTTATACCAATTCTGACACGTGCGCTCTGTTAAGCAATTAGCACCATAAACTTCACATATCTTTTTGTGAACCGCAGCAGCTTTCTTTCCTTTACGGAAATAAAATAGTAAAATATGTCGAAAATGTTAGTTTCTCTACTCCATTTAAAATTAACCCACAACTAATAGCTTTAGTAAAAATCACGCACTACTTGCTTCTGAAGTTACGTCAATGTGACTAGTATCACGCCACAAACGGTAAAGTACAGCACTAACGTACGTTATACAAAAAATAAAGCAACGCTCTCTATCAGTAAAAACCGAAAGTACTTAGTTGCCAACCCAATATTTAATAAACTTCTTTGTCAAGTTATTACGCGACTTTTCTAAATTCCAAAATGCTTGTGCCGATACATTAAAATTCCCGCCAATTTATATCTCCCCAAAGAAATTTTAAATGATTACTTTTGATGTTTTAATTTTGCGTTTTGGGCTGAATATGAAAGACCTACTCCTTGTCGTTCATATTCAGCTAAACTAGTAATTTCTTGTATTTTTATTGACTAAAATTGAAATAAGAGAGGATCGACAGCATCGGCTAAATATCGATTCAGAATTTTATTTGTACCTGTACTCATCAATCAATTTAAATCAAACTGAGGCAAAAATGCTTGACGATATTTAAGACTTTTGCAGGAATTGAATAGAATCTGCTTGATCAGATTCATAGTATAGTGATCCATTCAGAATTCATTTCAACACCATCCAAATTCAACAGCATTTTATATATTATTTAAAATATTAATTTTAAATGGTAGTCATATTGGCCTGCAAGAGAGGAAAAACTTTCTATGCAAGTTCCTTGTGGATCTGGAAAACATTCTATTATCACCTCTACATATAAAATTAGACCTCATGATACAGTTCGAGAAAGCCATACTCAAAGATAGACAATGTTTTAAGTATCTTTCAGAAGTTACCTCACCTATCAGAGGAAAGAAAATTACAAAAATGTGTGCTCGTTATCGCTGAAAATTGACTTTACCTGAGAGGGAGGTTTATCAATTAGATTGTAATCAAGTTCTTAGGTAACTATAAAAACCAACGTTGTAGTTCTATTATATGCATGCTGGTTCATTAAGTTAGGATCACTTATGACTCTGAAGGTTCGCTTTTATAATAGCTATCTTGATATTCTTTCTAGGAGGAGTAAAGTCAGCATTTTAATCAAGATATCAAAGTGATGGAAAGATCGTATCAAGACCGTTGGAATATCAATATGATGAGAGTTGGTTACTACACAGAATAGTTCAGCAAGCGACTCACAGGCGAGAAAGCTATATCAGAAACTTTTAGGAGAAAATGGAATGGAAATATAAGCTAATGGACACATAAAGCAGATCTAATAATAATTAAAAATTTCTGCATTGGAGCAGGACTCGAATCTGTATCTGTCGTTTGCTAGACGACTGCCTTACCAATTACGCCACCAAGCAGTACAATTTCCACTATTTTAATATGCCATAAATTGTATTATGGAATAGATCTAATAATTATACCGTACAGTCAGGTTTTAATCTTAATAATTATATATATGTACATGCGTAATTAAGCACTTCGTGATGGAAAATTAGTGAAAATTAGTATTTTCTACTATACCATCGTTGATTACAATCACATAAATTTACTAAAAATTTCTGGATTGAAACAGGACTCGAGAGTGTATCTGCCATTTGTTGAACATCTGCCTTACCAATTAGGCCACAAAGCAGTACTCTTTCAAGTCTCTTAGTATACCATAAATTGCATTATAGAACAGATCAAATAGTTATATCGCGCGGTAAGGTTTCGATTCTAATAATTATATATAAATAGACAATTAAGCGCTTCACGATGGGAAATTAATGAAATTAATATTTCCTGCTACAATATCTGATTATAATTACAGAAATTAATTAAAGATATAGGTTCGAGGTCTGCTCCAACGTAGAAGCGTTTAATTAATGTCTGTAATTATATATTAATTTCCAATCATGAAACGCTTAATTATATATTTATAATTAATTAACATCAAAATGGGTAAAGCGGCCGTCTAGCGAACGGCAGATACAGGTTCAAGTCCTCCTCTAACGCACGAACGTTTAATTAGTTTCTATAATAATAATCAATGATGGTACAGCAGAAAATACAAAGTTTCCTTAATTTCTCATCGCCAAGCACTTAATTATATATGTATTCTTTATATAATTTCTAATATGGATATACGTTATTTTCAAGTTTATACTTAAAGGGAAGCTTTCCAAAAGTAACTTATTTTTCATTCCTATGGTATGTTACGTTAATTTTTTAGGTTATAACAAAGTCAGTTGTGAAGAAACAGTGGTTTATATAAAAGAAATAGGTTGGCTAGGTTAGCGGCTATTAATGCTTAAAAACGAGCCTTTAAAAAATTGTTTTTTGTTGGCTTTAAAGAAGAATTCGAATTTGTAATCTCTATTAGTTTATATACTTACGTTTGTAGGGCAATACGTATTCTTTTGGATTATTTTTATAATTGCCTAGTACTTACATATTTCAAATTTTTATCTTAGGTGGAAATAATAAAAATAAAGAATTGGGAATTATATTAATGAACATCGAATAATAATAAGTTAATGTTAGTTTTAAAGAAAATTAAATTGAATAGTTTTTGTCTTGGCCTTCCTTCTAATATTTAAAGAAATTCTATTTAATTATTTATTTATCTAAAGCGTGTTTCAAATTTCGCCGTTTTGACTTTTCACACAACCTGAAAGAAAATAGTATAACGGTGCCAAATCACATGGTCTTGGTGGTCAATTAATATCACCGTTTCCTGAGATTACACGTCTAGGAAATTTTTCTCTCAATATATCAATTGATTTATGTGCAAAGTGAGGTGTAGCGCCATCCTGTTGAAACCACATATCCTCCAGATAAATATTCATTAATTCAGGCCACAAAAATTCGGTTATCATCCGACGATATCGATCACCATTGACAATTACAGCTTTATCAACAGCATTTTTAAAGAAGTATTGCACAACCTGACCATAATGCACACCAAACAGTAACTCGTTTAGGATGCATAGTTGTTGTGAACGTCGTCTAATGGACATTTCAGGATCTTCAGCAACACTTTCACGAACAAAACCAATATTTTCTTATGAACGACCACTACGACTGTATTTTTCCCTTTTTCATCTTCCACGGAACCGGTCTCTTGAAATTTTTTAATAAATTGACCAATAGTGCTTTCAGATGGACGATTATGTAAACCATAAAATTCACGTAATTTTCTAAAAACTTTTTTCACAGACCGCTGATTTTTATAAAATAATTCAACAATTTGAACGCGTTGTTGTACCGTGTAAATGTCATACATCACACTTTTTAAATGCCCACATACCCAGACAAATTCAGGGCGCCATCTATATTTTATTTATTCTTAAAAAAAACGCGCAATTTGAAATACCCTTTATCTTAATTCTTGGTATACCTATATTGCACTTTATACCGAGCATACACTGTTTTAAACGCGTATGTACTACTTTTATTACTATTATATTTAATATACATTTTTCGAAAACAAAATTGTTATAGAAGTAACATCAATACATTTTCCTATGTTAATAATAAATCGAAAAGCACATCTTATTTTCATATACTTGATATATGTATTTGATAGCACTCGACATTCATTATTTGTAAAAAAAGCCGTACCGTATCTAAGAATGACAATATATCCCCAACAGTATCTTATTTTAGTTTACAAACTTGTCGACTTCTTTACTGGCACTCGAGAGGGTCCTCTGTTAAGAACTGCATGGTGTCCGATATTTGTAGAACATAGTGACTGTGTGCAGCATGAGACAGAATAGCAACAGTAGTGGAACGCAATAGGTAGATGGATAGGTATAAAGTCAGTGATGGCAGTGGTTGGTTTAGCTCCTTAACAGTTCAGGGGCAGACGTAATGAGACTACATAATAAAATACCATTGGGGGGTTGTTGATCTCGAAAGCAGAGTGCTGCGCGCTCTGTGAGAGGAACTCTTTGAAAATATTATGACGCTCTGAGATTCTCTTTCTCTCTTCCTCTCTCTTTGTTAGAGTTTTGAAATAAAATATCTGCCTAATCTCCGCTTAAAATCTTTTGTGCCGTAATATATGGGCGGTTTTTACGTATACACATGGAGGTAGTTCAGACTAGAAGTTGATGATGTTAAAGTTTACACTATACATAAGTATATAAGTGATGTATGTAATATACCTTTTCTTTGATTGAAAAAGACGATTAAGTGTTTTAATGTTTATACATGAAAACATGTTTTTCTAAATTCTGATAATAATAATATTAATAATAACAATATTTATACTTCAAAATAAATTTAATTCGCAGAACTAAAAGGATGAAAGAAAAGAAGGATCAAACTGCCGTAATAAATAAAAAAAAACGTGTGAACTAAAATTACTAATTATAAAAAATAAAGCATATGCAAGTATAAAAAATGAAAGGTGTGTCTTTAACAAACAAATATGCGTAATACTACCAATCATCATATATATAAATATCAAATGAGCTTCAGTAAATAAAATAAATAAATAAGAAAGTAGCATTTATTTGATGTAAGGCACGTTCTTACTAGTTATGAGAGAAAATACAATGATAATTGTAAGCAAATGTAGTGAATCATAATAATTATAAATGTAACACATAGATATACAAACATAAAGTAATGGTTTAGTGATTAAAATGATATATTGAGAGTTCTATGGGTAATCAGAATTCAATATTTATTTATTAATCTATTAAGATATTTATTAATGTTGTAAAATAATTTTCCCTTTAGCTACCCTTTGATCTCTTCATAAAATTGATTAAATCTGCTAACGTAAGTATGCGAAAGGATAAGTGCATTGTTCGTATGAGATGTGAGCTGTGAGCTGGTCTTCTTATTGTACTAGAGTGCACTTATTTTGTTTAAGTATTTTCTTTCCCATATTTTTCTTTAGAATGTTAAATACAAGTAAAATGTGTAATATAATGGAATCTCAGTTCAAATTTTGAAATAGTGTGTCGACCATAACTTGTAACACTAGAAGAGTTTGTACAACGCTGATTCCATAAGTATCGTAACAGAAGCAATTTATTTAAAAGTCAGGTGTCCCCAAAATATTACTCTATAATGAAGTTTTAATGCCATTAGTCGAAGAATAAAGTAATGCGAGAACTAACAAATATTAACCAGAGTATAATATTATGTTTTTAAACCATATATATAGTTAAAAAGTTGAATAAGTGGATCCTATATGAACCTTCTCAGAGAAAAACAAGCTGGATCAATTAAAAGAGTATTATTCGTACAATCCTGAACATTTTCTTGGCCAGTTACATGGAATGCGAAATGAATATTAGACAACGTTTAGAGAACAGCATTAACTTTGAAAGTGAACAGATAATGTATGTTCTCTAATCTTAAATTTCCATGATTATTTATTAGTATTTGTATTTATCAATCACTCAACAAAAACCTTTTTCTTGAGATACAAAAATTTAGTAGAAATAGCAAAATTTGCGTTTACAAATGAGTGGTGACAGAATGAGAATAATCTACAAACCAGCATTTGGAAAGAAATATTAGAAAAAAACGGGATATAAATATACAAAAATAGAATGAAGGTTGTGTCGACAGTTGAAGATTAAATGAACTCAAACTTATAGTTGGAGGGAGTCAGTTTGGAATATATAAAGGTATTCCGAAGCCTAGAGGTATTGATTGAGAGAATAGGAAGCCAAAACTGATGTAAGAATTAAGAGGGTTGATAAAATATGTTATCCTAAGAGTAGAGGTCCTGTAAGCAAAAAGGGATTTTAAGGATAAGCCTAAAAGGGCAATATACCTAGTCCTGCCATAAATACTGATATAAAGGTTTTTAAGTACAAAAAGAAAACTGCAAGTTGGATTTAAATTATTTTTTGATAGTTTATTTTGGCAATAGTATGCTACAAAATACAATGCAAATTACTCGAAATGGCCGCCATTTGCATTAATACAACGCCGAAATCTGCAGGGCCACTCATCAATCGCTGTACGGACGATATCCATGAGAAAATTGTCGACTGCTTCTGTTAACGCTTGCTTCAATGATTCCAGGTTGCGATGGGGTCTTCTACAGACCATGCCCTCTAATATTGACCACAGTTTGTAGTCGAGCGGATTTAGGTCTGGGCTTGCTGACGGCCAATAATCAGTACTAATAAACTCAGGTTCATGATTTTCAAGCCATTACTGAGCTGTTTTGGCCTTGTGAGCGGGCGCAGAGTCTTGTTGGAATATCCATGGTTGGTTTTGGAACATGGTGTAGTTCAGGGGCTCCACTACATTGCTTAAAATGTCTCGTTGATAGTTCTTGGCCGCTGTTTTAAAAGCCTTTTTCACAAAAATGCAAGGAAGTGACACCGTCATAGGATACTCCCCACCAAACCATCACTGAAGCAGGAAAATGACGTCGCTGAATCCTTTGCACCACTTCACTGGCTTCCTTGGAGGACCGTGCATATACCTTATCATTCTGCTTGTTAAAAGATTCTTCCACGGTAAAAATTTTTTCATCAGAAAACAGAATTTTTTTGTAACGCTTTTTGCCGTACAATTGCATATTTTCTTCCTATTCTTTTTTAATTCAACGTTAAGGCGCTGTCCTGTTTGTCGTTTGAAAGCTCTAAGTCCTAGGTCTTGTTTATTGATACGGCTCATGGTTCTCGGAGCAATACCCATTTCACGAGCCATGATTTTCTGTTTGCGGACAGGATGTCGATTGATGCGGGACCTCACAGCATTGATGGCCTGTGGTGTACGAACTATGCGAGGCCTGCCAGATCTTTTACGGTCGATTACATTTCCAGTATCAATGAATAACTTAACAGTACGATACACAAACACACGCGTAATATTTAACGGTTTCAATAAATCAAAAATACGGGCTCTTTCTATTCCACACTTGTGAAGTGCAATAACCGCAATACGGCTCTCTTTATCCGACCATTCCATAATGACGACTCACGCTATAGTGAAATTGTTCGGCACTTTTGTAAGCATATATCAAATGTCAGAACTGCCAACATAAAATTTTTGTGCTTTCAAGTTATCATCTGCAAAAAGGTGCGTTTACACTTGTATCAATACTTATGGCAGGACTAGGTATATATGCACACACTAATACTAAGTTTACGAATACAGATCAGTGTATTGACTAGATAGCAGAAAAATAAAATACAAATTACAGAGACGAAGTGTATAAGATATTTAAAAAAGTGACAAAAAAGTATGTAGATTATAAAGAGAAAAATGAGTGCTTGATTAGTAATATAATTTATATACGAGTAAAAAGACGGTTAAATTAAAGAACTCATTTACAAAGGGGGGGTAATCATCCAGAGAGAGGATATGAAGAAGCATGGGAAAGGCGTAATAACAAAAATTTAAGAGAAGATTAAATATGGACGGAGGCAAAAATGAAGACAGAAAATAAATAACTGGCGAACACGATATAAATCTATTTATTATCAATTTATAGACTTCATTGAATTTCGAACGCAACAGTGAATTGAAAGGCCATAGTGTCTTTCAGTAAAGTAGTTTAGTATTACCGTGTGAACCACGAAATGCTAGAAAATAGCAAGCAGGTTACATTCATTTTGCGAAATAACAATTATATAAATCATGATTGATGATAGAACAAAGATATGCGATTAAATTTAGTGTTCGGTTAGGAAAATCCGCATCAGAAATTTCTTCCTCGATTGAGATGGCTTTTGGGAAATTGGCTATAACCGGATTTGTCTACTTTCGTTGCCATAAACGCTTTAAAGATGGTCCGAGAAGATGCGAGTTGCTAGGTGTTCAAGAGCTCCAATTAGTGTACTAACTGTAATTTTTATGGAATGTAAGATTAAGTATGTCTAAAAGTGTTATGTTATTTAGGATGTAACGTTCCTTATTTCTTTGTTATTTTATTTTGTACATTTACACATTATCTTTGTATTGTATACCGATTTATCACATGCTTTTAATGTTATCAGTTACAATGTTTAACTTTCCAAAGTCGGTTCTTTAGGAGTTACTACTTCTGCGATTGTAGCAAGTTTTGGAGTTCCACAAGGGTTGAATTTGGACCCACTACTTCTTGTTCTGTTTATCAGTGATCTTTATTAAACATCGATTGTCCTGTGCCAGCATATGCTAATGGCATTAAGATTTATTATAAAGTAACTTCCGTTGGCGATACTTATCAATTTCAATCAGATCTGGAATACATTGAAGCTTGGTGTAACTCTTATGAAATAAAGCCGAATGTAAAGAAATGTTGTGTAGTAACAGATGGAAGAAAAAGTGCACCATTACTGTTAGATTAGAAAATAGGTGATAGTGTGCTTAAGAGGCACTTCCAAATTAAAGGCCTGAGAGTTATTTTCGACTATCCTACTATCAACTCAAGTTTAGACTTCATATTCTTGTAATTTGTGTATTTACATGTAAATCTTTCGGGCCTTTAATGCGTATTTCTAGGTACTTTACAAATACTGGAGTGTTAATTTATTACGCTCTTCTTATTAACATGTTGAAATATGCTGAATTAAAATTATTAATTAATAATAATTAAATGATACCCTACTTTTGCTTTTTCTGCCTAGTGCTTGCTTGAATGCATAGATGATTCCTAACATTTGTATCAGACAAGATGAATGGAACCAGTTGAGCAGAATTGCTCTCCAGAAAAAATCTACATTGTGCGAAATTTTTGTGGAATTTATTGCAGAGCAACTGTGTTAAGAGTGGCTTTTCATGTTACTAGGATATATGCCAGACGAGCACATTTCATTTTACGGCGACAAAGACCAATGTTCTTCAAAGACTGCCTATAACATTAATGTATAGCATTGCTAATAGACCTACATCAGACATTTTTTTAGAATTCAAATAATATTAGTATTAGCCTTACTATTTAGAATCTGGGTCCTAGCTTTACATTTTTGATATATCACTATTCAGTTGCTTTTTTGTTTAGAATTTGAATGTTTGATCTATATTTTGTATTTTCTTGCTTTATGTTTTACATTTATAGTTAATTACTTTATTTGTTTGTATTTATTTTTTGTCTTTGTCATATATCTTGGACAATAAATAATTATTATTATTATTATCATAACGAAAGTGAATAATTTTAAATTTTGGTGGCATTTCTAAATTTAAATTAAGAACATCCCCAATATTTATTCATCTATACCTTATTTATTCATAGAATATTCTCCAACACAAATGATAGTGTTAACAATAAAAGCAGTAGTTGTTAATTGTCACATGATCATGATATATACACAAACATACATATGTATGTATGTGTTTGCACGCGCAGCAAAGTAGTGTAATAAACATATTAGTTTATTAAATACATTTGTGTATTATGACTATTATGAGTCTATCTTATAATTGCACACGTATTCGAACTCTAAACGTCTGTCTTTCTCTTGCACACATATCACCCGCATAGCAATCAATTATGTTTGATATATGTATCGAGTTGTTTGTCGTGTTGCTCTCTTGCATAACCACATGTGTAACATCAACGCATTACCATTCACAACACATATTCTATACACCCATGAATATAACCTCAAGGCTTTTGTGGCACTTCTGCTTCTTTACGGTAGGCCTTCATAAATAACATTCAGACGAAAAAATGTGTGTAACGAATGTATATTTTAACACGTTAATGCGATCACTAAAAAAGATTATTTTAGCAATTCTTTTAACTCAGCTTCACTCGCATTTGTAATTGTCGAATTAGTATTCGCGTGGGATTTTGCGATAACTGAATTCGCTTTTGTAAATTACTTAATTCAACGGTACAGTTGTGGAGAATTTTCTTTGGAATTGAAATAATTTAATTATTTCAATGAAGTCTGCTCCGTGTAGTATATGAATTTTCATATACGTCATTCGTTTGTAACATCAATAGTAATGTAATGTTACGAAAATAAGTTTAGATTTTTTAGAATTTATGTATTCGCTAACATACATATAACTTCTTGTATTTTAAGAAGCGTAAATAATTCTTCCAATATCATATATTTGGTATGTACACACTCGTATGTATATATCTGCAAATTCCATTTACTTTGTTTTGTTGTAGTTTTACTTGGATGGTAAATTTTCTTAAATCTATTTATTTAGTAAAACTGGGCATCTCTAAACAATTTTTGCATTTGTTATTGATTTTATAATCCATTTTAAATTAGTATGTTTCATTCCTCCCTGTTATCAACTAAAAGTGGAGTATTTATGATATCAAACTGAAACTTTAAATGAAGATTTTTAGATTAAGTTTTCTTATAGTTCTTGGTGTTTTTGTAAAAATTAGTATTTTTCCAAGAACAATTTTATTTTTAATTTTATATACTAGTAGTAATGAAGATAAAGCATTATTTAACCGATTGATAGCTGAGTTGTAAGTTATTGATTTATTACGCGGATGTCTTGTGATTGGCTATACGGCAAAAATTTTCACAGTTTTCCTTCTCGCTGACAGCCAAAGATCTTAAATCGCAACACAAACGCGGGCGTAATACTAACTCGTACCCTGCCAATGCTCCCGGTAATTGATATTAAGTGTCGCAGATTTTTAATTATTATGGCGTAATTATCGCAATTCTTTTGCCTAACTTTTCACTCAACTCACACATCTATAAGTGTGAGTTTGGATTGCACGTGGCTGATATCGTTCGGTTTTATTCGGTTTACTATCCAACATAAAATGGTCTTTTGTACGCCCATGTGTAAGTGATTAATATTTTAAATTGTGTAAAATTGTGATCACATTATGAGATCTTTTATTATTAATTGGGAAATTTTTAGTTTCATACGGTTTACTTTGGTTATTTTGGCATTCGATCTTTCGTTTTTCTTTCTGTATTAAAACAGCGCCAATAGATGGGAAGTAGGTATAGTTCTTCTAGCGTGTTTGCTTCTTGTGTATATATTTTCAGTTAAGCTTTCATACCCTTAATGATATGCATATTTTTTGAATATTAGTTTAGATAAGACTATTCCGTCCTCTATTGGATCAATACTTTTCTATTTCAAGATATTGCTTTGTTGATATTTTATTTGATGTTTTATGTTAGTATTAGTGGGCATTTGTGTTTCTTTTACATATTCATTGCATAGTATCGTGCGATGATAATGGTTTTTGAAGTGGTAATTCCTAATTCTCTTACATTCTCTATCTTTATTCTTTCAATTTTTTATTTACCGGATCCCTAATAGTTATAATTCTTTTTAGGAGTAATCAACCTTTGTGATGTCACGACTTCTGATTATTCTGTATGTATATATATACAGAAGTCGTGACAACAAACAAAAGACCTGAAACTAAGCTATGAAAGAAAGAAAAATCTCAATTATGGAAAGGCCAACCTTTTCCGTTATTGTATATATATATATATATATATATATATATTGTTATTGTTTTTGTATATATTATATATATATATATATATATATATATATACATATATATACATTAACGTAAAAGGCTGGCCTTTCCAAAATTGAGATTTTTCTTTCTTTCATAGCTTAGCTTTAGGCCTTTTGTTTCGATGTAGAATTTCCACGTTAGAAGTTTAGGCACAGAGCATAAGATTGCACAATGATAAAGGTTTTAGTATCACATGGTACAGTAATAGCATGCTTTAGATATTAGATCCCTGTTAATGGTGGATACCCAGGTATTTAATGTGCTTGTGGAGTTATCTGTTTATTTAGTCTTACTAGTGGACATGTCTCTTTATTGTAAATTTTAATGGAGACTATAGTTAACCGAATTAATCAAAGAAAGTTAAAGCTAAAGCCCTTTACTTTACCTCTATATTCGTATTCTGTATACGCATTATGACAACTACGTTGTCACGTTTGGATTCGCGGTAATGCTTACACAGAAAAATTCCGCACACTCACCCAGTCGAAACGATAACACACATTGACGTTCACAGGGCCTCTATAAGTCAATATTTCTTAGTCTTAAATACTTAAAAAGACTTGTACTAATGTACGTCCCCGCAATTACCTTTGGATATTTTTAACGGTCGTGTCTTCTAGGAATTTATAGAGGCCATAATATAATCATTTCAATCATGCATTACACACACATAGTTTTTATTTCTCACAGTAAAAATTCTTTCGCAACTGCCTAATTCACGATAATTATTTATATTTTTGATTATATGTGGACAATTTGCAGCTACATAATGATTATTTTCTAAAATATTTTTCCCCGATTAAAATTAATGTGCGAGATTTCTCAAGAATGTTTAGCTATCGTTCGTTTCTTATAATTCGCTTAATTTTCTCTAGTTCTCCTTTACATGTGTATAAAAAGCAATCCCAAACTTGAATATCGGGGTCCCCAGTTTTATGTCGTGTAAGACATAATCGCGCAACAATTTTTCCTCTTCTTCGTTCCTACTTGAATACTTAAAATTTCGATTCGTCAGTTCGAAGCAGTTTTTTCATTCCTCCACCATCTATCATTCACGATATCTTATTATGTCAAATAAATGCGGTTCAATCTGATACCATATCAAAGAACTGATTTTCTAATTGCAACGCGAATGTGGAATCTCGCATCTTGTAACTGGTGTTTTATTATAGCTAGAAGCATAAGATTACAGTATTCGCAGAAATTGGATTATTATGATCGTGAATGATTTCTATAGTTATTTCTGTCGGTGTTTTATTACGCGTTCTTATTAGCGCAAGTCTTTCGTCATTGGCACAGGATGTGATTTTCGATTATTTCGGGCGATTAGATTCCTCTCAGCTTACTGTTTGTTGGAGTTAACAAATTGTATTATTGATTGTAGACTTAGTAACTAGAACATCTTTCTTCGAGAAGACTATTAGTGAACATCGTTGTCAGTGTTGTTGGGTTACAAGAGGCATTATTCAAAAGTTATTTACTTAAAATGTTTAAATTCACAGAACTATTTATTAACATTCTTACTTTAATTCAAAATATAGCCTCATTCGATAGGTATTTAGAATACCCCTATTGTTATCTATATTTTTTAAAATATATTTGTCAATAAATTAACATACAAAGTGGCAAACAGTCTACAAATAAGTACGAATTCCTATCGTTTAGTTTATAAATATCTTAAGGTGTCTTACATTGTTGAAAGATTGTCTCACAGTACAACGAATTATGAGCGATGGTTTTATGAAATAATATTGTAAATACGTAAACAAAATTACAAAGAATGTTTTCCGTATTAAAATATAAGGTTTAAGATGGTTAGGCTAAGCACCATAGATAGGTAACCTAAATATTTAACATTAACTTAGACAATGGAAACTGACTCATATTTTTCTAGTACCCAAATCTGGGGATAGGTAGAACACTCAAATTACCATCCAGTACCTTTATTATGCGATACGTCTATAGTTCTTGAACGTACACTTTATAAAGTAATTTTCGAATCAGCATTATTAACCTTCACTAGCAGGGTTTCCTTGCTTTTCCAAACAAATCTAATACTTTATAAGCAATGTTCTTTACACCGGGTGTCTGTTGAACGTTTCGTCTGACCAATGTAGTTTTTATCACAATTCCGACAATTTATCTTAAATATTCAGGATTTCTGATTGATCTCGACTTTATCTTTCGTGTTTCCCAGAAGAGATTTTATAGAGTTTCTGGGACAAAAAGTAATTCTAAATCTACGTTCCTTAAAAAATCTTCTTTAATTTTTTTGCGACTCGGTGAAACGGTAAGCATATAAATTGCTTATCGTTACTATTTTGAGGCGACAAACCAGTAGTATCACGTATGGTCTTTTTTAAGTTAGCTATTCTAATTAGTCCTATTATTTCCGAATGAAAACCATTGTATCTCGCCATGTTCTCAATGAAATTTAAATCGTTTTCGTATCTTACTTTTATTAATGGGAAACTTAGCAAAAGATTGTTAAGAAAATTGATGTCATCTTCTATTGTATGTTCTGATTTGAATTGGCAAAGCTATTAAGCAAAAAATGAGTTTCATCACTGAAGATCAATTTTTTAGTGAAATTCTAGATTTTCTTCAAACTTTAGCAGAGCCCAATCGGGGAAGTTTAGGCGCTTCAAATGATCAAGAGGCTTTAGTTCTTGAGGTAATTTTATCTTGTAGGGATGTAAGCTAAGATCTTTACGCAAAATTCGCCACAATATGGTTTGAAAATTTCCCAATTCCTGTGAAATCGACCGATTTGGCTCATTTAGAACAATTTGGGTCCTTTGACTGTTAATCTCACTGGCACAGGAAGACACAATAGTGAATATTTTGACTCGAATTTATCCACTATAGCACGCTTGTATGGTGGGACGATTATTACGACAGGCAAAAATTGGAATAAATGCTCTATAAAGTTGCGACCATCGACTCAGAATTGCGGCAGTAATTTTTAATAATTTCCAAATGTTGCTTGTTCTTCAAAATGTTAACCTTGACTGATGTTTTAACGTTGACAGATGAAAAACATAAGGCAAAATTGTTGTCCTTATTGGAAAACTTGTTATATATTTCAAAATTATCACAGTAAAAATGTCGAAAACAGTTTATTATATTAGAAAGGAAGGTTTAATGTTTAATATGGATTTGTTTATAAGGGAAAAGTAAAATAAAGAAATTTATAATGTATTTACATGGATAAAATACACAATTGATTTTAAATAATTAAAAAGACAACAGGGTAAGGTATAACATTAGTTAATTGAGATTTTGTATATTTTATACATGGACAAGCAGTGAATTAAAATAATTAAAAAATTTGTAATTAATTTAATTTATTAACCATTCATAAGAATAAGAAGAAAATATATCTTTTGTTTAAATGCTAAGTTTCTATGTCATTCAAAATTCTTGAATAAGCACATAAATAAGACCGACATTTAAAAATTAAGGAATATGTAAAGGGTTTTCCAATAAGGACTTGACAACTTTTTTTCTGCAAAAATGCAGACCATTTGAGATATTTCAAAAACTTTATTATCGGGTTGAAGTACAATCAAAACATTTATGAATGGAACTCGACTTCGTTCATATGGCCACCGCGGGCACGTTTGCAGCGGTCCATATCTTCCAATTCGGGCCAAAAATAATCGGTAATCATGGCGCGATAACGATTACCATTTACAGTAACGTGACTATCATTATCGTCGACGAAAAAATATGGCCCTATGACGCCGCTGGCATGCAAACCGCACCAAACAGTTATTTTTTGTGGATGAAGTGGTGTTTCATGAAGCACATGTGGATTTCCACCCGACCAATAACGCATATTTTGCTTATTGACGAACCCATTGAGCCAAAAATGAGCTTCGTCACTGAAAATGATTTTGCGATGAAATTCATCTTTCCCAGAGCCCAATCGGAGAACGTACGTCGCTTCAAATGGTCCATCGGCTTCAATTCTTGAGTCTGCTTGATCTTGTATGGGTGTAAACCAAGATCCTTACGCAAAATTCGCCATAAAGTGGTCTGGGCGATGCCCAACTCTTGATAACGCCGTGGAATTGACTGATTTGGATCATTTGCTACGGACGTTTCAACGGCAGCGATATTTTCGACACTTCGACCAACCCATTGTCTCACTGGCACGGCAACATCACACAACAAATATGTAGACTCAAATTTTTGCACTAAACTTGTTACTGCCTGTCTACTAGGGCGAGAATTACGACCGAAAATTGGAGTTAACGCTCTTAAAGTAGCGGTCACCGACTCTGAATTTCTGTAGTAAATTTTTATAATTTGCAGACGTTGTTCGTTCGTGTACTTTACCATAATGAAAATGTTTACTGAATAAATTGACAGTGACAGTTCGCTGATTAGTGAAAGGGTGCGTTCACAAATTGAATTAAAAGTTGTCAAGTCTTATTTGTTGGTGATTGGAAAACCCTTTATTAGTAATAGTAAAAGAATGGACGGATTTCTTAGATATAAGTACGCTGGGAAAAGTTTAAAAAATATTAATTTTCCAAACTTAAAAGGATAACACTAATGCTAATTTGGATGGTAACTTTTATTAAAAATCTTAGGAGAAAGCAACTAATTAACGTTATTACTACACTTGTAAGAGTTCGATATTGTTTAATTAAGTTTATGTAGAAAAATAAGTGTTATATCAAATGTATATAAGGTTTTAATTTTCAGTTATAATATACAGTTAAATATTATATCCAGTAGCATACAGATTTTTGGGAGCAGGAAGCAACCCTAGATAAAGACTAATGTAAATAAATAATATATTAATTATATAACAAAAAAATGTACATATATACATCTACAGACAAATAAAGCAAGTATTAATTTAATTTGTAAGGCTAACTAATCATTTCAAACATGTAAATACACAACATAATTTTTTGCGCGAGTTTAAATTAAATCAAGATATAGAAAGATTTAAAAAATTAAATACGCATTCATTTATTACATAACATTTGATGCAGTCCAACGTTGTGCTTATTTAACTCAATTCATTCACCCATTTATTACGTAACAATATAGACATACTTATTCCGGCGATCAGTAAACAATTAATATATATTCAACATTGAATAAACCACTTTTAAAATTGACATGTATAAGTAAATTAAGTATCTTTTTATTAATTTGTAATTTTGTGAATTAAAAAAGAAAAAAATTATATTTAATATATAAAATATTGTTTCTATTTTGTTTATTTTTTTTAAAGAATTCGAATTATTTAAATTTGAATCTTCTGGGTGAATGTACAAATATTCCAAATTTATTTTATTAATTTTTCAGTGTAATGACAAAAAGCTTGCGGATACATTTATTCGTAAATTGTTGATAATGAAAATACAATATCAGATAAATTCTGTTTTAAATACAGATTGTAGGATAAACACTTTTACTTTACAAACAATTTTGGTAACTGGAAGCAGGTAGCAATTATTAATTGTTAACTACCGTTGGTCGCCAACCCTCTCTAAAAGTCCGAACACTAAAAACCACCATCTCTCTTGATAAAAATGAGGGTCTTTTGTAGATGCTTTATAATCAATGCGGATTAGGTCTTTATATATATTTTGGGACTCATTTTAAAACTTTTATTTTGTTTAACATTTATTGAATACTTCGCTTACAAAGATAAAATTTATTTAACACAATTGTAGTAGTTAAATCATATATTCAACACCTTCTAAAAAGTATAATTAACAAAAGAAAAGATAAGATTGTCGAAATGTAATTACTGTAACATAAAAGCAATAAAATAGTAACATATTGGTTCTTTTTCTAAAGCTTATTTATGACTCTACTTTTTGATGCCTACATATTATAGCTGTTTTATTTTTGTTTAACCTACCTTCATTAAGTAATCTCAAAATAGTTTCTTCAGAGAAGTCCAAAATTTAATGGCTTACAAAGCTGTAAAAGTTGGCTTTTGTATTTTGAGAAATACAACGCAATGTAAAAGTAAGTACAACGTCTTACTAATATTTTTAAAGAAAATACACTAAATATAAAAATTGTAGTATGTACCAGTTTGTACCTGAAGAACCTGTGTGGGTTTTGTATATCTATTTATATATTTGTCCTATTTGTTTGCTACGTTTGCTTGTATTTGTGTCAGATTCGAATTCGTTTTTCTCTATACTAACAAAAAGGTTTATATATTTGTCGTCCTGTATGATTTCGGTTTCGTCCTTTGATAATAACTTCATTATTTTTAGATTTTGTTTTCAGAACATGGATTCAAACAGTGGAAATATCGGGTTTTAAATAAAACTGCTATGGCATTTATTCTTTTCTGCCAGTCTTTCAGAGTGTGTTCTATAAATACAAAAGAAAAGAGAATAACCGAAATCTTCGCGGCATTCTTAAATTGATTGAATATCTTAATTTTATTAGACAAGCCTTCTTCAAATATAATATTTAATTTAAAAAGAAATTCACTCAAAATGCGATGGTTCTCGTAACGTATATAGAAAGGAACCAAATCGTACAAAGGATCTTTTTCTTTGTAAAATTTGCGAAAAGGCATAGTATTAATGCTTGAATGATTTAAAGAAATTAGAAATTTATTGGCGAATTTCGACTGTGAGATATAAACATGAAACTGATATCAATTCATTTCCAATGAACATAGTATATCTTTATAAAGGAAAAAAGAAAAAGTTCCTCTATATGAATAAGATACTACAAAAACTCAATCGAGAGCTTTTTTAGCGTGCCGTTGACCATAATTATCTTTTTGCAAGTATGAGCATGCACGAATGTTGGCCAAATTAGTACTGGAAATTGATCATTTAGCTCTAGTGGGAGAGATACACCAAATTAATCAATTTAATCCATCCATCAAAACAACTGAATATCACATGCTATTTTTGCACTTGTTTTAGCATACCATTTCAAATTTGTCTTATCACAAAAGTGATGATTTAGGAGTCCAAGACCATGATTTATACGATTGGCGATGTTCAAATTAGAATTCTGTAACCAATCACATTTTGTCTTTTAGTGTGAAAAATATCACATTTTTATTCGTTCGTTGGTTCTCTTCATGAAATTCTCTTTCATTTTCGAGTTTCCGTATCGACAGGCAAGGCAAATTCAATATTTGGCTGTCTATATTTGAAGTTAACCGACTACAATGACCATTGTCTACCATGTTCTTCAATAATAGGAAGGAAAATCCTTTGTTTGGAATGCCACAAAGTAATTAACTCTTTTTGGGGTATGTGATGTCAACTATATATACAACTTATATATAACGATTAGAAATCATAGTAGTTAAACTGAACAAAAAGTTTCATTATTTGGAATGCCAAAATGTTCAACATAAGTCAAAAAGCTTGTCTACATTTAGTATTTATAATTGTGTTGATAATGAGCAGATACGATTGGCTTGACTATAAATCAAGTTATTGCTACAATTTTTATTATTCGTGATCTTTAATTCCAAGCGAGTTGAATGCTTTGTTATACTAAAAACCCAAAAGAATTTACTATTATTTTTCCATCTCTCTTGATAAAAATGCTTTTTGGGTCTTTTTAGATGTTTAAATAAATAATACAGTGCATTTTTAGGGACTCATTTCACGAAACCTTAATTGTTATGTAATAAAAATGTATTTAACTCCTGTATTCATTCCATTGTGACACAAGACTGGATCTATAGTATAAAGGTCCCGAGGTCGAGTTTTTTATTAAACGGTATCTCTTCAAGGAATTTTTTTGATTAGATGTAATTACTTATTTTATATTTCTATAGCGGCATGCAATAATAGTATTCCGCAACGATTCCCTATGTACACGAAAACTTATATATGTATGTACAAAAGGTACTAGGAAAGCTTTGCAATACAGCTTTGTATATTTATTTTTTTCAAAGTAATTTCCTCTACACTCAATACACCTCTCCATCCTCCGAAACCAATTTATAAACCAGTTCTGCCAAGTTTCATTAGAGAGTAAAGCACACTCGTTGTCCCAAGTCCGTAGAAGGTTCTCATCACTGCAAAACCGCCTCCCTTTTAGCTTCATTTTCACATGCGGGAACAGTGCAAAATCGCAGGGAACAAGATCTGGACTGTAGGGAGAGTGCTCGAGAAGTTTCAATCCTGTCGTGGTCAAATATTCGGTGCAGGCTTTGGCGCGGTGAGCTGGAGCATTATCGTGATGGAGGAAGCAGGTGTCCATTCTTGACTTTGGCCGCAGGTTCTTCATAGATCTAATGACTTTAGGCAGGCACTATTCAATATATCACTTAGTTGTTACTGCCTTCTATGCGTCCAAAACGACGCGTTCCACAATTCCACTTGATTTGAAAAATACAGCTATCACTTTCTTCTTTACAGATCGAGATTTTCTGACAACTACACCCGTAGTTACACATATTTATATCATCAAAGACCCAAACTTTGTTTTGAGCTTTGCTCGGCACATCGTAATAGTACAGCTAAGTCTAGCCACCTGTCACGATGTTGTTCACATACCGAGATTGTCCCTTAATAAACTTTTTTAGCATCCCCGGCACCATGTCACACGTCGTGTTATCTGCTCTTCAGTCAGTCGATGCGGCACCCAGAGAGAACAAAGTTTTTTCACGTGCAAATAATCATGCAGAATCGAAAGAATTGCTGGTGCATTTAGGCCTGCAGTACCCTCTATCTGTTGGTAGGTCTCTCCGTAACTGACGTTCGTGGCCTTCCCGGCCTCTCAGCATCCTCCACAGTTAAATTTCCCCTTTGGAATTCTCTATACTACCCGAATATCGCTGTGCGATGTGGACAAACATCACCTAGTGCAAGAGTAATTTCTTCGAAGCACTCGTCTATGTTTAAACCACGTACCAAATTATAACGTAAAACTGCCCTTATCTCATTTCGTGACCACGATGGCATCGCAAGCACTTTACACTCTCGCTGCTAACTGAGCCCATCGACATGGCGCGGCTGCTACTATGCACGTTTGAACATGTCTCAACATACAGTAACAAGCAGCTTCCTACGATTCATTGTAGCGTCATATTGCAAAACTTTCCTAGTACCCTTTGTAATAAGCATTCTATATTTAAGAATTATATTAAAAGCTAGAAAAAGTGTGAAAAGTAAAATTTGAAAAAAAACTATTTAATAATCAGACCTTCTTTTTAACAAGGTAAAACCTATAGTATTAATACAAAAGAGATCTTGTTCCTTCAGTTTCTTTAATTAACGGATTGAAGTAAATTCACTAATTAAATTAAACTCTGCGTAAATACGACGAACAATATTTATTACATGTAAGCATAAATATAACAGAATACAAAACTTTTAATAAGGGTTATCTAGTACGAGGTTTCGTAATTGCTTATTTAGGGGTCATTAACATATGCCCAGTATAACGTTTCACCATATAGTGATGAGCGTAAGGAATCTAATTTGAAAGCTGCCTCTGACATATATAATAATAATAATAATAATAGTAATCTTTATTGCCCGACAGTTACACAAACCATTTACAGGACATAATGTACTTAAAAATAAAATTAATTAATTAAAAACAAAAATAGGTGCAGTTAATGTAATACAAAGAAAAATAAGATTCCAATTAACAAAAAAATATACACACTTGTAATAATGTAATCCAAGTCATATAAAAAAAAATTGAACGAACAATAATAGATGCAAATTAACGAAAGAGATCCTCGTATAATAACTACATTGAAATTTCTGGACATATGAACCAGAGGAGCCTTGTAGAGAACATTGGTTTTGCCCTAGCTATTGAGAAGGTAGCCGATGATCTAGTGTCAAAACTAGGTACGCCGAAATCAACCTGGGACAACAGCACAGGAGAATCAATAAAATTATTTACTAATTTATGAAGAAAACCGTCACTAGCTTTCTCCCAGCGTATACCAAGAGAATCAAAATCGTTCCTAGCAAGCAGACCCTCATACGTCGAACCAAAGGCAGGATAATGTCCATCAATCCTGTAGGATAAATATTTGAGAAATCTCTTTTGAACGCACTTCAGGAGTAACGGCTGGTAACAGTAAAGCGGGTACCACACAACTGAGGCATATTCCAATCTGGACCGGACAAGAGAACCGTAAAGAACCTTCAAAGTGTGCAAACTACTAAAACCCCTGCAAGAACGAATATGGAACCCGAGACCTCTAGAAGACGATGAAGTTGTACTACATATATGCTTCGAAAAGCTAAGATGCGAGTCGAACAAGACTCCAAGATCCTCGAAGTTTTGTACCCTAGGTATAATGGATTACCGAACATTGTAGTTATAGTAAAGCCGAGTATCACTTCTACTAAAAGAGAGAACAGCACATTTGTCGATGTTGAGCTTTATCTGATTGTGGGTACACCAATCGTCAATAATGTACAGATTTGATTGAAAATTAGTACTGTCGTCAAATGAATTAATACAGCTGAAGATCTTTAGATTGTCGGTGTAAGCTAACACTCAGCAGTCAAGACGTCCAAGAGACCATTAACGTAGATATTAAACAAAAGGGGTCCCAAATGGGAACCCTGTAGGACTCCAGAGGCATTGGAAGTTTGTATTTTATTACCTAAAATAAAGCTGTGATTCGAATTGCATTGTTTCGATGTGCGTTATTCTTTCCTAAACATAATACCAGGACAAACCTAGCCTCTGGTGAACTTTAATATTTATTCGTTTATTTCACTATTGCAGCATGGATCCACGACAAGAAGATTTGACGTAAGTAATTGCTCATACTGAATTTGTTGTTGAAGCTTTAGGCACTAAAGATGAGGTCGATGCTCTTTCTTGGACATTTCTCGAGCCTTCGATAAGATTCATCATTCTTGACTTTTTCTCAAATTTAATTACTATGAGTTTTTAAGTTCTCTGTGTCGTTTGATCAGATCTTATCCTCGTCATCATGCGAACTAATTTTTTTACAATGACCACAAGTCTTTTGATTTCTACACAGTAAATGGTGTTTCTCAGAGGCCAAACTTAGGACACTTAATTTTTAATTTATTTATTAATGATTCACGTGCAAAGTCTTAGCTTTTGAAGGTGATATCAAGATCTTTGCGAAAGTTGCCGAACTCAATGGTGTTAAACATTTACAATACACATTACAAGTTTGGCATTACAATGGTCTGAGTGCATGTAAATAATCTGATAATAAATGTATAAAATTGCAAATCTAATCCGATCAGTTCAACTTACCTTATAGATAAACAACTTACGGAAGTTCAATTACTTAAAGATCTAGGGTTTACCTCCTAGAGTCTGATCAACTCTTGTGATTTAATCCTCATATAAATATGATTTGCGCTACTATATCAAGGGTGCTGCAATTTTGGATGAGGATATTTAAGTATTTCAACAGGATTAGTCTCTTAATAACCTGGTACTTAGTGTTAAACAAACTTGAGTTTGCTTCAATAATTACTGACGCAAACTCAATTTTGGTACCCTTTCTATACTTCACGAGAGCTTTCTGTTGATTGGATTTAGCACAAATTTCTCAAGTTGTCATTTAAATCTATTAAAACACATGCTTCCACATTTAACCCGTCACCAGCTAGGAACAATGTATTGTCGAAGTCTCTTATGTATCATTGATACACAACTCTGAACTTATTGCAGTAACATTGTCAATGAAAAAGTAGTTTAAGAATGAAAATAATAACAAAGTTCATTAGCTCAACAGATTTACAACAATCCAATTATTGGACAAAACATATAGAACATATGTATATACATATATACCAAATAACGGGTCTTCCAATAGGGACTTCCGAACTCTGACAGTTAATAGTGGCTATTGCTGAAGCTACATCTGTCGAATTGGATGTCATTTATTCAGTCTGTTTTGCCAAATCACCATGGACGGATACAGCGTTCAACAACACGTGTGAATGATAAAATTGTTTTACCAAAATGGGTGTTCTATTCGGGCAATGTTCCTCGCACCTCTCCTATTTTACGGTCGCCATAATCGTCCTACCGAGAGGACTAGTTGCAGTGTGGTAGACAAATTTGAGTCCACTGGTTCAGTAAACAATGAACTAATACTCATACGACGACGAAACGCAAGATCTGCCGAAAACATCGCCGCTGTCCGTGAAAGTGTGCATGGCAGACGATTTCGCGTCCCTCACGAGAACTCGGCCTTTCGCAGACTACAACTTAGCGAACATTGCGTCATGACTTGGGACTGCACCCGTACAAAATTCAATTGACTTAGGAGCTGAAGGTAAACGATTATAGACAACGACGTGTTTTCGCTGAATGGGCCCTGGAGCAGTTGAAACTTTCATCAAAAAATTATCTTCAGCGATAAGGCCAATTTCTGGATGAATGGTTACATCGAGAAACAAAATTGTCGAATTTTGGACGTTTCTAATCCACATGAGATCTAAGAGCGACCAATGCACCTCGAAAAGTCACTGTTTGGTGTGGATTTTAGGCTGGCGGCATCGTCGGTCCATATTTCTTTGAGAACGACGTTGGCCAGGCCATCGCCGTCAACGGCGAGCGCTATAGGTCGATGATTACCACCTTTCTTTGGCCTGAATTGGATGATATGGACACCAACAACATGTGCTTTCAATGGGACGACGCTACATGCCAAATAGCTCATGCTACATTGGACATTCTGCACGAGCGATTTCAGGCCATGGTCCTCTTACGTGAAGGTGATGTAACTGGCCACCGAAATCGTGCGATTTGATGCCGTTTGAATTTTTCTTGTTGTGTTTTCTTAAGTCGCAGGTCTATGCGAATAAGTCACAAACCACAGCGGCCCTCGAAGCCAACATAACCCGCGCCATCAGTCAAATTCAGCCTGATTTATGCACCAGAGTCATGGAAAATTGGACATTTTAGATGCCCACCACCCAGAGATATCTCACACACACTTTATTCAAATTTAAAGATAGGAAGCGCTTAATAAAAGACCCGTTACTGAAACACAAACAAGAAAAAAAATCAAAATGAGAAAAAAATTAATTACAATACAAATAATTCAATAATGAGCAATCTACAAATAATAAAGTTATTAAAGCACTCCTTTACTAATGCAATTAAAGATATAGAATTAATGTCAATTAAGTCATTCAACAGTTCATTATACTTCGAATATAGTCGTGTACTGGAGATTTAATGTATTTCGATTGTTTTTCTTTTGTTGTTTATTCGTTTTTTCTTTGCATGTGTGTGTATTAATAATATTTAATTTTTCCTGCTATTGGATTATTTTTATGGGCAAAGAAACATATTATTAAATAACTAATAGACATTCGTTTTCTAAGCTCGTAAAATTTTAGAATTAGTTCTTTATTAATCTGCGCCGTAAACCACAGAATGAATTTTGAGCTTCTGGATGCATTTGAAATAACAGGCACGTAGACATCAAATACGGAATAGAGCAAAATTCATCAACTGCAATATGATAAAAGGTCACCATATAAATTATGAAAGTTTGCTTTCTTGACGTTGTATCTGGGATTACCGGTAGTTGGAAACAGAACCGGTACTGAATATGGTATCTGCATTAAGAAATGAAATAGAATAATTCCAGATTAATACTGAAAGTGAATGAACAAAAATTACTTATAAAATTAGATATAAGTGCCTTATAATATTTTAAATTTATGAATGCGACTCAAAAAGCGATAGTCTTTTAAAATTTTTAATAGTTTAGTAGATTATGTGTATACATATTTTTAAATAAATTTTATATCCTGGTATCTTAGCCTTGCACGTATCATTAACCAATCACCTTTATTAGTAAAAAAGAAGTTCACCTCCGCAAAAGTAATATATCATGCAGTTTAATGTAAAACCTTTTGTACAACAAACTTAGTTAAATCGTAATGTATTATATTTATAATGTTGACATGGTTATTTTTTTCACTTTGTTCTATAAGAGATTATACAAGTGTTACAAAGAGAAGGAAATAGCAAAACGAGATTATGAACAAACCGATTTATATTTGTAATACTCGCTACCGTTGTAAGTATTGTTGTTGTTAAGTATTATTGGCACAAGACCGTATTTATACAACCGGTTTTCACGCCGTAATCTCTCGTGTGTTAAATAAAATTCAAGCTAAAATGTACCTGAGATTCTTTCTTTTAAAATTCACCAAAACCCGTTAAATTCTTTGTATACTTGCTCTGTCTCGCACAAGGTAGCTGTCCATCTGTTAACGTAATATGCAAGTAAATATTTAATAGATGCATTCTTTAATAATACTGGTGTTTAAATAATTATCTTTGACATTAGCAGTAACATGAATTATGACCAATCTAAAATAAATAGCAATGATAAGAGATTTCTTTGAAAAGTAAATAACTAACTGAACTATGAACCATCCATATAAACACTAAATAATATGTTTGCATTTCTGAGTTACAGACTTATTTTACTTTGAAAAGGAAATACTTACCTAAGTGATTCAACTAAAATAATATAATAAATAATGACAAGTCGAGTTTTTCTGACATATGTATGACATGATTATAGATAAGCAGTACGATTGGATAAAACATATGTATTTGAATTTTTGAACTTTTTTATCATAATTTTTTATGTTATAAAGCGTGCATACTCTGATTAAAAACCTACCCAAAGTACTTATTTATTCATGCTATTTCAGAAATAATAATTTTCTATCGCGCCCTGTATAAACGTTAATAACAAAGCAACCCTAGATGCTATTCAAAAATTTAATTCATAGTTTAAAAGAAAAATGTTTGTTATTTACTTCAAAAGCATATACACTACCGGTCATATTTATTTGCCCACCCCAATTTTATGTGTTTCCTGAAATACGGATTATCTTTCGAAAAATCTGTATTATAATTATTCAACAATATTATTAGTGGAAGTAATTCTATATGAATTTCTACGAAAATCTTAAATCGTTTATGATATATCGTAAAGGTGTCATAAATTGGAAAAATACCATAAATATTATATAGGCTAATCCCTACAGTATTAACAGTTTTATCTGCATTTCCGAAAGGTATTACCAATATTGTGTTATTGTACTGACTAATTACAATATTAGGATGTGTTATTCGAAAAGGAAAATAAATTTTATGTCAGTCATCGTTCATCTTTTGTTGCGAAAACAGTGAAATAGAGAGTTATTGTGAATATTTTAATGCAATGCCGAAGACGAAGGAATTATCTGTTGAAGTGCGTGCTATGATAATTGCTTATCATTGTATGGGTAAAAGTAATCGCGAAATTGCAAAAGAATTACGATTAAATCGCAGAACCGTAGATTATAACGTTAAAAAATTTGAAGAAAGTGGTACATTTTCCAACAAAAGAAGATCTGGACGAC
This sequence comes from Dermolepida albohirtum, assembly GCA_031893035.1. Lineage (NCBI taxonomy): Eukaryota > Metazoa > Arthropoda > Insecta > Coleoptera > Scarabaeidae > Dermolepida > Dermolepida albohirtum. The sequence continues at coordinate 159,120 of JAVIWB010005124.1, forward strand.
GCAAAGCAACGACATCTGCAGATGACCGGCATTTAATACGGATAAGTAGACGCGATAGATGAAAAACAGCACCAGAAATTGCTGCTGAAATGAATAGAGCGCGTGCTAAACCAATTAGTGTGTCCACAGTACAGAGAAGGTTAAGGCAAGCGGGTTTATACGGAAGAATTGCTCTGCGAAAACCACTACTACGAAAGCAAAACAAGATAAAACGACTAAATTGGGCTAAAGAACATAAGAATTGGACGATTGATCAGTGGAATAATGTGTTGTGGACAGACGAATCGAAGTTTGAACTTTTCGGTAGTAAAAGGCGAATATTCGTAAGAAGATCCGCAGGAGAAAGAGTATTGCCAGAATATATTGCGCCTACCGTAAAACATGGAGGAGGTTCAGTAATGATTTGGGGGTGTTTTGGTGGAAGATTTGTAGGCGATCTCGTCAAAATTGAGGGAATCCTAAGAAAAGAAGGCTACAAGGAAATTTTAGAAAATAACACTGTTCCTTCTGGACTAAAGATTCTTGGCGAAAACTTTGTCTTTCAACAGGACAACGATCCGAAACACACTTCTAGATTGTGTGGCGATTACTTGCGTCAACTAGAAGAGCAAGGGCAAATCTCTATAATGGTATGGTTAGCTCAAAATCCTGATCTGAACCCAATAGAGCTTCTTTGGGAAGAATTGAACCGGAAGGTTCGAGAACGTGCTCTATCATCCACCACTGTACTGTGGGAACAACTTCAAGAAGCCTGGGCACAAATTACAGAAGATACACTGCAAAAATTAATTGAAAGGATGCCGCAGTTATGTGCCGCAATTATCAAAAATAAAGGTGGGCACATTGATGAGAGCAAAACTTGATAATAATTAATGATAAAGTTTTTATATAAGAAATATGTAACTATTTTATGTTTATTTTACACTATTGTATTAGTACAATAAATAAATTTTCAGTACAAATTTGATAGTTTAATAATTTTGGCTAAAACTAAGGGTGGGCAAATAAATATGACCGGTAGTGTACATCATCACTTGGTTTTTTGAAAATGATGTCGTCCAAATACCCACCGTTCTTATCTATGCGTACTCAAGCCTCTCCTTGAAGTTCCTCATTAGTCTTCTAGTCATATCTGAAGATAATGCCTCGATTTCCAGTTCAGATATTCTTAGAGAAAGAAATAGTAAAGTACGAGATGGGAGAATCAGGCTGGCTATAGAAGTGGCTAGCCTGTTAGGGAGACCAGACGTCCTGGTAAAATTTGTCTTAGAAAGTCATCGATGTTCTTGCTGTGTATACAGTCGCACGATTATGTTGGAACCGCTTGCCAGAATTTTCTACTACTATTTCATTGAAATTCGTCTGAAGAAAGTTGAATAGCATCTCTGTGTAAGGATATAAACTTTCTATGTTCAAGTCTACAAACGTAAGAATAAGTGACAAATCTTGCTCTTTTAACAGTAAAATAAATTTCTGAATGTCTTCTAGGGTTGCTTTATTGCTTTCGCTTATTATTCGGGAGTTATTTCTTCCATACCTTGTGTCAAGAATTTACAACCGCATTGTGACTGGTTAGGTTGTGCCAGGTTATGTTCTGCTGGGTGTGGTTGTGTATGTAAAATTTAATGGTATAAGCTTATACACATGTTGTTGTTAAAAGACGTCTCAAGAGTGAATAAATTATCTACTAATACTACTCTACATAAATGAATACATAAGCAGTAATTTGAATTTATCCAGAATTCAACATCAACATAATGTTTAATTCTACTACAATAAGATTGTTTTCAGAGATGCTGTCTTCGTTTCTTTTCATAATTATATATAATTAATCCGAATGAATACGAGAAATATTTCGAAAAAAATTTATGTATGAAATATATAGCAAGCAAGCTCATGTTACAAAAAAGTTTGACGTTTTGCTGCACAAAAAATTCGTAAAAACTGTGTCGCTTTTCCCAATCGTGAGCAATATAACCTTTAAATTGGTTAATATGGATATTTTACGGAAGCACTACCGTACCAAGGTTTACTATGAATTAAAAATTTTTTATTCGAGCAATAGAATGTAGGTGGTATCATGTCCGTGAAGGTTGGACAAAAGCGGTAGTCATATCTGGATACCTATTCGCTGCACTGTGTGTGATAAATAATCACACAATGTGGAGTATGTTAAAATAAAAGAAATTTTGTGGATTGGATCCAGTGTTGCTCACATAATTTGACATGGCGAACTTCATATAAAGAAGTTGTACAAAGAATGAGCGCGTTCATATTTCAATGAAAAAGAATTTCGAATTATTTACAAAAGAGTAACAAGAGGGAAGAAATATATATAATGCTATCTGCTTCTGGGCTTCCGGGCTTAAATCGCGTCACTGGTATAACTGCCGACGTTTCGTATCCACTCGTATAGAACATCTTCAGGGCTCAACTAGTGCTACTGCCTATCGCACTGACAATGGTGTAAGTCGATGGTGGACGGGTTTATGTATGGGTCATGGGTCAATGGAGTGTTACAGTTGGGTTGTTTGGAGATGCAGGATTGGCAGGCGTTGTGTAAGGGGTAGCCATTATCACGGTTAAGGTTATTGGGGTGGTTAGAGATCTCTATAGATTCGCGGATTTTGCGACCATAGTAATGGTTAGTAGGGGATAGGATCTTGGTAGAATTAAATTGGATATGGTGCCCGGTTTCCAGCCTATGCTCGGCAAGTGCAGAACAAGCTACGCGCAGCAACCTACCCATATGTATATATAACAAACTACATAAATACTATTATTATTTGAAGGATAATACCTAACTACACTTGCTACGGTCAACTGTATAGTCTGATGTTATCTTTTCATCTTTTTTTATAATAGTTCTGTTCTTGATAATTGAAAGGAAATTTAAATGTCATTTTATATATATTTGCAATTGTTTTCTATAGTTTCTATGTCTTCCTCCCCTCTTTATTAATGTAAGCAAAAGTTAAAACTATTCTGCCATTCAGTCGGCACATAATCATTTACCTAGATGTGTTGGTATATACACATTTTCAACTGGATATTAATATTAAAATGTTTACCGATGGCGATGAATTTATGTGTATTTTCAGTAATTGAAGTAATTTAAAGGTGCAGGGCATCACTGTCAATTCATTTTGACTGTGACGATAAAGCAACAAAAACTACACTAAAATAATTTATTATTATTATAATATTTACTGACAAATTGTGAAAGCGAAAATAAATTAAATACCAAAAACTCTGCGTATTATTTAAAGTAATCTTTTTTTTTCATAATGTGTAACGATGTCTGTTAATAATGCTTACACACAATTCATTTTTATGAATACAAATATATGGATTGCGTGAAAACTGACTGCTTAACATATCGTGTTGGTTTTCCATTACGACTTGGTTATTTTCCGCCCCTAAATCAGTAATAGGTACAGCGTCGAGGACAAAGAACGAGAGACAGGGAGCGAAAGAGAAAGAAGAAAATGTCCAACGATGACAATTTAATACCTTAAGACCTTCGCTAAAATAAATGAACCATACGACTGTTAGAAGTGTATATAACATGTCTTTTGTGCTTTCATGTGAAGGTATATCTGCATAGGTATATTTGAGCCCGCTTCATGAATATGATAATTAGAATATGTGTATGGGAACACATCAGCGTATTTATCTCTTTTGTTTTATTTGCTAAAATAATATTATGCAATACAGTCTATCTAGTAATTCAAACTAATAATGTTATTTTATGTATAACACGTGAATCTAATGTTTAAGAGGCCGGGGTAGATCAATAAATGTTTTAATGAAATTGATGTTGGTATTAGCTGTCGAGTCAACCAGAACGTTGCGATACTATTTGCTTTGTCGGTTAGTACAATAGTGCATTAGTGGTAAAGTTTGCTTCCGATCGATGTAGAAAAATAAAAATGCATACATATATGTTCTAGAGAGACGAATGATACTGATCTGGTTTTTGGGTACTTAAAAGTGTCATTTGTTTATCTGATGTATTTAGGGGTGTTCTAGCCATTTAAAGTATAATTATTAAATCCGTTTCACTGCTGTAAAGTGGTGGTCGGAATTTAATTTAAATTATTTATATAATTTTCTTTATATAAAAATTAACATTCGGCGGGAATTAAATAAGGTTCCAGGAAATATCTAAATTTGGCAGATGGCAATTGAAAAACAATGAAAAAAAATACGTACTTAGAAATAGGAACAAATAGATTTTTCATTAAACTTAGATAAAACAAAATTAGTAGATGAAATGCTAAGAATTACAATTAGCAATGGAACAGCAGACAGAATAGAAGAACTTATAATCCCGCGCAGTACAATAAGAGAAGGCGAAGAGAATGCGAAAAATATTTTAGGAATTGCAATTATTTTTTTAAATGCAATATCGTTTACATTAAGATCAAGCTCTTTAACAACTGTGTTGGATCGATATTGTATTATTGGTTAAAAACTTGGGCATTAACCAGAGCCATACTGCAGAAGTTGCAAGTTTTTGTGAACGGCTGCCTAAGAAACATAGGTGATTTTGATGGAGCCTGTGGTTGATTAACTTAATCACCGAAGGTTAATATATAACCCCTTTCCACATTAATTTTCGTATACTGTATACGTATTTCGACAACTAAGTTGTCATCATTAGCCAGTTGACTTTCAACCTTACGGTTCATGTACGGAATTTGTTTTCGTACGGGTATTTTGCCGTAGTCTTCCAGGTGCGACACCGTTTAATTATATGTTGATGATGACAACTTAGTTGTCGAAATACGAATGCAGAATACGAAAATTAATGCGGAAAGGGGTTATATATATGAATATTCAGTGTTTATGCTTAAGAAACGTCTTTAGCGTCTATTGGTTAAGGGTAATATTAAATTCTAAAGTATTGAAGAAAAGCATTCTAAGTAGTATAATAACAGCAATTAAAAAAAAACATTGATAAAGCAGATATAAAGTCTGAAGGTACGCATTGGAATGGAATCTGAAAGGAAGAAGATGAATGGGGGGGGCATTAGAATGGAAGCTGCTGGGAAAGAGATAATCTTCTATTCGTTTCCATTTTCTGCATATCCCATTCTAATGTTCTTTCTGACCTTATTATATTGTATGAGTATATTGGTGTTGATATTGTCTTCCCAACTTCAATTTCTAAATAGTTCTGTTTTCTCCATGTCGCCAGTGAAAAGTGGATGACTAAAAGCTGTTCTTTTATATTGAATATCGCTGTTTTAAAAGTATTTAAATACTTCTCGTTCTAGTGATAGTTGTATACTCAGTCGCATCTTTCGGTTTCTATTAGTCTCGAGAAAAAAATTAAGACACCTTAGAACTTGAACACATTTCATACTTGGCTAAGGATAGGAGAAAATGGAAAGAAAATATTAGCTCTATACATCTTTGAAGGGAATAGAAGGATAATACATGTTACATGTACATTTTACTGACATGTTGGCCATAAATTTTCATTTAGCTAGTCATGAAAAAATGAACTATCATTAGATTGATTCTAGTTATTAGTTATTCTGTCATTCTGCTACTTAGCACTGTGTGCTAAGTAGTTATTTTTGACTTGTTTTATTTATATTATCGTTTACGTATTACAAAGAAAAAGACTGAGTTAAAGACCCTGAGATATTATAAATAGATTACAGCTATAGTTGAAAAAATTAATAATTTAGTTCGTAGTCTTCAAATTATATTAAAAATAGAGATTATTCGCAGAAATGGTACTCTGCGTGTTATATATATCACAAATATGACACTTATTATCCTGTAGGGATAGATTGTCTGATTTATTGGAGTTAAATAAAAATAAACATAAATTTAGAATGTCTATTTTAAAAACATTACGCAAATTTTCGTCGCAACCGACGCATTATTTACCTTTTCGAATTTATGCAACAAAGAGTATCTTGAATAAATTTACCGAACAGCTATAAAAAATCTAGAAGTTTTAAATATTTTGCTTTTGTATTTAGACAAAAAAAATAAGAGCAAAACTACCAAGAGGTAATAAATGTTATTTTAGGTCAAATTGAATACTAAAGTCGAAAATAATATACTGAAAAATAAAGTTAAATATTGGGTTCTTCGGAAAGTAATTTTATAAGTTATTTTTAAATAGCATATGAGTGTTTTATTTAACTCTATGTTGACCATTTTTGTTCCATATGTTTGGCCATCTTTCTGGTAGTAGTACATACAAAAAATTGAACCAAGTTATTTTTGATGTCCTCACTGTTATTAAATTTAAAGAATTCTGCACATATCGAAACGAATGGTAGCCAGAGGATGCCAGAACGGGCAAATATAATCAGAGCGGTAGCACATTTCGGATAAACGGTAACAGGTTTTGAGGAGTCATCAAACTTGTATGAGGCCTGGTCACAGATAAAGTCTTTGTCGTTTCTGTCAATCGATTCTGATTGTTTCTGTTTAATGAAATCATTGCCGGCAGCATCGTTTCGAATTAATTGACGACTTCTCTGACGGAACCTAAAAAAAGACAGTTCACACCAACTTTCGAAATGCTTTGAGTCGGCTCATTTTTCAGCTCTACGAGATCATTTGCATTTAACACTGTTATAAGCAATTCATTTTTCTTTTCCGTTTATTATTCGCTTCAGAAATGGGTAATTTTCTTCACGTTTTAGTAATAAATCGCGTAAATCAATGCGATGAAGCATCTTTTTTTTCGAGAATATATACAACTCAGATATCCAGCTTTATGAAACTAGGTTGATACACGGGATCATGAAAGGTCGATGTTGACAAACTTAATTTCATAGTAATTTATTATATTGCTATTAGACGGTTTAATTCAATCAATATCTTTAATTTATCCTCCTCAGCTACCAGTGGTATTTCAAAACGAGGTATAACAAAGACATCGAAATTATTATTGGGTTGGCAACTAAGTACTTTCGGTTTTGTAGTATAAAATAAAACACTTTTTTTTAAACAAAGAATAGTTTTTAATCAATTATATATTTTCCATTTTGCTCAATGACCTTTTGCCATCTTTCTTTCAGCTGCATGATTCCGCGCTCATAAAATTTCTGGTCCTTATCAGCAAAAAACTGAACCAGGTGCGAGTGAAAGTCATCGTCATTTGTGAAAGTTTTACTATTCAAAGAATTCTGCAAACTTCGAAATAAATGGTAATCAGATGGTGCTAGATCAGGGCTGTATGGGGGATGTGGCATCACTTCCCAGCCAAGCTCCAATAGTTTTCCACGAGTTGCCAAAGATGTGTGAGGCCTTGCATTATCTTGGTGGAAAACTACACCTTTCCGATTTGACAATTCTGGCCGTTTTTCTTTGATTGCTTCATCCAGTTTTATTAATTGTTGACAGTAAACATCAGAATTGATCGTTCGGTTCCTTGGAAGCAGCTCAAAAAAAAACACCTTTGTAATCCCACCAAACAAACAGCATGATCTTTTTTGGATGCAATTCAGCTTTCGATGTGGTTTGAGCTGGTTTATCGTGTTTGCTCCATGATCGTTTTCGAACTATGTTACTGCACAGGACCCATTTTTCATCACCAGTCATGATTCTTTTTAAGAAAGGGTCGGTTTCATTTCGTCTAAGGTGCATATCGCAAAAGTTGATTCTTTGTGTTAAATGAATTTCTTTCAATTCGTGAGGTACCCAAATATTAAGCTTCTTAACTAGCCCAAGATATTTTAAATGTTTTTCAATTGTTGTGTGCGATATATGTAGCCTCTCCGCAATCTCTCGAATAATTATATGACGATCGTCTTCAATTATGACTTTGATTTGGTCATCATCAACTTCAGTAGGCCGACCAGAACGTTGCTCATCTTTGAGGGAAAAATCTCCAGAACGGAATCTTTTATACCAATTCTGACACGTGCGCTCTGTTAAGCAATTAGCACCATAAACTTCACATATCTTTTTGTGAGCCGCAGCAGCTTTCTTTCCTTTACGGAAATAAAATAGTAAAATATGTCGAAAATGTTCGTTTCTGCACTTCATTTAAAATTAACCCACAACTAATAGCTTTAATAAAAATCACGCACTACTTGCTTCTGAAGTTACGTTAATGTGACTAGTATCACGCGACAAACGGTAAAGTTCAGCACTAACATACGTTATACAAAAAATAAAGCAACGCCCTCTATCAGTAAAAACCGAAAGTACTTAGTTGCCAACCCAATATATTGAAATTTTTAAGCAAGTTTTGGTACTGATATTCTGTTAGGACGTCTTCTTCATATACGCCACAGAATTCTTTTATTGCTTTGTTTGCATTTTGACCTTTTCGGAAATAAAAAATATGCTGAAAATTCTGCTCTCATTAATTTACACTTTCAAAATTATAGGAAAACAAACATAAAGAACCAAAAACTATTTCTTTATAAATGAACCTGGAAATATGGACTGTTGTATTTTTTCAGTGGGCTGATTAAAAATACAACAACAGTTTTTGCAAGAAAGAACAGAATTACTTTCCGAGCAACGCCATACATAAAATGATTATATTAGATCAGTTAAGATGCATGCGTCTGAATCATGACGTATGGTCAGAAATTAAAGGAGACCTTTGAATATTGTGAGTGGAGAAATTAAAAAGAATAAATGGACAAAAAACTAAATAAAAGATATTAATAAATAATTAATTAAGAAGAGGATATGAGGAGCAGTGTATACAAATAGAGATTAGAAGAAGACCTAAGGCCGGATCATGTGGAATGTTTGTTTGAGAGGGGGATAAAAACTCTTAGAGAGTAAGCCAGAGGAAGGAAGAAGAAATCTGTCCTTTCTTCTTCCTTCCTCTGGCTTACTCTCTAAGACTTTTTATCCCCCTCTCAAATAAACATTCCAGGCCGAATCATGTGGAATGTTTATTTGAGAGGGGGATAAAAAGTCTTAGAAAGTAAGCCAGAGGAAGGAAGAAGAAAGGACAGATCAAGGTTGAGATGGATAAGACTACTAAAAGGTTTAAGTACTATTAGGTTTGACAAAAGATCGGAAGTGTGGAAAAAGTGCTCGGTGCAGGAGCGTTGGAATATAAACAATAAATAATAATGCAGATTATAATCTCGCTTGGGTTATATTTCAAGAGCGATAAGTACTAGTGACTGTCACGTTCGGAAAAAGTAGTCCTGAAACTCCACGGGAAGGTCAAATACCTTTAGATGGTAGTACCAGGAAGTAAGTTCATTTCTGCCTCAAGATACATAATTTGGAGAAAAATGTTAAGATATAAACTTTTCTTGTGTGAGTTTGCTTGGCGATTTTGTTAAACCTAACAGGTTTATGCGAATGAAAAAAGAATGTAATAACTATTACTTTATTAAAGTTAATTTAAAGTTATTCGAAGATGAGAATAATATATATTTTTTACAATGTATCAAAGAAAATATGTAATGTTTATGATATGTAAGTATATGTATACTGAATAAAGGTAATGCAATTGAATATGCACATATATGTACATGTATAAATGCAACGAATCTGTGCACGTTTACAAATATGTAATGGAATTAAAATCGAATTATCAGATAAAATTTAATGTACATACATTTGAAATAATCATATTTTTATGGACGCTCACGTTTGTTTCAAGAAAATAGACCATTTAGTGAGAAAATTGCGATTTCTCCTATTATATAAATAAGCTAAGTAACTATTACTCCATTAGCAACATAATTTTATATTCACGTAAATGTACAAGCAATTAGTAACAATAGTAATGTTAATAGTACAAATGTATTCATAGTAATAATACGAGAACACTTGGCGCATTTAAAAAGAAGAAGAAATGGTCGCTGCTCGGTGCGGTGGAACGTATGAAAAATTTGTAGAAAGTTGTTTACATCCTTCAAACAGTATTAAGTGAGGCAGGATCCCTACCCGATAGAAAATTAACCTGTAAACATATTTAAGGAGTGACGATGTCTATGTAAATACATTACTTGTTTGCTGACACATAAGTAATCTGTTAACTTAAAATCGGACACGAATGTTACATAAATTGCTTATTTCACTTAATACGTTTCGTTTCTAATAAGCTGATCATTAAAGTATTTATCACATATGCAACACTGTAATACTGAAAAATGATTTCAAGCAGACGAAGATTAATTTATTGTGCAACGGTAAATGTAAATACATATCATAACAAATACATTGCTTATAACGATTAGGGGATATTTGGAAAATGATAATAGAATAAAAAAATAAAGAATGTACCTTAGTACCTCCTTTTATATTTAACTACAACGTTTTTAAAAAAGAAACCGACATTTGACGCGTTCGAACTTGTTTGTGCACATTATAAAACTACTAAGGCACGAGAATGAATTAATATCATTAAATGAATACATAATTATGAGACTTTATAAGAAGTTTTATTGATAAAATGACGAAAAATGAATTATTAATAATGTGTATGACCTCCACGAACGGCAATAAAGGTTTGACATCTCATCGGAATTGATTGAATCAAGACATCAAAAAATTCTTTTAGAATATTATTCCATTCCTCAATCAGAGCAATCTTAAGCTCCTGAATTGTACGCGGTGGCGGTGGCATGTTTCTTGCTGCAACACGGCTTCCTAAGACATTCCAAGCAGGTTCGATGGGATTACTAACAAAAGAATTTGCTGATCAGTCCATTCTATTGATTCCCAATTGTTAAATCGAGTTGTTCACGATGTTTGCTCTCCCAATTGTTAAATCGAGTTGTTCACGATGTTTGCTCGATGTCATCCATTAAAATTAATCTTTCACCCATAGCGTCAGTGTACGGAAGAACAATGGGTCTCAAAATTCCATTCAGATACCTCTGAGCAGTCAGGTTGCTATTCTGTATCAAATAAAGGTCTGTATGACCTCCTGCGCTTATCCCAGCCCATACCATTACACTACCGCCTCTATATTGCTGCCTTTCTCGAAAAAATTGTAGCTGATTACGTGGTCCAGGTTCACGCCAAATTAAAATACGCCTATAGTCTGGATTTAAGGCGAATCTGGATTCGTCACAAAACAATACTTGTGCCCAGTCATCGTGATTCTAATTCCTATGCTGCTCAGCCCATATTCTTCGCGACCTTTTATGAAGAGCAGTTAGTGGAACGCATACTAGGGGTATCAGAGTATACATGCCAACGTTATGAAGACATTTCTTATTATTTAAGTTGATACTACTCTTCCCGTAGCAGCAGCTGAGAACTGAAAGTTGGTCATTGTATTTCTGGTTGCCCTCAAAATTGTCTCACGGGTACATTTCTCTAATCTTTTACTAGATTAGTAACAATGACTCTGGAAACTTGACAATTGAAAAGATTCTAATGTTTATAAAACATTGACAAGAGAATCTTCTTTACAATCTATAGTCTCGTCCACACATAAGCATAACTTTTTATTATTTAAACCGCATTTAATATTGTTGTAATTTTTATTGCACAGAGCCTACATGATTTTATAATGTTGCTTGATATGGTAATTTCCGTTTGGAATTGTAGTAACCCAGAAATTACGAAATTGTTTTTTGGCAAGTAAAGGAAACAGTAAATTACAAAAAGAGCAAAATTAAATTAGTAATAAAGTCATTATAAGCATTTATGCCATTTTTTGCATATTTATATTGTGTAGGTTTAATGTGTTTTTTATAAGCAACTTTTGTCCCGGGAAAAAGCAGACTATAAATTATTTTTTAGAACTTCTTTTATGAACTTTTCAGTTTTCTACTAATTGTAGCACTATCGTAGCCTTCTGATGCTATATAATGCGCAATATAACAAATACCATAACTGTTACTGAGCTAATGCGATGTACAATATTAAATTCATTATGTGAATAAACTAGGCGCACACGTCCCGACTCCTGGTGACTCTGATGCACCGCCAAGAGTTGGTAGCTCTAGTGATAGCGGAGTTTTAAATAAACAACCAAAGTTGGACACAATTTATATCTGATGGTGATTGTCCGAAGGCTTGCCAGCATTCCCATTACTATTTATTGATATTCGACGGTGACTGGACATGTCCCAAGACTTGCCAGTATTCCTATTACTATTTATTGATATTTGATGGTGATTGGAGATGTCCGAAGAGTTGCCGGCATTCCCATTACTATTTATTGATATTTGACGGTGATTGGAGATGTCCGATGACGTGCCAGCATTCCCATTACTATTTATTAATATCTAATGGTGATTGGAGACGTTTTAAGACTTTCCAGCATTCCTATTACTATTTATTGACATTTGACGGTAATTGGAGATGTCCGAAGACTTGCCAGCATTCCCATTGCTATTTATATTTATATTATAATGATTTCCAAATAACAACTGTTGGCTTTCTTGAGATTTACTCAATAGAGTATTTCCACACATGTTAATTAATAGTCCTTATGAAGTACTTATTGTTTTTTACTAAGTAAGACAGATTGTATAACATGAAGGGTTAAATAAGAAAAAAAAAATTCTTGTAATTGTGTAGTATTCGCTATTTCTTTCCTTAAGCTTTTAGTTTATTAGAAAATAAAGAATTGTTAGTGTTATTATATAATCAACTAATAAACGAATTACATTAATTCGTAACGGTTAATAAAATAAAAACTTGTTTCTTATTGTTTATTTTGTTATTTTGCATAAATTGGGTTCACCTTGGTACATTCATTCCCTCATTAGTGCCGTTACAATATACACATTAATTTTAATAACGTAGAATATACATATATTAATACTACATACTAGGAGCTATCACTACATGTTTAAATGTGTTTAAGTATTTACATACATATTACGGAGATTAAAGTTTCAGATCGATAGAAATTGATTTACAATATAAGATTAAATATTTTACAAGTAAATGAAAACCACATGTTTATTTAAAGCAAGTTTTCAAGATTGAAATGCTTAGTAATAATAACGAAGCGAAACATTTCACGGTTTACGAAAGCAATTTGCGTACTTACGCGATTTGACATTGGGTAAATCGATAAGAATCGAACCAACAACAGAACAGTGTTTCTACTAGATAGAGTGTAGAATCTAGAAGACTTCCACGTTGCCTTCGAATTTAGATATTATAATAATGGACTTCTTTCCAATTTCGATTTGGTATTTTAAAAAATGCACGTTAGTTAACGAATAAACTCCACGGGCGAAGAACAATTCCGAATTTAATTAGTCGAAGGCGGCTCGTTAAACAACATCAACAAGGCGGGAGAGGGAGGAAGTAACATAAATTGACATAAAAACAGAGACGGAAAGTGTTGTGCGCTCTGCCGAGATCTTTCACAACCGTTACAGGGCGTTTCACGATCGTTTACTACAAAAATTAAATACTTCCGATGTATTATTAAGAAAACACGTTGTTAAAGGTAATCGAATAGGATGTACATATATGTACGAGGCGTGTTTTTTTAAGTAAGGGCCGTTTGAAAATAAAAATCAAACGAAAGAAAATTTTCAAAAAGCAAATTTATTTTCATGTTCTACAGACATTTCTCCAATTTTCTACACAGCTATCAAACTTTACAATTAGATTTTGAATCCCTCTTCATAGAAATTGCCGCCTGCTCCAATAACCAAGAGGTCACAGCCGTTTTCACGTCTTCGTCATCGTCGTAGTGGTTACCGCCGAGATGATATTTGAGATAGCGGAAAAGATGGAAATCGCTCGGCGCAAGGTCGGGATTCTAGGAGGGATGGTCTAAAGCTTCCCAACGAAAAGAATCCAATAAAGCTTCGATCCGAGCTGCGGTGTGAGGCCTTGCATTGTCATGGAGTAGCAAAATTCCCTCTGTTAGTATGCCGCGTCTGCTTTGAATCGCTCTGCGTAGCTTTCGCAGTTGTTGGCCGTAGGCTACCGTATTTATCGTGGTCCTGCATTGCATGAAGTCGACCAACAAAACACCATGCCGAAAACGCGGACACCATGATCTTCCGATGGGACAGAGTCTCTTTGGCTTTGACTCTTACAAGAGAGTGCGTGCGCATCCACCCCATATTCTGTTGCTTCGATTCGGGCGTGACATGTGAAACTAACGTTTTATCTTCCATTACAATACGACTTTAATATGGCGTCACCTTCTTCGTTATAACGAGTCAAAAATTCAGCGAACACTGAAATCTTTTGTTTTTGTGGTCCTTCATTAGGAGTTTAAGGGCCTAACGGGAGCACAGTTTCTTAAACTTTGACTTTTCAGAAACAATCTTGTACAACACTGGCCTCTCGACTCTTATGGTGAAGCATCTGTTCTGATGTATTTTCGCTTCAACTAAAGCCATTATCATGGACGTTGTCGCGGCTAGCTTTGAAGTCACTGATATACTTACGCATTTTGGCTTCACACATGGCAGTAGCTCCGCAAACTTCACAAATCTGGTCTGCAGCAGACATGTTTCTTGCCGACAAAAAACGTATCACTGATCGTACCTCGCACAGGGCGGGCGATTCGATAATTCGAACATTTTAAAGATACAGAACAGACCGTACAAGTTTCCTACACAATAGCAACTGAGCACAGCTATTTCCAAGGATTACTGGGACACGACGCAAGCACTTGTCGCGGCGCGCGCACCACCTATTACTGTATACAACAAAACGGCCCTTACTTAAAGAAAACGTCTCGTATAAATAAATGATATTATTAACTCTGTATGAAAAGTCATCCCTTTTAATCAAAACAGAATTGAAATAAATACAAGAAAAATGAACAGTAATCTAATAACACTTTATAAAAGGTGTTTGGGAACACCTCTAATATAAAAATAATTAAAGGTAATGACGTCATTGGACACTCGGTATGGTAGATTGCATTGACTTTTATTCAATAAGAAAGTTTCCTATGGTAGCGAAAAATTGTTGCCATCTGTTTTCTTTTTGGAAAATTACATTTCAGTTTTCTTTTTTGGTAGCAGACCGCCTTAACGAAATTAATTGTTCTAAGCCTTATCTCTGGTAATAACTTGAGAAGCAAAATTTCGATTCCTCTTCAGCGTTGCCAAATTTTCTTGAGAAATGGTGTTTGTAATTTCAAAATCTGTAGTGTAGGCACTTTCTTCATACCAAATTGAATTCCAAAATTTTCAGGATACTTACCTTGGTCATATGTATAAGCATGACTGGCAATAATAGTGACTTTTAAATGACAATTTTGCAGCTCAAATTTCTGTCTTAATACATCATCTCAACTTCCATGGGTTCGTCCACACTTTAGGGCATTATTAGTTGATTTTTTACACCATTGAGTTTAGACCAAAATTTAACTTGCTGCATCTTTCCCATACAAAATAATCATTCGTTTACGATGTGATTGTGGAATATTGCCTTTTCTTGACAATGAGATGATGATATAGCGATGTACCACGTCAACTCTATTAAGAAATAGACCTTTTGTTCAAATTAAATACAACAACACAAACATTTAAATGTCACGACTATTTTATAATAATTTAATTGATATTGTGGCTTTTTCATTTTATGCCATTAATAAAAAGTGAATTTGCGAAATTTGAAATTTCTTTAATATTTACATTGTTCAGATGGACAGATATACATATATTTTAAAAGCCTACCAATAAAAAATCGTATTTGTTTTAGATCTTGTCAATCCTTGTAAATATAACTAAAAATTTTCTTTCATTCTAGGATTCTTGTTATGTGAATAGAAAGTGAACTGTTTTTAATTTGTTTTGGAATATGGAAAAAGTGGAGTATCGATCAGTGATTAAGTTCTTAATTGTAAAGAACAAACAATAGAATCTAAGCTGAGCTGTAGTCTGTTTACTAGGACCAATTTTGGTCGATCGCAACTATCGAGTAATGAGAATCTGGGCTCAAACGTGGCCGGACCAGTATATTAGAAAAATAATGCAGCGTACGCTTCAAGGACATATATACTCCAGAAATTGTAGATATGATGCTAAATGGCAATTAAATCAAGTTACCCAAGTTATGAGAAGTAGTAAAGGCTCTACACATTTCATGTGGTTTGGATTTTGCATACTGAGTTGTATGAAAAAATTATTGGCAGGTGGACGCCACATTTGTTGACTGTGGACTGTAAACGCGAATGAAAATTCATTTGAGCTCTCAATTTGGCGAAGTTAGAACGTGATCCGAAAGACTTTGGCGCCAAATAATGATTGATGAAACCTGAATACATCATCATAAGCCCGAAATTAAGCAAAAGACGAAACAATGGTCTTGGATTAGTGTAAGTATGATAGCTCTGAAGAGGGCGAAAACCATATACTAGGCCGGAAAGGTTATAGTTATTATATCTTGGAACTTCTGATCTATTGTCTTCAAGAAGGAAAAACGATAACAGGCAAATACTATGCATCCCTTTCATATCAACTAGTCGATGCAATACAACGAAAAGGCACCAATTATAGAAGAAACAAGTTATTTTTCGTTAGAATAATGCACGCGGTTACACTCTTTCAATGGCGAAAATTCATGGCGCCAAATAATGGTTGATGAAACCTGATCATCATACGCCCGAAATGAAGCAGAAATCGAAACAATAGACTGAGACTAGTGTAAGTAGCTCTGAAGAGGGCAAAGACCGTACGCTCGGCCGCAAAGGTTATAGTTATTATTTACTGGAACTTCTTGTCCATTATCTTCAAGAAGGAAATACGATAGCAGGCAAATACCATGCATCCCTTTCATATTAACTGGTCGATGCAATATAACGAAAAGGTATCAATTAAAGAAGAAACAAGTTATTTCTTGTCAGAATAATGCACGCGGTTACACTATTTAAATAGCGAAAATTCATGATATATAGTATATTTTGAACTGCTTCCCCCAGCTTATTTCCCCTCATATTTCTTCCTTTTTCCAAGCATATAATCTTGACTTGGTGGTAGGAGATTTGAATTAACTGAGGAAGTAATCACTTAAGCGAAGCATATTTCGTACGATTTGATAGATACTACTTTTCTGAAAGCATGAAAGGACTTAAATATAGGTGAACTAAATGTAACGCGTAACAAGGATGTTGAAAAATAGTTCACTAGTTACTGATTCGCTCTCGTATTTAATAATAGACTTCCATATCAGCGCTATATTTGAGCATAAAATTTCTAAAGAGGTGTTGATTTAGGGGAAACTATTAAATTAAAAATTAATTAAATGATTCGCATGCTTGTAATAGGTGAGAATGAATTCCAATTACGTACTTTATTTTTTATTGCACGGTTTTGCATGCTACATATCGATTATAACGGTCATTTTTAGCGTAGAACAGTAGAGAAATCAATATACTAGTTATGTAGATACATAGGTATAATTGAGTAGGTAATGGAAATGTGTTAAAGAATTTGTTTTATTTATAGCATTCATTACAGAAAATGAAGTATATTTGTGTTTATAACTGTAAAAGTTGGCTATTGGAAAATATTACATTACTCGTTCGCATTAGTAGTTAGTAGGTCTTTGATTTACATTAAAAGATACTAGAAGTAACGGGAAAACAAAGTACTACAGGAAGTTTTAGACGCTTTACGTTTATGTAATGTGCAGACATAACCTTCGATGTATGAATGTGTTTGCAAATATTTAAAAGTTATACTCGTAATAGTGTGTAAAATATTAACTAAAAATAATACATTTATTTTCGAAGATAATATATGTATGTCTAACCAATAAAATGTATTTGCTGCTAACGTGTATACTGAAAGGTTTTTGGTTTTATTTGGCCCGCTGATGTGAGGCTTATAATGCAGTTTCGCTTGTTAAA
This sequence comes from Dermolepida albohirtum, assembly GCA_031893035.1. NCBI lineage: Eukaryota > Metazoa > Arthropoda > Insecta > Coleoptera > Scarabaeidae > Dermolepida > Dermolepida albohirtum. The sequence continues at coordinate 176,878 of JAVIWB010005124.1, forward strand.
TTTAAAAAACATTGGAATTATAATAAAAGCTTAAGAAATTTCACAACGAACGTTCAACCAGAAAAGAAAGCTTATATCAATTCCGAATTTACAAGAAAGTCGAACAAGGATAAGTGGAAAATGCTTCGGCAACTTAATTTGAAAAGTAAATCGGAAAATATTCCGCACGCTCTACAGTATATCACAGCAATCAATAACTACTTTCTAGATAGCGTTCCCAAATGATGTTGCTGATTCTGCGTTAAAGGTCTTTTATAGCTCTAATAGATTAAATAGAACTTATGAAGAATTTTATTTTAAGCCTGTTAAAGAAAATGAACTACCTATTATAATTTCAGAAATAAAAAGCAATGTTCTTGGATAGGATACATTAACAATTGATATTATAAGACCTTCTTGCCTACTATTCATGCTTATTTGCTGCATATAACATATTCATGCTTGGTTGAACACTTCTATCCTTTATTCTAGAAGAAAACTATTGTTCTTAAATTATGAATAACCAGATGAAACACTTTTCAGAAATAGATGGTATTTGATTTCCAGCCGGATTTTAGTACGACACCCAGTTGTACTACTGCTGCTGGTGTCTCTGATGGTGTTCTCACTGCTGCTGATGACCTTACTAGATTTTAGTCAAATATTTGATACCCTCGAACATGATCTGCTTCTTCTGATCTTGAATTGGGTTATTCCAATCTGCTAAAAAGAACCTAATTTGTTATTTGAGTGGTAGAAGCCAGTGTAGCTCATTAAATGGGAAATTTTTCCATTATAGATATGTAGCTTGTAGCGCTCTGCAGGGCTCAATATTGGATCCTCTTCTGTTTACTATATACACTTCATTTTTTATATGTCTTAGATAATACGTATACTGTAAAGCATACATTTCTTCACGATATTCAAATTACGTACTGTTATATTTTGTTATATACATATATATATATATATATATATATACAGTACTGTGCAAAAGAAAGAAGTATCTTCTTGAATTTTACAAGAAACTATTATAAAAGGATAAATAATAATCTTACACAAGTTAAAACTTTTGTTAATGTATATAAACTAACACAGATCGATATTTAAACATAAACAACTTAAATTTTAAATATTTTGTCCACCTTTATTTTTTATGGTATCCTGCATTCTTCTTGGTAAGCTTTCCATTAATGAATTAATGAAATTTTCAGGAATATTGTACCACTCTTCATGTGGTATGTTCCACAGTAAATTTTTGTTCTTTGGTACCCTTTCACACTTTTTTCTGTCAAGATAATTCTACACATGCTCAACAATATTTGAGGTCGCCATAATACTCCATTTGCTTCCTGCTGTGTTTTGAGGTATGCATGGGATAATTATCTTGCTGTAGAATGAAATTATTGCCAATATGTCGTTGCTCTGATGGTATGGCATGTTTTTATAATAGTGTTCTGTATTTCTCAGTAGTTAATTTACCCTCTATTTTTACAATTTCACCCACACTTGCTGCTGAAATACAATCCCAAACTTGAATATTGCCTCCTACATGCTTTATGGTAGTGTGTAAACATGTAATAACGATTCACCAAGGCGTCATCTAACACGTCTGTTCGTTCCAAATAATTGGTATTTAGATTCGTCAGTCCATAGTACTTGTCGTCACTCATTATATTCCCAAGCTTCGTGGTCTCTGGCAAATTTTAATCGTTCCCCTCTATGACATCGTCTCAGTAAGGGTTTTCACACGGCCACGCATCCCCTCAAGCCTGATCTGAGCAAGTATCACCTTACTGTTGAAGCATGTACCGAAGTACCAGATGTTCGTGGAAGATCTTGAGCTAGTTCTGCTCTAACTTTCTTACCATTTCTTAAGGAACTAGCTTTTAAAAACTTTACGTCAGCTTTACTGAGCTTTTCTGTACGTCCACTCTATCACTTACACTGCCAGTTTCAGTTATTTTTTTTATTGTTTGTTGCACGCCATACCAGGAACATTTCACTATCTTTGATATTTTCACTTAATGTAAAATAATAAATTTATTTCTGTTTAGTAATGCTATCCTAGGCATTTTCTATCTACTATAATAATTTACAACTCACAATTTTTTCTTAAAATGAAAATTTCACTCGCAGACCCGTTTTTTAAGAATCTTAATAAATTCTATTGTGGAACCGCTTTGTATCGTTTCTACCAATGAATTAAAAACAAACTCTTATAGAAAAATAACTCTCCCTTGAAATTTTATTGCAGGGCATTGTGGTGCAATAAAATTTATTACTTTAATCTTTTTATCAGGCGGTCGATCTCACCCCTACGCGGGAGTATGATGTTATAAACTTGAAAATTTCCAGTGATTATATTTCTACCAATAAGTGAATCGTTCTTGGAAAGATGTATTAAGTACTATAAATTAAATTAACCCAATAATTATTAGTAAAAACGTTGAAAATATTGTTAGGTGCTTCTTTATTTGCACAGTACTGTATAGTATATATTGGGTCTGGGAAAAAGTTCGTGGCGTTTTTCCCGATAGATGGCATTGGTTGCCGATAACTAAAGAACAACAAGTCACAGCGACACCACCGACGTCTCGTTTTTTAGATGACCTTCCGAACGTTAGTTTGAGCGTAGAAACATTGTAATCGGTGCAGTGGTTGGAAAGTTATTCGCACTTGAAAATGGAGAAAAATAATGAGAAATTTCGCTATATTCTGCAATATTATTATGATAAGGGGAAGAACGCTGCGCAGGCTTGTGATAAAATTTGTGCTGTGTACGGTGAAGGTACTTTATCGAAATCTGTTGCGCGGAAATGGTTCGCTCGCTTTCGTTCTGGAAATTTCAATGTGAAAGATGAGTCACGCTCCGGTCGTCCAATCACTGAAAAATCTGATGAAATTCTTGAAAAAGTCCAACAAGATAAGCATATCAGCAGTGTCGATATTGGCATGGAGCTAGGCATTGACCACAAAACTGTTTTGAACCATTTACACAAAGCTGGTTACAAAAAAAAGCTTGACGTATGGGTTCCTCATGAGTTGAGCGTGAAAAACATGATGGACCGAATTAACATCTGCGATGCGCTGCTGAAACGGAATGAAATCGAGCCGTTTCTGAGACGTTTAATAACCGGAGATGAAAATGGATTACGTACGATAATCGGAAGCGTAAAAGATCGTGGATAAAGGATGGTGAGCCGTCACAAGCGTTCGCTAAGCCAACATTGACGCCAAAAAAAGTGATGCTGTGTGTATGGTGGGACTGGAGGGAAATCGTCCACTACGAGCTACTTCCAACTGGTCAGACGATTGATTCTCAACTCTACTGTGCACAACTAGAGAGATTACGCCAGGCGATTGAAAGAAAACGGCCCGAATTGATTAATAGGAAAGGTGTTGTCTTCCATCATGACAACGCCCGACCACACACTTCTTTGATGACCCGTCAAAAATTGAGAGAGTTTGGTTGGGAAGTTTTGATGCACCCACCTTACAGTCCGGATATAGCACCCTCTGACTATCATCTGTTTCGATCTCTGCAGAACTCTCTCAATGGAATTAAGTTGGTTTCAAAAGAAGCCTGTGAAAACTACTTGATTCAGTTTTTCGACCAGAAACCACAGAAGTTTTTCACCGATGGGATCATGGATCTACCAAAAAAATGGCGAAACATTGTAGATAATAATGGAGCATATTCGGTTTAAATGAATTCGTCCACGCGCCATGCGGGGACCAGTTGAATTTTACTGAAAAAACGCCACGAACTTTTTCCCAGACCCAATATATGTTACTAAATAAATTTCATTAATTAAAGAAAAATAAATTTAATCGAAAAGGACTAAATAAGACACCATATTTATGCAATATTACGGATACATTGAAATTAGTTATATATTTTACCATATTTAATAGACTTGTCAGGGCAACGTTAATATTATTAAATCACACAACATATTAATAAATTATTAGTAGAGTCAGATATAAAATTTTAATGACCATTAAATTACGTTATGGTAAAAAATGTGACTTTTACTAACTGGCGTATTAAAACACTCGTAAAATATTTAAAACAGCACAGGCACAAACATGCCAACTAATATATGTAAGTTCAAGATAGGCGCGCGTTAAGCACTGCCTCTGTGTTGGTGAGTTGACACTTTAGTGGTAATTAAATATACAACGACAGGTGGATGTGGAAACTTGAGCATGCATATCTTCAGTGGACGAAGTAAATTATTCAGCAGCATGGAGAAATTAAGGATTTTAAGATTTCGAAGACAACGGGAAATTTTGCAAGATTTTACCGTAACGTCGTCTATTGTTGCGTGTAGCTACTCTGTTTACACGTTAATTTGAGTATGAAAATTAAGGCCTTTTATGTACTTACATTTTTATGACATATCAAGAGTCAAGTTTGTAAAAAAAGTAAATGTGTGAAAGCAATATCCATATTAAGTCGTTATATTATACAGCAATAATAACAAAGGCGTTAATATTAGAAATTTAGAAATAGAATGATCAATATGTCCTTTAACTAAACAAGCCAGTTAGTTGAAGATAATTCCGCAGTTCCTTAAAATGCTTTAAAAACACAATATAGTCATCTTAATTCTATTATACGATAATCGATATTAGAGAGGAATTTAGACATTAGTGATATTATTTGTTTTATTATTTGTTGCTTCATTGCATTGCTTTCGTACACTGGTTCACTTTATCGCATAAATTACGTAGCTGAGTGTACCTGTGAGATACTTAACTAAAACTTGAATATTGGCTTCAGAAATAATTATTATTTCTGAAGGTAATTTTGATTTGTGCGATAGGATATAATCCGTCGTAGTATGTATGTAAGTACAACTATTACACAAAAAGTTAACGATCCAAATCGCAATTGCTGCTCTATATTTTTAGGTTGATTATTATTTTATATTTTGCGATATCAAACAAGAATGAAAGCTCTTGTATGTTTCATTAAAAAAAAAACGAACAATGATGTGCATAGTGTGCAATTCAAAGAACACATGAGTTTGTTTAAATTTTCGATCACTCAACAAAAAGCATCAAATGACTGCATTATATCTCTTGCCGTTTGGACAATATTTAAAAAATGTATGTATGAACTTCATTCCGCAAAATAGGGAAGAACTGTGGAACGTGAGGTTTCGGTAACACACCTTTTGATTTTTTTAACATAGTGCCGATTTGGAATGCTCGATTAAGGTGACGATGAACTTATTAAATTTATATTAGTTATAGTAAAAAATTATTCTATTTATTTAAAAACCTAAGATAATATGGTGATTTAGTTCAAAACTTTTTATTTTGTTTGTGTTTTATTGTTTTATTATTAGTTATAAATCATAGACTAACTGGGACTGCCAAATTTTGTTTACATGGTGTAAAGACCATCCTACATGAATTCGGTAGGTATATTTTCGTGTACATCGTAAACCTGTTTGTGTACCTACTGTACGTATGTAACAACTGATACACAACTACCGCGATCGTCCTTGGATGAGGCACCGTATATTTGGTACGTGCTTATTACTAGAGCGCTCAACTTTTTCGACGCAACAGTATAAAATCCGATACACTAAGTGCTTAAATACGTATGTATCAACAAACATATAACTGAGCGGAGCGGTCGGCCCACCGTAAATATTCGGTATGTACTTATTACGAACCTGGCGGGCAGACAAATGTGACCGCTCTACTTATTAGGAAGCTAGTGTGCATACATACGTCTGTTCTAATTATGATACACTTATGATGATAAATAGGATGGAACTTGAGTGGTACTTATATTGATTGATATAAAAAAACGTTGGTATGAAGGAAACATGGTACAATGCATGTAAGTGTGCAATAAAATTAACAACATCACGATTATTAGTTAAAGCAGTTAGGGGCGGTTTCCTTAATGATAATTGAAAGAAAGCAATGTAGAGTACGACGCAAGTATCTAGGTAATCGAAGAGAATAATGTGTTATTTGTACCTTGACATGTAATATTTATAATTCGGAAAATCAAATAACAGAAATTATTGGTAAACGCCGTAAATACATATAAAACGTAAAATTAGAACATGAAGTTAACAGTGCTTAATATCGTAACATCTGATTGTTTGTACGAATAAAATGTACGTCTGAATCTGCTGCTTTATAATTCAGTGAAAGAAAGAGGATTTTAAAAATAATTAAGTGAATTTCTAGTATATCCTAAGAGCGACTATAAACTATAGGTAACATCCGAGAAACTCACGACAATAAAATGACTTGTTTCAGAAATAAAATAAGGCAAACTGTAATATGGATTATATTCTGGTATAAAATAAATCACGATTTTAAAATAATGCAATAGTAAATTAGTATTTTGGTGTCTTGAACAGTCAAATAGTACGAAATCTTTAGTAATGTAAACCGTATCTACACAGTCTGTCGCAGAGAAAACAAAACTTTTCTAAAACAGTAATTCTTAGTGGTGCCATCTGTTGAAAAAAAAATATGCGTCGATAAAGTACATCTTTCGTCAATGTTATGCCACATTATCACGGCATTTGCATCATTAGAAGCAGAGAAATTGCGCATAAAGTAACGGTGTGTATTTGGCATTGATCGAAAAATGAATTTTGAATAAAGAGCGAATATCAAGTTCTGTTTTAAACATGATAAATCGTTTACTGAAACGTTTAGTTTGATAAAACAAGTGTATGATGATGCGTGTTTATCACGTACGAGTGTGGATGGGTGATATAAATGATTTAAAGACTGTCGCACGAACGTAAATGATGACGAACATCCTAATACAAAAAAATTTGTGGTTACGGAAAGTAATATCGAACTTGTGAATGAATTTATAAGAAATGAGCCGAAATCCTCATTGCGATACGTAGGAATGGAATTAAATATTTCCAAAGATTCAATTCTTCACATATTGACACAGCATTTGGGACTGAGAAAGATTTGTGTATGGTTTGAACCACACGTTGGAAACTTCAGATATTCTATTGTAACTGGCGATGAGACTGGTGTTTGTAATATAATCTAGAGACCAATGATCAAAACTATGAATGGAAGCATCCAAGCGAAGAACGACAGAAAATAAAGCCGTTTGGAAAAGTCAAAAGTGAAAACAATGTTGATTTGTTTTTATGATTCATAGTGCACAAAGAGTTTGTACCAACTAGTCAAACAGTCAATGCTGTATATTATCTTGGTGTTATGATGAGTTTTTTGACGCGTATTCGTCGTGTGCGCGCTCAATATCCTAAATATAGCAGCTGGCGTTTGTTAGATAATAATGCACCATCTCATCGCTCGACGCTTATCACTAATTTTCTATGGCATTTTAACCATCAACTATTCACCGCATTCACAGGATTTGGTCCACTGTGATTTCTATCTATTCTCCAAACTACATTTGCTGATGAAAGAACAGCGTTATGTCGACGTAGAAGCCATTAAAAAGGCGTAGACATCGATCTTGAAGGACATCTTTAAAGATGAACTTAAAAATTCATTCGACATGTTAATTGACCATTCGAAACGTTGTATTGAAGTCGAATGTGACTATTTTGAATAAAATAAATAAACTTTACCAAAATAGTAAGCTTTTTCTTTTATTTTAAAAAAGTTCGGTTTTCTCCGCGACAGACTGTGTATTATCAATTACATTATTATCTATAGGATAACCGGGTCTAAAATAATTTTCAAGGGATGCTAGATCAATTATTTTGAACCACACTTTCGAAATTGCAGGAGAAGAAAAAAATATTCCCTACAAGATTTATCCAAATAATATTTGGTATTTGGCCTTCTTCTGTTGAAAAAATTCTATACATAACCATTGAAATTTTCGTAATTTTAATTTCATTAAATTATTTACAAGCCATTGTTGTAGTAACTACTGAATCTAATTTTCATTTTACTTGGTAAGTTAAATTTTTCCACCATGTACTTACCGCTCGACACGTTGTTTTTGTCGAAGCATGTTAGGTAGAGAATTTATAGGGCACCTTACGCTTGTTTTAAAGTTTCGTCTATCTTGGTTCTGGAAACTGTTCTTTTTCCTAACAATTTGAGTAATAAACGTCGTTTATAATATTAATTATGATAACTTCAATATTATTATATTTTTAAAGCATTCGAATTTTTCCATTAAAAAAATTAAATTGTCTACGTTTCTTATTCCAAGAATTTACGTTTTCATTAAAAATGGGTAATTTCTGTCAATATCGACAATACTCTTAATTGGTCTTGACACAAATAAAACAAAGCGATAATCATCTTATGTATTACTTAGTATTCAAACAAGTAATTGTCGATTCATATAATGATGATCAACGTCTATTGTCTCTTTAAATCTACATTAATTTTATTCTGTACTCAAGATAAAAACAACAAACAATTGACTCACGAGTAAACAAATGAATATTTCGCTACTTCCCTAATAACCCTGGCGTTACTATCAACTTCACTAAGTTTATTTTATGTAAACTCAATTACATGTTCGCGGAAAATATACTTAGCACTTTATTGATATATTGCTGCTTTGCAAAATACAGTAACAGGCGTCTCTGTTACACATAAACAAACTTCAGATATCTTAGCAAACAATTAATTTTAAACATCTGTATATACATGTATACTTACATGTAGGTAATGTATTCTATGGCAGTCAAATCACTTTTATTGATTTAAATTTTAAGTTTAATTATCCTTGACACATATTGCCTTGTAGAGGTCAAATATGTAGTTTTATAGAAATTTACATCATTTTCAATATTCTAAAAAGTTGGACTCTGATAAAATACATATTTACATAATGTGTTATAGTAATTGATAATTTCATATTTTCTTGTTAGTTCACATTAAAATATAATGAAAGTATGAACAGAATTTTCTTCATATAATCCTTCAAATTTAAATAGAAGTTTTGCTTGATAAAATAAAAAACTCCATCAATAAGTGAATGCTTTTCTTTGTGGATAAAAAAAATTTCAATGAAGACATTTAAATAATGAAACAATTCCGAATTTGGAACATTTATTAAAAACGCCGATGTAGCTCTACAGTAAGAACCTTGACTTCGAACTAGTCATCTAGAGCGATCAACGGTGCTAATTGCAGCAGTGCGATCCTTTCTGATCTCGTAGGTGGTAGGTATCTCTCTTGGTACCCTTCAATGTTTACGAGAAATAATTAATACTGTTATTGGCTGGCAAAAAGAACAGGGATCTATTTTTTTCTTTCGGAGAACTTTGCTTACTTATTCATATTATATGTCACGACCTTCATTGTTCATAGTTATTCTTAACTACCTACATATGTACGAGATGTGGATATAAAAAACGGTGGTTCTGTTTGTAACATTATCACCAGTAATATACTTCCCTCTAGGATCTTTATACTGCTCCATGGGAATTTTCTATTGGTCAAGGCTGTGCTATAAAATACTTTTTGGAAGCATGTTCATGGCCTCCAGTGTTCTTCCTCTTACAGTTTCTGCTCACTCAAATATTCTAACAGAGGAATCTCATGGTACGTAGACTTCCGCGGTCGTGGTCCATGCTATCTGCTTCTGAACTTCTGGGCTGGAACCGCGTCACTTGTATATCTGCCGACGTTTCGTACCCATTTGTATGGGACATCTTCAGGGCTGAACTACTGCACTGAAACTGAGTTTCTAGTTTCAGTGCACTGAAACAGAGTTTCTAGTTTCAGTGCAGTAGTTTGATCCTGAAGATGTCCCATACAAATAGGTATGAAACGTAGGCAGATATACAAGTGACGCGGTTCTAGCCCGGAAGCCCAGAAGCAGATAGAGGAATCTCATGCTTGGCGAAAAACTTTTTGACATACAGTGTAGTATGAGCCGAAAGGTTTCCCTTATGAAAAAACATTATAATTGGAAGAAAGCAAGGTATACTGCTCTGTACGAATTTTCTATTGGCTAACTGTACTATAAACTACTTTTTGGAAGCATATTGATGGCTTCCAGGGTTCTTTCCTTCACAGTTTCTGCTCACTCAAATATTCTAACAGAGGAATCTCATGCTTGGCGAAAAACTTCTTGACAGACAGTGTGGTATGAGCCGAGAGGTTGCCCGTATGACATAAAGACATTATTTATTTACTACAATTCAGGTCGTTGTTTTCTTATTTGTTCGTGAAGGGTAGTCAGGATCTCTTAGTTCTACAAGAAATTTCACATTAAAGCGTTGAGTTTCTGATTCCGATAAAGGCCATGGACCAACTGAGTCGTGCTATCTTGATGATGAGAACAATAAAGAGGGGGGATGTCAAGTGATACGATTGTGTACTATTTAACTCTTCTTTTTTTATAGTCACACCCTCAAGACTTGATTTTAATCGGTCTTTTAGATTTTAAGTCGGTATGATTTAGTTTTAGAATGATTTGAAGATTTTTACTAATGTCAATGGACAATTTTGTATGCCATATAGTTTATCTTGCATCACAAGTTCTGCATATATTTATTGTAACAGTTATTCAATATCTTTTAGAACGTACATAAAACGTATCTCTCAGTGTATACTTCATAATAAAGAGTCTAAAGAATGCAGACGTTGTACTTAAATTACTCAAAAAAGTTAGTTCACTTATGTATGTACATATGTAATGGACGACGTAACTGTATGTGAATGTATGAAATAAAGGCTTCGTTTAAGAATTTCGTGCTTATTACCGACTACATCTTTCTCTGTCGATCCCATGAGGTTGTAAGTGCGGTTGAGCTGTTCCAACGAAGTTATAACGTAACATCTGGGTCAGTGGGACACACCAGGCACCGTCAGTTCTCTTGGCCAATATTATTAGTACGTATTGCAAGTGAAATCACGGAACTGAAGTCGCTTGAAAAATCTAAATTAGGAAAACGTTTTAGTGGTGTGCTGGGAAATTGTTGTTATTGGCAGGAAAAATTGCGAAGATTTTACACCGAAATTGGGATAATATTCTGTAATAGTGGCAAGAAAATGGTTAAAATGCTCTGATTCCCGATGTTCTTTTGTGATAGTTAGTCTTATTAAATTCTTAAGTACTTCTATAATAAAATATTTAAAGTGTATATCGAAAATACTTTACAAGTAATGTATTTAAGTATGGTTGAAACAACTTTATAGTTAATCTTGACCGATATATTTTTTATTTTAGGTGTGGAAACCTTTTTATTGCTAAAGTATGACAAAAAAAACAAATTTTTCCAGATTTTGGATCAGTAACGTTCGAATAAACAAATATTTGCCCTGTTTTTTCGTCAAATTTAATTGAATTAACAACAGTCTTTCTAGTTTTTGGTTCTTCTTATAAAATTTTAAGATTTTGTGAATCTATTTCATCATATTTAGTTTACATTTAGTTCACATTATTCACCAAATCTGAGGAGCCTGAAAATTTTTCAACTTGTCCTTTTGTCACATCAGGCTTTCCAGTTTGAGGATCTCTTTTAATTGTGATAACAAGTACTTTTATTACTCTTCTTTTAGGAATAAGATGAGATGCTAAAGCATTTGGTAGGGATTTTTGACTTTCTGTTCATTCATGATGAATTAACAGAAAATTGCGGAAGACGATTCCTCAGGCTGTCCAAAAACTACACTAAACGATTTCATTATAGAAATACCTACATCCTACATGAGACTTTGAAATGAGGCATTCCAAAATTAACTTCATACATTTTAACCGGATTTGGGTCAATTTAAATTTACAATTTGTTTGCTATGATCTGGCTAAAAAAATGTGTGAAATTTGGCACTGTAAAAAGCTTATAAAGTTCTTGTAAGGATTTAATTTGTAACGATAGCGAATAGTAGTGTTTTGAATATGAGTCCAAGTTAAAATGTGGGAGCACTAAATGTAGACCACCAGAAAAGAAAATATTTGGGGAAAAATTGAAAGTTATTTCTAAGGTTTCAGTAATATATTTAGTGAGTGAAAGGAAATGAGGAAGTTTCACCGTTGATATGAAACTAGTTGTTGATCTCTCTAAGATCCTCCTTTGACTAGCCCCAGTGGAGGGTTACGGAGAACGGTTAGAATTGGTCATCCTCGATACTAATACTCAATATTAAGGCATGAATATTGTAATAAAGCTGATCATCTTTACAGAATAATATGATCATTTAAATAATTTTCGAGTAAATATTAAAGTTTGTGTATTGGACCACTATCCGCGTTCGCCCTACTTTTTGACCAATAAAAGGAAAGTAGTGCATCATTAAAAATGGTTAAACACAGCAATTCTTATTATCCAAAACAATTTATATAATGAGTTTATTTCACGAATTAATTGAGGATGCCAGATGATGTGTTCAAACCCAGAAAAAATATTTTGATTAAAACAAATGATTTAAAGAATTGTAATTGGCTGTGTTTTATTTTCTCTTAGTAGTTTGTTTTTCTTGAGCATGTATTATATATTGCAAAATATTAAATAACATTAATCTGGTACGTAGACTTTCGCGGTCGTGGTCGACACTATCTTCTTCTAGGCTTCCGCCCGGAAGCCTAGACGAAGATTAAATAATATTCTTTTGTCAAGTGCTTACTTCTAAAGTAAAATCTATGATTGATTTTTTCTTTCAATTGTTGGTTTGAGCTTCTTGAGGAATAATTTCTCAAATAGCCCCGAAATAGTTGCTATAAGCGAAATAGAATTGAAACAATTTCATAAACTTTTAGGAGCATGCTTCCAGCAGGTTATTTAATAAATACCTAAAACTAATCACTGTATTGGGCATGCGCGTTAATTTGATGCTAGATTTCATTAAGAATTGCGTCAAACTTCACGCATATGTAGATTATACTGCTGTCTTTCTTCGTGAGAATGTTTTAATGTCATTAGTTGCCTCTTTAGGGATGGGCGTCTATATCTATCTGCTTTTTAGTTTGAAGGTATTCGCAAGATGATTAGCAAATATACAGTTACTCGCAAAATTGAGCGTACAGCAATAAGTAACTAGAACGACGTAAGTATATTATTTTTAAGAGATGTTTGTTTAATGTAAAAATCTTAATCTCTGTATACATTGAAATATTATTTGTTTTTTATATTAAATAAAAATTTCTTAACAATAATATACATCGTTCTATTTTTTTATTACTGTACGCTCAATTTTGCGAGTAAATGTGTGTGCTTTGTATTTGTTATTTTTCGTCCACTTTCCATCAGTCTTTCTTAGAGTCGTGTGAAATAACTTATTTAGTTACTATTGATTGATTGATGAAGTTTAGTTACTATTGATAATGCATACATTACGCACAAAATATTCATATTAGATAAATATATGTATGTGAAAATTAAGGTTTGTTTTTATTTCACCGAAATTTTTGAATTATTATTCATAATTTATGCTAAACCACTGACGCAATTTAAATAATACATTCGTACGTATTATTGTAGGAAAGTATTTTAGAAGAATAATTAATATATACTATATACACAAGATACAAGCACGTATACAAATAATTCCCGGTATTGTTATTCAACATAGTACTTATACCAATACAGATGCGAGGCGAGTGGATATTCACTTTATTCGTAGGTTCGTAAATAAAGCTGATTAGGGCAGTCTGACATTCGTTATCTACACACTCGTTAAAATGTAAACTGAAACCGTATTAACTTATCTGCTTTTAGCTCTAGCCTTTATTATTAATAAACAACACACTTGTGGCTAAATATTATTAAATCATTTCCGTTTATGTATGCGTTTGCATGTGCGTGTCGATTGTTGACTGCTTATTTGCAACAAAATGTTACTTCCAAATTGTATTTACATGTGTGCAAGCTATTTACGTCATCCTATCAAGTATTTTCATATGTTTTCTTCATAATCTATTATGATTTTAGTTTCACGTTTAAGTAACGATGAATAGTTCTTATGAAAAGTTTTCCAATGAAGTAATATCTCTCATAAATAGATATTACTTCATTTATGATATTGTTAAATAAAAATTAGCAAATCATTTTTTATGGAAATTATACTTTTATAGTAGGTACAGTGATGGTTGATTAAAGAAATTAAATAACCAGCATTTGTCATACACAAACAAAATGAAAAAAATACATATTTCGAAATTCATAAACAGTACATTACATCGCATTTTAATTTGAAAGTCTAGGTTACAAGTGGATAATTAACATTTATAATCGATGCTTCTACACCAGAGATTCTCAAACTTTTTTGCCCCGTCAAGAGCTTGCGAAATTTTTTTTCCGTTGCCTGCAGAATTTTGAAATTTCCTAAACTTATTAAGAGCAAATGTGTTTCTTACAGCTACTCACTTTGGTAATATTGTTGAAGATTGGACAATTGTAAAAGAAAAGTTTTTTAACTCCTACAGAAATCGCAATCTACCCGGAGGGCATTTGTTTTGACTATAAAATGACATGGCATGCGGAGTATCACTTCAGTAGGTGATCTTTAAAAGTGAATCTAAATTTTAAATCTAAATCTAAAATGCAGAGTACATTTGTCTATTCAGTCAAGTTAAACTCATCTGAGGCTCGTAGTTAGGTCTGATGGCAGCAGACGTTTCAGCATATGCATTTCACAGTTATACTACACAGTCAACTGATTAATCAGCACATTACGAACATTCTTTTGTTGTAATTCGCGTTAAAACGATGAATGGATTCTTTAATGGATTCTATAGGGATATCGTGTTGAACTACTTTATTGGGGACGTAGTAGCCGCGTCAACGATGGTCTATAAAACCATGTTCTGGAACATCTGCAGGGTGGCGATGTTGAAGTCACATACGGTATCTCACATTTTAATTCCATAAGTCCATACCGGCTTACGAATGACTTTGTAAAGTAGCACCTTGCTGTCCAAGATTAGTTTAGATTTGAGACCAATGCGCCAATACGTTTGGCTTAGTTTAAAGTCAAGCTGTTGTCACTATATGTTTTTTCCAAGTAAGACGTCGATCCAAATGAGTATCATGTTCTGATCTCCTGTTTGTGGAAGATGGTAGTTATTGAATTTTTTTCTTTGACTCATTAGCCTTGATGCAGTTTTTGTTCAGTCAGCTCTCAATCTTATTGAGGTTAGCTTCTTTTTGAAAACAATTCTTTTTCAGATCTTTATAGAAAAAATACAAAATGCAAGTCAATGAATTTTTGACGAAACAAATCAGTACCTAGCAAAATTCTTAGATAAAATTAAACAAGTCAACATGTATATGGGCAATATGCAATAATGTTAATTGGAGAGTGGGTCTCTTCTGAAGTTTTTCATTTAGTGTTTTGTAGTATAGTATGGCAAATCTTTACCTGTTTTATCAGGGTGACCTTCTCAGATGATGCTTTAAGTTGGCCGGCTTCATAGCGTGAATGCCCATAAGTTTCTTGCATAAAAGGCAAATGTTCGTCCGACAGGAAAGCAAAAAAGTCGAACTTCAAATTATCAACACTTTGCTCACTATTGCGTTTTAGCCTCAGCTATGTTAGTTAGTAGATATTTGTCGAAAAAAAAATTATACATGATGTTACGATTTTATGTATGCACTAATCTTAAAAAGAATATTGTTGAAGATGATTTTGTTTATAAAAACTATGTATGATAATAATCTTCTTTTGGTTTTGCCGTAGTCGGGCGATAAAAACTGAAGTAGTAACGCAGTTTAACTAGGTGTTGATCCAGAAATCAACTTTACTTAAAATCTGAAATTAAAGCATGTCATTTTACTTATTGACATGTTGAGGGAAAATTAATAGGAATTAAGTTGAAACGAAATTTCAAACATTTTATTTTTAATTTTCTTGATAAAAAATTCATTAAAATTATAATGTATCATACCTAGTCAAGTCATAAATACTGGTACACAGAAAAATCGACGCCAAATGAAACGAATTAATATTTTAAACAAATTTCTTTTTTTTATTGGGTTATTCAATGGCTACAAATCTTAGAACAACTTATTCGAAATGACTTCCATTTACCTTCCAGCACGACTTGAGACGATGTGGCCACTCATCGATCGCGAGACGCACTTCATGCATGGGGAAATTGTCCACTGCACGGACAAGGGCTCGCTTCAACGACTCAATATTTGGGTGTCGTGTAAAGCAAGCCATGCCCTCTAATACGGACCACAACTTGTAATCCAACGGGTTGAGGTCTGGACTACCAGCTGGCCAATCATCTGTTGAAATGATGTCCGGAACGTTGTTTTTGAGCCACAGTTGAGTCGTTTTTGCTTTGTGAGCTGGAGCAGAGTCTTGCTGGAAAGTCCATGGCTTATTGGTGAATATTGATTGGTTGAGAGGCTTCACAATGGGTTTCAAGACGGTCGATTTATATACTTTGGCCGATGTTTTTACTCCTTTCTCGCAAAAATGGATCTTGGTAACCCCCATCGTAGCTCATTCCCCACAATACCATTACAGACGCGGGATGGTGGCCTCTTTGAACCCTCGGGATGAGTTGGGATGCTTCTCTGGATGATCGAGCATACACACGATCGCTCTGTTTATTGAACGATTCTTCTACAGGGAAGATTTTTTCGTCAGTAAGCAGAATTTTTTTGTGAGCGTTCTTCGCGTACCGGCTGAGCAACGCTTTCGATTTTCGTTTGCGTTTTTCCTTCAATGCGGGCGTGAGCAGGTATGCAGTGTGTCGCTTGTACACGCTGAACCCCAAATCTTCTTTGATAATGCGAGACATGGCTTTTTGCGAAATTTGCATTTCCCGCGACAAGATTTTCTGTTTTCGCAGCGGTTTTCGGTCGATTCGTTTCTTCATGGCTTTGATCGCTTTCGGAGTTCCTGTAGTGCGCGAATGGCCGGATTTTTGACGGTCTCGTACTCCACCAGTATCCTCAAAGAACTTCACAGCATGATACAAAAAATTGCGAGTGATTCCATGCGATCGCAACGTCCTAAAGATATCGCCTTTTTCCATGTTGCATTTTAGTAGGCCAACTACAACAATACGATTTTCGATGTCGCCCCATTCCATGATTGTAAACAATTAATGTCAAGAACTTTTTACGTCACAATGAAGCATAACTGTCAACTGTCGAATCGCAATCAATACGTGTTGCATTTGTAATGAGTGCGTTCAATTGTGTGCCAGTATTTATTACTTGACTAGGTATAATTAATTCCTAGCTGACGAGAGAAAATAGATACGGTGAATCATGATTTATTTATTTATGTTTTGTATTAATTTTGACTTAAAATTGCACCAGGATACGATTATATTATATAAACACATAGAATTATTACTTATATTGAGACGTAATCAAAATTCGTCATCTATTTTCTATTCTCTATTTTAAGTCGAGTCCAATTAATTTTCTTGTCTAAAGATAAAAGGAATTGTATGAATTATTATGATAGTATGGTACAAATCAAATTCGAAATTCAAAACATTTGAATATCAAGTTAAACTATTGAATTATTATTACACCGTGGCATAATTCGTATATATCTAGATCAATTGTTATCACATCATGAACCAATTTTATTTACGAGTTAACATTATATTATGTTATAATAATTCAATTACAAAAATATTTATAAAATTCGTACGCATCTACTTTTTTTGCTTAGATTCTGCTAAATAAAGTAATTTTGATTTACTTATGTGCCTATTTACGTTTCTAAAATATTTTCAAACTAGTTTTCTTCTCAAAATTCAGAAAAGGAATGGCCAGTAATTGTCTCTTAACACTTTTATATATAATTGATTCACAACAACATTCAATAAGTATAATGCATTTATGTATTTATTATTCAACATGTGTAGGGCACCAAAAAGCAGATATATATACACAAAAACATTTTATGGAATATAAATAAAATAATATCTATATCTATTGTGAGTATTATGTACACACAATCTGTGTTAGTGTGTAATTTTGATGGAGCCTGTGGCAGATTAACTTAATCACTGAATGTTGATATATAACCTCTTTTCACATTAATTTTCGTATTCTGTATATGTATTTCAACAACTAAGTTATCATCATCAGCAGATAATTAATCCGTGTCGCACACAAAGATGTTGTACGGTAAAATATTGGTATTACAAACAGTACATTTAATAATAGTGCTAATGTACTCTAATGTCGAAAATCGGTTAAGAAATTTATTAACACTCTTTGAGCATAACAAAGAACGCCGTCGATTAGCCATCATCAATCTAATTCGGCATTCATACACATACCATACGCTTATGAATCTCGTCTTCGGGTATATCCTACCGCTTTCGAAATATATCATCGCCGCCAATGAATAGGCACTCATTTCTACAGGTTTAGTTACTATAGTACATATAATTATTATATTCTCTAAACAACTGTGCTTTCTTTACATTCGAGCTCCTACAATGGAAAGAAAACAATTAGTTCAAGTGTATGGTGTCAGCAATTGAAAAGTTGGATGAATCTATCATCCACGATCGTTCAGAGGTCGGTAATCGTAAAGAAGCGGTACTTTATTATAACATGAGACCACGGACATTTTTGACCATGTTTGTATTGCTACACCTACGATAGTGGCCGGACTTTGCGTCTTCAGACTTCCATTTATTTCGTTTTCTTCTATACTCTTTGCGTGGTGTATATTTGACTCAAATGAGGCTATGAATCAACACCTTGTAAAGTTTCATGAAAATATATTCATATATACACGAGGAATTATGAAATTCACAGAAAGATGGTAAAAGGTTATCAAAAAAAATGGACAATAGATAATTGATTCATCGTTTTTTGACTTATGAGAACGTCATTCCAATATCAGCCGTATTTTCTTTCGTGAAATATATTTTCTTTACAAGTAGCACCATACCTTATTGATCTGTCAAAGAAAGAAAGAGCTGTGCGAACTCAGATTATACATAGAGCAGAGATGAACTGCACTAGTGAGCAAATATATAATACGATCATTCTTGTAATTACTTTTAACTAACTTTATTACAACATTGCAAATAAGCAATAAAGTACAAGGTTTCACCTTTCATACTGTGTAATTTAAATTAATCAATGTTAGAATTGCAGTTGTATTATAATACCAGTATTATTCTTACCTAAAATATGAAATGTCTATCGTTAATTTCATCGGAAACATGATAAAGTTAATTAAAACGAAATCCATAGATGATTGCGAAAACGCTAAATTTAGTTCTTTTATCGACGTTCGCCAATCATTAATTCAGTTTAATTAATCGTAGGCAAAAAATTAAAGTTATTCTACTATCAATTGACATTTACATGCATTTATCTTAAATGCTATTAAATATGCTTACTTAATGAAGAAAATCGCAGTTCTCTTTCCCATTCCTTTTTTTTACAATGAACAAAGAAGTAACGAAATAAAGTAATATTCGTCGGGATACTTTATATACATTACCGGTCATATTTATTTGCCCACCCAAATTTTATGTGTTTCCTGAAATACGGACTATCTTTCTAAAAATCTGTATTATAATTATTCAACAATATTATTAGTGGAAGTAATTCCATATGAATTTCTACGAAAATCTTAAATTGTTTATGATATATCGTAAAGGTGTCATGAATTGGAAAAATACCATAAATATTATATAGGCTAATCCCTACAGTATTAACAGTTTTACCTGCATTTCCGAAAGGTATTACCAATATGGTGTTATTGTACTAACGAATTACAATATTAGGATGTGTTATTCAAAAAGTAAAATAAATTTTATATCAGTCATCGTTTATCTTTTGTTGCAAAAACAGTGAAATAGAGAGTTATTGAGAATATTTTAATGCAATGCCGAAGACGAAGGAATTATCTGTTGAAGTGCGTGCTATGATAATTTCTTATCATCGTATGGGTAAAAGTAATAGCGAAATTGCAAAAGAATTACGATTAAATCGCAGAACCTTTGAATAAAAAGTTAAAAAATTTGAAGAAAGTGGTACATTTTCCAACAAAGAAGATTTAGACGACGCAAAGCGCCGACATCTGCAGATGACCGGCATCTAATACGGATAAGTAGACGCGATAGATGAAAAACAGCACCAGAAATTGCTGCTGAAATGAATACAGCGCGTGCTAAACCAATTAGTGTGTCCACGGTACAGAGAAGGTTAAGGCAAGTGGGTTTATACGGAAGAATTGCTCTGCGAAAACCACTACTACGAAAGCAAAACAAGATAAAACGACTAAATTGGGCTAAAGAACATAAGAATTGGACGATCGATCAGTGGAATAATGTGTTGTGGACAGACGTAACGAAGTTTGAACTTTTCGGTAGTAAAAGGCGAATATTCGTAAGAAGATCCGTAGGAGAAAGAGTACTGCCAGAATGTATTGCGCCTACCGTAAAACATGGACGTGGTTCAGTAATGATTTGGGGTGTTTTCGTGGAAGATATGTAGGCGATCTCGTCAAAATTGAGGGAATCCTAAGAAAAGAAGGCTACATGGAAATTTTAGAAAATAACGCTGTTCCTTCAGGACTAAAGATTCTTGGCCTAAACTTTGTGTTTCAACAGGACAACGATCCGAAACACACTTCTAGATTGTGTGGCGATTACTTGCGTCAACTAGAAGAGCAAGGGCAAATCTCTATAATGGTATGGTTAGCTCAAAATCCTGATCTGAACCCAATAGAGCTTCTTTGGGAAGAATTGAACCGGAAGGTTCGAGAACGTGCTCTATCATCCACCACTGTACTGTGGGAACAACTTCAAGAAGCCTGGGCACAAATTACAGAAGATACACTGCAAAAATTAATTGAAAGGATGCCGCAGTTATGTGCCGCAATTATCAAAAATAAAGGTGGGCACATTGATGAGAGCAAAATTTAATAATAATTAATGATAAAGTTTTTATATAAGAAAAATGCAACTATTTTATGTTTATTTTACACTATTGTATTAGTACAATAAATAAATTTTCAGTACACATTTGATAGTTTAATAATTTTGGCTAAAACTAAGGGTGGGCAAATAAATATGATCGGTAGTGTATATAAAATCTGAAAGATTTTGAAAGTAAAAAAGAAGTTTGTTTTTTTTCTTATGGAATTTGTTTAGTCTTTACCATTCTCGACATTACGTAAAATTTATGGTTTTATTGCAATATTTGCATAAACTCGTTATCGCACAGACTGGTTTTAATATAGACCGTTCGATCTCACGAAATCAAGATATACTTGTTGGAAATTACTAGCTATAATACTTTCAATTCAAAGAAAGATAAACAACGCGGGCTATTTAAATCATGTGGTTTATATACAATTATTTGACATATATACGAGGATATAGAGGATTTTTTTGCTATGTTGGTCAAAAGAATGCATTTTCAATATCTATTCTTAATACAGTACTTGCAATGAACAATACTGACATCGAAAGGCTATGTATTGAACATTAATTTATTAATTAAATTAAGGAACATCTGTACGTAACCACTGAAGGTTGATATATAACCCCTTTCCACATTCATTTTCGTATTCTGTATAGCAGAAAGGGGTTATATATCAACCTTCAGTGATTATGTTAATCAACCACAGGTTCCATCAAAATTATCTTCTAAAGAACATACATAAAACCATAATTAATTCAACTGACTAACAAAAAATCAAACCCGTCAAAAACATAATTGGGCTGGAACCGCGTCACTTGTATATCTGCCAACGTTTCGTACCCATTTGTCTGGGACATCTTCAGGGCTTAACTACTGCACTGAAACAATGAAACGTCGGCAGATATACAAATGACACGGTTCCAGCCCGGAAGCCCAGAAGCAGATAACATGGACCACGATCGCGGAAGTCTACGTACCAGATAAATAAAACAATTGTATAAATAAAAAAGTCGTAACAAAAATTAATTAACACAGTCAAGTAGAGCAACCTATGCTCAGTTGGTCCTGAACATAGGTTGCCCAAAAGCAAAATTACTCCTGTGTAGACGGGTAACGTAAAATGACAGTTTTAGTAACAAGTAAGGGCTATCCATTTTGTTAAAGCGAAATTGCAAAAGAATTACGATTAAATCGCAGAACCGTTGATTATAACGTTAAAAAATTTGAAGAAAGTGGTACATTTTCCAACAAAGAAGATTTAGACGACGCAAAGCGCCGACATCTGCAGATGACCGGCATCTAATACGGATAAGTAGACGCGATAGATGAAAAACAGCACCAGAAATTGCTGCTGAAATGAATACAGCGCGTGCTAAACCAATTAGTGTGTCCACGGTACAGAGAAGGTTAAGGCAAGTGGGTTTATACGGAAGAATTGCTCTGCGAAAACCACTACTACGAAAGCAAAACAAGATAAAACGACTAAATTGGGCTAAAGAACATAAGAATTGGACGATCGATCAGTGGAATAATGTGTTGTGGACAGACGTAACGAAGTTTGAACTTTTCGGTAGTAAAAGGCGAATATTCGTAAGAAGATCCGTAGGAGAAAGAGTACTGCCAGAATGTATTGCGCCTACCGTAAAACATGGACGTGGTTCAGTAATGATTTGGGGTGTTTTCGTGGAAGATATGTAGGCGATCTCGTCAAAATTGAGGGAATCCTAAGAAAAGAAGGCTACATGGAAATTTTAGAAAATAACGCTGTTCCTTCAGGACTAAAGATTCTTGGCGTAAACTTTGTGTTTCAACAGGACAACGATCCGAAACACACTTCTAGATTGTGTGGCGATTACTTGCGTCAACTAGAAGAGCAAGGGCAAATCTCTATAATGGTATGGTTAGCTCAAAATCCTGATCTGAACCCAATAGAGCTTCTTTGGGAAGAATTGAACCGGAAGGTTCGAGAACGTGCTCTATCATCCACCACTGTACTGTGGGAACAACTTCAAGAAGCCTGGGCACAAATTACAGAAGATACACTGCAAAAATTAATTGAAAGGATGCCGCAGTTATGTGCCGCAATTATCAAAAATAAAGGTGGGCACATTGATGAGAGCAAAATTTAATAATAATTAATGATAAAGTTTTTATATAAGAAAAATGCAACTATTTTATGTTTATTTTACACTATTGTATTAGTACAATAAATAAATTTTCAGTACACATTTGATAGTTTAATAATTTTGGCTAAAACTAAGGGTGGGCAAATAAATATGATCGGTAGTGTATATAAAATCTGAAAGATTTTGAAAGTAAAAAAGAAGTTTGTTTTTTTCTTATGGAATTTGTTTAGTCTTTACCATTCTCGACATTACGTAAAATTTATGGTTTTATTGCAATATTTGCATAAACTCGTTATCGCACAGACTGGTTTTAATATAGACCGTTCGATCTCACGAAATCAAGATATACTTGTTGGAAATTACTAGCTATAATACTTTCAATTCAAAGAAAGATAAACAACGCGGGCTATTTAAATCATGTGGTTTATATACAATTATTTGACATATATACGAGGATATAGAGGATTTTTTTGCTATGTTGGTCAAAAGAATGCATTTTCAATATCTATTCTTAATACAGTACTTGCAATGAACAATACTGACATCGAAAGGCTATGTATTGAACATTAATTTATTAATTAAATTAAGGAACATCTGTACGTAACCACTGAAGGTTGATATATAACCCCTTTCCACATTCATTTTCGTATTCTGTATAGCAGAAAGGGGTTATATATCAACCTTCAGTGATTATGTTAATCAACCACAGGTTCCATCAAAATTATCTTCTAAAGAACATACATAAAACCATAATTAATTCAACTGACTAACAAAAAATCAAACCCGTCAAAAACATAATTGGGCTGGAACCGCGTCACTTGTATATCTGCCAACGTTTCGTACCCATTTGTCTGGGACATCTTCAGGGCTTAACTACTGCACTGAAACAATGAAACGTCGGCAGATATACAAATGACACGGTTCCAGCCCGGAAGCCCAGAAGCAGATAACATGGACCACGATCGCGGAAGTCTACGTACCAGATAAATAAAACAATTGTATAAATAAAAAAGTCGTAACAAAAATTAATTAACACAGTCAAGTAGAGCAACCTATGCTCAGTTGGTCCTGAACATAGGTTGCCCAAAAGCAAAATTACTCCTGTGTAGACGGGTAACGTAAAATGACAGTTTTAGTAACAAGTAAGGGCTATCCATTTTGTTATTAATAATGCCCATTACATATTTCCACCAGAAAAGACCTTGTTGAGTTAACAAAGTGAGTACATATCAAGTCATCACAAAAGCATGATACATTTGATAGCTCTAGAATATACATCATTTCGTTTTGAAAGACAGGAACTTTGAAAGAAAGTTTCTGCAAATGTGATCGATATAGAAACTATAAAATGGATATCAAACTTACTATGTATATTTAAGTAGGACAAATAATAAAAATAATAACAAGTTTATTGCCCAATAGGTCGGGACCTAATCATAAGACAACAACTTATGGTACAATAGATACAAAAAAAAGTATATTAACACAAGTAGTCAATTCAATTGACTAAAAGACGTTAAGCCAGCAAATCAATAATGAAATATTATTAATTAAACATTGTCTCTTTGATTTTGTTGGTGATACTATACATCATGCAGGAGAGTGTTCTTCCTAAGCAGATGGTCTTAAGTAGTACAGACATTCTGAAAGGATAGACACTTCTGGATTGTAAACGGTGAACATCGAAAGGTATTTTTTGTGGGAGATAAAAGCAACCATAGTGTCATTAATGATGCTTATTAGAATCACATAAGAAAGGCCTCGTTATGAAAAGCCATATTACGTCGACTCAGTAGGTCGGATATTTGATAGACCCTCTCAGGGAAACACCATCCACTTTGAACTAAAGAAACATTTCTCTGAATGCGATTCAACTGCAAACTGTTTCATATATGCAATGGGTATCAAATTTGGGGTACATATTCAAGCTTATTTAGAAAAAAAGGTGTAGAAGACACTTTAGTAAGTTAATATAACGCGGAACCCGCATAATATAACCTAGATGCATAAGAGCAAAGAGATTTGACATGTGATTTAAAAGTAAATTCAAAATCAAAGAAGATATCCTTAATCTTTTCTCAACAGACAAGCACAGTTAATGGGAGAAGAAACACGTGTATAAAAGATAACATCTAGCAATGTTGAAACTGAGTTTAAAAGAATAGCAACAATTGTATTGATATTGCTATAAATTTTAATATTGTCGGTATAGGCAAGAACTAGATAGTTAAGAAACATTAGTAAGTCATTAATGAATAAATTAAATAATAAAGGACCAAGATTCGTGCCTTGCGGAAGATCTGAACTGGGAACAAATGCATCTGGAGGAAAACTGTTATAGAAAACATAATATCTGCGATTATATAAGTAGGGTTTTAAGTGTAAAGATGAAGGAAGGATATTTTGCAGCAGAAGATCGTGTTTTACAGTATCGAAAATGCCTGAAAGGCATAGTAAAGGGATTTAGGTAAATTAATATCGTTAAAATATTGAGAAGCACGCATAACAAAATCAAGTCACTTAGATGCATCAAAACAAGTAGATTTTATATGAGCTTTGCAAGTAAATTCAGAAGCAAGACGCCAACATCCCTAATCTCGGATCTCCTTATCAGATGATTATAATACATACTAGGCATAGGTAATAAGAGAAGTCGCGAAGCGTATATTAAGATTGAGGCTGCTTTTAAATTCTACAAATTAACCAACTTGTTAAGGTTATCTTGAAGATAAAAGTAATCGCCAGTGATTTTGATATCAATTTAACGCTGTGTTTCGTCTCCAGATACAATCACTTTTAAGAAGTTTTTAAATCTTTGAATTTTTTTAATGATATCCAATTCGGTACAATTTTTGGTGACCCGCTAATGGATGTAAAACAAACTATTGTATTCCACGAAATTTTCTTGAAACCGCGCGCTTTTATCATTATCCATATCCCCTCTGATTGCTCTCAATCATCAACGTCTCTCAAAAATATGTGTTAGCATAGAACTAGAAGTAAAATTCTCTATTTTTTGACCGAAATGTATAAACTACTGTTACGCGAACGTGTCGTATCTTGGCGCTTAGAGATCAAAATGATTGGAATTTTATAGATTATTTAAAAAGGTTCGCATTTCAGCAATTAATATTTTGCGAACATACGGAGCCACTAATTCTTACTAAAATAGAGCTATTCCGTTCATTTTTAGAACAGATGATACATATATAACTAAATTTATCATCTCGATTTCTAAGTTTACATTTTTTGGTGTCGCTCCTAATATTACTGAATTTTCTTCCTATTTGCATAATCGTTCCGACTATGTGCATTATAATGGATTTTCATCAAATCCCTTTATGATTTCCCGAGGTGTTCCCCAGGGTATTCATCTTGATTTATAAGCTTATATTTTTGTGATCCTAATATTACTGACCTACTTTCTATTTGCAGAATCGTTCTGGTTATGTGTAATACAATTGATTCTCATCTAATCCCTTTACGATCTCCGCAGGAGTTCGCCAGTGTATTCACTTGGACGACTTTTTGTTCAATATCTATATAAATGATCTCAGAGAACGTTTTAGTTGTAGAGTGCTGTCTTAACTGACGACTTAGAAATTTTTGATAGCATTAATTCGTCAGCGGATAATACCAGGCTTCAAACAAGTCTCTGCATTTTGGACGTGTAATTGTGTATTAACAATGCAACGAATGTATTGTTCTCTCTTTTCGTAAATGTAACACTCCGTTTTACTGCGAGTACAGTATTCGTCAAACCACTACTTCTAGCATATCCTAGTTAAGGTACATTGGAGTTCGATTCTCACCTAAGCTTTTGCTGCTCTTTTATTCGGTCCGAAACATCTCAGTAGTCTAGTACCCGAATTACTACTACTAGCAGTTACTTCTAAAGCATCTGTAGAAGAAATTTATAGAGTATTTATCGTATGGGAGTGATGGACAGTCTACTAATTAGCCATAATTTCGAAAGCCTTTGTCTATATCAAGACAAAGCCACTGGGGCTTTCCTTTTGGAGTTGATTCACAACTTGATAGATTCTACCGAGCTTCTGTCCCAAATTGATTTTATCGTGTCGAGACTGAATACTAGATCTTCGGTAATTTTTCTAATATCTATCTCCATTAGTATACATCTGTGGAAACGCCAGTAATCTCTAAAGTAACACCTTACGGTTACAGTCTCAATTGGACTTTATTGTTTTTATTTATTTTATTATACATATTATACACTTTTTAAATCTTTGCATTTATTACTGTTAATCTCTTGTATGTCCTGTAATTGGATTATGGGTCTCTTGGATATTAAAAATAATTATTATATACTTTTTACTTGCTTAAGTTAAATTGCTCACAGAAGTAATGATTTAATTAATTTATCATACAAAAATAATACTTTACCTCCTTTAGTTTACTAAAAATATTGTTGAATATATTTCTTATACGTTTATATTGTCCAATAGGTCCACGATTTTATATTTCGAGCCAAATAATACAATTTCAGTGAACCTAACAATTCATTTCTAATTTAAAACGGCCAAGGAGAAACTAAATACGAAGGAGAATGCGAGACAGAGTATAGAGATTAGGAGGATCGATCCTGTCGTAAATGAGTCTGTTATTAACTCATACGGTGCTGCGGTGCGCTCGTTTATTTAGTAATTGCCGTCATATTCTCTTCCCTTGCCCCGCTGAGTTCCAAAAATGGAAAACTTTTAATCACGCAACAACAAACTTTCCGAATAATAAATACGTTTAAAATTTTACGATAAGTTATAGCTAAAAATTCGTCGAAGCACGAAATTCGTCTCGTCACCCTTTGTTCCCGGTATTTGCCCATTCTCACCGTTTCGCCGAGCGTCGTACATAGGAACGTCTCGTTTGCCTGATCCTTCTTTGCAAAGGCAACGTTGCCTTATGTTTCGTTAGCGTTGCCTAGGTGGCGCTACCATCACGATCCTCCATTCTTTATGTTCTCATTTTATTTCATCAAAATCTTGAGTTAGTGCTTACAGAGCACGAGCAACGTATAGAATATATATGTATATCCATGTATAAAAGAGAATCAAAAATAATGTACGTGGTTGGTTGATAAACGAAGATGGTTGCCTAACTGTCGTAAATATGTTAACATTGTGTTTAAAGTTGCAAAAAAAGAGACGATGAAGGAACAAAGGAAACGGCAAAAAAGAACAACATAGTGAGAAGCTCGACCGCTCTTGGTGGTAATTTATTATTTTCCGGCAGGAAAAATCAAATTGTTGATATCGCGCGGGAGAGGTATAAATTCTGGCAATTTATTTTATTTGTCTGAGGAAAATGTGAAATGAGAACTTCCTAAAGAGGATTGTATATAATAAATTAATAACGTACTGTCTCTTTATCCAGTTAGCGTAAATCTATAAAATGTATATGTATGTAAGAAATATTTATTACCAGCAATTACATATTCGTATGTTGTTACATTGTACTATTATGGTAATAATACATCTTTATTATTCTGGTGTCGATATGACTAGCTGCAGGGCATCGTACACGTGTGTACGTGTAAACAATAACTTACAATTTTAGAGTGAGTAGAAAAACGAGTATTGAAAATTTAAAACAAATTCTAAGTATGGATATGAAAAATAAATTTAATATATGAGGAGCGATGTATTAATAGAAGGTCCTAAAATAAACCTCAGAAAAGTACGTGTGCGTACATTGGAGGCTGTTGCTCTTCTTAAAGTAATCCCCCTGAGCATACACACATGAACATAAAAAACTTAACTTTTGCTGAAATAGATTTTGAACTTATTCTTCAAAATACAACTATTACGTAGCTATTCCAAATTCTGTTGAGTAACACTAATGAGAGATATTTACAGAGTTATAGGAATTTATCTATGCTGTCTTTATTTCGTCATTTCTCATTCCCAACGTGAAACTCGTTCTTGTAAATTGGCTTTATAGAAATCTTTTAATTGAATCTGCAAGCTACCTATTTATAGAAACTTATTTATAGAAAGCTTTACTCCACATCTTTAAAAACAAACATCCTGTAGTGTTCTCTTAAATTTGGGAACACGATCTAGATTTTGTGGATTGGATAGATATGGAAGAAATTTTCAGGGCCTCAATGCCTTTACAACATTCTTCGTTCTTTGTGCGATAATGGGTCATACATTCTCGTATTACAATAATAGACGCTTATGCGATTTTACAGGCAGTTTCTTCCAAGACGCTTGCTGCAATGGGCTAAGGAAAAGATTAGGTGGATAGTACATAAAAATTATCCTCTCGTAATCCTATAATATAGCAAGCATCATTCGGTCAACCGACGGAACTGTACGTGCTTTAAGTGGAAGCTCTACATCGGATTTGCTCCACTATTTGGATTGATTCTTGGTCTTAGAATTGAAGTAAGGTATTTATATTTTATCTTATGCCAAAATTGTCGAAATAAGATAAAAGCTCTTAAACCTGTTGAGTCTCCTTTTTTATCACAAAAGCCTTGATTGCTAGTGGACTAAAACTTATTTATAAAACCGCCACGTACCTATTCTTAATATAATAAAAATTTTATCCGCCTATTTCTTTGAATAGGTTCTCTACGGTTGCAGCATTAAAGTTCTGTCAACTTTAAACGACTGACCCATTAATAGACAATACTTTTATATTTTGTATACTCTCCAAGTACACTTTTCAGAAGTAAAACGATTTCTCAAGATTTCACACCCTCTTTAAAGAAAAAGAAAATTATTGTTCTTTGTGATTTAGACCTGTCTTCCATGTTTGCAAAATTAGCAGCTTGTTTGTACAAATCGTGTAATTGAAGTAAATTAAATAATCTTGGGAGGGATAGCTGCGTAAACGTGTCAAAGTTGTCACCTTAATAACATGACCTATAAGATTTACGCAATGAAACTAGGGCCAGATTCTTAGAACTTTTGATATGTCGCTCGTATATTGGTGAATCATTATTCTTTCAGTAAATTTTTAAATTTTGGTAAAACCTATAAAACATAGAGCGCTAAGGTAAGAAAGTGTCCAGAATGATCTAATTGAATAACAGCTTCTTTGGTCAGAAAATTTCTTAAAGTAGTGCACCGCGAGCTGGCGCATTACCATGAATAATTCACCTGCCAGAATGTAACTTTTGACGGGAGAAAGAATATACGTGCTTGTAAATATTAATATATTTTTACAAAATATAAGAATCCATCAAATATATATATTTATAATCGATGTATTGTAGGTTAAAGGAAGAAAAAAGAAAGGAATTTAAATAAATAACTTGAAGAAGAGAGAAAAAACTCCGAAACGTCGTTAATATGAAATAAGTGTTCTATTATCTTGAATGGTCTTAAAACCCAAACACAAAAGAATAAAATTTATAGTTGTAATGAAAAGAATATTAAGATACGTGAGTGCTTTATGTTTGCACTAAATTTTTATATTCTAGTAGAATATGCGTTCGATATATTTGATTGTGAATACAACCTTGAAGGGTACATTGTTAAAATTTAATTAACAACCACTGTATAAATGTATTTATTTTCTCGAACATTTCACTGTATATATAAAAATATCAGTCGGCGTGCTTACTAAATCAATTGTAATGTGATAATGACCCGAAATTTCGAATAAAATCGTGAATTTAATGTAATTAATAAAGGGACAATGAACATGCAAACAATGACTCTATTGATTTAGCGTCCGTTTTTGTCCATTGAGTGCGTGCGTAACACATGGCTTCAGTACAAGCAACATCGCTATTTATCAAGCTTTCTGTGCGTCTTTCTCCTTACACCATTCCCACTGCTCTCCTTAACATGTATTACGTTTTTTGTGATTAATAATGTGATTATTATCTACGGTACAGTTACACACACATACATACAGTACAGAAAGCTATTTGCGTAGTTATTTTAAAAGCTTTGTAAGAGAGAAACTTGAATCTTTTGCCTGCGAATGCCAGTGTTTATATGTATCTGTTGGACGTTTAAATTTGCAATTATCTAATTTACTTATTCGTTAGTGTAAATTTAATTTGTTCGCTTGTTACAATTCGTAACGTGTTATTTAATTTTTATCGTTTTGAAAGCATCCGCGTTTCTGACCCTTCGACTGTGAAATACGGAAAGTTAGAGTGGAAATTTCCAGAAAATGTCTGTTTATTTGAATTCGCTAACGAAATCAATTTGTCATTTTGGTATAGAAATATGTGCTTTCGCAGTTGTAAAAGAGTAAAAAGTGAGTAAAAGAAAAAACAAAAGAACAAAAGGTTTAATAAAAAATTTTTGATGTGGAAATTTAGTTTTAGTCCATTTAAGTAAAGGACTATGTTTTTTTAAAATATTAAGTATTTGTTGCTTTTTCTGATAAGAAAGATGTTATATTTTGTTTATGTAACAGATATATTATAATTAGAGAAGCCGAATCAAAGGTGCGTGTCATAGGCGTGCGCTTTCTAACATGTACGAGTATATAAAAGAAATAGTAAGTTGTAAATTTATAAAATGTGGTGGCACACTTACCGTGTAAAACGTTTTCCATGAAGTTACAAAGTGGATAATAACAGTTAAATTCAGTTAAATATTTACAACATTGGCTATGCTTCCGCAGTTGTTTCAGCAAACCGGATGCGGAGTGGGGAAAATGTGTTTATATTCAGAAAATAAGCGTTCTATATTTAGTGACGTTATATTATTTTATTCATTTTATATAATATTTTGCTGTGTACATCTTGAATATTTCGCCGATCTAATAGTATATTCTTCAGACGTATATATTTTGTTGAAAGCTTTGTATTGTTTCCAATCAAATTAATCATATGCTACCATTCCCATCATATTTGGCACCTATGGCGCACATTATCTTCTTCTACTAGAATTACCCTGTCATCAGTAAAAAAGTTAAATTATGTGTTGTTACTCTTTCTACTTTAACTCTCATTTCGTTAATTAAGTTGTGTCCATTACACTGTTATAATACATATGTCCTCATATCATCGTCCAGTGGGGTTTCTCGAGGGTCAGTGCTCGGTCCACTGTTATTTAGATATAGAAGATTTTTATCTTTGACGATTTTCCTTTGTTTTCTATATACTAATGGTTTGAATATATTTTTAAAGTTTCCCAATATACATTTTTTAATAAAATTGAAAAAACACGACAGCGCTGTCCTAGGTCTCTGTCGACCAAATATATTCATTGCACTATTTTCGATTTTACGAATTTAACAAAGGGAATAGATCGAAAGAAATATTGTGACATTTAATACTTTTATCAAATATGAAATTGAATCATGATCATTTACTAGTGGTAATTTTCTATAATTTCACGTACGAAATAAGCTAGCAAAAATTCTTCTGTATGATAATTTGCTATATTACAAGCTGTACATTTCCGTAGAAACTATATCTATTTTTGACTTTAGAAAAATCTGTAATCTATAATTCCATCTTCGTCTTGGAAGTAATCAGTATACTTGTCCATTCTTTTCTGTCTTTTATTAATTTTCTTTAATCTTGACTTTCGTTGCGTTTAAAGTTTTTATGCTATTATTACGAGGTAAACTAGAAAAGCTTCCTACCTAACAATGTACAAAAGACTTACGACTTTTTTAATACTTTTATTTTTCAACGTAATCTGCCTTAACTTTAATGCACTTAGGCCATCTGTTCTGTAATTTTATTCCCTCGGAAAAAACAATTTCTGTTGATCTCCAAAATAGGCATTAATCTCCTCTTTCAATTAGTTATCGTTTGTAGAGTGACGTTTTCTGAAGTGCGTTTTCGAATTTCTAAATAAAGAGACGTTGGACGGAGTCAAATGACGAGTACCATATACGATGGGTAGTCGAGCAATGGTTTCTCTGTGAATTCGCTCATTGTCATGAAGAAGGAGGATTTCTTTGTACCGCAAATTTAGACGCTTTTGGACAATAGCCATACTTATTACTGTAGATACAAGTGTTGCTATTGTATCCTCTGGTAAGTGTTCAACAAGCACAAATCCTGTTAGGCCCCAAAAGACGTGTGTTGATAAATATGATGGAGTCTCATTTTCGTACACTAAAATCATTAGTTTATGGATGATAGATCAATATTATTGTTATTGTTTACAAATGTATATACACATAAGTATAATTATTTTAAGACAGTTCTGTTTCTTTATCCAGGTGTGTCACTATGATTAATTATCTGCTAATGATGACAACTTAGTTGTCGAAATACGTATATAAATTACGAATATTGTTATGGTAAGGAGTTTTATTTACCTTTTTTTGATTAATTCAATTGACCACAGTCTCTATTAAAATTTATCAAATATTTAATGATATTGCAATGCTCTAATTTCAAGAAATTCAATTTTTGTTGCGTAACACTTTATAAAGCACAAAATAATAAATAAATTGAAGTTGAATTTGACAAATAAGTAGAAAAATATCACTGCTGATTGTTTTTAGGCAACACCCAATTAATTGTTTTTATCATGGCCAGGTAGATTTTTTTCTAGTTTCCTCGCAGTTTATACTCAAATATGCAAGAAGAAATATCAGACGATTTCAGGCGTGTACTTGTCCAAACACTTTGGATACCCACATCTTTTTATGCCATAGAAGTTTATGTTCTCGAATGTTCATAGACTTGGTTAATCTGTATTTTAGAGTCACCCTCTGATAATTGGGTTTCTATTATAAATCTAGACATTTGAAATTGACTTCTGTATTTTATAAAATTATTTTTTATAAAGTTTGAGTACATCTAAACATATGTAGACCGGAACAGTTTTAAAAAGATCAACAAAGAAAGTTTTTTAGTAATATTTTAAAACTTACAACTTCTCGTGATTCCAGACGAAGTTTTTCTACGACTTCATGTATGATGAAAAGACATTTCACCTTAACACTTTCGATCTCTATCTTACCAATTATAGTACACCTAGGTACTTTCTTAAAATAAGTACGTCTACCTAATGATCATTGTGTGTTTACTGCCACACCACTACAACCACCATTAATATCGTAAAATGTAATTAAATTTAGGTGGTCGTTTTCCGACAGAGAATTTACGTTTATTTCTTCGAGAAGTTATTCGTGTATTCACTGCGAGCGTCCTAATTTCGAGGTTAACGAATTGCTTTGCGAGAGTGTATTACAACTTTTACTTGTTTCAAATAAACGATGTGACGACGCTAAAAGCAAGCAGAATGCTTAACAACAACAACAGAACACGTTTCTGTTGCTAGAGAAAATAAATATTCACTTCGTTCCGAGAGAGATCTTATATGAGCAACAGTTTATATCGAATTTATTCAAATTATTTGAAAATAGTGGAGAGTAAATTGAAAAATTACCCAATATAACCCAGACTTTATAATAGTTGGAAAACAGTTACTTTCACTTTCTTAATTGTTAATATTTAAGTATAAATATTTGTTCACAGAAGAGAATTTAAACATATTTTATTTTAACTGTTGAATATAGCTTCTTATATAATAAAGGATATTTCAAATTGTGCGGTTTTTTAAGAATAAATAAAATATAGATGGCATTTAAAAAGTGTGATGTATGACATTTATAAAAATGGCTTCGTACATGGTACAACAACGCGTTCAAATTGTTGAATTATTTTATGAAAATCAGCGTTCTGCGAAAAGAGTTTTTAGAAAATTAAGAGAATTTTATGGTTTACATAATCGTCAATCTGAAAGCACTATTGGTCGAATTATTAAAAAATTTCAACAGAGCGGTTCCGTGGAAGATCAAAATAATGAAAAATACAGTCGTAGTGGTCGTTCACAAGAAAATATTGATTTGGTTCGTGAAAGTATTGTTGAAGATCCTGAAATGTCCATTAGATCAACAAAGAAGACGACGTTCACAACAACTTGGACTTAGTCAATTAACGACATGGCGTATTTTACACAAGGATTTAGCTCTGAAGGCATATAAGGTTCAAATAACACAGGAACTGAAGCTATTAGATCATTTAAAATGTCGTTCATTTGTCAATTTCATCAATGAACAACCATCTGATTTTTCTCAAAAATAATGTTTTACGATGAGGCACATTTTGAACTTGGTGGCTACGTTAATAAACAAAACTGCCGTACCTGGGGCGAGGAAAATCAACAAATTATTCATGAGAAACCTATGCATCTTTAACGAATTATTGTTTGGTGCGTATTATGGTCAGGTGGTGTAATTGGACGTTACTTCTTTGAAAATGCTGCTGGTGAAGCTGTAACTGTCAATAGTGATCGATATCGTCGGATATAACCGAATTCTTGTGACCCGAATTAATGAATATTGATCTAGAGGATATGTGTTTTCAGCAGGATGGCGTTACACCTCACTTTGCACACGAATCAATTGATTTATTGAGGGAAGAATTTCCTGGACGTGTAATCTCAAGAAACGATGATGTTAATTGGCCGCCAAGATTTGTGATTTGACACCGTTAGACTATTTTCTTGGGGGTTATATGAAAAGTCAGGTTTATGAAAACAATCCACAATCCATTCCTGCTTTGAAAGATGAAATTATTCATGTCATTGGTGAAATAGAGCCTCAATTATATTAAAATGTCGTTGAAAATTTTACCAAAAGAGTGGACGTCTGTGGAGCTGCAATATGAGGCCGTTTGGTAGATATCATTTTTCGCATATAAATGTCATAACTGACACTTCAATTACCAATAAAAAGTTTTTGAAAGTGAATGCAAATTATGTGTTTTATTTATTTTTTAAGAAAACCGCGGAATTTGAAACACCCTTTACATTTGTTTTATTCACAATAGTTTCCATATTGCTTAAAACAATTCGCGAATATTCTTTAATAATAATATAACATCTACAAATATTTCTAGTTTCAACCTTTTCAAGAACACAGGCGTATATTAATATGTTTACGCATGCGTTAAAGCCATTGTCGAAGAGCGATTTAACACGCTCCTTAGTCAATGTCCAAAAGTTCATAATTGTGATTGGTGGAATATATTTGCAATTTTGTCACTTGAAATAGAAACACATCACAATCTATAAGATATAGAAGCTTGGTTGGTAATACGTTAATTGGAAAGTGGAAGAGCACAACAAAGTGTTGCTGAAGTGTGTAGAGTGAGCTAAAGCATAATTTTCAGACTTTGGAAACTATCTCAATAATTAAATTTAGCCCATTCTACCATTCGCAATGTTTAAAAAAATACATTTGCATCTATAAAAAATGCAGTTGTTCCAAGAACTATTTAGTATCTTCGGATTATTTAGAAGAGTTTGTTATTTCTAATAGTTCGAAAATATTAATGCTGGTGATTTTGTTCCAAATGCCTTTTAAGTTTATTTTATAGCATTGACTGACTTTCCACCGTTGTGCCACATACTACCCATTTCGCTGCAGACAATTTTTTTCTTCAATCCAAGTGAAAACAAAGCTTAAATACTCGTCGTTTTGTTCCCAGTATTTGCAGAACATCTAGCTGATGGAGCTGGTTCTGGAACAGAAACGGTTAATAGGCGTTGACTCTGTTTTGTATGGGGCATCATCGTATTTCGTTTTTAAATTAGGAATTTATTCATAGTCACTGTTACGACTTCCGAATTCGTCAGATAGTGCAATGGTTCTAGTTTAATTCATATGAAAAATGAACAATTCTACTTAAAAATGCATTTGTCCAATTTAACAAAGATATTGCGCATGTAATTTGTTATCATCGCTGCGTTTTTAGCTTCACTCGTTATCTCTAAACTATCCAGCAAGGGAAGTTAGAATTTCCAGAAAGTTTTGAGGCGTTCTAAATTTAGAAAATTCGCCTCGAATGGTAATCGAACATTCCAGACTCAAGTGAAATTTTCTAATTTCCTATGCGTAATAATAGAGAGTTACAATGGAGCTAGAGCTACAACGAAAATAAATTATAAATTGTGTGGCACACCTAGCGCACTTTGGCTACACAGTCACGTATCGCGACACACCGGGTGAGAACCTCTGGAATAATTTATGTGTTTATACTTCGACTATTTCAATGGCAAAAATTCACGAACTGCTTTGAATCGGTTGCCAAAAATCTGGGTCGAATAAGGAGGTAATTCCCGAAACTCACTGAAACCTACACATATTTCGAACAGTTTAATAAAGCTTACTTTTCTAAAGGAATGAAAAGACTTGGCAAAAAATTATTTTATTTTTCAACTTATTCTCATTGTAACTCATTAGACTTAATCTTCTAATGTGTGTGTATGTGTGTGTGTGTGTGTGTGTGTGTGTGTGTTATGTATGTGAAATATCGGTGGATAAAATGTAACGAGTTTCAAGGAGAATAAGTTGAAAAATAAAACAATTTTTTGCCAAAAACTTATATCTGATCCTCCTCCTATTAGACACTTATTATACAAAGTTTTCAGAAATCTCGAATATGTAAATATTTTGTAATGCGAAATGTATGTGACTTGTAGATAATAAGGAAGTATAAATTCTTAATAAGTACCTTTAAAATATCGAATACCAATTGATTAATATGTTCCACATATCCACATATTTTTTCTTAAGTGCTAATTTTAACTTCGCACAATGAAGAGAGTTTGCTCGCTGAACCATTATACTCTAATTGGACAGTTTTCGATGTTTCCGGGTGTACACCGGAGTATTAATCGTTAAATAAACAGGAAACAGGTGAATGAACCATTTTATTCTGCTCTGTGTATAATTTTCTCGAATCACTGAGGCGTTCGACCGAATAAACAATTTTGTCAAAATATTACAATAAGAGCTAATAAGGTTGATTAAAATTAAATAATATCTAAAATAAAATTAATGATGTATTAAGTACTTAAATATTAATATAAATTAAAAATTATTTAATTTAAACTTGTGGCAAAATAAAGAAATAACCGAATTGTTTGACTTACATAGTTTTTCATATATTGAACTATTTATTAACAGAAAATAGAAAATTTACCGACTCTCCACATTTCGATGCTTAACATTGGTGTCCCAGTTACTACAAGACATAGAGTAAGGGTTAAATGTTTTACGGAAATCAAATATTATACAAAATTCAAATACTAGCGGCAGATCTTTTCCAAATTCACTCTGATTTTTTTATATTTTAAGATAATTTGATAAAACATTTGCCGATTTCAATTTTCCTCACTAATTCGCTAATAATGGATGTTTTTCAAGCTGCATGAGAACTATCGATATCGATAGCTATGGTTTGACAGCTGATAATTTCAAACTGTGTTGACATTTTTGTTCAGTAAGGTTTGGCAAGTCATCATGAATCGTTTAACGCCAGAACGACGCTTCCAAATTATGAAAATTTACTTTGAAAAAATAAATCTGTTCATAGAGCACTTCCTCCATTTTACGGTCAACATAATCGGCATAGTGAGCAAGAAATTCGTGCACTTATTGATCGTTTTCGCACTAATTTTCCTCTTCTCGATTCAAAACCATCAACAAGACAAAGAAATGTGCGTACCGAAGAGTATATTGCTGCTGTAGCGTGAAGTATTGAAGAAGACGCCGAAATGTCGATTCGTCTTCGTTCTCAACTTGTTAGCCTTTGTCCTTCGACTACGTGGAAAATTTTACGTAAGGATCTTGTCTTACTTCTTGCTGATTGGGCTCATTTAAAATTGGCTGAAGATGAGCATTTTTATCAAAGAATTATGTTTAGCAATGAAGCTCATTTCTGGTTAAATGGCTACGTCAATAAACAAAATTGTCGTATTTGGAGCGAAGACAATCCTCAAGCCGTTAACGAATCATCATTACATCCATTAAAATTTTGGTGCGGTTTACACGCCGGCGACATTATCGGTTTTTATTTCTTTCGAATTGAGGAAGGAGCTGCTGTTACGGTCAATGGCGAGCGATATCGAGCCATGCTGACGGAATTTTTGTTTCCAAAAAGTAATCAGCTAAACATCGACGACATTTGGTTCCAACAAGATGGTACAACTTGCCATACAGCGCGCTTAACAATCTATTTATTGCAAAATCAATTCGGTGACAACTTTATTTCCAGAAGTGGTCCTGTTCACTGGAACCCTCGTTCGTGCGATTTAAAGCCTTTGGATTACTTTTTATGGGACTATGTTGAGTCATTGATTTATGCCGACAAACCAGCAACTCTTGAAGCATCGGAGGCCAATATTCAAGCCACTATTGACGTCATACGGCCAGATTTATTGGAAAAAGTAGTCAAAAATTGGACTGATCGAATAGACCATGTAACTAGTAGCCCCGGCGGACATATGCCGCAAATCGTATTTAAAAAAATAAATGCTATGAAATTATCTAGTAGATTATAATAAAAGAATTTTCATTCCAACAATATTTCTGTCTTGTATTATCATTTAAAGTTCTCAAGCTCTTAATAAAACTCCGTTTACCTGCTTCTAAAGTTTTACACTTTTGAAACATTTTTTTTCAAAACAAATTTTGTCTATGTAAACTGAAAGACGGATTATTATTTATTTTCCAAGTTATTAGCATTATGTTTTATTTTCCATAGGCAATTATATTTGATTTTTGGCTAGTTTGATAGTTAGTAGAAAGAGCATTTCAATGATGCACAACATACCTGAAAAATTTTATTTGCATGCATGATATTAATAAAGAAATAATGACAAATGAAAGCAAAATAATATGCCAAGTAATATTGTAAAGTAATAAAAAGATACTGACGTTTAATTTCACATTAACATAAAACAGAATTCCCAATAAAATTAGTAAGCCATTGAATTAAATGTCAGTATAAAACAAAATGATAAACTCTCAAAGAGCAATCAGTGTTACAGAGTTTAGTTAATTAAAACCTCGTGTCTTAAGATTGTAAAACTTTAGGAGTTGTCACATTAGACGTTATCGAATTATTGAGGAAAATTGGAATAGAAAATTTTGTTAATAATTATATATAAATATATAATTAATGAAAATTAGTATTTTCTGCTGTGCCGCCGTTAACTACAGTCACAGAAATTAATTAAAAATTGAAATTAATTGAAAATACTAATTTTTATTAATTTCCCATCTTCAAGAGCTGAATTGCATATATATTTATATATAACTATTAATATCAAGACCAGGTTACGCTGTATAACTATTGTTTCCATAATGTATATATTTGTATACAATATATATAAAATTTGAACCAAAAATGATTGAAAATTTAGTAACATCTGGAGAAACTACAAATAAACTAGGAAAGTTTTGAAAAGTTTGTCAAAGCACATATATATATATATATATATATATATATATATATATATACGCGTTATTGAAACTATATATAGGCTGCCTATTAAATGTGTGGCAAAAATTCAATGCGTTTATTCAAGACGCTTTGCTGCGAAGATCAGAGCGATAAAAGTTTTCGAAAAGAAAACGGTACTTTATTATTTACTATTACATGTAAGGATTCTTCATCTACACAAACTGCTAAAAATGACCACAACTAGCTACGATGTATGCATTCAAACTTCTCCTCATTAATTGTCGAACTCTTTTAAGAACACTAAGCGTGTCTTCCGTTTCATTACAACCTTTAATCATTCTATTTTTCAAATTTTCATTTTCCACTGATATAGTATACACAAATATCCCAGATGGCTTCATAGGAAAAAATCCAAGAGTCCACCTCGACCCATTCAGCGGTCTCCATATGTTGTGTTCAAAAACTCACGAATAACCAGACCAACATATCAGAGAGAAGCAATCTAGTGGGCGATTTTGAAGAAGCAGTTGGAAGAAAAAATTACTGCGACAATTACCCAGTGAAACCCAGGGAAACATAGTGTCGTTCATAAAATAATATTTTTGGTTCAAATTTTAAAATTTAACTATGTCGAACACTCTTTCTTTTTGATTCTATGATGAAAATTCTTCGTAGAAGACTACTCTTTTGAAATTTGCACATGTTCTGGAAAGAACATAGAGATTATGCCTTATTCAGCATTTATTACAAATCTTACTGCGAAAAATGCTATCGATTCAATTCTGCCGTTTTTTTAATGTCACCACCTAATTTTATATGGAGGTATATACTTACTCTTTGCTTCTAGTATGATCTGCATAATTGGATTGATCCATCTTTTGTAATTTTACCTAACTATGTAACTTCCGAAACTAAGTTTAAATTTGACGGTCTTCTTGCTACGTAGTGTCACGTTTTTACTAAATTTGTCTCTTACAGATGTTCTATATTCATCGCAAATAATCTTGAAGATATTACAAAGGGTACTGCAAAAGTTTTCCAATGTAACACAACCGATAGTTTCACCTTGTGATAAGTCAAATAGGTTCAGACGTATTCAAGTCTACATTGCAGCAGTTCAGTTCCTCTGTATTAATTGCTTCCGAACTTGGCAGTATAACATGCTGCTATGTGCCTTAGTTAAACGACAGAATACCGGAAAATTTTACTCGGCAAATTTGTCCGCAGTTATTAGTGTTGTTCAAAGTTCTCGAAGCCTTAAAAAACATTCGTCCTCGTTCGATACCAGGCATCTTGTTTTACTACAATGATAACGCTCAGGCCAATTGCTTCTGCATCTGCATTCGATGATTTTGAAAAATAGCCTAGTGCAAAATTTTTGCACAGTTCTTTGTACATATTTCCTTATGTGATAGGAAAGGTATTAGTATTCTCAAATCTTTCGAGAATTATTCGGATTACATTCTACAGCTCTCAGTTTTTTCTTTTGCAGAAGAGTAAATGCAATTCAAAAATATGTTATTAAACTTTGCTTAAAAATTATGGCATAATTGAAAGCAAATAACGATAATGTAATACTTGAGTTCAAAATAATTAACTATTAACGATAAATAAAGAATTATATTTTTTAAGTATTTTAATAGCTATTTTTAAACTTCATTAAAAGATATCAAGTGCTTTCTCAAATATGTAGTTTATAATGAAAAGTTGGAGGATATACTAAAAGTATAGATCATGAACGTAAAATGCAGGCACATCCCTTAACCTAGGTAATAATGCCAAAGAGGTCGCCACTTAGTCTACTATACGTACTAAAGTTGTAATTTAGTTTGAGGATGGTAATATTTGTCGAAACTTGTTACTAAATTGTAAATAAAGTGGTACTTTACAAAGTATAACTAATTGTAAGTGCTGCTTTTAGTATATATAAATATATGTGTAATATTAAAGCCACTAAATTGCTGCTTGTAGTGTAAATTATTGCAATATTGAAAATATAGACATCCGACTGAAAAGAACTTTCTACTTTGACAATTAACGAGCTGTAAATCAAACGTCAATTTAAGCAATGGTTTTTTAAGAAACTCTTGTTTTTATAAATTGTTCTAATACAAAATCCGGAGTCTGGTTCTCGTAATAATACATGGATCAATAAGTCCCGAGACTAACAATGAAAACAACATTTTTTTTGCAAAATTTTTTTTTATTCATCAACACAATCACCTTTTAGGGTGATACAATGGTTCCAACGCTTTTCCAATTTTTCAATACCATGTTTATAAAAAAATTTATCTTTCGCTTCAAAATAAGCTTCAGTTTCAGCGATGACCTCCTCATTTGAGCCAAATCTTTTTCCCTGGAGCATTTTTTTAAGATCAGCAAAGAGCCAGTAGTCACTGGGGGCTAAATCTGGCGAATATGGGGGGTGGGGAAGCAGATCAAAACCCAATTCGTTCAATTTTGCCATTGTTTTCATCGACTTGTGGCAGGGTGCATTGTCTTGGTGAAAAAGGATTTTTTTTCTCTGCATGTACGGTCGTTTTTTTGCGATTTCCTCCTTCAAACGCACCAGTAAGTCAATATAATAATCACTGTTGATCGATTTACCTTTTTCGAGGTAGTCAATGAAAATCACGCCATGTGTATCCCAAAAAACTGACGCCAGGACTTTGCCAGCTGACTGCTGCGTTTTCGGACGTTTCGGACGGCTGTGCGCCACTCAGATGACTGCCGCTTCGTCTCTGGAGTGTAGTGATGGATCCGTGTTTCGTCCATGGTCACGTAACGACGCTAGAAATCTTTTTTGTTGCGAGTAAATAGCGATAAACAGCTTTCTGAATCATCGACTCGTTGCTGTTTTTGTTCCATCGAAAGCAATCGCGGCACCCACTTGGAAAAAACCTTTTTCATGCTCAATTTTTCATGAAGGATAGTAAATACACTTCCATATGATATCTGTGTCATCTCAGCAATCTCACGGAGCTTCACTTTACGATCTTTCATTATAATTTTTGTCACTTCACTCACATTTTCCGGTGTAACGGCTTCCACAGGTCTACCCGAGCGTTCCGCGTCATTTGTGTCGGTACGACCACGTTTAAACTCGGCAAACCACCGACAAATCGTTGCTTTTGATGGAAAAGAGTCCGGGTAACATTTTTCAATCCATTGTTTTGCTTGCGTGGTGTTTTTACCCATTAAAAAACAATGTTTTATCAGAACACGAAACTCGGTTTTTTCCATTGTTTAAACAAACTACAAAACGACTTTACTCCAACCTCGATAACTCAGCTGTTTCTGGTCCGATCGACTTAAAATTTTGACACGTTTCAAGCAAAGGTTAGTACTCTAGAAAGACGTGGTTACTGGTTTACTACGAGCGCCATCTATGGGTTAGTCTCGGGACTTATTGATCCATGTGTTAATAATGCTGAGAGATTATATTATTACTAAATAAAATAAAATATAGATTTAAAAGTTGCTCTAATATATTTCTTTAATTTGTACGGTAGATGGTTATTAGAAAGGCATTTAAAAACTTTTTTTATTTAAAAAAGATGTCATTTGAAATTAAGTTGAAAGACAATGGAAAGAAAGTATATGTGTTATACAATTGAAATAGGAACATTTTCTTTCTTTGTATAAAGTATCGATAATATGAAAGATAAGAGATTAAAGCATAAAGGTGACCTTGGGC
The DNA here is from genome assembly GCA_031893035.1 of Dermolepida albohirtum. Lineage (NCBI taxonomy): Eukaryota > Metazoa > Arthropoda > Insecta > Coleoptera > Scarabaeidae > Dermolepida > Dermolepida albohirtum. The sequence continues at coordinate 220,717 of JAVIWB010005124.1, forward strand.
AGAGCACATGACTAGAAGAAAATCGGTTAAAATAATCAGGAAGATAACACTGTGGATTTCATTATGCCTCAGGAGCAGAGGAAGATCGAAGAAATTATAAAAGATATAGGGAAGATGGAGAGTAACAGACTCGAAGTCAAGTGGAAGAAAATAAATCAGGCCAATAGAACTCACAACAGACGTTATGAACAAAAATAGAAATATTTAAATTAATGTGAGGGTGCGGGAAGAGCTACATTGGAAAAAAACAGAAAGATCGATTGAATAAAGAGTTAAGGAACATCAGAGAAGTACACAAAAAAAAAAGAAATGAATAATCGACAGTTGTTGAAGATGTTCACAAAAACGAATCTAAAGTAAAATTAGAAGAAACAAAAGTAGTAGCTACTACAAAGAACTACCATCGAAGCGTCATTAGAGCAGTTGTCGAGATAGCAAATTATTCAAACATCAACCGTAAGGAGGGCTATAGACCCAGCTAGATCTGGACAAACGTGCCACTAGAATTCGTAACGAACAATGGAGCAATTGACTCACGGGTGAACCAACAATCAAAAGAATCAAGAGTCGAGACAGAAAAATATTCAAACATCAACCGTAAGGAGGGCTATAGACTCAGCTACATTTGGACAAACCTGCCACGAGAATTCGTAACGAACAATGGAGCAACTGATTCACGGGTAAATCAACAATCAAAAGAATCCTAAAAGTTTAAAGCTAGCAATGTGGATAATGAAACGTTAATGGAAATTACAACAGGCGACAGAATGTTGTTTATAAAATTCTATCAGAGTGAGTCATTTAAAAGCGAGATTTAAGCATAAGTCAAAATATTATAGTTTTTAATGGAAGATAGTCCAAGTTGAACTTTAAGAAGACTTGCAAATAGATTGAGTGTTAACCATATTTGAGTATTAGAGTCATTAATGTTACATGCATAGTTAAAAAGTTTGACTAACTCCTGAACACTTTCATAGAACAAACTAGATCAATTAAATAGAGAATAAATGTAGAGAATTATAAAAAATACTTCTATTATTAGATAAACACGAAACTCCAAAGATATGTTCTTATGTCTTTCCGGCATCAGTGAAAAGTGCCATTAACGATTCAGTGAAGTACCTATAATGTAATTGATTATCGTTTCATTTTATGGTGAAATCATAACGACAAATTGAAACTACGAGTTTCCAGTTTCAATAAACAGGCACAGATGTACTACTTAATGATGATGGAAGATTCCTATATTTCTTTAAGTATCTGAACATTTTGTTCAACATTTCACATGCATTAGCGCAATTTGTTTATTGATTCGCACTAATTAAAAAACTTTTACTAATGTACACCTTCATTAATTATTGAGTTAATTGAAAAGTTCGCGCGGGTTTTTTGGGCAGCATTCTTTTAATAATAATTACTTTAATGTATTACATATTGGTTATTTTCATCAATGACATATTTTTGGTAGCTTCACGTTTCCATCCTATAAGTCTTTGATTTTTTCCATAAGAAAGCGATTCAAGTCGTTTTACAGAAATGTCAATATAACAAAATTCACACAATTAAGGGAGTTCTGCAACTACTGATATAAATTTTAGTTAACTAATTCAAATTCGGTCAAATCATTTTTAAAGACCTTGGAAAGACATGTAGTCTTGCGTTGTCGTCTTAAAACACTATTCCTTTCCGATTTGCTGTTTCTGGAACCTTCTTGATTATTTCTCTTCAATTTTTCTAAGAACAATATTTGCTTAATATATGCTTTTGTCGTATGGTTCTCGCTCAAAATATAAAACAAAGTATAACTTTAAGTGGATAAGTATTTGAAGTTGATAATGTGGTTCACCAGCTGTGTTCCAGAGTTATTTTCATTCGTCATCATTATAACTAATATATTTCACCAATCGCTTCAGGAATGGATTGTGTCCATGGGGTTTGTATAGTTAATTATAAATATATTTGATTTTTTCGGGCAGCTCGTGTGAAAACCAAATATCGTGTCTTTTCATCATACTAAGCTTACGTAGAGGCACTAAAATTATCGATTTTCTTTTATTAGTCTTTTTGCAATTTTTAGTTCCGGATCAACTATTAATTATTTGCTTAACATCTGTAAAAGCTAGTCGACAAGAACGAAGAACATCTTTGTTATCTGTTTCCCTCAAACGAAATTTATGAACCACATATTTAACATGCACGCTCGCTTACGGCATCTCCTATTTGCGCAGCAGATATTTTTCTTTTAGTCTCACTTACCTTTTCGTAAATGAAGCAATGTTGCAAAAAAGCGTTCCTTCTTTCGGTTTAATTCGAATTGTCGTTTGGGTTGTTTTCATTCTTTGTGGAATTTAAGTATTCCGACATTTCAGCAGTTACTTTACTATTGCCTTCGGGTTAGTCCTGATAAGAACTGATGATTCTTGAAACTCATCACTGTAGCTGATAATTCGTCTGGCTTGTATGCGTCTCCGCAATTTTCTAATTGCTTTAAATTATCCTGTGTGAGGTTTGATCGCGGCCTCAATATTCCGAATATTTTTAGTACAGGAAGCGGATGGTTTTAGTACAAAGGCGGGGGCTCTCAGGATCGCAAGCTTATATCATATCGTTTCTGTATCAGCCATGCTGGTGTTTGCTGGAGCGACTTCTATCGATCTACTGGTTCAGGAAAGGAAGGGAGTCTATCAAATCCGAGAAGAAGTTGGACGTAACATCACGGATTGGATAGACCGCGATCACGCTTGGGTAAACTACTACCTTACATAGTTCCTCAACGGACACGGGTTCTTCAATACAAACTTGGCCAGAATGGGAAGGCAGCTTGCCAATATCAGCACTGAAAAAGACGATGCTTGATACACCTTCGAGTGTGAGAGGTGAACCGAGTACAGACACGTGCCTTTGAAGCTGAACAACATTGTGCAGATAATGTTGTCTTGAAACCGAAAGTGAAACCGATGCAACGGTGGTAGCCAATTAAATGCCATCCTGAAGTAATGTAAACAGCGGTTCCGGGATAGAGTTTTCACCTTGTCAAAGTGAGGTTTTTAGTGGATGCAAGCGCCATACAGCGGAAAATTTAGTGCCTTTGTTGAGTGCGTTAGGCATTTTCCTCACTAAAATTAAAAAAAAAACTTATGCGCAACCAAATTTAAGAAATTTTATCATTAATATTTTATTTTAATATTTCGATTTCGTTTTGTTAAGTACTTTGTTGATAATAACTTTGTTGCTTCTAGTTTTATGAATTTATCAAATCTTTATGCCACAGATGCAGTGCAAATGGACGAATATTTGTGCGCTTAATTATATTTTTATATTAATCAAAGGTAAATAAAACTCTCCTCCATAATAATGTTCGTATTCTGTATAGGCATTTCAACAGCAAAGTTGTCATCATCAGCAAATAATTAATCACAGTGTCGCATCTGGATTCGCGGTAAAAATCGCCGAGAAATAAATCCGTGCCAAACATTCACGTTGTGACATAATAAAATTATTGCGGAAATGGGTTTTATTTACCTTTTTCTGATTAATTCAATCAATCACTGTTTCCATTACAATTTACATGCATTTTTATATATTTAGTATACATTTAATTCTTATAAAGGAATTAATTATTAGAGAAATGTCAAATGATACTATTTCAAAATAAACTTCTTGAGAAATATGGGCGTGTATCATGCTTAGGAAAGAATCGTTAATTAATCTTTGTCACAGTGGCGGCTCGTGAGTATTTGACATGGTGAGGCAGATAGAATAATAAATATTCAAAATTGTTTACAATTGATTAATAAACTCTATATACCTACTACATATAAAAACAGTTTATATATATATAGGGCTTCCAGTACAAACCGGGCTGCCAGACGTGAACTGAGCCCTATATCGCGCCCCATTCGATTTTTAAGGGAAAACGAAGTTTCAAAGCAAACCCTTGTGAAACGAAAATAAATATTCTAAAAAGTCAAACAAATTCTAAAAACATTAATCCAAAATAAGAACTCAATCTTCTAGGATTTAAAAATAAAAAATAAATACATTCCTATTATAATATAAAATTTAATAATATAACAAATATATACATATATATGTATATATATATAAATCAACAACAATCCAATAACAAAATTTCAAAATTACATGCAAAATGAAAATATTTTAAAATACAGAAAATTACCTTTATTGGCATTGCACGTAGAACTACATTTAATAGATTTTACTTCTTGTATAGCAAAGGTATCCTCCGGTTTTTTGTGTTAGCAAAATAATCAATTACATCATTATAAAATCGTTCATCTCTCGTCATCGTTTTAACCAATTCCTTTTCGATTGCAATTAGTGCACAGTTACTAAGTCTTTGTTGTCCAATTGTATTTCTAACATACGATTTTATACATTTCAATGTGGAAAAACTTCGCTCAACGGACGCGGAAGTTACCGATATGGTAACTACTATACTTAGCAATTTAAAAAGTTCTGGCATACAGATGGCTAACTTTTGTTCGTGCATAAATCTTAACATTTCACATGGTGTTTTAGAATTACCAAGGAGTTGCATGTCACTATAAATAACAGCTAATTCATTTTTTAATTGAATTTGATCAAAAAATTTATATTGTTCAAACAAATTATTTAAGAGACTCTGAGGAAATGCCTTCGAATATTCTTCAAATTTACTTTCTGTTAATAAATCAAAAAAAGCAAGTTTTTCTAAATCAATAAATCTAATTTCAATTTGACTAATAAACGTATCTAGAATTTCGAAAAATAATTTTCTATAATTTTGTTTAGTATCTGGAACGTCATCAATTCTACGCCTTTTATGTGCAACAGATTCGTCAGACATCGAATTTTCGTATACAGTACTGAAATATGTATCACACTCCCGAAATTCTCTAAACTTATCAAGCAAAAAACGTAATTATTATTATTATTATTGAAATTTCTGTTAGACTTACCGTGTATTGTAAGAGATTTTGATAAACCAGGGTTTGGTCTTGGAAGGTTTTTGACATATAATTGATCTTCTACCGATAGAACAACGAACGTATTTCTTATTAAAAAATCTACAATGTCTTGTGTATTTCTTACATTTTCTAAATCCATATTCACAATTTTTAAATCACTGAAAATATCACTAAACAAATATTAAAATATTTAACCTAACTTTGTTATTCCCCCAAGCTGTAATTTGCGATTCGGGCCGAGAATGTCAGCCTCGAGTATATTCGGTAGTTCGGCGATTGTGATTCGATGAGAGGCTCAGTTCAAATTGGCTTCAGACTAAATAATACATACATACATACATTGATATCTAAAGAATATCTACTTGAAACAATAAAAATACTCCTGTTAAAACTTAAAACATATTATTTGCGTGGAGGAAATATTGAGAAACTGTACAAGAAGAATGTAAACCTTTAGACATCTTTATATCATTAAATAAATACTTAATTTATCCTATTAATAATGCTTTCTATATTATTAAAAAATTCAAAAATCTCACAATAAAGTTAGAAAAATCTATTAACTTTTTGAATATTTTTTCTTCTTTGTTATCTTAAATATGTAGCTAATACTTTACTGTAATTTCCATAGAAATTGAGAATTTTTTTGACTGCTGTAGTGCGTTATAAATTTTCAATGAGAGGCAATGAGTGGCCGGGCCTCAAATATTCGTGTTTAGTAGGGATATACATAGATCAAGCATGAAGTTGGTCGGGGCAAGTATACGCGCTCGTACATTCGCACGGAACTAAATTAAATTATAAATTTGTACTTTGCTTGTAATGCCGGTTTATTTAAAACTATTTTCTTATTGTTTATAAGATAAATTCTGAATAAAAGATGATAATTAATTTATAAAGAATTTTAAAAGTATACATATTATTCTTGTTATAATTCCAAGATTTAGATGGTGAGGCACTGCCTCACCTGCCTCACCTGACCAGCCGCCACTGCTTTGTCAAAAATGTAATCATAAACGTTCTATTGTATTTTATTGTCAATTGTATGCGTTTTTGCTTTTTTTATTATTAAATTTGTTGTTTCGGGCATATCGTCAAGGTGCACTAAACTACCTTGCAAGGTTTTCTCGTTCAACAATTCGCGGTGAAAGTGACTGAACTGACTCGGATATCATGACGTCAGGACATTTACACACACTTGGTTTCTAACGCCTTGTAAAAGCAGCTCTTTTACAGCTCCGATCTGCTTGTTAGACCACCGTCGTAGCTAGAAAACAGCAGCGGCGATGTAACTGTACAGGTATATATCGTTATTGCGAGGCGATTTGTTTTAAAAATAGACGCATTAAATATCACCATGACCTTCCGTAATACCCCTAGAGGTTACATGCAAACAGCCGAGGCAGAGTCGATTTTCAATATACTTAATGTTTGTTATGTTCTCGTCCATGATATACAGAAATGTACATACATACATATAAAGTGTAAATATTTTCAGAGATTCGCGATGTGTTGTTGTACTGGCACTTTGTTTATCAGCTTTTACGAGTTACCGACCTTGCGCGAGGTGATATTTTTAGTCAACTTTTGTCGCGATGCACTTTATCTACAATTATGTAGCGTTCAGTGTGGTTTAAATTAAATTGCAATTTAAATTATAACTTTGCGAAAAGCCAGTAATTATAATTGCTTTTCTTTAGTGATTAAAATTAAAATTTGGCTTGCTTTGCACATGATGCGTTTGTTTTATATACTGTGATTATTGTTCGTTGAATTTTTACACTTTCAAATTGCTTAGGTACACACCAATTATGTAAAAATAAATTATACGTTCGAGATGTTTCTTTCAAAATCAAGGATTCTATCTATTTTTACGTCAATACCTTCTAATAAAGCAAATTTCATTAAATATTGATTTGACAAATGCACAAACAATTTCTATCTACTCAACTGTTTTGAATATATTGCATTTCACTATCCTTACGACACCTTGAAAATATTCTGCAATTTATAATCGTACACGTGCTATTTTATCTAACTTCCCAAGTTGTTTTGAGCTTGTTTATTGTTATTGTATGTTTTAAGAAATTGGGTTAAAGGGAGTGACAAATAAATGATTTATTTCAAAAATTAACAAACTTTGAGTGGAAAGTTATACAGAATCTATCCTATTCATCGGATTATTATGTTTTCTTCGTTATGAAATAATCTAGATGGTAAAAGATTTGATTCAATGAATAATATTGAAAAATACTTGGACAACTTTCTCGATCACAAGTCTTAGTTTTTGCGATTGTGATAACTTCAACAAAATGGTCAATACGTATTTGTATGATCTTCTATTATGTTCTTTTTAATTGAAGTTATTTAAAATATTTTTATTTTTCATAATGAAAAAGAAGAAATAAAGAACTAAAACGAAGCAGGAACTTTGGTCGTTAGAAACTGATAATTATCTATTTGAGAAACAACTCAATTCAGCTCATTATTCCTTTATTAATATTATATTCATTCATATGCTTCTTTATTTCATTGGGCTATTATCAATAATTGATTAAAAATATAACGTCAGGGAATTTATTGCTAAAAACTGATCGCAGATTGACTTTCATTTAATTGTTTTTACAACTGACAAACTTTTACATACTCTTTATACGAGTAGTTGTATAAGAGAGAGCTTTGACAAGAAGTGAAGCTCGATAAGTAGCATCAGAATTTTCTCCTGTTATAATATTTTTGCAACCTAGTGAAATTTGGCAAAGCCCTATCATTTTATTTAAAAGTTATAGCAATCAGAATAAAGTGATTAAATGGAAAAATAGTAAAATGCACAAACTGATAACTTCTTGTGTAATTAAATATTTAATTTTTGAAGAATTGAAAGCGTCCGAAAATTCGGTTGATAAGCTATAGGAAACGGTACTCCGTCGAAAGCTGCAATTTATCTTTGAAAAATGAGTAATAAGTTTAATTGTTTTCAATTATCTAGAAATTAACATTAATCGTGAATGGTGAGCCTATCTACTGAACGCGTACATCACATTTTACCCGTAAAATTGGGCATTATTAAAAAAGTTAAAAAATGTGAACGCTAAGCAATCACTCGCTATTTAAGAAGAACCAACTTAACCTTTCGCTAAGATTTTCTACATTTGATGAGACTTGACTTCGTCACTATGTTCGTAAGTCCGGACGGTTGTCTTAATAATGAATATCATAGTATCCCTCAGAGCAAGGGAAGCTGAAAGATGTCCATCGGTGAGTAAGGGAATGGCTACGACTTTTTTTTCAATTTTTTGGCTTTTGTTATCGGAAGATAAATGAACATTTATCTCCTTATTTTGAATAACGTCTGCATTTAAATATATTGCAATGGGAATATTACAGAAAAAATTATTATCACCACTTTCAAAAAATCCTGAGCATTGGTATTTAAGCTATCATCTCTAGTTCTTATAATTATTCTAGGAGACAGATCATGTCAACATGTGTGCTTGTTTACCTGGTTTTATAATATTATTATATTATTATATATCAAGAAAGAAAACAGCAATCGGCACAAAAAAATTCAAAAACAGAAAGTTATTGAAGAACTAGTTTCCCGAATACAAAAATGTAATAATAATGTAATGTATAGAAATAGGAACTAATCTGACAAGACGTAATAAGACTTGTTGAACAAAATATATTATTTTTTTATTAGGCTCAATATTAAGAAAATCCGAGGATGGCTCGGCAACAAAGTTGCCTAATAAAGAAAACGCTAGTTTTGGGATAAAAAAATTGATTTTTAAAATTATTTCCTGTTAGCTCAAAACACTTCTTTCAACGATATTTCAAATTAGCAATGCCTTCATCGCATCCTCCTAGAGATAGCTATTTCGAGGACTTTCAATTATGGAAACAGTTGATAAATGCTAGGAGCAAAATCTGAGTATAAATCCTAATTTCTGAATTTTGGTCACAGCGGTTGTAGATCTACGAGAAGATGCGTTACTTTGCTCAAATTACCTTTTTTAATAAACGAGGGCGTTTTTCTTTGATGTTATGACTCAGTTGTTGCAACAAATTGGCGTAGTACTCGCCATTTATCGTTTATCCTTTTCGAGTAGTCGATGAAGATAACTATGAGAATTTTCTTGCTATAACTTTCTCTGCTGACAAAAGCATTTTTTTCTTCTTTGATGGCAAGAACTTTAGGGTGCCTAATTGACTGCTTCGACTGTTCTTTGGTTTTAGTAGTGTAATAATGGATCCATGGTTCATCGATGACACGGCACAAAAGTCCTTCGTTGAGTATTTTTTCGTTACCACCTCTTCGCTTGCAACTCTGTGCACACTGTTTGCTCTCTGCACTTTTATTCGATGGTCATCCATTACGATACGGTGAACTTTTCAATTATATCCATTGTTACGTGTTCACAACATCTTTATTAAATCAGCCGTATTTGTAAACGAACCGCGTATGCAAGCTTTAATTCCATATATTTACAATACTTTTCACCATTCTTTTTATATTTAAGTTTTTTTCTATACATCTCCATTGTTTAAAATATTACACGAGCCGTTCACTTTCTCGCACTATCAAACACAGATCAATTAACAAATCGCTCTCTACTGTCTTATTTAGCCCAATGAAGAATGGTGCTACATATTGGTTAAGAAGATTTGGCCGTCTTTGTATTGCATAGTTATCGGGCTATCCTCTTATCATAAATATATTTATATAATGTTTTGCATGATATTTACTATTAAGAAATATCAAATAAATAGTATATTTTTTATTTACTTTTACGATGACTTGTGGTATATAATTTTCTTTTATCGTATATATACTATATCATCATATTTGTTTTGCATGACAAATTTAAATAATGCTTTTGGATTAAGTAAATAATAATTTAGGTGATGTAATTTCGCAATCGAAGTTAATCAGTAATTACACACCACAAAATAAGCAAAATAGAACAAGTGAAAGTGATTAGGTCGACAACATAGTCACTAGCTATTGATTAGAACACGAAACGCAACAACAACTGCATTAATTATTGTTACAATTCTAATAATATATCATCCATAAGTTTCTTTTGTGGTCTTGAAGCACGTGAATTAGGAGGTCATCCAAGAAAACCGCTTCAAGATCAAATTACATACACTACTATTGATATGGTATTAATCATGTAGATTTCTTTCTCACGGAACTCGAGCAACAATTACAAATCAGATATGTACACATATATGTTTTTAAGTATATAATATTATCCAGAGAGCTCTTACTTCCTCTTTATTCTGTAATATTTATGAAAGTATGTGTGTTTTGTTCTGATGTATAATAAATATAAGTGTAAACAGTTACTTTTACAGCTAATTAAAACAAGAGCAGGTAGTAGGAAGATATGTTTTATGTTTAAAAGAAAACGGTGCATTATTTTCGAAGTGCGTTAAAAGAAGTGTACTTTAAGTAATCAACAGCGTTTTTATAATTATATGTGTACATAGAATGTATATTTCTAAGGAATTATTGCATTAAAATGAACAAAAATAAACCAAAGTAATAATACTCTTTTCTATATACAACAAAACGTCGAACATTTTCATAATAAATATTTTTATTATTTAATACATTACTAATATACCAGGGAGTACCCAAAAATAACCGAAATTTCTCTATGAAAACTTATATTTTGTTTTTTTTACAAAACAACCGTAACACCTTCAATATACTTTCTAATTTACTTTATACACTTGTCTAATCGATGATTTCATCGTTGCAAATATTGTTCGATCTCGTTCTTCTGTATGGCTGTGAGCTGCTATATCGTTTTTTTTCTTCATCTCTTTCACGTCGTTAATACGATATCCTTTTATGACTCTTTTCATTCGTGAAAACGAGAAAAAGTTGCACGGAGCAAGATAAGGAACGTAGGGATTGTGGGGTAAAGGACTGATAAGGAAGGCTATGTGAGTAGGTGCATTCCATTTCCCCCATCGGACCTCTTCTATTGCACATTGTTACACAGTCTTCTCAGAATTTCTACGCTCTTCACTTAAGTTCGACATTACAGAAAGCGACGAGCAGACGAAAATGTTTTATAAAAAGATGCACTGTAAGGCACAACCTTATTCGGCGAAAGAACGGACTGCACCGAACGCAGAACAATGTCACGTGTACTTAGCGGCAGAAATGTGCGCTAGATAAGCGCACATTTTTGCCGCTAAGGGTTATTTTTTGCTACTCTCTCGTATGTCTAAATTATAAAATATGCCTATAGATTGCAAAATGTAATATATATAAAAGGGCTCCACGAAGTATTAAACTCAAAAAAGTCTGTTGGTAAATAAAAATAAGAATATATAAGACAACAGAGACATGGATCTTGAACCAGAAAAATTATTATAAACTTATCATCCATAAAAGAAAAATACTATTGAGGATTTTTGAAGGAAAAAATATAGAGTACTGTTGGGAAAGAAGGATTAACACAGAATTATTCGAAAATAAATTTGGGGATAGTGTCAAAGTAAGAAGATTACAATGGCTGGTACACTCTGCTAGAATGAAGCCCAATAGCAAAATAAAAGGTGTAGTCCGATGAAATCAGATGAAGAGGGGAAACGTAGTAGAGCGAGGAAAGGATGGAGTGATGCCACTGAAGAAGAATCAGCAGAGAAAAGGATCAATAATTGGAGAATCATAGAAGGAAATAGAGGGAGTTAAAGAGAATTAGAAAACTCTAGGCGTAAAAGACCTGTTTCTAAACTGTGTATAATATACATATCCATACCAGGTGTACCGGAAAGTCATTACTATATAATTTTCAAGAAAATGGAAAAATTTATTTATTCAAAGTATTGGCCATTTGATTCTACACATCTTGTCCATCTTTTAGGCAATTTATACATGCCATCCCAAAAAAACTGTTTGCCCTTTGAGCTAAACTATTCATTGAGCCATTTCCTAACTTCTTCGAAATTGGCGAAATACTGCTCTGTAAGCGCGTGTTCCATTGAAGCGAAAAGGTGATAGTCGGACGGGGCTAGGTCTGGAGAGTACGACGGGCGAGATACTATGTCCCATTTAAGTGCTCTCAACGCTTCCTTGACCGGTTTTGCTGTATGAGACGGCGCGTTGTCGTGCTGTAAAATCACTTTACCGTGTTTTCGGGCCCGCTCTTGAAGTTTTTCTATCAAGGCGTGATTCAAATTGATAATTTGTTGTCGATAGCGATCAGTGTTAACTATTTCACCAGGTTTAAACAGTTCGTAATACATCACGCCACTCAGGTCCCACCAAATACAGAGCATTGTCTTTCGACCAAAACGAGTTGATCTAGGGTCGATGGGCCGACTTCGTCAATTAATAACCATAATTTTTTGCGCTAAGGATTTTCGAAATAAATCCATTTTTCACCAATCGTCACTATTCGATGTAGAAATGACTTCCTATCATACCTTTGAAGCAGCATTTCACAGACGATTTTTCGATTTTCCATTTGCCTGTCATTTAATTGATATGGCGCCCATTTTTCCATCTTATGGATTTTTCCCATTGCTCGTAATCGGTCGCTAATCGTTTCTTAGGTCACATTTAACACAATTGTTTTTGAGTTAGGCTCGGGTCTGCAGTTTCGCATCTTCAAACTATTTCGATTTACCAGACCGTTCTTTGTCTTGCACATCGAAAGCACCGCTTTTTAATTATCCAAACCACGTCTCATATATTTTTATGGTTGGAGCATGTTCACCGTAAGGTTTCACCAGCAAACAATGACTTTCAACAGCTTGTTTCTTTTGATTAAATAAGAAAAGTAATGCGAGTCGGAAATGATCTTTTTTAGGCACGAAACTTGACATTTTCAAAGAGATATAAATCTATGACAGTGTTACTTTCGCAAAATATAATATGTATGACTTCGAGGCTTGATGTCATTAGAATAAAATAACATATGAGTCAAATCATAATAGTGCATACTTAAGCCTAGCAATATCTGTTGGAAAAAATCGGTGATGACTTTCCGGTGCACCTGGTGTATATTTAATAATATGTTTGCCTAAATTTTAATTTTTTTGAAAAACAGTAATTTATTAGAGATTATATAAATTAATGTAATGTATATTCAATTTTTCATTTCGATTACATCATCCTTGTTGTGTGTTGATGTGTTTAACTACAAATGGTGATTCTTTTTTTTTAAGTTTATTATCATATGTGAACACGATCGGTTAATTGAAGATAAATGTCATTGTTAATGAATAAATACGCAAATTAATGTCTCGTTTGACTTACCGCATATTTCCTGTACAACGAAATGATTAATCTATTACTAGAAAGGTTATTAACTGTGGAATTCTTTAATTGAAATTTCGCGTTTTCGCGATGATACTTGATCAGTTATAACTAGTATGCACAGAATGGTATTAATTACTTTAATTAGCTGACTTTTTACGTGTCTCGAAGCAATTTGATCTACGGATTTGACATTACCTAGAGGCTCATTGTATTAAATTAGTCTGCATTATGAAAATATGAAAAAAGACGTATCACTAGAGACATTACATTTGAGCATCTTCTAAAGAAGCTCTCCAAACAAAGAGAGGCGCGAGATACTATGTAGACGTCTATAATTTACTCCGGTAATAATCCGACAAACAGAGAGACGATGCGAGGCGAACAGACGAGAGGAAACCTCGGATGATCTATAACATCTCATTAAGTATGCAAATCCATTTTGCAGAAATATGTGGCTCTATCCTCAGTCCATTTCGTTAATTATTACGTACTAAATATTTATTAAATCCAACACCTAAATTGTTTCTTGCGTGCGCATTAAAGGTGGTGAAGCATTGATCTATACACATGCCAATACTATGATGTATGTAATTGCTTGGCTTGCGTATATTTTATATCAAGATGTTCGTTCAGTAGATTAAAAATCAATGTCTCTGTGCAGGTTGTAGTTTGTTTGAGGCAGTATATCTCGCAGATCGATATCCAAGATTCAACGGGATTTTTATAAAATAAATGGAAGGAGACAGAGAAACCTTAAATATATCACTCGAGTCTCTATACACATATTTTTCTAGTGATAGCGTTTAATCATTCTTAATAAGTAAAATGTAAACAATTTATTAGATTTTATGTGGAAAAGAATCATTTATGCTCCCTCACATTTTAAAAGAAGTTTAGATAAATCTTCTTTCTAAGTAAATTTATTTATTTATTAATAGCTTCCAAATAAATTTGTATTTTTATTTAAACCAAATAAATGCATATACAATTAAATATAACACGTGCAATAGGTGATCCATTATGATGTACTTTTTTCAATAGCGATTTTTTGATAGATGAAGCGTGAGTCGTGTCAAACTTTCACGTTATTTCAGTTATGTATTATATGACATTTTATTATGGAAAGACTCAGCCCGGCACAGCATCTACAAATCTACAAACTATTCATCTGTATTACGAAAATCAGCGTACCACGAGAAATGTTTTTCGCACGCCTAGAACAACTTATGGTATACGTAATCGAAAAATTTGAAATGCAATTTTCATTATTGGATAAAACACGACCAAATACATCACATTCAACAAGCAATGAAGAAAATATAGCGATGGTAGCTAAGATTTTACGCGATGACTGTGAAGAATCGATTCGACGTAGATCTCAACAGCTTCGCTTATCGTATGCCACAATTTGGTGTATTTTATGCAAGAATCTTGCTTAAAAAGTATCCAAAATTCAACTCGTTCAAGAATTGAAAGCGGCCGACCTTTCGAATCGTCACTATTTCAGTGTTTGTGCTCTTGAAAAGCTTGAAGAAGATCCACTGTTTTCGACCAAATTTTTATTCAGCGATGAGGCTCATTTCGAGCTTAATGTCTACGTCAATAAATTCAATTGCCTTATTTGAACAGAAGGGCAATCCGAAGAGGTACAAGAGTTGTCATTATATCCAGATAAAACTATGGTTTGGTGTGATTTACGTGCAAGTGAAATCATTGGTCCATATTTCTTCAAAAATGAAGACGGCCGCAACGTAACTGTGAACGGCGCCCGTTATTGCGCCATGATAACGAACTATTTGCTGCCTGAAATTGAAGTCCGTGATTTTGACGACATTTGGTTCCAACAAGATTGCACTACTTGCCACACAAACAAAGCATGGCTTTATTGGGAGAACAATTTGGTGAATATTTAATTTCACGTAATGGCTGCCTAGATCATATGATATCACACCTTTAGATTTCTTCCCCTAGGCCTAAGTAAAGTCCAAAGTCGACATAGATAAGCCAGCTCCGACTGAGCAATTGGAAGCAAACGTTTCTTCGTGTTATTCAGCAAATAACGTTTGAAATGCTCGCGTGCGTCATCGAAAATTTCAACTTTAGATTGGACCATGATAGGTGCAGTTACGGGCAACATTTGAAGGAACTAAGTTTTAAAAAATAAATGTCAATAATGGTTCTTTTGTACGATTATAAAGAAAACCCGATAAAATCGAAGTTTTTATTTTTATTTATTTTCGAAAAAGTACCTCCAAATGAATCACCGTTATATACACAATTATGTGTATTTCACGATGTAAATTAATGAAATATCGAAATTTTCTGCTTTCAATTTTTTAATTATGGCAGAAACTAATGAAAAAATCATGCTCTTGGAGGGGAATCGAAATCATATTCACTGCTTACCAGGCAGGTGCTTTATCATTAAGCTGCCAAGGATCGTAAGCTTCGATTCCTTAAATGCGCCATAAATTTAATTATGGAAGCAGATCTTT
Organism: Dermolepida albohirtum; assembly: GCA_031893035.1. Classification (NCBI taxonomy): domain Eukaryota; kingdom Metazoa; phylum Arthropoda; class Insecta; order Coleoptera; family Scarabaeidae; genus Dermolepida; species Dermolepida albohirtum. The sequence goes on from JAVIWB010005124.1 coordinate 236,472, forward strand.
AATTAAAAACCCACAGTAAGGCCTATTGTTATAAAATGCATTACGTGCATTTCACGATGTAAATGAGGTTTATGGAGCATTTAAGGAATCGAATCTTACTGTTCTTGGTAGGTTAATGAGCACCACACTAGCAGGGCGAAACAGGGTTATCCGCACAGAAAGATTCTTTAAGCTGTGAAGGCCAATACACTGTAGTGGAAATGAATTCGATGTCGGACCGAGAGATCCGGTCGGATGTCAATCAATCGTTCTTTAATCGATAGGTTTGTTTTCTTATGAGGTAATAATCGTCATCTGTTTTGTTTCGCTGCAAGGAGAATTTGACTGCTAAGAAATACTCTCCACTGCAAAACCTATACTTATTTATATGTGGTAAGGATTTTATTCACTTGCTTTATTCACTTCGCTGCCGCAGTTAAAGGAGACCTTGTGTGGCTCATTCTCCTCTGGGTATGCGGAATGTTTCTTTGTGTGGTGACACCAAACAACTTATCTTTGCTATCTACTGCAAAATCTGGTGATTCCGGTTTACTTAATTCGCCACCGCAGTTGAAGATGACCTCATGAGTTTATTTTCTTTGCGTATACGAGAATTATTTTCACCTTCGTACACGTATTTTAAGGCGTGTATGAATATTAGATTGCAGCTCAATAAAGCCAATCACTACTGCAAATATTGCAATGCAGCTCAAGGCTCCTCATTTTTTTGGATCTGTATATTTCGCCTTATGTATCATTTCACGTTGCAGACTCCTTATATACATATGTGCAATTGTTCGATATCGCGTTCCGTGCGCATACAAAGTACCGAGCGGAGAGAGTGCGAATTCTTAACGGTTTGAGGACGTTGAACATCGCAATTGACGCACCACCTTGACTGTTACAGCTCCACATCAGCAACATTATCACATTACGTAGACTCTGAATTATTTAGTTAAAAACATATAATATTAAATAGGTATATACATAATGTAAAAATAAATAAAGGTAATATTGTTATTAATTTACACAGTAATACTAATGTAAGACTATAAATGAAGTAAATATAATATGCATAAAATAAATAAATTAAATATAATTTATTAGTTAGATACGATGTATACATAAACAGTGTAAATAAAAATTTCTTTATATATATATATATATATATATATATATATATATGTATATATACTTATATACACAACTTAATTTGTCAGTAGCACTTGTTATATGCTCGAAACGCATCGATTAAATTTAGTTTTATATTATTACATTTTCTTTATAGAATCATCAATTTTGATAACATTAGTCTCGATTTTAACTATTCCTTTGTTGTTAGAGATATTTTTAATTATATTTTGATTAATGTCCGGTTTATATTGGATATTTTATAAGTCTGTAGTAGTCGAATTTGGCCATAAGTATTTAAGTACGCTAGTACCGTGTATGAAGCTTCAATCTCACGTTTTGCGTTTCTTCTATCGAATGTAGGGGTAAAATTTCTATACACGGAACACTAGTCTTCCGACTTGTATCATGAAGGATGTAATTTAGAAATATTTAAGTTTATGAGGCGTTTTTTTTGTAATAATAATAATGATCCTCTGCAACAGCAGTTGGAGTTACTTTTAATATTTTGTATAACAATGACAATAATAATAATAATAATAATAATAATAAAAATTATTCATCCAACAGCTATGAGATATAATATTTGGTGTAGATTTTACATATAACAGCTATATAGTGCCCCCTCTCCCCCACAAAAAGAGAAAAAACTAAACGAATAACGATTGATAATGTACACATATAGAAAGGTAGAAGTTAAATATAATTGAAATGTAAATAAGAATCAACAAATTAAATGGAATGCTGCATAAAATTATTATTACATTGCACAATAATAAATAAATCTATACATTACTATAAACAAACATTTCCCAATGCAATCAATATGTTTGTATAAGACGAAGATTGATTTAACTTTTAAAAAAATATCATATTGAAATCTGTTAAAATTCTTACACATAACATGCACAAGTGACTTTAATAAAGCATTTATTTTCGCCTTGGGTAATATGAAAGTAGCACCGTATCGTGTATTAGAAACGGGTACATTAATTAATATTTCACGGCTACAAGATAGAGACTGTACCATCGTAATCCGTTCTTCGTTCAGGATATGTGCCCAGTTACTCTATAAGAATGGTATTTTAAGAAACTCTTCTGGATTCTCTCAATAGATAATTACTCGCATGTGAAGTAAGGAAACTGCCAAGGACACTTACTCTAACTTGCACTGTATAGTGTAGTATAAAGCAGGTATGGGCAACCTTTGACATGTTGTGGGCCAAACCTTAATGTGCAAATACGTTCGCCGGCCGCGATTAAAAGCAGTGTATTTTAAAGTAGTGTTCATCATTTTTAGCGATAGATATCAGACATGAAATAATAGAATGTCTCGCGGACCGGATCATATCTTACAGCGGACCGGATCCGGCCCGCGAGTCGATTGTTGGGCACATATGGTATAGTCTTAATGTTATTAAGGTCTCTACATAATCTGAGAAGAAAATCCAAAAATTTTGAAGCCGATGCACAAATTGATGAAACATGCTACGAAAGTGAGTTGGGAACCAAAAAGTATGCCCAAATCACATCGGATTTTCTAATTACAAACTCGCATTTGGCAGAATAATTAAATATTGTAGAGGGAACTTTTATTATTGGTACACCATTATTCAATTATAGGAAGGCTGATTGGAAATTTGATATAAGCAGACGGTGTGCACTTATATTGTAAATTTTAATATCATCAGTATGTCCCGGAAGTTCACAGTTTAATCTATCTAAGAGATCTAATGCAAAATCTGGTGACTCTGCTTTACTTAATTCACCACCGGTGTTAAAGGTGTTTAATGTAAGATAATTAATATGAAATCATTGACAAATATGCTAAAAAGAAGAAATTTGAATCTTGAAGTACACCAGAAGATAATGGAAAAATTTTAGATAAAAATCCACTATAAAACACAGCCAAATTGATCAATGACATCAAATGAATCAGTGCAGGACAAAAACCAAACCAATCCAGCTTTGCAAGGAGACTATTTTGATCTGTGGAATCAAACACTTTAGAAGAGTCTATGTATATGTCGACGATTTTTTGTTGATTATCAATCGCCAAAGAAAGAAATTGAATAATGCACATTGGAAATTTAGTTCTTACTCATTCTCACGAATGAGTAAGAACGATTTGCACCACGAGAACGTGTTCTTTTTTTAAATTAAATCCGTTAAAGAAAAGATCAAAAAGTGTTCTAACTACTGTTGCAGAGGGTTTATTATTTCTCGCACAAGAAACGCCTCTATGACATAAATAGATATTTCTAAACTACATTTTTGACGGCACAGATCGGAAGATGAGTGTCCCGCGTATAAGAACAGTTTATCCAAACGTTCTTACGTAGAAAGCAAATTGTGAAGCAACACACTATTGACTAAAAGTATTTATTACACAGATTAGCAAAAAAAAAACGAAATTGTTCATAAACACAATAGTGAAACTTTCAAAGAAAAAGAAACCCCAAAAAATTAAACTAATTTTTTTTTACTTTTAAATCATTAAAATATTATTTCGTATAAACGTATAAACCATGTATATATTTGTTTTTAAATGTATCCTGTATATAACTTTAACTTATAAGGTAGAAACTAAAAGTTGAACTAAAAGAATAAAGCGGCAGATACAATATACTACAAAATTGCGTCTGAAATACAGGACTATATCGGCACAATATATTTCTAATTCATAAGAGAATAACTTGTACTCAAACAGTTGTTTTATAGCATTATCGTTACCAATTGTTTAATGCCCCATCTATCTTCTCGTTTTCTTCCACTTTTGTCTTACCTCTCCCCAAAACCAATTTATTACGAAGCTTTCCCCTCAGATCAATGAGTCGCATTGCTGATTTATTTTATGAAGATATTTTCTTTCAATTCAATTAATCAGCGACCTTTTTACTTTATTTAGTTTAGGTAATTTTTTTTATCATCTTTTTTGTTATTTCTCTTATTTGTAGATGTATCTTTTTTAATTTATTCTGTAATTATTTAATTAACTGATGCGGTCGTTACTTGATGAAAATCCATAACAAAATTAAATACACAAATTCAGTTGTGCGATTTATTAAAAATGTAAATAATTGCTTCGTCAGCACTGTGATTTCTCCAGAATCAAATGTAATGTAGTTTTACATTTAAGTCTGAAGAAGTCACAGTGCTGACGAAACAATTGTTGCACTTTTTCAATTAAAATATTTTGTGAAAATCCATAACTGGGTTTCTGTGTTTAATTCTGTAATTATCTTCTTTTGTAAATGTGAAAAATATATCGGTAAATTTACTCCAGCAAGAGAAACTTAAGTGTTGAGCGATTACCTTTCCCCCTTCCAAAATTTTTTTCCAGCTATGTAGGTTACTATAAAGGCTATAGCTATTATATTATTTGCTAGAATGCCTCATCTCCAAATCATTTATTTAAGCATTGATTTCGAATAATACCTTCTGCTAGTAGTCAATCTGCTTGAAGTAGTGAGTGAATTTGAAATTTTTGCCAATTCGTTCGGCAACAATTAAAACAGGGAAGCATCAATTTCTTAACTTACTCATTATGAAAGCTTATTACTAACAGATGCGAACAACTTAATCAAAATGACCAAAAAGTTAAGCAAACCGAATTAAAATTAATTTATTTGTTGTCATGAAATGTAATTAAATGTAGAAAACTGTCAGAAGGGTAGTTGTTGAAAAGATTTTGAAATGTTTTCAGAGTAAAAGTTGGTGTTAAGAATATTTCTAGGTCTTTACATAGGTAAGTTACACAAAACTTACCAACTTTTGAATACATTCTATTAAACATAGGCTCTGTAAATTAATGAGAAAGCTAAATGTATTATTAAAATTAAAATTACTTGAGATCGCTATACACTCTTCTAATTCCAGATCTACTGTGATCTTTATATCTCTCTTGCCTTCTTTGCATATGTTTGTTTAAATTGGCCTCAATTTCTGCTTTTTTGGCCTCTACGTAATCTTGGTCTTCTCCAGATTTAATACTTTAGCCCTACAAATTTTAAATTACTTAGATGATCGAATCTACCTGTCGGATATCAAATCCATTTCTTCTACTGTGAAGACTCTGTACCTTTATATGTGTAGTTAACGATTCATTTCTGTTTTTCTTGGTGGTTTTTCACGTGAACTATTCTTGACTTGATACTTGCCTTTATGTTTTTGGAATTATCTTCACGCAAAATAAGGGAACTAACAATCAATCTTATCAGAGCCTCGCTTGAGCAGATATGGTTAAGTACAAGGGAGTTTCATTTGGTGTCGTTAGGGAGCACACGAGCTATGAACTCCTGAGAGTTAAACGTATCATAGGATTAAATCTATTTTTCGCATGAATCAGAAAATGAAGAAACGCAATGCTAAATAACTAAGTATTAGTATTTGAGTTTTGTTGTGGGTCGATCAAATCGTTCAGAAATAAAGTTTGTCCTTCTTAAATTCTAGATAATCCAAGACTTCGATTTGAGACTGAATGACATCGAATCTTTCTGAACAACATGAAATTTTACCTTGCGATTGTGGTTAGTGGTATTAAAATGATTGTTAAAAGAATTTAATTAAAAACATGTTCTTGTAAGACACGACTTCAAACCTGTTTTATTGGTTTTCGAAACCTTTAAGTTTAACTCGGCCATATTGTAAACAATCGCTTTGAAAACAAGAAGGAACAATTGAGAACTTAATACTTCTTCTTTTCTCGCCTGAGTTAGATGAGCTCGAAGGAACCAAAAATATAAAAATTAACTACATGGACTTTAAAGGGAACAAGTAGTAACGGTTTTCTACTCTAACCGTATAGAATTATTTTTTACAGGGATATTAGAGCTTAATATGAAAGTGATTTAAAGTTAATTAAGAAATCTTTACGAAAGCATTGTTTTCTTTACGAAAACATTTACGACAGATTAGGTAATTATTTAATAAAACAACGCCTTAAATTTATATTGCACCATTTGTATATCTTATCTCATACACACTTCGCCAGTAGTAATTTATCGCTAGTGAATATTTTATTTTCTTAAAGAGTTTGATATTTATTTGTGTTCGATAATATCATAAGAGACTGGGTTGAAATATTTTCCAAAATAAATCATCTCCTTGAATCAAATAATAAGGGGTGTTTCAAATGGCGCGGTTTTTTAAGAACAAATAAAATATAGATGGCGCACTGAATTTGTCTGGGTATGTGGGCTTTTATAAAGTGTGATGTATGACATTTATAAAAATGGCTTCGTACACGGCATAACACCGCGTTCAAATTGTTGAATTATTTTATGAAGATCAGCGTTCTCTGAAATGAGTTTTTAGAAAATTACGTGAATTTTATAGTTTACATAATCGTCCATCTGGAAGCACTACTGGTCGAATTATTAAAAAACAAAGATCAAAAAAGTGAAAAATACAGTCGTAGTAGTCGTTCACAAGAAAATATTGGTTTGGTTCGTGAAAGTGTTGTTGAAGATCCTGAAATGTCCATTAGACGACATTCACAACAACTTGGATTTAGTGGATCAACAACATGGGGTATTTTCCACAAGGATTTAGCTCTGAAGGCATATAAGGTTCAAATAACACAGGAACTGAAGCCATTACATCATTTAAAACGTCTTTTATTTGTTAATTTCACCAGTTGATTCTTCTCAAAAAATAATGTTTTCCGATGAGGCACATTTTGAATTTGGTGACTATGTTAATAAACAAAATTGCCGTATCTGGGAAAATCCACGAATTATTCATGAGAAACTTATGCATCCTAAACGAGGTACTGTTTTTGTGCATTTTGCTCAGCTGGTGTAATTGGACCTTACTTCTTTGAAAATGCTGCTGGTGAAACTGTAACTGTCAATGGTGATCGATATCGTCGGATGATAACCGAATATTTGTGGCCTGAATTAATGGATATTGATCTAGAAGATATGTGGTTTCAACAAGATGGCGTTACACCTCACTTTGCACACGAATCAATTGAGTTATTGAGAGAAAAATTTCCTGGACGTGCAATCTCAAGAAACGGTGATGTTAATTGGCCACCAAGATCATGTGATTTGACACCGTTAGGCTATTTTCTTTGGGGTTATGTGAAAAGTCAGGTTTATAAAAACAATCCAGAATCAATTCCTGCTTTGAAAGATGAAATTATTCGTTTCATTAGTCAGATAGAGCCTCAATTATATGTGTCAAAATGTCATTGAAAATTTTAACAAAGGAGTGGACGTCTGTGGAGCTGCAAGAGGACGCCACTTGGCAGATATTATTTTTCGCATATATATGTCATAACTGATACTTCATTTACCAATAATAAGTTTTTGAAAGTGAATACAAATTATGTGTTTCATTTATTCTTTAAAAAGACCGCGAAATTTGAAACATCTTTTAGTTCGATTCACCGAGATGGTTTATTTGGAAAAATGTTTCTATCGTTTTCAAAACAAATTTGGTTATTTCATCAAATGTATTACAAAAAGAATTTTTTTGCAATTATCTTTTCTACTACGAATATTCTTTTAAGTAATTGTTTTTAAAAAAAAATTCATGTTTTCCATGAACTAGTTTTTTATTAATCTTCGAGTTTTGGCTTTCTCTTCAGAAAATATTTCTCTTCTACATTCTATGGAATAGATCTTTTTTTAGTGATGAATAAAATCATTTATTTTACTTATTATTAATATATTTTTATTTTTATTTATTTGTTTATTACAGGAATTTTATTCAGACTTTTAATACGCCCACTTTGTAATTATATCTTCAACTCCATTAGCGAATACACTTCTATGCCACAAAGTGCCTAAACTTGGGTGTTTGTAGCCCCAAGTTGTCTACTATTATACTCATAGTGTCTCTGGAATAATACAGAAGCCCAGTAAAACAGTGGATCCGATATGCCTCTCTTCTTAGTTTGCCTTCTGTATATATACATATATGTATATCTGAACGTTGACGTATTCCTAATTTATTTTCCAAATATAATGTGAACGAATCATTAGAAATTAAACTGTATTTATTTGGATAATTTGAAATAATGTCAGGCTGCATTGCGACTCTTCTCATTAATATTTCGTACAGAGAATGTATCTATTCCGATGGTAAGTTACAATATTGGAGAGCGTGTTTTGCTCTTGTCTGCCTCTCTGTAAAGTCATGATTTATCGCCGTACATGATTCTCAAACTATTGCGTTCCCGATGGATGTGGGGTTCCGGTAGATCGAGAGGGTGATATCAATGTTAGGGATGCGGTTAAAGTAGATTAAGTTCGAACTACATCCTTCTCAATTCCTTTTTCGAAGTAAATTGTTTATCTACTATAGAGTCTAATATTGGTAGATAACGAACCAATTTAGTATGTATCAATAAAAGAACTTAAAAGGAATATGACGATATAAAAACAATTATAATTCGTTCTCTATAAAAATTATGGTGTTTTAATGACGTTACATTAGTTTACATAATAAATTTTATATTGCCGATATATTTTTTATAATATTTAGATAAAGCGACTCTTATCTCTTTGATGAAAAAGCTGTGATGAAACTGCTTAGCGCGATATTATATTAATGATTATCACGGAGAATATTGTTACGTATATAACTCTTATTGTAAACTATTATAATAGAAATTTCTCTCTAGATATTATTGCCGCTAAGCTTAGCAATTTTCATTATTGTTCAAACGTTAGGTATTGTCACTATAAAAAGAATTGATCGAGTACTATTTGAATTATTTTCTTTGATTATTTAAGTAGGAAATGTGCTATACAATCTTACCCAATAATAATTTTCCTTCACAGCTTTGGGGTTAAAATTTCGTGTAAATAATACACTGCTTAAAGCAACGAATATTTCATAAAACCGGAAAAAAGTTGCTTTAATATAATATTTTTGGTTTCAGTATATTTGCTAATTAGTATCTGAACACATTGTTATATGTTAGTGAAAGAAAAAAACAGAAATATTTAATTTTTTATTTGCATAATCTCCACGAACACTTAGAAACGTTTGGCATCTTAATGACATGTATGAGATATCGAACATTCTTTAGAGAATCCTCTACTATTCATCCCTGACAGCAATTCATAATGCCTCAAGCGTTCTTAATTGCATATTTTTTACAGCAACACGTCTCTCTACAACATTCCAAGTGTCTTCTATTGGAATATTATCTGAAGAATTAGTTGGTTATTCTGTTATCTCTGTATTAACTTCATCAATTCAGTCGTTCACGATGTTTGTTCGCTATCGTTCCTAAAAATGGATTCTTCTTCTTCTTCTCCTGTTGCATAAAAACAAAAATGGAATAAAAAATCGAGTCGAGATATCTTTGGGGTGTGAGCGCTTCATTTTCTATGAAGTGAAGATCGGTGTGCTCTCCAGTACCTATCCCAACCTATACCATTACGCCGTCATCCTCATATTAAGGCTCTTGCAGGACTAATTGTGGGCTTTTGCGTATGTCGGGTTCACGCTAAACCAGAATACACCTGTTATCTATCTACGACGCAATCTGGATTTTTAATTTTTCATTACTACATTTGTAATGTTTCGATCTAAGTTTATTTTAGCAAACCAATACACTTCTCTAGTGGAATACTGGAAAATAGGTTCCTTATACCCAATGAAATTATTTTTGTGTTGTCGGTTGCCTTCAATTTTGTTCACTAGTTGTTCACAAGTTTTTGACACAAAGTTATTTTATCTTTCAACGTATTCTTTGTAACTCATTACATTTAGCCCACCAATCACCAATCTTCAAGTATTTTCATTCTTTTAGAAAAGTAGCTTCATCAAACTGTTCAAATATGCATTAATTTTAATAACTAACTCGTCATTCAAGCCAAGTCTCTCGCCACCGAGCCAGGTTTTCAGGTGGGGAGAAAGAGAGGAGTAAATCTGATGAATAAATTTCTTGCGTTGTATTGCATTATGCAGATGTTTTAGAGTAAATACATAATATTCACCTATTATGGTTGTTCAATTTTGAGAATAATGGAGACGAAGAATCCTATTGCAGTCGCAAAATACAGTAGTCATAATCTTTCCGGAATGCATGTTCTTTGCCTTCTTCGGAGCACTTTTGTCCGTCTCAATCCATTATTTCAATTATTGCATCATTTCTGTTGTACAATAGTTACTATTCGGTGCCAAAAGTCAATTTATGTCTTCACTTCATTCAATTGAGGGCTGAAATGCGTTCTCGTTCGCGTTTGTGGTTCACAGTTAACAAATGTGGCACCCATTCTGCATATTCATTTTGCTAAATCGAAACTACTGATCTACATGAAATGTGTAGAGCCTCTGGTATGCGTAATTTTATTTGACGGCCATTAAGTAGTTTTTTAAATAATTTTACGCATATTTCTCGGATGTACGCTGCACTGTGAATCAAATGTACTGATTCAATCGTTTACAGTCATATCAATCGTCTTATAGCTGCACGTTTCGAAATAAGCTAAAAACAATTTGCGTTTTATTATACTTTGAGTTCTGTTATGAAGAATTGTCACTGGAAAGCAAATAAGACTTTTTTATTACTGCTACCCTCTTTCGTCAGGTTCATTAATTACTAATATGCCTTTGTAATTTTAACACCATATTCTGCTGTAGAAAGAAATACCTAGAAAAATGAAAACGAGACTGTATAAAGCTGTGGTTTATGCTAATTATTCTCTACAGTTGTGAGAGCTAACAACCTCAAAAATAAAATTTAGGCCTCGAAATCGTATTTATGATATCTTAGGAGTAACAGGGTTAGACAAAATTGGAAATAAAGTAGTGAAGGAACAACTCGAAACAGATTCAGTTATGGAAAGAATTGAGAAAAATCAACTGAGATGGTACGGACACTTGTTGGGAATGGCAAGAATAGAGAAAACTATGAAGAATATGTAAAGCAGAGATCCATGTAAAAAAGCAAAAAGAGAGGCCAACGAAGACTTGAGATGATAACTTTCTACAGACAATAGAAGTGGCAACTAATCGCAATGGTTCCTATGCTCAATGAAAAGAAGTGGCGAGAATGTGTGTGTAGACATAGTGATAAGTGCAAACGGAAATTATATCAACCTTATGACTATGGGTACTAGGAAGTGAGAATTTTGAGTGTTCTTATGTTAAATCAATAAAGTTATTAGAAAGCTTATTTGTTGGCGTTGTCCAGTACTGGTCTAACAGTATAATTGTTTTTCTATAATTGTACGAGCTAATGTAATTTAGGTGGTTGCTGGTCCGCCTATAATAATTGTTAACTATCTCTCACTGTATACTGCTAAAGAATTTTGAACGACTTATTTCTTTTTGGTACATGTTCGTATGGTCAACACAGGTAGGCCATCGAAAAATGGGATTATCCACATAGATTCAAAACGAAGGAAAGCGACTATATTTGCAGAGATATCTTACACATATGTTTGTATATGCTATTATTAATTTCACATTTCTCTTGAGCTATTAAATAATTTTCGTTTAATTGGAGTTGTACCTTCATTGCTATCAGATCGCGTATAAGCTTGTCAACTTGTTTTTTATACTTGCTGCGACCCAGAATTATGTGGTTGATGTCTCCACGTTCTTTGTCACAGGAGTTGCATATGTCATTGTCAACTATACTACTTTTATGCAAATGAGCAGAAAATCTTCCATGGTTGAAGGTAATTCTTAAGATTTGGGATAGCAATTTTTTCTTTACATTTAAATGGCTATACCATCGGCTATTCTTAATGCGTGTAGTAATTGGTACGTTTATTTTCATAAGTCTTCGTGTACTGTGCTTGCCTATTTTGAAGCGCCTCCTCTTTTAATTGTTTTAAAAGATCAGATAATGTATATACATATATCATCGAAACATGCTCTTTACAGTTGCCCCATCGGCTCCGGGTGTTAAGTGTGTGTCTTATCTGCCCTGACATCCATTCGGGTGGTTACGGTAGGAATTTAGTATGTGGCTCGTAGCTAAGGCCAATAATAATAATAATAATAATGTTCGTATGGTCATTTTTAAATATCGAGTATTGTTCAGAGCCTAGGAAATTACCAGTTTTATTTATGTACTGAGTTTTATATGTAAATGTTATGTGCAATAATTAATAAATAAAATAAATGAAGATTTTAACTTGCGTATTTATCAATATTAGTAAATTTTCATCAATTAATTAATATGTATAATGATGTTGGGAAATGTAAATCAAGGTTCATATAGTTTATTGACTTATTTACAATAACTTTTCTTTTGGCAAATTATCATGTGCAACAATCACTGCATTAAGCAGAACCGGATATGTGATGATCGCTCATGAATGGCAAGTATTAAAACAATGGCTTTATAAAATGGAAGGAACGTCGAAAATATACTCGTATTGTCATCCGCATAGTATACTTTTTATTATTATTCTTACTAATGATAAGCAATCCTCATATTAATTAAAAATTCAATTTATAACAGTAATATATTTGTTAATTGATATTCGTATTTATGGTGATTTGAAGATAGGAGAATATAAAAATGATAATTGTAATAATGATAAGTTAATAATATGTGTGTTGGCTGTCATAAATAAATGAACACCCAGTATATGTTTTAATTTATTTGTACTAAGAAACGATGAAAATTTCAGAACATGTACATTCGATTACTTAAGATAGCATTGGCAATGAACTAAAAAGTATTTTTGCTTTTCTGTTGTCATTATTTCTTAAGTGTCACTGTAAAGTATACTTATGGCTTTATTTAGCCCTAGTAAAGTATGAAATACTTCCTATTTGATAACAAGTAAGTTTAAATGTGTCAGGATAATCGGCCTACGAGAAGTTGGGTCATCTATTTAGAATGTTGTCGCTAGAATTGCTCTCTACTGCCCAAGATGTTGAGGAAAAAATGAGAAACGACGACGTCCTAGACACACCAAGATCGTGAAGATCATGCTCTTTGAATTGTGACTCTTATGGAATGTTTTTTGTAAACAAGAAAAATTGGCGATGGAAACCAACAAGTCTTCATACGACTTATGTATCGAAAAATTCGATCCGTTTTAGCTTAGACCTTACCGACCATTTCTTTGTTTATTTCCAATTCCGTGGTATAAAACTGCGCGACTGAAGTGGTGTAATAATAAGTTGTTCTTTAATGAGGAAAGAAATTGGGTCACCTTTAGTAATGAATCTAGATTTCACTTATGGATGATCGTCGCAGAATGGTTCGAAGACGTCCCGAAGAAAGACGAAACTTTTCTGGACAGCGTCATACTGTTTTTACATGTCGTATGATGATGAGGGGGAGGTTTTCTACTAACCTTAAAAGGGATTCGATATATCAATATTGCTCTTGAACCAGGATAACGGGCTGTCACATATCGCGTGGGTTACTATGGAGTTTTTGATTAATGCTAATGTTGATTGCTTACCACGGCCTTGTCGTTCGCCGAATATGTCACAATTAGAACACATGTGGGATATGATAGAACAGGGAATAAATAATTTACAACCACTCAAATAATGTAATTTTTCAACAAAGGATTTGAGAAGCTTAGGATAGCATACTTGCTAATTTCGAGTGTGCCTAATAGACTAGTTGAATACGTGAAAAATAGAGGAACATCAAGCTATTACACAGGCCAATCAATAAATATTTTTTAAAAACTTTTCTCAAAATTCAACCTGTTTCTTACGTATTTTCGTGTGCTCAATCCAAATATTCAATCAGTTTATTTCTACAACGTACTAATTTTCCGCAATCTTTATCTTTTGTTGGGTATGATAGTATTACAATATATAGTTAAGATTAGATTATAATAATTTATTATTAGAGTATAATTGAAAAATTTAATATTTTATTATTACAATGGTAGTGTAAGTTTGAATATGAACAGTTTTTTACTTATTAATCTAAAGTTTTGTATTTCCTCAACCTCTTCACGGTGAAAGTTCGATGTAGCTTTTTCTTTTATATGATGCTTCTGGAATTGCTGGCAGAAAGGTCCAACAGTAATCTCTCATCATGTTGACATTCCAACGACCCTGATATCGTTTCTCCATCTCCTTTATATCTTGGTGGAAACGCTCCCCTTGTTCCTCACTTACAGCTCCAAAATTGTCAGGGAAAAAATTTGAATGTTAGTGTAAAAAATGCACCTTCACACTCATATTACAACCAAGTTCTCGAAATGTTTCCATATTTTTAACTATATTTTCGTAATTAGAGACTTTCTGATTGCCTAAAAACTTCAAAATGGGTATTATTAAACGCTTACAATGTATAAATAACGTAAAGTAAACATGCGAGGAAACTTTATGTCCTGTGGTATTTTAAAGTTCATTTTCAGATTCAGCACGTCAAAAAACATAAAGAGGAGCCAAATTTATAAAAAAAGGTTTTTCAAGGCTGGCCTGTGTTATTAGTGTTTGTATGCAATGTTTCTTAATACAAAATAAATACATATTTCATCAAAATTCATTAAAATATACGAACGTTTACTGTGTTTTTTATTTCTGGCGACAAATATATTTCTTGTTGTATCCATTTGCTTGATTTTTTCCAGTGGTTTCCATTTCCTCACTATTTTCGCAAATTCCTTCACTATTCTTGACTAAATAACATTTGCATCTACACTTTGTATATAACTCAATGTTCCTTAATATTCAACAGATATTTCCTACTAAATTTATGTAGGTCGAGAGAATTTTCAGGATAATTCACACAAAAGCAATCTTACGACGTTCAAAGTATCCTTCACAGATCCTGTCCTGCAATAAGGGATATTATCAGGTGTAAATGTGTGTAGGGCACCGTTTGTATCTAATGCGACAATATACGAAGCTTTTTTTTCTTTTATCCGAACACTTTAATATCCTTTTATAGAACGCATACATCTGAAATCTGTTTCACATTGTCGTCCTCTGAGTGTAGGATATACTTATTTCCTTTCCAGTAACAATTCGATGAATATATTTACTTGAAAAGATTGGTGCTTTTCCGTGGCTATTTTTATGATGTGGCGATCGACAAAGCTTTAGTCTTCCATTTTCTTTATTATAAAATTTTGATACCGCGAATACAGTTTAATACAAAAGATTTGTTTCAGGTAATAAACCGTTTTCGTGAGTTAATAAATTTATTTTAGGGTCACATTTTATCATTGGATCTATGAGAAATTGTAATGAAATCTGAAATAAATGCATATCAAGAGACGAATTATAATCATTAATCATTTACAGAAAGATCTGCTGATGAAGAAATGATTTTTTAAGCTTTTAATTAACTCACCAAAAATACATGAATATGTCATTTTGTTTTATTTCTTGGTTTCATAATCTTTGCTAGATTTGAATCAATTTTTAATTAGAAAAGACTTCTTCTTCAATAATTTCAAATGAAAATAAAAACTGAACGACTTCTTATAATTTGAAAGTTGGCCACGTAGTGTTCACCAGCGAACACTTAAAATTTATAACCTAAAAATAAACATCTGTGTGAATGTTGAAAACGTTTACCACAACCTCTTTAGAATGCTTTAAGATATTCTGAAGAACTTATGAAGTAACCCAACTGTTTAAAATATGTTTTATAGGTCTTTTAAAGAATTTGGTGAACGATAAATGATATTTTAAAAATTACTTGTTATTTTCCCAAGAAGGTCCACCCACATCTCGCTCTTATCTTGTAGTATCGCTGAAAAAGTTTTAGAATGAAAATTGTCTGGTACATATCTGTAGATAATTTAATAATATCTTCACTCTACAATGGTTTTATTTTGCCCTCGTTCATTGTTACAGTATAATTCTATTATAGGATATCTACCAATAAGTAGCATTGGAGAGAGTGTAGAAATGAAAATTATTATTTTCTACTATGCCATCGTTAATTAAAACCACAGAAATTAATTAAAAATTTCTGCGCTGGAGAAGGACTCGAATCTCTATCTGCCGTTTTTTAGATGGCTGCCTTACCAATTAGGCTACCAGGCAGTATAACTTCGAATCCTTTAACACGCCATAAATTGTATTATAAAAATAGAACTAATACTTTTAACCCACAGTCAGGTCTTTGGTATTAATAATTATATATAAACATACAATTAAGCTCTTTACGATGGGAAATTAATGAAAATTATTTTAATCAATTTTTGTGATTTCAGTCAACGATGGTATAGCAGAAAATTATAACTTTCATTCATTCAAGTTTTTTGACGTTTGCCTAATGCTAATTCAAGTTTTTTAAACTCCTTCGTATGCCCATAGTATAAAAATGAAGTGATATTTAGAGAAGCCTGTTGATTGGCACGAGCCGGGCATTATAAGAAAGGTCCGAAATGTCGAAAAATAGGTTGTGGAATTCAAAAAAAATTATTGCTCGTTAAGGCTGTCCGTAAAAAGAATATATATACTATATATAGCATTAATATGAGTTTAAATTACCCAGTTAATTGATAATGTTGGTTAATAACGAAAGCGACCCATTAAGCCTTCGAACAGTCTACTGTAGCATAAGGGTATTTTGGACTTGCACGTCTTAATAGCCGTATTTTGTGTTATCACTCACTACTGAACACAGAAGACAGAAAGGCCAGCCCCTAATAAAATATTGTGTGGTATAGAATTGTCATTATTTATGAATAAGATTCTTTTTGGGGGTACATATCAGTCATCAGATAATTAGATAAAGTACAGAGAAAGGCCCCATCTCCAATTTTTAGTCGAAAGGACTGTTTATCATATTGTTGGAGTGATGGCATATCCATGCCATGGCATTGTCCATGAGAATAGATTCTGTCTAATGTTCATCAGAGAAACATCAGCTGCCCAGTCTTACATAGAAGAAATTGTGAACCCTTTCTTATTATTGTTCGAACCAATCCAATTTTTCAAGACAATGCACATCCTTATATGAAAAGTTTTCCTCTAAGCCTCTTTGAGGATCTTCCGCTGTGACCTCCAAAATCTCCAGATATTTTCAAACATAAAATATGATAGGAACATTAACGAAACAATGTTAAGCAATTTTTCATGGCCACGGGAAACCTTAAAACTTTTCAGCGTGAGGTAACAAAAGAAAACCTTAAACAATGTAATAAGAGAAAGACAATAAATTATTAATAATAAACAGAAGAATTTTTCAATTTTTCAAAATGTTATTAACACAGGACGACAAAATTTCATTTTTCGTTTGCTACAAGTGTCAATAGTCATTCTCTTATAATACTTTTGATGCTAATTTCAAATACGTAAATAGTTTCTTCCTATCAGTCATATTTTTTTGTAATTACCATATCTTTATTATTAAAAACCCTTTTGTGAAAATAGTACACAATATTGCGGCTGCAACACTATGTCAAATTTGTTCTTACCAAATTTTTCTAGTATAGTTTGCTGCCAATATCAGTCTTGAGATCTGTTCGTGTTCTTATGGTGGACGTTTCCTGGTAAAAGTGTTTTCTGTGTTCATCACTCACAGCTTCATGATTGGAATAAAGTTCAGATGAGAATCTAAGAAGTGAGTGTTTAGTGACATATTACATCCAAGCATTTGTTAGTTTTCAAGAAGCTCTGCTATAAGATCTTTTGTAGTTACCTGCCTAATGGTTTCCAAAGAAGTCGTTTACAACATTTTCCAATAACTTCCACCCAACGACCGCACAGTTAAGCTGCCCTCAAATTCAATATCATTAAGTAGTTTACTTATTTGCTAGCCGACAAATATATCTTCTTTACTTTGTTATTACCTCTATTAGGAAACTTTTTTTTAGAATGTTCCATCAGGACACATTGCTTTAGTGAAATTTTTCTATTTCCAGGTGTTATTAGGTTGGACTCACTATGTTCTTCTACAATCAACTTTCCTCTTTTCGATCACTTCTTTTTAACATACTGATTTTTCCCACTTAGAAAAGAAGAAACAAAATTTAATATACTAAACTTTTAAACCAAAAAACAATAGTATCATCTTCATGCCTCTACAAATATACAACAAGTGTTTTTCATACTGAATCAATCCAATACAAGTCCCATATTTTGGTATGATTTCTTTATCCGCTTTATCAACTGCATGAGCTAAAGTGTTTGATGAGTATTTCTAAACCGAAGGCTATTACAAACAGTTAAATGCCAAATCAGCGCTCGAAAGTGCATAAGGTTTAGCATATATTGGCCATATAACAAAATCATTGTTGACCAGATTAATATCCCTAAGTATTCCTACTAAGGCTTGTAATTTCTGACATGTATATATGTTAATATATGTATAAGTTGCAGACATAACTTATAATTCATTGTTTCTGCGACAACTCCTTATTTTTAGATAATGCATTTATAAAAGTCACGATTTTACTACTACTACTACATATCAGAATAAAAATTAGCATGTTGGAGCAATTTTCGTAAACAATTTAAGCTACAAAAACTAACTAGACTTTTGAAAATTGTCCAGATTATGTAATAGTAATAATCCGTGCCTCTACGTCTTACAACAGTTTATCGCCAATGACAAGGGGCTTTGGCAAGCCATAAGTTGTTACATTATATTGTATAATACTTGGTAACACCACTTATGGAACTATTATCTTTAAATGTTTGTACTTAGGCTTTTTTTTTAATATTTTATGGATTTTTATAATAACTGTACTTTTGTTCGTACTATAATTTTATAAACTGAAAATCCAAATTAATAAATTAATAGAATATTATTGTAGTATTCACTAGATATTATTCTGATAGAAAATTATAATACCGATTTGTATTTATGGACAATAATACGTACACGTGTTTGTTTGCGCATTCAATTTGAACTTAAAATGAATCGTAAAACTTTAATTTCCTATTCCATTTTGCCATTCAATATGTTCCAATGTCGAATTTATACAATTTTGATGATAATACGATTCACAAACAATGATTTATTTCATATATTCGGCAACGTTCCGCTCTTTATCATAAACATAAATTATCGTGTGGTCAATTTGGAAATTGTCGATTTGTAGTTACTATATTCTGTGCTCTAAAATACATAAATAAAATTTACAAATAGGAAGAAGCAAAAATTCGCTCATGTGTAATAATTAGTCTTTCAAACTTTTATTTGTAGATGTGTTTCTTTCTACTGTACGAGGAAGCAACAGTTTTTGGTTGCAGATAAATAAAACTACAATAATAGTAAAAATCCCTAAAGATTTGAAAAAAGAAATAACTGTACTAATGTAAACATAACTATTATTATCTGCTTCTGGGCTTCCGGGCTGGAACAGCGTCAGTTGTATATCTGCCGACGTTTCGTACCCATTTGTATGGGACATCTTCAGGACTGAACTACTGCACTGAAACTCAGTTTAGTAATAAAAATAATATTAATAACCTTTATTATTCATCAGGTGAATCTATTTACAGGATATTACAATTAATTTAGCGAACAACGAGAGCAAATATAAAACAAAGAATTTTAATATTAATAAAAATAATATATTCTTTTCGCCCTAGCTACGGAAAGAACATAGAACCCTCTACAGATAGAAGGCAAGGTAAATCAATTTGATTGCTAATAAATTTTCTTGGAAACTCCGTACTAGTTATGTGCCTTCGTGATGTTAGGTTCATAATGTTATGTAGGTGTAATAGCGGGCCGTAATCAATTCCATAAGAGAAATAAGTTACGTACATTACACATGATATTTTTCCAATTATTTTAGAAATTTCTTCTTCACCTGCTACAAAAGAAATTGTTGGAATAAATAGAAAAGAATAACAAAGCAATTAACACCTTAAAAAATATTTCTATAAACTTGCTTCAACCGTTTTAGACAAAAAGAACAAATATATAGAGACGTCTTCATGGTTACGCAGGCGTTACAGCGATCTTTGCTGGGGTGTATGAAAGCTTAAACACAGTTCTTAGTCAATATCCAAAATTTCGCCTTTGTGGTTAGTTGTGCAGACTGTCAATTTTCTGTGGTATTCGAACTGAAAACGCATTGCAATCTGTTAGGTTTGAAGAGCCACAGGTCAATTGGAAAATATAAAAACACAATAGGATGTTCCTGAAGTATTTGGAGTAAGTTAAGGGATATCTGGACATCAGAAATGTATTTTTTTTTTGAAACTGGAGGTACTTGATGAAAGCAAGGCAAGGTTGAACAACATCAACAACACTAATATATCACCACATGATGGATACTTGTAGTAATTGGCACGTAGAAATCGCGCTTTTAATACAATCCAGATTTGAAATACATTTGCTGCTGCCACTAAAAGGTTACTAATCAACACAAAACAGTAAGAAATCGTTTATATATATCTGGCTTATACGCCCAAAGACCGTTGATTTGCATTCCTCTTACTGCAGAATATAAAAGATCCCATAGAGTATCAATTAGAGACTGAATGGAGGACGAGTAATTTTCAATGACGAATACAGACTTACGTCGCGGTCAAATAGTAGGCTTATTCTGAATTCGCATGAACCCGGTGCGCGCAGTAACCCATAATTTATCCAGGAAAGACTTTAATATGAAGGTAGTGATGAAATGATATTAATCGGTAATAAGTCCTGGAGGGAACACATCGACCTTTATTTTATAGAAAATAGAGCTGTCACTGTCTAGTTATTTACGAGTCGCAAAATCTCATACGGATAACTCTGGACTGTGAGAGCTCCATTTTCTGTGAAATAATGGTCGGTGTGTAACAGTAGTGGAAGATTCATTTTTATGGACGACAATGTCTATCCTCATCGAGCAAACGTTATAAACAACTGGATTGATAATTGGTGTAGAGAGAATTATGTGGCCAGCCAATTCGTTAGATGATAACCTAAATGAATAATCTCAGAATGTTAGGTAAAACGTTTTGCTGCACAAAATATGTCAAAAATGTTTCAAACAGTATTAATTGCTTTCATTTCATGTTGCTGTCTGGGAGGAAAGGGTTATGATTCCACAAGAAATATTCAACATGCTAATTTTCGGTCTATGTGATTAAGAAGTGAAACGTTTTTAGATATTCTTGGAGATTAGTACGTATCATTAATTTCTATTTTTGTATTATAAAATTTATGTAATCTTGAATATTTCTATCTTTTCCTACACTAGACATTCAAGATTCTATACTTTTCAAATAGGGTCATACTAAAACTTTTCTAACAAGATAAACCATAATAATGTGTTCAGATACTCCTTCACAAATGTACTGAAAGCAAAAAATGATGTTAAATGAAATTTGCTTTTATTTTATTATTATTTTTATGAAATACCCGTTCATTTTGAAGCAATGTAGATACGTATTCTAGTGATAAATGAAAAATAAGGTTTTGACAAAAGAGATTGAACTATTTCCTGTAAATCGAAGCCAAATTGGTTACGGTCGACCTTTGAGACATAAATCCATGCTGCGAAATAGAAAGATGTGGGTCTAGTGCCATACGAAACATACCTATAAATCAGCATTTCGAACACATTTACAAAAGTGGCGATAACAACAAGGCCTATAATCGTGAATGTTAGTATTGTCGCCCATTTTACACACATGAGATATCCTGGCAATCATCCAGACATCGGGGAACCAGCACGTGCGGATAGTAAGAATAAAAATCTTACTTAAGAGATCAGCTAGAACAGGGGCACAATTCCTTACTAGGAAACAAGGAATGCCACCATTACCAGCGGTTAACCTGTTCTTTAACCTCCTAATGCGATGGATAGAAATACATGGTAAACATAAAGGTGGTAAACTATATGTCAGGTAAGGCAGAGTCAGCAGATTTAGGAAAAAAATCGTTGGAAAAAGCTGTGGTGAATGCGTTAACAATTCACGCTAGGTCGCTGTACTCCCTAACAGAGTCATGAAGCCTGCCAGGAATTCTGTAGCCACCTTGCCGGGTGCGAACAAACTGCCAAAATGATTGTGAATCTGCGACAATGTTTGCTTCAGTCCTACGAATGTATGATTTTAAAACAAACTCTGGAATTCTTATTTGTAAGAGTCATATTGAGTGGATTCTCATTTTTTGTGATAATTCGACAGTAATGTCTAGAACAGGATACTGAACATCCTCAGCACTAAAGTGGTGATGAGTCGTGTTTAATCTCAACGCTGTTCGCAAAATTCGATAGAACCAGATCAAGTGTTCTTTCATTCGCATTTACGACATTGTTAAATTGGCACAAGAACCAGAATTAGAAATAAAATTAAAATTATTTTATCTGGGTTTATCCGAGATGAAAACTTCAAGCAAATTAGGAAAATGTTCTGAGGACTCGGAATTCAAGTCCGAATTAATATAAACTAGAACTAAGTAGCAATAAAACTGTGTCTGAATAGTAATTTTGGTGATCAAGAGATCAGTTAAAGGTATAAGCATATTAAATGTTATAGTACGTCACAAGTAATACTATTTGAAAAAACTATCACATCACCGCTGCCAGTGGCGAGTGTTGAACAATAACAGAGGAAAGTAATTCAGCATTAGATATCTAGAATAATCACGAAGCTAAGTCTCGGTGAACAGTACAATATCAAAAGAAGAAGATTAACTAGGAGTATGTATGGGTCTCTTTACGAAAACCACCAACATTTTGATAATACGAGATTGTAGATATTAAGAGAATATATGTTGAGTTTATTTATTTTAAGTAGAAATTACTCGAGGGACATCACGTACTTGATTCTGCGATTACTCTCACCGCTGTTCTTGGGCTTCGTGGGCTCATCTTTAACGCTGAGTTTCTGTTAGAATGGTGTACAGTCCTGTGAGATCAAAATATTAGTATACCTTTCAGAGCCTCTTAACTGTTAAGAATCTTTAAGTACTTCTGAAACCGCACCAGAAGAAGCAAGACTAATTTTGAAGGGCCTTTTAGTGTCAGCCTTCCTGGCATCAAATCTATCCAGACAGCCGAAGATAAAACTTCAAATAATCCCTGCAGATTCAATACAGTCCGCAACGAGATTTGATCTTTTTAAATACATTCCTCGTCAATTCAATATAGGAAGTTCTAAATAGTGCAAACGGTGCATTTAATATAACGGTCTTCTTGGCTTACTTATTGAAATATTACAGCAAACACAATTCATTACATGATGCAAGTGTTAAACACAAACAGTAAAAATGCGTATATAAGTATATAGTATATTCAGAGAGAGAGAAGTGTAGGAATAATACAAGGTCACTGTTCTGTGTCGGCGGGGCCCGTCTCGACGGCTTTGAGACGAATAAACCTTGACCAAGAGAAACAAAAACATAAAAGAATTACAAAGGAGGGCAATGTATTAAAGTAGATAATAATGAAAAATATTTACTACTGTATAAACACTTTTGTTTTATTTGAAAAACAGACAGAAGTGAAAAAGAATAAAGGAAAAGAGAAAAAGAGTTATACTCTGGAACAGTATACAAGCTATATACTTATGCGAAATAAATAAACGGAAAATGGACAGGTAAAATAAAAGAAAATGGAAATAACACGTATATAGTTAAATAAAGAATAAAGTTACCTATCGATGGGTATAAATTCACCTTAATATGCACACTAAAAACTACGAAAAACGCAATACAAAGTGAGAACACAAATGCATGTGTAACTCGATATCTTTTACTACGAGTGTCAAATACTGTTTTGGTGGGAAATTGGTAGAGCAATCGTCTAGAAAACGATAGATACAGATTCGAATCTTGTTCAAAATCAGAAAGTTTTGAATTAATTTGTTGCAATTAATAATGAGTATGAAATAGCAAGAAATGTTATTTTCATTAATTTCCCATCGCGAAGCGCTTAATTATGTATTTATATATAAATGTAAACAAGACATTTCTTTTTTTCTATATTTTGAATTTTCAAGAATTTATTGAATTACTTGTTGATAATATAATATTATTGTTTCAGTACATGTGTTTTATTTACGCGTGGGTTTGCAATCTATAGTAGCCTGGCTTGTAGTCTTTTGCGGTTATTGTTAACCATCTGTTCTTATTGGCTTCTGGGTTTGAAACCGTGTGGGTATTTCTGTTATGTGGTTAGTATTATTATTGGCAACATTGCTCTACTACCTATATTGGTCAATTTCAGTTCTTTTTCCTTCGACATTTTTAACGACGATACTACATTCAAACGAGTGATTTCATTCTGAATAAGTTTTGGTTCTATATTTTTTAACGTTTTTAACATCATATAGTAAGTACAAGACTGAAATCTAAATCAGAAATTCTTATCTTTAGAGAATATAAATTTACTTTATATATATTATAAAATAAAAGTAAAGATAATCAAATTTTTTTGTGGAAGCGATTATTCAACATATCAAATATTTTCGGGTAATATTAAATTCTATTATTACACCGCTAATATTCGGTGGTAATTTATTACAGTATATTTACTTTCTATTTTCTATTTCTTGTATTTACGTCGACTATGTGATGAACTGAGATTATATAAAGAAATAACAACATATTAAAATGATTTAATAAGGTTAGTTTCTCTAAAAAGTATTACATATGTATATCTGTAGATATACATGCATATCGTTTGTGCATTCTTACGTGGAGAAAATTTGCAAATATAATTTACATCTCAAGTGTAGTTAACTAATTAAGTATTAGACGTTTATATATGATAATTATCGTTTAACACTTATCAACCAACTCTCGAAAGTACTACCTCTAATTTTGGTATCTGAGTTCAATAGTTTTTTTTTTGAAAAGGTTTCCCGGAGAGTAAATAAAAAGGTATCGAATTCAATTAAGTACTTTACTTTTCAATATATATTCTATTCCATACGGAGCCGTTACTATTTTATTATTATTTCTGATGGAAATTGGTGATTTTACACCACTAAATGTTTTGCCCCATATATTAATTATGAATTAATGCCTTTAATATCATCCTTAAGTTTCGGAATAAAAGAAAATAAACGAGGCTAGATCTTGAAGGCATTAAATAATCTTATAACGAAATTCCGACGATATCGCCATGCAGCCCTACGAGTAATACTTTATTAAAATCCCAGAAGATTGTTTTATAAATGATTTTTCTGTTTGGTCTTTTTTTGGTTTGTTATAGTCGCTACTTTATTTAAATTTAGCTTTTTAGCTATATTTTGGAATTCGTCGCTTGAGGAAACTCGTTGGTGAACAGACGTTACGAATGATATACTTTGGATGCTTTTATTCCAGAGTAAGGTATGGCATCGCTGTTTGGGGAAGTAGTACTGATATGAATCGTATTTTCGTAACACAAAAAAATATTCTGAGAATAATATATAACTTGAATTTTAATCAATCATGTAGGGGTATATTTAGAAAACATTTTTTGTTAACTATTTTTGGAATTTATATATTCGAGGTCCTACTTTTTGCCTACAAACATAAAGACCTTTTTGAAGAATACAGCGCTGTTCATGATTATTCCACAAGGCATAAAACTAATTACTATTATCCCAAACACCGCCTAACCCTGATAGAGAGTGGATTTCGCTACTCTTCCATTAAATTTTTTAATAGTTTACCGGAATCATTAAAAGAAATTAAGATATTCTCAATATTTAGAAAAAGAGTTCGTGATTTCTTAATTGACATAGAACCATACAGTATATTAGAATATATAAATCGTGGTTCTCTACAGCAAGAACATGATGTGTAAGAATATGTTTTAACACATATGTAATATATTGTATCTGTCATGACGCAATTTCTTCTCTTTCTTTGTACAATTAATTGCAATAAAGTTATTATTATTATTATTATTATTATTATTATTATTTCTGATGAGTTACAAGTTATTTTCGTTCGGGATTATAGAATAGCATTCCCTGTTATTATAAAATAATTTAAATGGGTTTACAAAATCTGCTTCTTAACAATAGTTCGCAATTTCTTGAATTCAGATACGAAAATTCATCCATTAAATTTTTTTTGTATTTTAAACGGTTCACGAGGATGATTTGATGCGAAAGAAACTTGAGATGAAACAAATGAGTTACAGCATTAATTTATATATTATTTTTTAACATATTTCTCTTCAACTTTAACGCATTCGGACCAATGATCCCGATATATTTTTGTGGCCTTTCTCAAGAGCTCGAGAATATTGTTCCCTTGCTGCAATAAGTTCTTCATCCGATCTAATCGGCTTAATCTTTTTTCCAACAAGGAGAGATTTGAGTTTGGCGAATAAATAGAAGTCATTAGACGACTAGGAAAAGTGAGACAATTTAAAATATCGATTATTGCAAGTTTTTGTTAACAATTTGATTTGTGCAAGAAGACATGCTGTCTTGATGTAAGAGAAGTTTTTTCTGTTCTATTCGAGGTCATTTTTCAGGAATCATTTCCTTGAATTTGCCTGGTAAAACGGCATAATGCGCTAGGGAATTGTCTCTTAGCAAGATAGTCTATGAATTATATTCCATTTAAAACCTACAAAATTGTATCTATTACTTTACGTCCTGATGGAAATGTATTAGTTTTCATTGGGGATGGGTTGCCATAATGTATTTACTGTTTGGATTATCGTTCGGATTCGGGGAACATAATGGTAATACCAGATATCGAAATCCGTAAAAAAAAAGTCAACTATTAAAAATAAATTAGGATGGATTTTTTTTATAGCTGACGGCTTCTTTATGGATTATGAAATCTGGTTTTATCATTATGTTCCTGAATTCAACTGACAGCTTGAACCTGCAAAATTGCCGTTGTGTATATTTCTTAAAAAAATATTGAATTCCACTATGAACTTGAAGTTTATGAATTTTAAGGTAAGGGTGTAATTCCTAAGTTCCCAAGCAACTTCATGAAAGTTTTAAAGTACTTGATCTTAATCCATATATATGTACTTTTGAACACTGGCTCAATCGTCAGACAATTTCTAAATACACCACAAAGAAGAACGTAATTTCATCTGCACTTAAATAAAGATAATGGTAATAAGAGCAGTAATACTCTTTCTTATATAGATATAAAGCATCATAAAGCCTGTATTAACCATTTTATGATGTATAATAACATCTCAGTATTAGCTGTGTACAGTCCAAGCTCCGACCAATATGTACATATACATATGAGATGAGTGAAAAGTTTCTGAACGTTAGACTAAGGAAAAGAATAAAATCTACGCCATAATAATAATAACTGTATTTCCCAATAGATAGAATATAACTTAAATTATGCCAATAACAAAAGCAACTCTAATTTAATAATAATAATAATTATTACTATATATATGCATTACTTTATCAAATTGATAGAATAATGAGAATCTTCTTAATTTTCGAAGGTATATATATATATATATATATAATATATATATATATATATATATATATATATATATATGAAGTATAGTCTAATTAAAAAATAAATAAATAAAAAATCATAAAAATATAACAAAACAAATAATGAATTAAAATCGATATATTTACAATGTAGTGCCATCTCAGCAAGTTATATTAAAAAAGTTATTAATGATATACAAAACTTTCACTATTAATAATTGCTTTACTGTTGTTTTAAATAGGGTTAGTAATTGTAAGTTTTCTGTTTCTTGTAATACTTGCTTCTGATACGTAAGATGTCCTATGTTTTTCTGGTTTAATATTACATTTGTGTCTTGTTTCATATTTATGATCCAGAACTTCTTTAAAATAAAAACAGAAGCTTACAATTTTGGTAAAATTCATTAACTTTATTCAAAGTAGTCACCTTCGGCTTCAATACAACGTTTTGTGCGGTCAAATAACATGTTAAATAAGTTTTTAAGTACATCATTAGAGATGTCCTTCAAGATCGCTGTCGACGCCTTTTTAATGGCTTCGACGTCGGCATAACGCTGTCCTTTCATCGGAAAATCACAGGGGGCGAAATCAGATAAATACGGTGAATGGTTAATGGTTAAAGTGCCATTTGTAGTTAGAAAATCAGCGATAAGCGTCGAGCGACGAGATAGTGTATTATTACGTAGCAAATGCCAGCTACCATTTTCACGATATAGAGGGCGCACACAACGATTGTTTGACTAGTTGGTACAAACTATTTTTGCAATATGCCTTTCGAATCATAAAAACAAGTAAAAATTGTCTTCACTTTTGACTTCTCCAAACGGTTTTTTCTCGATCTTTCTTCGCTTGGATGTTTCCATTCAGAGTTTTGATGCTTTGTCTCTGGATCATATTGAAACCACCACGTCTTATCACCAGTTACAGTAGAATATCTGACATTTTCGCCTTTTCGTTTTTAATCAGGTCTGTACAATATTGAATTCGGAGCAATTTTTGATCAACACTTAGCTTGTGCGATGCAAACCTTGCATAAATCTTTCTCAGTCCCAAATACTGTGTCAAAATGCGATAAATTGAATCTTTGGACATATTTAATTCCATTCTAACGTATCACAATGAGGATTTCGGCTCATTTCTGATAAATTTACCCACAAATTCGATGCTACTTTCTGTAACCACAGTTTTTTTGCACCAGGATGTTCGTCGTCATTTATGTCCGTACGACCATCTTTAAATCATTTATACCACTCAAACACTCACACAACTGATATTTACTCTTTATTCAAAATTCATTTTTCGACCAATGCCAAATACGCACTGCTTCTAATTATGCAAATGTCATGATATTTTGACATAACATTGGTGAAAGACCTACCTTACCAACACATAATTTTTTAATAGATGGCGCCACTAAGAATTATTATTTTAAAAAGTTCCATTTTCATTACGGCAGTCTGTGTATATACCACAAATCTCATTTCTTACTATTATTATATGACAAAAAATATTCTTATAATTAAAATCACTGAAACGTACATTTTTTAAGGTATTCAGTACAATCTTTTAAGTAATATTGGTCTTGACGTAATTCTAAACTGACCCACGTTGAATTTTAATTTTCGCATCTGTATAAAACTGAATTTTTTGCGTAAACAATGAAAGTAGCCTCTAGTTCTGGCCAATTAGTACTTTAAGACGACAAAATATTCTAAGCTTTAGATATTTATTCAATTTATGTTGTTGTATGTGTTGTTTCATTTTTCTGAATTTTACTCCTATTATTTCATTTGGGCAGAGAAATAGAGAGTCGAAATCGTTTTTTGAAGAGACCGCTATGTTGTTTTACCGCTATTGATCCTTAAAAAAGAAACAATCTAGATAATTACGAAAGATAATTCCATTTTCACCGAACGAATATATAGGAACACTTTCCACCGTTATCAAAGAGGTATTTTATTCTCTCCTTCGGTAATGAAAATCGAACAGCCCTTTCTTTCTGTTTCACAGGGCAATGATAGAGTAGAATAACGACGGTGTGGGTTCAGCTCAGTTCAACGCGACACACGAGTTAGATTTAAAATTAATAATCTTTGCAAGCCACGACCTCATTAGAATAAATACAGCACAACAGCGTAACAACGAACATACACATACTACATGTATATTATATGCGTCTGCCTATTTAATAAATTAAAACCGACTAACGTAAGTAACTCGATTCAATCAATTTCGAGAACGTTAGACTCATTACACACGGTCCATGTTCAAGTTCTTTTATCGTTCCAAGTCCGAAGCGCAAGGTTTTCTCTAGCCTCGTCGTATAAACGATATTTTATGCTTCTTAGCACTTGTGTATATTTTTCATTGCCGGTTGTGAAACTTGAGCGTTAAGAGTAAATGTTCCTATAATATACACCATATATAACGGCTCTAGTAGTGTCGGCTTAGAATTATATGTATCTACGTATGTACATTTATACATGAGCTTGTAAAGATATTAAAATTTTGTAGTTAACAAGTTTCTGCCAATGAAAATTTTGTATTGACATTTATTTCATTGAACTCGAAGTACCCAGTAACTTGATTTTTTTCCTTTCGTAGTTAATCATTTGCTTTTGTTTTGACATTGACAGATGATGCAATTTGTTATTTGTAAGTTGGTGATTCTGGATTCTATATTGTAAAATTACCAACCTACAGGTAATAAACTACACCATCTGTCAATGTCAAAATAAAGTAGATTATTAAGAACGGCATAAAAATCAACGTAAAGTATATGTGAAAAAAAGAAAAAAATATATGTAATATTCAAATCTAAAAGATGTGTATAAAAATGTGGGGTTATGGTTGAAAAAAGTCACTTTTGAAAGAGATAATACCGGGAATATTCACTTAATTTTGACTTTAATCAGTTGGTGTTAATTATTGATACAAAATATTGTGATATTTCTTTTTATGTTTGTGAGTTTAACAGAAGAAGTAGAACGGAAAAATACTATGGCGGTTTGAAGTTCTGATTATCTAACTATCTCAACCAAATTCATGAAATTTGCTAACAACCATTTTTAAGCAAATTATCGCTCGAAAATGGTCGTTGCACCAAACATGGATTTAGTTTATATTAAATTCAAATTAGTATTTAGATGGATCGAACAAGGTGTTTAATAGTATACGTGGCTTCTCCGAATAAAGTTGTGTCTCGTTACGATGCATTTTTTGTAAAAGCATTTTCATTTGCTCGTCGTTTTTTTGTAATGTCGGACATAAGCGAACAGCGCGCGGCTGTGGAATTCTGCTTCTATTTGGAGATTCTGAGAAGACAGTGTGTGACGAAAGAGACCCGATTTGTGACAGACGGGGGAATGATTTTTCCATCATGACAATGCACTTGCTCACACAGACTTATCAGTTCTAAGAATAGCATGATTCCCTTGCCCTACATCCCCTACTTATCTGATTTTGCTCCGTATGACTTTTTTATTTCCACGAATGAAGACGGACATGAAAGGACATCGTTCCAAAGATGTGGAAGAGACGATCAAGACAACGACAAAGCAGCTTGCACTCATATAGAAGAACGAGTTCGAACAATGTTTCCAACAATTAAATCATCGATTAGACAAGTGTATAAAGTTAAATGGAGAGTATATTAAAGGTGTTAAGATGTTTTGTAAAAAAAATTAAAATACATATATTTATACAGAAGTTTTAGTTATTTTTGTGTATCCCTCGTATATATAAACAGATATACAAGTGTTAATTTTGGATAAGTTCAGTATATACTTATTAAATTTTTTTTCATATCACAAATATGGAACAACATTGCGCAATGCGAAATCAACGTTTAATATACACTGGCACAATACATATGTACATATATCTCAAGAAATAACGTTATATCTATTCAAATGTTTCAAAATTATTACATTAATAGAATTTATCTCAAATTTATGATGTACTGAATCTTATATACTTCTTTCTAGTGTATGAGCAAATAAATGCAAATACGAAAACCAGTTAGCGTCTTCTAAAATGTATATGCAAATAATTACAAACGAAATCGAAATGTTTAAAAACGATCGACCTGTTTTCCCATAGTATATTTGGTTGGTGAAAGTGTTTGTTAAACTCGTTATCATTAACAGTTTTGTTTCGTTACGAGATTGAAGAGAGCTGTAACTTTGTATGTCATTAGTCTAGACAGCTGCTATTGATGAATTCTTTATTAACGCTATTTTGAAACGTTAAACTATACGTACATACCGACTGTTTCAGAATTACACGCCACTAATAGCTAATAATAATGTTTTCTATAACGAAATAAACAAAAAAGTTCAAACCAAGTACAAGTTTTATATTCAATTATGATTTTGCATATTATATTGGGTTGGCAACTAAGTACTTTCGGTTTTGTAGTATAAAATAAAACACTTTTTTTTAAACAAAGAATAGTTTTTAATCAATTATATATTTTCCATTTTGCTCAATGATTTTTTGCTATCTTTCTTTCAGCTGCATGATTACGCGCTCATAAAATTTCTGGTACTTATCAGCAAAAAACTGAACCAGGTGCGAGTGAAGGTCATCGTCATTTGTGAAAGTTTTACCATTCAAAGAATTCTGCAAAGTTCGAAATAAATGGTAATCAGATGGTGCTAGGTCAGGGATGTATGGGGGATGTGGCATTACTTCCCAGCCAAGCTCCAATAGTTTCCCACGAGTTGCCAAAGATGTTTGAGGCCTTGCATTATCTTAGTGGAAAACTACACCTTTCCGATTTGACAATTCTGACCGTTTTTCTTTGATTGCTTCATCCAGTTTTATTAATTGTTAACAGTAAACATCAGAATTGATCGTTTGGTTCCTTGGAAGAAGCTCAAAAAACACAACACCTTTGTAATCCCACCAAACTGACAGCATGATCTTTTTTTGGAAGCAATTCAGCTTTCGATGTGGTTTGAGCTAGTTTATCGTGTTTGCTTCATGATCGTTTTCGAACTATGTTACTGTACAGGACCCATTTTTCATCACCAGTGATGATTCTTTTTAAGAAAGGGTCGGTTTCATTTCGTCTAAGGTGCATATCGCAAAAGTTGATTCTTTGTGTTAAATGAATTTCTTTCGAATCGAAAATTCACGAATCGTGAGGTACCCAAATATCAAGCTTCTTAACTAGCCCAAGACATTTTAAATGTTTTTCAATTGTTGTGTGCGATACATGTAGCCTCTCCGCAACCTCTCGAACAGTTATATGACGATCCTCTTCAATTATGACTTTGATTTTGTCATCATCAACTTCAGTAGGCCGACCAGAACGTTGCTCATCTTTGAGGGAAAAATCCAGAACGGAATTTTTTATATCAATTCTGACACGTGCGCTCTGCAATTAGCACCATAAACTCCACATATCTTTTTGTGAGCCGCAGCAGCTTTCTTTCCTTTACGAAAATAAAATAGTAAAATATGTCGAAAATGTTCGTTTCTGCACTCCATTTAAAATTAACCCAGAACTAATAGCTTTAATAAAAATCACGCACTACTTGCTTCTGAAGTTATATCAATGTGACTAGTATTACGCGAAAAACGGTAAAGTACAGCACTAAAATACGTTATACAGAAAATATAGCAACGCTCTCTATCAGTAAAAACCGAAAGTACTTGATGACTTTTTATAGATATATACGCCCTCTGGCTATCAATAATAATAGTAGTATATCAGGCGTCTCCTTTCCAGTTGGAAACTGGCTTATGTTATACCAATATTTACATAGGTACCATGATGGATACATAATAGAGAATTATTGTACAGCACCTATATTGTCTAATGTCTCAAAAATATTAGAACATATCGTTCCCGAATTCATTTTTGATACTTACTATAATGTAATTAGTTTAAATCAGCACGCATAAATAAATTTTCTATAATTCTCTGATTTTAGCAGTAAAGGATTTGGTTCGAATAACCTTCCGATCAGGTCGATCATGCTCAGTTTATTCATAAATTTTCTTAATATTATGGGATAAGTGATTACGGTGTACTACTGACGTAAATTACGTTCTTGATAAGAGAACAGACTGCAAATAATGAACTTATCAAATTCACAATCTCGCTTAATTCGTGTCATCTCATCTGATGTTCCGTAGGGTCGTCACCTTGAGCCAATTCTATTTTTGCTCTTTGTAAATGATTTGTGCTATTCACTGTTTGACAGTTTTTAGCCTACGCCGATGATTTGACCTGTACCAAACTGTATATCTTCAAATCATCCTCCATTTCCTATATTTTAATTCTCACTTCTCCAGGGAATTTTATATACCATTTATATACCAGACTGTATAACTTCAAATCGTTCTCCGTTTCCTGTATTTTAATTTTCGCTTCTCTATGCAATTTTATATACCATTTCATAGGACTGGGTATGTAGGAACAACGCTAGATCCGGTATGTATGCTACTAAACTCGATTCCGGATATTGATTTGTTGAATATTTCACATCGCTCATTTGTACCTTTTGTATGCAAAACACCAACCTAAAGGTATAATATTATAACTTTAGGTTTAATATTTTTTTAAGTTGTTTAATTGTATGAAATTGTGCTATTTATTATTGTTTTCTGAAATATATAAAAAAATAAATAAATGAAAAATATTTAAAAAAGGGTTACAAAATACCAAACTTCTTAAACATTCTTCTCAAATATAGAACACATTCGAACACACTTGAAAGTCTGGGAAAAATGCTTTTTTAGCAGAAATAGACCATAAAATAGCAGTGCCTTCTACATATCATTGCATTCGTTTGAGTTCTTTTTTATCGTCTGAGATTTGCTTCTCACTAGTCGCCCTCGTGTTTACCCTTAGAGATCGGCATAGTTCCTCAAGGTCAGATATAAGCCATATAATAACAGTACGTTCCATATATGATGAATGAAAACATATAGTTTCCTTTTGTTTGTGCATTTGGTCCCACGATGGTCGTAGTGGGAAGTAGGATTCCTTTAGTTTTTCCAGACCATTTAAATGCTCAAAGGCACATTTTCAAAGACCCGGAACCGTTTGAAACAGTTCAGTAACACCGACAGACTAAAATTGTTGGTCCTTAAGGATCGACATGGTACCTCAAGGTCTGTGGGAAATACTTTTTTGTCAGATATAAGCCATTTTTGCATTTGGTTCCACGATGTTTGTACATTTCGAAGCTAAGCTAGCTTATGTATTCTTCTGTAAAACGTGACACTGCATTTTATAAAGGAGGAGGTGGAGTTAGGGGTGGAACTAGCATAGAAAGCAAGACTCCATTCGAGATCATTTAAATGCTTAAATGTACATCTGTGAAGTTCTGGAACTATTCGCTTTACCATACATTTAAGGGTTAAATAATGTCACATATCAGTAAGAAAATACCCATTCTTCTTGCAGGAGGTCGGCATAAATACTCTCATTTAGTCTGCACAGTTGACAGACTTATTGCCTATATAATATGTGTATGTCGAAGGGTTAGTATGATTCCTATCTCCCGAATTAACTTACAATAGCTACATGATGTCCAGCAAATTGCTAGCAATGACCTTATATGATACATCTGTTCTTATTTTGGAACCATTTTCTCATACTGGTCAGGCATTTCCTCATACTGGTTAGGCATTTCCTCAAACTAGTCAGGCATCTCTTCGTTCGTCTGCACGTGCATATTGACCGCTATAGATTTGGTGCCAATATTAGAAATTAGATTAGAGTTAAGCTGGCGTTAGTGTAAGATGTTTTTCACACATTATTGAGAAAATGATAGGAGTTACTCTATTTTATGTAAAGATGGAAACATAATTAAATTAATATGAAAATTTATACAAGCAACTTTCATGGGCAATCTGATACGGAGACTTTCGCCGTCGTGGTCCATATCATGGGCAACTTATTGATTTACATATCACATTATCTTCGGTCATACTCATCTATTGGCAGGGAGAAAGAATTCGTATTTACTCTATCTTATAGAGAAATGGCAACATAACAAAATGAATGGTTCCGCCAAACTTCAAGCTTAAGGTACAATTACAATCTTTTTCTGGGTCTTTGCTTTTTCATGTTCTTATTGATTGTTCGTTATCTTTGTTATTCTATCTCCAATCGTTTTCTCGATACTTTTAACCACCTTAATATTTGTGCTTTTGGACATCTCTCTCTGTTTATTCTCCTCTAGCATTCTAGAATTTACTTCGCCTGTACATAAATCTCATAATTTTTCTTAGACAGCTTTCTAAAGAGTCTCTATATTTTTATTTAGTACCCAGGTTTCGCTGGTATACACCGATATCAATGTTGATCTTATAATAAACTTA
Source organism: Dermolepida albohirtum (assembly GCA_031893035.1). Taxonomy (NCBI): domain Eukaryota; kingdom Metazoa; phylum Arthropoda; class Insecta; order Coleoptera; family Scarabaeidae; genus Dermolepida; species Dermolepida albohirtum. Next base: position 272,166 of record JAVIWB010005124.1, read on the forward strand.
CATATTCTAATTTTCATCTTTCTCGATAGATATTGTCTTCTCATTGATGTCATGTGTATATTTCTGAATTCATTTTGCGATTCTGGTTCTTAATTCCTGCTATGTGTGGCCTCTGTCTTCTAAAGTCACACATAAGTATATAAATGTTTTTTACTCTTAAATGTGTAGGTCTCCACTTCATATATGTATGTATGTTATAAGTTGTTCTTCAGTTTCCTGTCTTGCATCTTCCATTAGCACATATTTCATATTTTCATGACTTATCCTTAGCCTATATATCTCTTTCTCATTTCAACTGTTTTATGACTTTTATTCTCGTTTTGATTTTTCTATTATTATTCTGACTACTTTTTCTAGGACTAGGTTAGGTAACATAGTGGGCTTGTTTTATTTATAATTAAAAATGTTATTAATTTCCTTGATAAAGTTAAGAAAAGGTATTCGTTTGCTTTATATATAAATAATAACTAAAAGATTAATTTTTTTTAGGTATGTCCATATCGAGTCAATCAAATATTTCTTTTATTATTTGTATTAATATCATGGTTGGAGGGCTGCTTTATTTTATTATCCCAATATAATCTAATGAAAATTGCAGAAACAATGCGGAACAATCATTTTCCCCTACGCGTAATAAGCATATTACACATATATATATTATCAGCTTCAAATAATAAGACACTGAGGATTAATAAAGCGAAATGAAAATTATAGGATCTATTTATGTTCGTCTAAGGTCAACGGTCACATTTGAATAATGCAAGTCGGTCTCCTAAAGTGCTTTTGATATTAGATCTCGGGTATTAAACAAGTTGTGAAGAATTATGTTTTACTTCCAAAATTGTATAACCTCTTTATATATCAGATCTTAATATTTTGGGGAGTTTTTCTTGATTATCTGATTTCTGAAATTAATTTATAACTCGTTTTAACTTCAACCTCTATATATCATATTATTTCATTTGTCTTTTATAACTTTTGTGTAAAATACTTAACGCTTAATGTAACTCAAAATGTTCAGGCAATGTGGGCAGCAAAAAGGGATCAGTGCTTGTGGAGGCGCGAAGACGGAGGCGGCCGCCAAGCGGTGGCAAAAGAGGCGCATGACCGCCCGCGATGTCGACGATAGGGACCGAGGATTTTGATGGCGAGTGACGTAGGCTGCAAAGCTCTGCGCAAACTCTCCCTGTTCGCTATTCCATCCAAAGTTACACTTTTGTGCTCGTTGTAGCAACGGCAGCGGGCAGGAAAATGAGATTAGCTAACTTGACCGTGTGACAGCGCTCATGTTTGATTACATAAACATATCAATATAGTTAATAGGCACCTGTATTTGAGATGTTTGACGCCTACGATTCGCTGGTGATAATCGGAAAATATGTATTAAGCGTTTTGGCTTTAATACATATACAAAATACAGGTCTAGAAAGTAAATCATGAATTCTAGTACAATCGAATATACACTTTGATATAATAGATAATTCAACTACATGGAATATTAATAATATTACATAGCACTATGTATTATATATTATCGATAATTACTATAATTTTGCTTATGAATGTTTTCTGTGGCATATCCTTTTACCGTTTTCTGTTTACTTTATTAATGAGTGTAAAATAACGATATAAATAACAAAATAATTTCATTGTACTGTGTTTACTTAAACATCTATCATATTTTTATTCTAATGTGGGTAAACTAATAATCGAACAAAATCTATCGGTGCTATTTCAGAAACCAAAATAAGTGTATTTAAACGGTAAAATAGATGGATGGAAAAACATTGGGTTTTTAGGAAAGTTATGAATCATTTTTACAGCAGATGGCACTAGTTTCTGTTTACAAGCGCTAGCGCTATTCGTATCTATCTATGCCACATGACAGTTGACAGTTCTAACTTCATTTTGTAATACAAATTTAAGCAATGTGGTTAGTATTCGACATTTAATAAAGTATTGGAAATAGAAATGTCATTACACTTTTACATGCTTCCATAAAATGAAGGTGTATCAAGCTTATGAAATGTTACGCAAAGTTATTGACGACAGTGCTTTACAAGAGGGTTAATTCCAATGATGGTTTATGAAATTCCACACTGGTGATTTTAATCTTAAAAATGCTTCTGCATCGGGTTGGCTCACTAAAGCTGAAGACGATAAAACAAAAGCATTGATCGAGTCATAGCCAAGGCACATAACATTAAAGATTACAGAAGCATTAAACATCGGTTCTTCATAAGAAACAATTCACCTCCCTATCGAAGTTCTTGTTAGTCCCGCCAAATGTACAACTACGTTGTAATGTTGGTTATCTTTTAGCTACCAGGTTAGCGTCGGGATGCCTAGCAGACGTTTGTTTCTATTCCTTAACTTGCAAGCAATTACGGTAAGAATCACTACGCTTTCTTATATATAATAAATGGCGTTTCGACTTAAACTACATATTTGTTTTATTATGTTTATTTTAACTTCGCTTTTTTATGTTTAAATTCTTTAATTGTTTAAAAGTTGAAAACAACTCATGCGCAATTTGGAGTTGGTACAACTGTTCCATCTCGAAGGGTGTGTTCAGTTGGTACTTACGGAATGCGTCTAATGTTAACAGTTTTAAAATCAAATGACCTAAATCCTGTGTGTTCTGATAACGGTAATTGCTATGTCACAATAACTATTATTCAATCGGGAAACTAGTAGGCAAAAACATGCAAATGTCGGTTTAAAATTAATACCCTTTGTAAGTGATTTATTTACAAATGCAGTTAACCTTAAGCTTGTATTTTCGGATTTTAAACAAAGTTTTTGTTCGTGTTTCTCGTCCATTCGATGAGTTGTGTAAAAAAGTAAGTACAAAACATATTTATTATGAGAAACCAATACTTTATCACTTGCACGTTAAAACAGTATAATATAAACACAAATATCGCATTGTAAAAAAAGAAAATAATCATTTAATAGAATTTCATATATTACAAACAATAATCGTATTACTTCAATTTTATATTCAATGTCTTATTTAAATGAAACTGGCGTACCTTTTATTTGTTGTGCATTAAACACGGTTTACGCTACATCAAAAGAAATAATATTTCGTTCCCTTTTCAAAATAACTTCACTAATTAATTACAATTCGTACTGTAATCAAGTTGTCGAATTAAAAGATATCTCGGACGTTATCCGCATGTGAAGTTTTCCTATTGCGCAACTTAAAATAAAGCAAAGAAAAAGAAACCCACTAACTTGCAATGCATTAAGTTAGAGGAAAACTTCTCAGCGGGATTTACAGAGACACAATGGAGAGCCTTTCGCTCGTGGTATTGAAAAACAAATATATGAAATAAGCATATTCAACTTCAATATTTGTTATGTTGTAAACGGCCAGTTATGACGACTTTCTTATATTCAATATTTATTCACTTTACCTTTCATCCGGGAACAGAGAAACCTATGAAATAAAAAAAAAAGGTTTCATGAACACCAATTTTTTCCCGTCCCTTGTCTTTCATGAAACATACATATATTGGCTTATCCAATAACTGTATGTTTCATGAGAGACACGGGACGGGAAAAAATTGGTGTTCGCGAAAGCTGCTGTACGCAACAGCTACGTACGTCGTTTGAGAGGAGAATTTGATCCTTCTCGACGTGCTGGATGTTACGGAGTGACTGTATTAAGACAATACAGCGCAAGCTCCAGCTCCTAAGCGGCGCAAGAGAATACAATCTCAGATGAACAACAATATATATATATATATATATATATATATATGACATATATGTTGACATATGTTAAAAAGAAATGTTTCTCTTATTCATTGGCGGCGGCCTCCTTCCTCGTCCTTGCGAGGAGAAACTGGGTCCGGAGACGGTGGGCACCCGTCCTTCAACAGCGAAATTTGTCAACCAAAGGCGATCACCTTAAGTACGCTCCCGTCCTTCAATCGTGGAATTTATCAACCAAAGGTGGCCATCTCAAGTACGAGCCATTGTTTTGGACACGGTGTGAGAATTGGGAAGAGGACAGGGTAGCCGGTTAGTCAGTGAAATTTCTGGCTAAAATCGTTTTTTTAATATGTTCTGGAATTCAGGGAAAACTTGAAAATCGTAATGTAGCTGTTCAGTGCACGCAGAAGATAATGTGTGTACAAAATACATTGCAATTTTAGTATCTAAGATTCATATCTGGCCGTTCAGAAGTTATTATTTCAACATTCTTGACTTAATCGTAGCTAGAGAGTTCATTTTTAATCACAAATATTTGCGCACATAAGCAGGATAATTAAGTCTTAACTCCGTTACAACGTTGTCACGATGTGTATATGGATATGAGAATAATTAAAATGCTAGCGAGACCCTAATTGCGAGCTTCCATGCATTTCTTCTTTCAAACAATTGCATGTTTATACGATAGAGGGATGTAGAATAAGTTCGTTAGTTAATGATCCAACAGTTTGCCTTACGAGAGTTGAATTATTCGAAACGTGTCTCAATCAAGGCCTTATTAAGATTTAAATTATTCTCATACGTTTATCCATTATTCAAGTAATAACGGCGAGTCTAAACATCTACAATATGCTCCTCAAACATGATGAAAACTTCGTATTTGAAGCGATTGATAACCAGTAATGAAAAATGATATCTACAATAATATAGTTTGAGATGGTCTTAATTTCAACTTGAAAATTTGTCTCGAACATCAACGAAAACGAGCATTCATCAGAGGAAAGATAACGTCTTATTATGGTGGGATTTTTGCTTCTTCAATTCCTACTAAGGAACGAAACAATGAATTTATTTGTGTACTGTTGGCATTTGGCTAATTCGAACGAACTCATGATCCAGAAATGTCTATAATTCATTAATCGTAAGGAAGTAGTATTTCACCACGACAACATGAGACTCTAAACAAGTTTGATCGACCGTCAAAAATCACTAATCTTTGTATCGAATTTGCTACCACATCATAATCGCTGGTTATTCCGTCTTAAGACTTCCATTTGTTTTATTTTCTTCAAAAGTCTTTGTGTAGTGTAACGTTCTACTCCTATGATCTAGGAATTATGAAGCTCAAGTTGGCAAAAGGTTACCAAAGAACTGTAACTAGTAATATATAATTTATTGTGTTTTGTAAAGTAATAAATGATCTATGAAAAATTGAAAAACTACTTTGTAACTTTTCTGACAAACGAATATTTTATGCCAAAATGTAGTTAAAACGGCTATTAAGAAAAGTAGCGGATTCCTGGTATCAATGCTTTGCAACAATACTTTTCCAAGAAGAATAACGATAGCAAAAATACTGTGAAAGGTAGATACATCATACTAAGTATTATGAAAGACATATATGTTTAAATGTATTCTAAAACAAACAACTAAAAAAAGAGGCACTTGCTGATGATTGTACAAAGCTACAAGTTAATATTTACGAGGATGATTTGGCCAGAAATGAAGCACGACTGCTAACACCATCGTTCTCGAAAACTTAGCATTATTTTTTAATTTTGTCAACTTTTTAAGGCGACAGGTTAAATTTGGTTAACAGTTGACAATTGATTTGCAAGTTCGAGCAGTGCGAATGAAGTATTTAAATGGAAAATTCCAAAATAAATAAACTGGCAATTTATGGTGTATTTAAATATTTAATATATACGACGGTGGACTGAAAAATTTCCTGCCTGACAGAGATTTATTTTTCTACATAGTCTCCTTGTAACTCAACACACTTCTTTCTCCCAGCGATGCTCCCATCTCTTTAACCCGTTCAAATAGTATTCGGCGTTTTTCTCTGCAAAATAATTGCTCACGAAGGTGATTGCCTCCTCATTTAACGAAAATCTCTATCCTCTGAGTGTAATTTTTAGATGAGGGAACAAAACAAAGTCGCTTGGGGCTAGATCTGGTGAGTACTCGGGTGCTCAAGCAGTTCTCACCGTAATTCGTGGATTTCCGCCATGGTGTAAGACGATGCGTTGTCCTACATCTTTCGACTACTAAATTGTTGTCCTCAGCAGAAATTAAACATAATGTCGAACTTGGGCCCGCAGTATGAAGATACACAGATTAAACTGCGAAGAATCTACTCAACTCAAACCACATAAACACGAATTAAAGGAACTGAGACAAAATTCACTGTATAAACTTCGAGTAGAATATTTCGCGGTTTATTATATACAAGCCCATGTCTGCCACTTTTGTGGAAATACGTATCTAGCTGCACTGTGCATATCAAAAAATTCTTATAATAAGAAACAAATTTTGGATATCGATATCACAATTTAAACGTACATGTAAACGCGATATGAGCATTGCAGGTGGCTAGGCCTATGAAAAACTGTAGCGACTCCGGAAATGATTAAAAAAATGAATGATATTATTTTGAATGACCTACAGTTAATCTTAAGGAGATAATTAGCGTCATGGACATATTAACTGAACGTTGATAGTGTGAATCTTAATCTTGCGATTAAAATTGTGAAAGGATGAGAAAGTCAAATGAGAAGCACAATAGCCATCCAAATTTCTCGTGAAAACTTACGCCGACTTTTGATAAAACTTGTCTTCTCCATTATATACCTGAATCCTAATGGTAATCTCAGTAGTGGGCACATCATGGCAGCTTTCTTCAAAAAGAAAACCTAGACTTTTTCGGTAATGGTTATGAATTTATTGGATTCAATGGGGAACCTTCAGAAGCTTTCTTGGAAAATTATGAGCAGTACTTCGCCGCTCTACTGTACAAAATAATAGAAATCAATCTCTGAAAATTGACTTGCAATAGCTCCATAAAAATGTGCTTCTCCATTACGACTATGCGCCTTACTACTATATTCATCAGAATCAACTAAAAATGACTTCCACTCGTTCTTTAAATTTAAACTTTTTCTTGCTGGATAGAAATTTCGGTCGTCTGAAGAATAACAAGTTCCGTTAAATCATCCTCCATTTATTTCCATTCTTGAGCCGGTATTGAGCAAATGAGTTTCGTGACTGTAACAAAAGCCGAGCTCGCTGCTCCTGATCCAGAGTTTAATACCCCACCTTTTAGGTTAACGTGATTCTAAAGACGATATTATTAAATACCTATTTTTATTTCGGAGTTTTGTACACTAAAATTATTTAACTTTTTATGTCGTTATTTATTTACATCTATACATTTTTTAAAGTTAATGGCGAATTAGTAATTAAAGGGGCAAAAAGAAAAAAAAAGAATTAAACAGTGTCAATTATGAAGGAAAATATTGTTAATAAAGATATATTTTCCATAAGAATACGTCTAAAATTAATATTTTTTCTCTTTACATTTATTCAATTCGATTAGTTGTATCATATACAAATGTATATTTGGATACTAAATAAAACATATGATTAATACTGTACTGACAGTGATAACCCAGTATATCAATAATATTTGTATATACAGCTGTTTTATCAAATAGCTTATCAATTGGAATAGTGACGCGATTTTTTTCTTTCTTTCTGTCTGCGTATGTAGTTATATTGTACATGCATGTTTGACCATAAAATCTTACCCACTGTTTGTCAAATATTATAATCTTCCCGCAGCTGTGATTATGATTAATATTTAAAACTAAAAAGAAAATGGATAGTGCAATAAAATTTATATTGTAATAAATAACAAACGAAATAAATTTACACATTAAATACTACCTTTATTAACTAAATATAAAGTGTTTCAAATTCGCGGTGTTTTTAAAGAATAAATAAAACACATAATTTGCATTCACTTTCAAAAGCTTTTATTGGTAATCGAAGTATCAGTTATTACATTTACATGCGAAAAATAATATCGGCCAAATGGCCTCCTCTTGCAGCTCCACAGACGCCCATTCTTTTGTTAAAATTTTCAATGACATTTTGACATAATTGAGGCTCTATCTCACCAATGACAGCAATAATTTCATCTTTCGAAGGAGGAATTGATTGTGGATTGTTTTTATAAACCCGACTTTTCATATAACGCCAAAGAAAGTAGTTTAACGGTGTCAAATCACATGATCTTGGTAGCCTATTAACAACACTCTTTCTTGAGATTACACGTCCAGGAAATTTTTCTCTCAATAAATCAATTGATTCGTTTGCAAAGTGAGATGTAGCGCCATCCTGTGGAACCACATATCCTCTAGATCAATATTCATTAATCCAGGCCACAAAAATTCGGTTATCATCCGACGATATCACCAGTAGCATTTTCAAAGAAGTAAGATCCAATTACACCACCTGACCATAATGCACAACAAACAGTAACTCGTTTAGGATGCATAGGTATCTTATGAATAATTCGTGGATTTTCCTCACTCCAGATACGGCAAGTTTGTTTATTAACATAGCCACCAAGTTCAAAATGTGCTATATCGGGAAACATTATTTTTTGAGAAGAATCAACTGGTTGTTCATTGATGATACCAAACAGTAACTCGTTTAGGATGCATAAGTTTCTCATGAATAATTTGTGGATTTTAATTTTTAATTTAGTGACTTCAGTTCCTGTGTTATTTAAACCTTATATGCCTTCAGAGCTAAATCCTTGTGTAAAATACCCCATGTTGTTGATTCACTAAGTCCAATTTGTTGTGAACGTCGTCTAATGGACATTTCAGGATCTTCAGCAACACTTTCATCAACCAAACGAATATTTTCTTGTGAACAACCATTACGACTGTATTTTGCACTTTTTCATCTTCCACGAAACCAGTCTCTTGAAATTTTTTAATCATTCGAACAATAATGCTTTCAAATGGACGATTATGTAAACCATTAAATTCAGGTAATTTTCTAAAAACCCTTTTCACAGAACGCTGATTTTCATAAAATAATTCAACAATTAGAACGCGTTATTGTACCGTGTACGAAGCCATTTTTATAAATGTCATACATCACACTTTTTAAACGCCCACATACCCAGACAAATTCAATGCGCCATTTATATTTTATTTATTCTTAAAAAAAACGCGCGTTTGAAACACCCTTTATTACCAGAGTCAAATTCATGTGGTGAGCACTCTGCTCCTCTTGACAATTTTCCTCATATTAATTTTGTTATTATTTATTATTATTTTGTAAAGTACAATATATTGGGTAAAATAAATAGACTTTGCTGCTTTTCTGAAAATGCAGTTCCAGTTTATTTTTCATTTGATTTTTTATAAGTTAAATCGTTTCAGTTACAGACTAGAGAAAAAATTGGCAATCAAGTATAATCTTCGAAACTACTTTTTCTTTGCTTTGGAAGTTTTTCGACTGCAACAGTCCCAAAGTATTGCTTATTCTGTATTCTCTTAATATTATCTACTACACCCAATCCAGTATTTCTGTTGCCTGGATTAATATGTACAGAAGCCACACAGGTTAACTAATGTTAGCGGGTCTGGTTTACATTTCCTATAAATAATTTGCTTCTTGCGAACTAATGCCTCACAATCTTCTAAGGTATGGTTAATCATTTCTGGAGCTCTGTTGCGCAATATGTCATTGGAGTCTCCATTCCAGTCAATCACGAAACCTGTGGTGTCCTTCATAACAAGATATGGTTTTCACTACACTATGGCTGTAACGTGGCAAGGACTATAAACTGACCGATCACGTACTCTATTTTAACGTTTTGAGTCGAATTGGGGCCAACAAAGTGTCATTTTTATTATTAGTCATATCGAATCTAATAAGTTGAGATTAGTAGCCTAATTTTCAACCCACTATTCCACTATGGCTTTCTGTGGGGTATCGTGTTAAAACGTCATCGTAGACACTTCTTTCGGGTAATATTGTTTTTTTCTGAAACCACTCTTCTTCAAATAATGGTATTGGCATATCCTCGTGATAGTCAAGGTAGTGAAGGTTTTCTTCAATTTTGTTTTGTAAGCAATCTAATGTGACAACTTCATCCTGATTATGCAAACTGTATACTGTTCGTCGAATGATATCAATGTACCAACTGGGTACTTTCTTTACAGGTCCTTTATCATTTCTGGCTTTCCTTCCGTAATGCCATGCTCCACTATATTAAATACGCGTTGTAGCAGACACCGGTTAATTTCGAAGTTTTTTCTATAATGATCTTTTCTTGTAAATTATTATATACATTTAACAGTATTTTCTTAGCTTGAACTACCAGATGAATCTTTTTAGCGCCACTATTTATATTGTTCATCACCGAGTCACAGTTGTCGTTATGTACTTCATGTTGCTCACCTCCCATGTCTTCGTCTCAAGGTTCCAATATTTTATTATAATAAAATACATGCTTTCTCACCTTACAATTTACATTGTGATACTAACAAAAATGTATATGGACTGTATTACTTAAGTGTAAGAAACGTTGAGCTATAATGTTCTGTTACAACTACTAAATTTAATTCCCAGAACTAGTATACATAAATGGGCAAATCAAGTTCGCTTACTTAGACACAATTATTTAATACCACTTTGACTATTAAGGTAAAGAACAGCTCACATCTTAGATGTATTCACATTACATTAAGCTCTCAGCGCAGGGGGTGCTATAAAACTACTTATTTGGCTACTTAGTCAAATTAAAATATATTGAAATTAAATATGAAATTAAGGGAGAAAACGCACAGACATTAAGAGACCATGTGGTTATTTATAACTATCAGAAAACTATCAAAAATTTTTAAAAATAAGTTTTGTTTCTCAGAAATTGTATGAGAAATGTGTATTATTACATAATTAATTTGGGTCTAGTTTTAAATAATCTTAAGTAATAGACAAGATCAGGACCGCATAGTGGAAATATAGAAATGAACTCAGTGAACAATATAAACATTATTGATTGTTATTAATGTTTCGATGGACAAAAAAATAGCAACGAACCAGTGTTTTGTTAATAAATGCCATTGAATTGCAAAAAGAGACACTATATTTTAGAAGACATGATAACATCAAATTATCTTCTAATAAACTGTATGGCCTAAGAACAGAGACTTGTGGTAAAAGCTCACGCTCAATTTTAAATTTTATAATCGCAGTTGTCGCTGCGAGCATTTTTCCAGCTACGCATGATTCAAAGATGTGCAAGGGGTTTAGCAGGTAATGAATGTAAATAAGCACTTACCCTTTTAAGCAGTGTTTTCAGTATGTGGACGTACAAAGCGAATGAGTTAAATATTTTCAGCATCAAGTATGTTTTAATAGTTTCATGTAACCGTATTTGTCGTGAGGAATAAATGTCCCTTATGCAAACAACGACCGTTGGACATCTAGTTATGAAATACTTGCATAATTAAAATAATATTTGTTAATACTTAAGAGATTTGTAGACGCACTACCACCAAAAATTTTCTTTAATCTCGAAACATCTGAACCTTTCTGAGTTAACAAAAGATTCAAAAGAGATTCAGATTTTACTAGATCAAAACAAACTTTTGGTCATAGTGGGCCGACATATTCGTTAAGTACTAATGAATATTATTTTATTTATGCAAGTATTTCATTAGTAGACGCAGAATCATTATTCTCTGCATATAAGAACATTTAGTCCTCACGGAGATTACGGTTACATGAAGAAACTTACCTAATGCTGCAAATATTTAAGTAATCTGATCCAGTTTATGTACTTGCATACTGAAAACGCTACTTAAGAGGGTTAGTATTTATTTACACTTATTACCTGTTAAGTGTCTTGCACCTCTTTGAAGCACGCGCCTCTGACCGAACTCTTGCCGCGCCTGCTCTAATAATAAGGAATAGAAAAATGAATTATTACAATATGGCACCCTTTTTATAATAACTTTCACAACTATTTGTTTGATTCCACTATTCTAGAAAAAGTGCGGAGCAAGATATAGCAACGTTTAGATTTTCAATTGATGCAGTTTGGTTTATGCGATTATCTTCTATTCATAGCCAACAACTTTTGCTGAAATAGTAGCAAATTAAAAGATTGAATTCAGACACTTTCACATGTATGCTACAAACTATAAGTCAATAAATTTAATTTGTAAACAATAATTTAAGAACATTAATCTAAAATTCAAGTAAAAGCCTAAATATAAGGATTTCCAATAGGGATGATATGATTTTGAAGTGACATTTCGGCCATTTGTAATATGTCATGATCTGTCATTTGTTTTTCATTGTTTTCAGTAGTGTTTACAATTTCATCATGGAGAGGTATACGCAAGAACAACGTTTACAAATTATTCAGTTTTATTATCAAAATAATCGTTCTCCAATTGCAACTTTTCGTGCGCTTTTGCCATTATATGGTCGTAATAATCGTCCAAGTGTGCTCGCTATTCGTCGAATTGTTAAAAATTTTGAGGTTACATTTTCTTTACATAATTTTCAAGTGCCAATAAGACAAAGAACTCTCGAAGTAATACAAATATTGCTGCCGTTCAGGCAAGTGTTACTGAAGGATTTGGGTTTGCATCCCTATAAAATTGTTCTCACTTAAGAACTGAAGCCATTGGACCACCGTAAACGTCGTGAATTTGCTGATTTTGCCTTGGAACAACTTGAAAACGATAACGATTTTTTTAAGAAAATCATCTTATCTGATGAGGCTCTCTTTCATCTGGATGGTGTGGTAAATAAACAAAACTGTCGATTCTGGTGCGAAGAAAATCCACAAATTATTTATGAAAAACCATTACATTCACCTAAATTGACAGTTTGGTGTGGTTTTTGGTATGGTGGAATCATCGGTCCGTACTTCTTTCAAAATGAAGCTGGTAACCCCGTTACTGTTAATGGAGAGCGGTATAGATTGATGATAACCAACTTTTTATGGCCGACATTGGAAGAAGTTGATCTTGAAACCATTTGATTCCAACAAGACGGGGCTACGTGCCACACAACAAATGCAACAATAGAATTATTGCGAGAAAAGTTTGGAGATTCGATTATTTCAAGAAATTGTGATATTGAATGGCCTCCAAGAAGTTGTGATTTAACACCATTAGACTATTTCTTGTGGGGTTATTTGAAGTCATTGGTCTATCGAAATAAACCAGACTCTCTTCAAGCTTTACAAGTTAATATTGAACGTGCCATTCATGACATACGACTAGATTTAGTGGAAAAAGTGCTCGAAAATTGGGTTCATCGAATTCGTTCCTGCAGAAGAAGTCGTGGAGGCCATTTGAATGACGTTTTATTTAGAACTTAATTGTATCGATTGTACTTCACATTAAATAAAAAACTTGAATTTTCTTAACAATAAGTATGTTTTTTTTTTAAAGAAATCATATCACTCTTATTGGAAAACCTTGTATATAAGTATCTGTCATACTAAGCAATAATTTTTTACCGTTATTGTAGAATACCATATCATTCTAGGGTAATTGTTCTCAGGGAGCGAGTTCTTTTAGGATCTTATTAAATTAAAATGATAAAAATGTTGTAGTAAGTTGGTTAGTTCTTTTCCTATATACAAGATGCTTTAAAAAAAATTATACGAACAATTTATTGCTGGATTAAAAAATTAAAATTACAAAATTGTTGCTTTTCATTTAGTTTTAAACAATAGTCTTCTTTGTTATTTAAAGAACATAAATATTTACCACTGACAGTTACGAAAATGGAAACTTGGTCTGTGACAAAAGATATTTTCCGTTGAAAAATTTATTAGGGCGTAGAACTTTTAATGGTCACAGCGCTTCTTTACATTTTACTATTTTATGCTGAATTTAATAATATCAAAATAGTGAGTCAGTTTCAAACACGTAGTCGTCAAAATGTAGAAAGAGCCCGTCGAGAAATTATTTGTCTCCTTAAAAGTTATTTGTAACTATGCAATTGCATTAAATTTATCAGGAACCAGTATGTAGTGAATGCAAAGAAAATTAAATTTTCTTAGTAGGCCGACTGCTAAGTTCAAAAACTAATCGATCAAGAGGAAAAAAATTCGGGTTTGCCGAAAATTCTTGGAAACATTAAATCTCATTGGAGTATTTCTTATTCATGAGTGACAAAGCTTATTTTTGGTTGAGTGATTATGCTAATAGAAAAATCTATCGCTACCGGCGACCGGAAGTCCATGTGAAATTTTCGAAACACCATCACATTCACGTAAGTCACAGTTTGATGTGCAGTATCATCGTCGAAGATAATTGGTCATTCTTTTTCAAGCAAATGGGCAAACTAAAGCACTAAAGTTGGAAAGATATTTATAAGTGCTTTTAACGTTTTTCTTGCCACAAATCAAAAAAATAGCGAAATTAATACTAACTCATGACGAAAGATTGTTGACGATGGATAATGGGCTATTTCCATAGTTTGTAAAATTGCGGTATTTTGTTCCAACGTCTCGGAAGTTTTTCCAACTTCAGTGTTGTCTTGATAGAAGCTGTTGCTTTTCAAACTCAATACATTAATAATTACATTAGTTATAATTTCATAAACATTAACAAATAGATATATTATATGTCAAAATATACACAATTTTTTAAGCACACGACTCGTTTGCGCATTTGAACTTTATGCCTCTTTATAACTCGATCTAGTTCTGTGACTCTCGGTTTTTTCAGACAACAATTACCTTCACTACTAGTAACCATATCTCCTTGATTTCTATACTTTGTGTGTTGATAGCATTTGGTGGTATCGCCATATACGTTGTTTCCTTCAGCTTCCTTTTTGCACGATGATCGACCTTGGTCAAGGTTGTTGTTCTATTCCATGCAATTATGTGATCTTCAGTCTATCAATATTAAGTTAATCTTGATTTACTCGTTTCATCTAGTTGAGTTAGCTTTTGGTGATACACTATTTTGATGCGTAGAGATTTACTAGATTCTCCAGTCTTCTACATTCGCACGGAATTAGATATACGCGTTGGAATTCTTAATTTTATAAACGGTGGAAATAATCTAACCACTCCAAGTCACTACTAATTTCAACAAAACAAAATGAATGGACCAGTCATATTGTTAGAATTTTAGTCGAATTCTTACAGGAGATATTTCCTAATCGTTTAATATCTCGGGAATTTGAATTGGCCCTTAAAGACGCCGGACATTACGGTTTCGGTTTTCTAAAAGAATATATATAGCTTATATTTGAAAATCAAGAAATCTAGATGAACTGAAGAAAACATTTCAGGAATTACTCAGTTTTAATTTCATCAAGCCTTTAAATAGTTATTTAAAATGGTTAAGGTCACTTGACACAAATAATATTTAATGAAAGAGAAGTTCGTGCAGTTCAATGAAAAATTTTAAATCTTTTTATCTAAATTTTGCTTGTCGAGTGCCTCAAGGTATCATAGAAAATTAATAGTTTTTCAAACATAATTTTTGACACGGATGCAATAACGAATATTTTAATTCCGGATAAATACTGAACAGGCATAATGTATATATCTACATATAGCATATTACTTTGTTCTATTTACACAAAGAAAAATGTATGTGCGCATATTTGGTCGTTTATGTAGAGAACATAAAAGTTCTAGGAATAATCGACTGTAATAAAAAAAAAAGAAGCGAAAGGAACATATATATGAATTCTAATTCTTTACATCAAAAGAATTTGTTAATTTAAAGCGAAAATTTGTGGAAAAAAAAGCTATTTTGCTCAAACATAGGCGTTATAAAAATAGATTATAGCCATTCCGGTCATTAATATATGGAGATTCTTGAGAAAAAAAAGAACATATGAAAACACGTAAATTAAATAAAAGTGAAGGGAAACTAATTTGAAAGAATATACCGAATCATGATTTCTCGCTAAAAGGAACGTGTTCGAACCGAATGAGTTAATCACGTGTAATAGTATTGTATGTGGTTACATAAATGAAACAGAATTCCAATTAGTTTTATATAATGTTTCGTATAAGAAAAAGTCTTTTTTAGTTTCCATTTTATTTCTTTATTTAGAAATACTCGGAGAGCTAATGTAAGGTTGTGTCAATTACAATATTCCAATGTCAATTATAATATCCCATTAAAGGCAGTCTGTGGTTTAAAATAAAGGCTAGCGGAATATATCGAATGTAGTTTATTTGGAAGAAAGTATAAATAATTTCAGAATACAAACGAATTAACAGATATACAACTAGCAACCAAAGAATGCCAGCATCCGTAAACTATCAACCTTGAACCGGTAAAAATAAATGTCCAATTAACAAATGCCGTCTGACTGGATTTATTCAGTGAAGAAATTGGCTTCATGTCTAAAAAAAAATTGATCATTTGGAAATATCTGAATTAATTGCACACATCTATTAGTGCACTTAAAATTAATATGAGGAAAATTGTCAAGAGGAGCAGAGTGCTCACCACATGAATTTGGCTTCCGTAATAAAGAGTGTTTCAAACTGCGCGTTATTTTTTTAAGAATAAATAAAATATAGATGGAGTACTGAAGTTGTCTGGGTATATGGGCATTTAAAAAGTGCGATGTATGACATTTATAAAAATGGCTTCGTACAAGGTACAACAACGCGTTCAAATTGTTGAATTATTTTATGAAAATCAGCGTTCTGTGAAAAGAGTTTTTAGAAAATTACGTGAATCTTATGGTTTACATAATCGTCCATCTGAAAGCTCGAATTATTAAAAAATTTCAAGAGACCGGTTCCGTGGAAGATCAAAAAAGTGAAAAATATAGTCGTAGTGGTCGTTCACAAGAAAATATTGGTTTGGTTTGTGAAAGTGTTGCTGAAGATCCTGAAATGTCCACTAGACGACGTTCACAACAACTTGGACTTAGTGAATCAACAACATTCCGTATTTTACACAAGGATTTAGCTCTGAAGGCATATAAGGTTCAAATAACAGAGGAACTGAAGTCATTAAATTAAAAATTAAAATCCACAAATTATTCATGAGAAACTTATGCATCCTAAACGAGTTACTGTTTGGTGTGCATTATGGTCAGGTGGAGTAATACCTTACTTCTTTGAAAATGCTACTGGTGAAGCTGTAACTGTCAACGGTAATCGATATCGTCGGATGATAACCCAATTATTGTGGCCCGAATTCAAGAATATTGAAATAGAGGATATGTGGTTTTAACAAGATGGCGTTACACCTCACTTTGCACATGAATCAATTGATTTATTGAGAGAAAAATTTCCTGGACGTGTAATCTCAAGAAACGATGATGTTAATTGGCCACCAAGATCATGTGATTTGACACCGTTAGACTATTTTCTTTGGGGTTATGTGAAAAATCAAGTTTATAAAAACAATCCACAACCAATTCCTGCTTTGAAAGATGAAATTATTCGTGTCATTGGTGATACAGAGCCTCACGTATGTCAAAATGTCATTGAAAATTTTAACAAAAGAGTGGACGTCTGTGGAGCTGCAAGAGGAGGCCATTTGGCAGATATTATTGTTCGCATATAAATGTCATAACTGATTCAATTACCAATAAAAAGTTTTTGAAGGTGAATACAAATTATGTGTTTTATTTATTCTTTAAAAAAAACACGAAATTTGAAATAACCTTTACATATAACTAGAGCTTCAAATAAAGTGCCTTACTAATTAGGCCACCAGACAGTACAATTTCGAGTCCTTTAGCACGCCATAAACGCTATGGAAACATATCTAATATTTATAACCTACAGTCAGGTTTTTTATCTTAATAATTATATATAAGTATATAATTAATTTCTTTACGATGGGAAATTAATGAAAATTGTTATTTTAATTAATTTCTGTGATTTTAGTCAACAATGGCAACGTAGAAAATAATAATTATCATTCATTCAAGTTTTGTAACGTTTGCCACCCAAATTGCTATAGTAAAATATTGATCAAGAGTCCAATGTATAGAATGTGTTTAAATGCTAATAAATAATTCCGTGATACCTTCTATGCATCGAGGATTGTACTGTAATTTATTTTTCGTTGGTTTTGGCTTTTGGATATGTTAATTTTGCATTTATTTTTTTAAATTTTTATTAGTTTGTTAATCTTAACGGTTTTATTTCTCACTTTTGTGCTTTTATATTTCGGGCAAATAGAAAGGTCTCATTAAGCATGTGATATTATTTTCTTGAGGAATTAAATGTGACAATACACGTAGGACTTATGCTTGATTACAAATATATTAAATAATATTTAACTTAAAACACTTGTTACTATGTGATTTTGTTATTATTATATAAGTGGACGATATATCTAGATCGAAAAAACACTTTATAAATACACTGTTTATTATTCTTCTGCGTGTTATTTTTGGTAAAAACAAATATCTAAATTATGATGCGATACGCTAATTTACTACTGGGGTTCGCCTTTATATGTATTTAGAAAAAGCAAATTAAACAGAGATACTAAGTTCTCTTACTTGAATTAAAACATATTGGTTTACAGAATATTTTTATAGAACATACATTGCAGAAAACTAAATGAAAAACTTCACATAATCAAAAGTATTGAGTATAGAACTTATTGAACAATCTTAAGCTGTGATACGAAATGCTTTCAGGTAGACATAAACCTTTTTCTTTATAATAGTATGGGTTCGCAGACAACAATGGTTACAATGAGAAACTGGACAAACTTTATAAACGAAGAAGGTTCTCTTGATTGCTAGATATATTTTAAGACAGGTTCAAAGTCGCTGTTACCGAAGATGATTGAACGGTAACAAAATAAAGTGTCCTAATAAATGAGCTAGTTCTTACTGAGGTAATAAATTGTATAAAATTTTCATATACTCGTAGATTTCAGAGTAGAGAGGTAGAAATTTATATATTCTCTATTGAATTAATTGAGACGTTAGTTGATGACATTTTATATTGATAACTAATTAGTAATTGTACACGAATTGTTAATTAATATTTTTATTTATTTTCATTTATTATTTGCTGCACATAACAATTGTTTCGCCACACCGTGACTTCTTAAGATGTTAGAAGTAAACAATGTACATTGTAAACTGTATTATATTTTATGCAATATGTAAATAAACTTATAACCTAAATAAAAATAAGTTAAAATTGCGAGGAAAACACGTTCTTCAAGGCTATTAAACTTTTTTATATTAAATAAACAGATGCAGCGAGGTGAATTGTTTACATCTATTTGTTTATTTATTAGATTGCTTGATTTTCTATGTTTATTGATAAATAAAAATTCTAATAAATTTAGTTTATGTCCTTCGCTTTCTATATGCATTATTTTATATTCACAAAGTTTGACAAAAGTTATTACTAATTAAATAATTTGCGAAAGAATCTGTATGTTATTATGCTTATGCTTTAATGTTTGTCTGTCTTTTGCACATTGGGCAATATTTGGGGATACATCTATGCCCAGTTCGCTTTTATGCCATTTACGATATACACAGTCTATCTCAGAGACAACTGAACTCCTTTAAAATAAAAACGAAAGCTTTCTATTTTGATAAAATTCATTTATTTTATTCAAAGTAATCGTCTGCGGCTTCAATACAACGTTTTGCACGATCAATCAATATATCGAATGAATTTTTAAGTTCATCTTTAGAGATGTCCTTTAAGATGGCTGTCGACGCCTTTTTAATGGCTTCGACGTCGGCATAACGGTGTTCTTTCGTCGGCAAATGTAGTTTGTAGAATATGTAGAAATCACAGGGGACCAAATCCGGTGAACGGTTGATGGTTAAAATGTCCTTTGTAGTTAAAATATCAGTGATAATCGTCGAGGGATGAGATGGTGCATTATCATGTAACGAACGCCAGCTACTATTTTCACGATATTGAGGGTGCACATGACGAATACGCGTCAAAAGACGATTCATAACACCAAGATAACATACAACATTGATTGTTTGACTAGTTGGTGCAAACTATATGTGCACTATGCCTTTCGAATCATAAAAACAAATCAACATTGTCTTCATTTTTGACTTCTACAAATGGCTTTTTTTCGGTTTTTCTACGATTGGATGCTTCTATACAGAGCTTTGATGCTTGTTCTTTGGATCCTATTGAAAACACCATATCTCATCGCCAGTTACAATAGAAACCTGAAGTTTTCGTCCTTTTTTGAGTCTTTAATCAAGTCTGTACTATGTTGAATTCGGAGCAATTTTTGATCATCACTTAGCTTGTGTAGTATAAACCTTGCACAAATGTTTTTCTGTCCTAAATGCTGTGCCAAAATGCGATGAATTGAATCTTTCGAAATATTTAGTTCCATTCCCATGTATCGCTATGAGGATTTCGGCTCATTTCTGATAAATTCACGCACAAGTTCGATGTTACTTTCTGTAACCACAGATTTTTTTGCACCAGGATGTTTGTGGTCATATTTGTTCGCACGACTGTCTCTAAATCATTTATACCACTCATACACACTCGTACGTGATAAACACGCAACACCATATGCTTGTTTCATCAAATTAAACGTTTCAATAAACGGTTTACAGAGTTTAAAACAGAGCTTGATATTTGTTTTTTGTTCCACCAATGCCAAATTCACATTGTTACTTTATGCCCAGTTTTTCTGCTTCTAATGATGCTTTTAATAGATTATAAAAAAGCTCCGTTTTTTCTGCGACAGACTGTGTAGAAACGAAATTATATATCCTCCTACGGACAGTCTTATGGCTGTATCCTTGCCTTCTTAGTATATGATTGTATAACGTAAAGCCATAGATAAAGAAATGGTAAATTCTATACTTTAATTTTACACTTTATAACAACTAATTTTAGTGAATTCTTGTTTATGTATGAACATAATGTCACTCTTTTTTTAACAATCGTGCCAGTGTTTTGATTAAGGAAATATTTTATAATGAAAAACAAATCCTTTTAAATAAGACTGTATTTAGAATATGATACATGTTTGCCTTTTAATGTACAGTGATAACTTTAGAGTAGATATGGAATGTGTGTTTCGACCTTAATCACTGGAGCTGGGGAGTTTGTCTGACATGCAGGGATATATTGTAGGGACAGCCAGACGATGCGAATAGCGAGAGTGAGAATAGTTAGGTCTGAGTTATAATACTATGTGGATGTACATTTCACAGATCGATAACTGTTACGTTTTAAACATAATTATTAAAGCTACACAATAACTCATAATTCAGAAATGTATTGTATTTTTGGACAGCTGATCGAAGTCAGTAACAGCCGTGAACGACAGTCTGACTCGATGCATTCAACAATGTAGAAGAATATATTATGCAGCGTTGTAGTGCCGAACAAACAAGTTGCTAGAAGGCGGTCATTGGCCGACGAAGTAAATAAATTTATCGGGATGTATTCTGAATTATAATATTATGGTGTTAAAATACTGTGTATTGTGTGTAAAAAAGATTTAATGTGCTAGAATCAACGAGGAATACGTAAATACTGGAGCACATATTAGAAATAAGCATAAGAAGACATTCTATTGTTAACGTAATAGTGCGTACACTGGGCCCACTTGAATCATCACCACCATTGCCATTAGCGTGTAAAAGACTAAAACTATGCAATGGAGAAGCAATTACGACGCTGGTACAATACACATTAACACAACTTAATCTTTTAACAGAGTGGTAATTTGTTGCATATTACGTGTGAAATTCATGCTTTTAATCTCGTAGGAGATGCGCGAACAATTATCGATCTGTGAAATGTATGTACATCCATATAGTATAATAGTTCAGACCTAACCATTTCCACTGTTGTTATTCGCATAGGGTGGTCTCGTGGCTAGAGCGGTGAATTTTTATCAGCGCGACAGGATAAGATCCGATGCAGTAAGTGCGTCAGAATGTACGTACAAGTAAACATATGATAAGTGAGCAGAGCGATTGACCTTAGATAAATCACACTAAATATTCGGTATGTGTTTATTGCGAATCTGTAGTTACCTAACCGATCAACAGGTAATAACAGAATAAATAATGTTTACATGTACCTTATTTGAGAACACCTGTATACAGTAATTTTCCATTTGTTAACAGTTCTTAGAACATTAAAGACTTACAATAACGATCTCGTGAGAACTGCCTGTCAGCACTTTACGGAGACTATTTCATAGCGTTAAGAGTCAAAAGATTCATTCTATGTTAAATTATTGTCATAACAAGAATGTAATAATTCTGCAGTAGATTATTTTTATAAGTTTGTAGTAATTTTATGTATGAATCATATATTCTAATTATTTTATATTAACTTTTAAATAAAGGAGCGCTTTTTGTAGAAGTGATTATTTAATTCCTGGTGTACAGACAAATATAACCGCTCTACTCATGACAATATATATTGTGCTTAATAAAATATATACTATGCGGTTTGTTTGTGTTTTGCACAACAGTGTTATTAAATTCTTACTAGAATTTTCTGTGAAAGAAGTGAAAACTTTGAAGCATATCCTTGAGTTTGTGTTTATCAAACAAATAGAATATTTTTTAATCACTTAAGAGTGATATATAACCCTTCCCACGTTAATTTTCGTGTTCTAACAACTAAGTTGCCATAATCAGCAGATAATTAAACAGTGTCGCACCTGGAAACCACGACAAAAACCCGCACAAAACAAAATTTCTGTATCGTCGAAAGCCAAAACGCACACTGTATATTCGTTTCACATAATTCTTAAAGAAGTGGTATTCTAGGTAGTTTAAGACTGGTATACCATTTCTTTAAGAATTATGTGAAACAAATATACGTGTACGTCTTGGCTATTAACGGTACAGGTCGTGTACGGAATTTGTTTCGTGCGGGTTTTAGCCGTGGGTTTCAGGTGCTACACTGTTTAATTATCTGTTGATGATGACAGCTTAGTTGTCGAAGTACGTGTACAGATTACGAAAATTAATGTGAAAAGGTGTTATATATCAACCTTAAGTCATTAAGTTAATCAACCACAGGCTCCACCAAATTTACCTGTTGAAGAAAGAAAATGAACTAGCCAATATAATTTCAGAAATAAAAAGCAATATTCCTGGATAGGATACTTTAACAATTAATATGATAAGACTTTCTTGTCCCACTATTCTTCCATATTCACTGCATACAATAAATTCATGCGTGGTTGAACACTTCTTTTCTTTGTTCTGAAAGAAGACTATTGTACGACCCATTCCGAAGTCTTCGAATCCTTTGAATTTCATGGACGCCCGATAATTATTCTTTTAGTAGTTTCTAAAATTACGAATAGCTAGCTGAAACACTTTTTCGAAATAAATGGTGTTTTGCTTGATTTTCAGCAAGGTGATTAAGTTGAATTTGATGGAGCCTGTGGTTGATTGACTTGATCAATAAGGTTGATATATAACCCCTTTCCACAATTAACTATTTGTAAATTCTGTATACGCACAGATAATTTCAAAGTGTCGCACCTTGTAAAACACGGCGAAGAAATTGTACTCAAAAATGCACTCCGTTGCAAACCAGTGTACATCTTGGTTTGCAACGGTGCGGATCGCGTACAAGTGCATTTTTCGTACAATTTCTTCGCCGTGTTTTACAAGGTGCGACACTTTGAAATTATCTGCTGATGATGACAACTTGGTTGTCGAAATGCGTTACAGAATTTACAAATAGTTAATTGTGGAAAGGGGTTATATATCAACCTTATTGATCAAGGTGATTAAGTTAATCAACCACACGTTCCATCAAATTTACCTTCAAATTAAATGTTATGTTTTTAAATGTAAACTAACTCATTTGTTTCTTTGAATATAACAAATACAAATTTTTCTTGACAATAACAATATTTCGTTCGATATTCTATAATCGATTTTATTTTTTTTCTAACTTTGAAAGAAAGAGGACCACTTTTGCCTAAAGGTCTCTTTTCGTTACTTTTAATTCAGGGATTTTAACCGGAAATATTTTCTCATGATATACCTCTTCTTGGTATTATGTGTTCAATTCTATGTCTTCCGGATATACGAGGGAGCGTTTTTATATTCGCGGAATGGGGGACAAGGGGTGGAAATAAAAAAACCAAATTATTTTTCTTTTTCAATATATTCACCTGCAAGACGGATACATTTTTCACATCTTTCAATTAATTTATTTATACCCTCATAAAAAAATGATTTCTCTTTATCTGCAAAATACGCCGAAACTGCCTCCTTGACTTCATCATCGGCAGTAAATTTTTTACCCCGCAGCTCTCTTTTCATTTTCGGAAACAGGTAATAATCACTCGGGGCCAGGTCTGGGCTGTAGGGTGGGTGATTCACAATTTCGAAGCCCACCTTATGCAGGGCAGCTAACGCAACGCGGCTCTTGTGGACGGGCGCGTTGTCGTGCAAAAGCAGAACACCTTTTGTCAATTTTCCCCGTCTTTTCTCTTTAATGGCTTCTTTTAGTCGCTCTAATATTGAAGCGTAATATTCTCCGGTTATAGAAACACCTTTATCTTTATAATCAATCAACAATATTCCTTCCGAGTCCCAAAATACCGTTGCCATGAGTTTCCCAGCTGATTGTGACACTTTAAATTTCTTGGGAGGTGCTGTGCCCTTTTTATGCCACTGCATGGAGTCTTGTTTGGACTCAGGTTCATAATGATGAACCCAAGTTTCGTCTCCAGTAACAATTCCACTTAATACACCATCCTTGTCTTCATTACAGAGGTCCAAAAATGCACGCGAACACTCTACGCGCTGTTGTTTTTGCGGCGGCGTGAGCATTCTCGGCACCCATCTTGCGCTGACCTTAGACATGCCGAGATGATCGTGTAGGATTTTAAAAATTGTTGTATCGGATACTCCAACCATTTCTGCGAGTTGTTTCTTCTTTAGTCGAACATCTTCGAGTACAATTTGTTCAACTTTTTGGATAAGTGTTGGCGTGGTCACCTCAATGCTCCTGCCCGGCCTCGGTTCGTCTTCAAGGGATTCCCTTCCTTGTTTAAATAAACTATGCCACTTGTACACCATGGTTTTTCCTGGACAAGAGTCGCCGTAAACCAATGATATCTCATTCATTATGGTCGCGACTGATTTTCCTTGCCTGGTAAGGAACTTTATAACGGCACAATATTCGATTTTTTCCATGTTTCACTTTTCACTCTTGATTATGTTACTTGGTTGACGATAGCTCAAAGACTAACTGTCTAATAACAATGAAACTTCGTATTTATACTAATCATGTGTCGCTGCACAGGCCACGCCCCCAATGCGCCTACTCACCCCTCTACAACCCGCTCATTCCGCGAATATAAAAACGCTCCCTCGTATTATCGGAAACATATCTGTTACTTCATACCAAAAGGAAAAGTTGCTAATTGCGATCTTTTCTTTCATTTAATAATTTATGTTCTTTCACTTTAGTATAGTATGTATGTAAAATATATAGCAAAGTGTCACTACTTCATATTTATGTTATGAAATTATTTTGACCTATTTATCCAAAACTATAGTAGACGGACAGAACGTAAATTAGAAAATGAAAGTAAAAATTACAATTAACACCCTTTTCTTTTAGTAAGGAGTAGCAATAACATATCCGGAAGGCAGAGAATTGAATACATAACACCAAAAATGACAACACGATTTGGTTAGGAACGTCATGAGACCATATTTCCTGTTAAAATCTCTAAACTAAAAATAGCGAAAAGAAACCTCTAGGTAAGTGCGGTCTTCTTTTTTCTTTCAAAGTTACAAAGAAAAAAAAATCGATCATAGAATGCTGAGCGAAATTGCTCGTTGTTATTGTTAAGAAAAACTTGTATTTGATGAATTCAAAGAAACAAACGAATTAGTTTTACATTTAAAAACATAACATCTCCATTGCTACATAAACACAAAACTCCAGGATATGTTTTAAAGTTTTCACTTCATCCACAGAAAGTTCTAGTAAAAATTTAATAACATTATAGTGCAAAACACAATAATAAAAATCACATAATATGTATTTTCTTATTTTCGGCGCACTATTTTTTTTCTTTACAATCAAACCTTGGATAATTGCGAAACGTGCTGCTCGCCGAAAATTACACGGATTCACTTCTTCGACTAATTTCGGCGGTCAACATAACACTAACAACCCACTGCTCTAAAACGGCATTGGGCCAACAATAACGAAACAGCTACAACGGCAGCAATGAAACGATAATTATTTCCCGCATAATAGAAAATGAACCCGTAATTTTACACCGATAATTATGTAATTTTAGACTGCACGCATACATACGGTAATTTTACGGTAACCGTGTGTATAACTCTGCACGCTCATAATCGGAATTCATGAAATATTTGGACGTGAAACGGACTGACCGACTATAGAGTTTGTACATTCAATGCTGGCCGGCCAAATTTCAACCCACGTCAAAACACGGTTAGATTGTAATCGCTTAAAAATTATAATTGATTCGTATGTGTTAGCATATACATGTATGAAACAAGGACAAACTTATTATTTATTTAAAACAATGTACATATAATTTTCATTTGAAAATTTACGTATATACTTAAAAGAGAAATTAATAATACTAGCAAAAAGTATGAAAGCCTTAGTAGAAAGTTATTTGTAATCCAACCTCCTTCAAATTATGGATACTATAAAATTAACTTCTAATATACAAAGGGTACTAGGAAAGTTTTGCAATATGACGCAACAATGAATCGTAAGATGCTGCTTGTTGCTGCATGTTGAGACATGGTCGTACGTGCATAGTAGCCGCCGTGCCATGTTGATGGGCTCAGTTATTCATAAGCAGTGAGAGTGAAGGTCCTCACCTGCTTGCGATGGCATCGTGGTCACGAAATGATATAAGGGCTGTTTTGCGTTACAATTTCGTGTGTGGTTTAACATAGACCAGTGCTTCGACGAAATGACTCTTGCACTAGGTGATGTTTGTTCACATCGCACAACGATATTCAGGTGGTATAGAGAATTTCAAGGAGGAAATTTAACTGTGGAGGATGCTGAGGCCGAGAAGGGCACGAACGTCAGTTACGGAGGAAAACGTTACTGCTGTGACGAAAATGCTTGGCGAGGACAGGCGAGTGACCTACCAACATTTAGAGGGTACTAGGCCTGAAGGCCTAAATGTACCAGGAATTCGTTCGATTCTGCATGACCATTTGCACGTGAATAAACTTTGTTCTCTCTGGGTGCCGCATCGACTGACTGAAGAGTAGATGACCCGACGTGCGACTTGGTGCCGGGAGATGCTAAAAAAGTTTAATAAGGGACAATCTCGGTTTGTGAGCAACATTGTGACAGGTGACGAGATTTTGTTGTACTATTACGATGTGTTGACCAAAGCTCAAGACAAGGTTTGGGTCTTTGATGATGAGGGCGCACTCGTAGTTGTCAGAAAATCCCGATCTGTAAAGGAAAAATGATAGCTGTATTTTTCAAATCGAGTTGAATTGTGGAAAGCGTCGTTTTGGACACACAGAAGACAATCACAGCTAAGTGGTATACTGAACAGTGCCTGGCTAAAGTCATTGGATCTATGAAGAACCTGCGGCCAAAGTACAGAACGGACACGTGGTTTCTCCATCACGATAATGCTCCAGCTCATCGCGCCAAAGCCTGTACTGAATATTTGACCACGACAGGATTGAAACTTCTCGAGCACACTCCCTACAGTCTAGATCTTGCTCCCTGCGACTGAAGCTTAAAGAGAGGCGGTTTTCCAATGATGAGAACCTTCTGAGGGTTTGGAACAAAGAGTGTGCTTTACTACCTAGTGAAACTTAGCAGAACTGCTTTAAAGATTAGTTTCGGAGGACGGAGAGGTAAACAAAACTGTATTGCAAAACTTTACTAGTACCCCTTGTATAACTGCAGTACAAAAGATAATTTCGAATAATAATATCAATTTATTTCGAGAACCATATTGCTTAAAGGTAAATAATATCAATTACACCTGAGGATATAAATCAATTCAATACTAAGGTATAACTTTGTGATTCTAAAACTGTGAGGCGCGCCCCTATAGAGGGCACGTTAACGCTAAATAGGGACGTGAGTATATTGAAAAAATAAGAAAGATTATTTTTTTCTAAAAATTATTTAATTTACTGAAAAAAAGCAATAAAGTGTCTCATACATTCTGATATAAATTACAAACGAGTTTAATAATTATTAGTGACTTCTTTGGGCTTATCTTGCAGAGCAAAGTTTTTTGAAATAAATTTTAGCTGAGACCTATATTTCGTCTTAAAAGCAGGCACCGTAGAAAATTCGGTTTCGCAAAGGTACGATGTTGACAATGATGAAAGTATACGAAATATTTTTGTTTTCAGTGCAGAAAATTCATCACCTACGCCTGCCTAAAGTTCAAACAGTGATTGATTACTGAATTGTCTTTAGATTTCACCATTCGCCGTGATTTCTTCTTCAGCAGGTGTGAGAGCTTCAGGAATATTTTGAAATGGGTCTTTAATCCATTAGTAACTTGCTATGAAGTCGTCTGCAAAAAGTACTTTTTAAAATTCTTTGCCAGTATGACTAGACGATTTTCAATGGTTACAAAAGCAATTTTAATAAGGTATGTTGCTTTTAAGCACTTTATTTTTGCTACATAATTCCAATTTTCTACAAAAAGCATTTACTTTATCACTCAAATCTAAGATATGTATGTGCCTTTGCTCCTTGGAGTTGAAGATTTATGGTATTTAACTATTGGTCGCGCTGAACATGGTCCGTTCTGAAGTTCTAATTTTAGATGACGCGTTTGAGCATTTCAAGTGGTATTTGGTGAATAACGGGAGTAATGTTGGCTTACAATTTCTCAATTGCAGCTGACTTATTCATGTAGACTTTGAACTTTACGTAGCCCCAAAGAAAAAAGACTAAATGTGTGATATCACATGATCTAGGCGACTATTGCACTGGTCTATTAGGTAAAATTAAATGTTCGCCAAATTGTTCTCGCAATAAAGCCATGCTTTCGCGGGCTACGTGGCAAGTAGCGCCATCTTGGTGGAACCAAATGTCGAGATCACGGGTTTCAATTTCAAGCAGCATTTTGTCCGTTATCATGGCGTGTAGACGCTGTACCGGGCTGAGCCTTTCCATAATGAAACACCACGCAATATTTAACTAAAATAACGTGAAAGTTTGACACGACTGTCACTCTGTCTGTCAGAAAATCGCTATTGAAGAAAGTACATCGTAATGAATCACCTACTACATTTCTCCTATGTGACCTTAATCTGCGAACGGACAATTACAACACTGCTTTATGGCGGTAAAATTTTGAATCACTTCTCCGAATAAAAAATAATAACATTTATCTGATATCTATATTGTTAATTTTGCATAAATTACATTTGTTAAATATTAATAGGCATTAATTACAATTGCTGTTACTATTTTAGTTCACTTTCCGAAGAAGTTTCTGTACAGTTACTTTTCACATTCACTGTATTTAAGAGATATTCATTCTAAACGCGAATTCAAATTATTTACACAGCTATTTCTTTTCTCAGAACATTCTGTCTTTTTCTGTATACGCCTCTCACTTAACGATGACGTTTGACTCCAGCCCAACGTTTTTCAAATCAATAAAACAACTGAATTAACAGAAGCTAATTTATTTGGCTCTGTCCTCACTAATATTACTGTTTTATTTTCACATTTTGTCACGGCTCACGGCATATAAAGCGATAGCAGGCGCTCATATTTACAGAACGGCATTCATTCGTGTTATATATGAAGTCATATGCATATGTAATATGTACACATATATGTATGTATATGTATCTGTTCGTATGTACATACGATTTTAGTTTGTTGTGAATATTTACATTTCACTCTCGCTCCTAGCAATTTGTATTAAACCAAATGTACAAATACATACATACATACGTGTCATGTGCTGCAGATGTATTAGTAGTGCAAATTAGATAATTATTAGTTTGCTAAAATGAATATCGTAATTAATAATCATTGGACTGAGCACTCAGAAAATATTAAAAAACGATTAGAACGATTGCTTAATGTAAATACGTATAATTGCTCATATGCTAAATGGTATAGTTGCTATAATGATTCAGTACATGTAAATAGTCCACAAATACTTATATTACATATTTATATGCATATACAGTTGCTTCGTAAAATACAGAATCGACTGAAAACGCAATATCAACGATAAACATGATTAGATAAACAGAGCTGGTACTGTGAGCCTTCGGCCAGTGGCGGATGTTTTGAAAATATGTAAGGAGTTTAGCAGGTATTATATATATATTAGTGCTGGGCGAATCGAATCCAAAAACACTCGGTAAGGAAAATCGAGTTATAAATCGATTCTCCTGGAATGATCGAATCCGAATCCAGGATCGTTTCACAGCTCGGACTCGGAGAACCGATCCAAATCGGTTTTCACGCTGAATTCGAATCCAGAGATACATATCTACTGCACTGAAACTATGATGACTTGAGGTGTATAGAGCGCATTGTATTCGGCGGAAGTTATGTATTTACATAATATACATACTTATGAATGAACTATTTGATTTTTGGTCAAAAAGGTGTTTTACGCATTAACAGATGTTTTAAAATTGATTTCTACGGATCGGAAGGTTTACAACTTATTGCGGATATCGAAAATATAAAACTAAAATGAATTGGTAGTAGATATATTAAATACTAATTTAGAATACGGATAATATTTAAACAAATATTTTTCTTTATGATCACCTAGAATAGGGATATACGAGGGCCATTCAAATATAAATGAGAAATAACTTTTACTATCTACATAAAACAACGAGTGGTACCTAGTAAATAAAATTTTACGTTAAAATGAACAATAACCATACTTTATAGAAGTGGTACGCAGTTTTGTTTATTTCATTGCAATCATTGCCTTACAGTACTTTCAAAAACATAAAGACAACCAATAAAAAAAGAAGACAAAAAAGTCCCATTTTCTAAAAATGAAATAAATGAATTCAAATATATCGATTTCCGATAGATGTACAAAAAAGTTTTTAACTTTAACAAGTTTTCTAAATATATCAACTTATCTGTGCAAGTCAATCCTGTAGATATTTCCAGTTTTCTTTAATTTATTAAATTAAAAATACAACCGTGAAGATCGCATGGCGCTGACTGTATTTGCTACAGTGGCTTGAAAGTAAAATCTTAAAAAAATATTTATGGCAAAAAAATCGAGTAAGCACTTTTTCTATCATTCTCATTATGTTTTGCAATTAATAAGAATTTCGATTGTCTTTAGTTATGTTACTTTTTGTACACACTGTATACAAAAATGTATTATTCAAAAACAAAAGAAAATAATCTTAGATTATAAAAACGAGATTCATGTGAAGAACAAGCATCCAGTTCTTCCGTTTAGGACCACTTTGTCCAAGAAGACGAGTATGTTACTTGCCGTTTGTGCCAATAAAAAATACAAATATTTTAGCAATACCACCAATATGGGCAGGCATCTAACACGAAAACACGCTAATGATATTCATGCACCTTTAACGTCGGAAGCGACGGATACAGGATTAACAACGACCCCAGGATTAACAGCCATTCTCCATGGTAGAAAACATAAGTTTAGACGTTTTTGCAGCAAAATGCAGTCAAAATATAGCCTACCAAGTAGGGGATGTTTAAGTAGTACTATATTACCCGACATGTATAGAGCAACTTACTTCCCCACTTTGTCGATGGCAATTCCTTTAATTAAAAGCGTGGTATATACGGTAACACAACAATTACCAACAACGTCAGTTGGTGTACTCCTTCAAAGCAAACTGCTAAGCACAATAGAAAGAAGATTAGTAGTCTTCGAACAAAATAAACTTGCTGCAATTACAACCTTTTTAGACCCCAGATTTAAAAATGTGGCATTTGACGATTCGTCCAATGTTGAACAATGGATAAAAGATGTAATAGAAAGCAATACTTCTATGGCAACTGTTACCGATACCGAAGAACACAGTGTGAGCCACCCATCAATTTGGCAATATTTTGATAGCAAACTTTTAGAAAAATCTCAATATCGTGCTGCAACTTCTTCTGAAAGCATAATTAAAAACTATTTAGACCTTCCACACTTACAGAGATGTAAAAACCCTTGTGATTTTTGGAGAGACCACGCGTTATTACTGCCAGAATTAAATGCACTCCAAGAAAAATATTTATGTATTCCAGCAACGTCGGTTCCAGCAGAAAGGATTTTTTCAAAAGCAGGCCAAATCTGCAACGGACGACGAAATTGTTTATCAGCCACAAACTTAGATAAGATAATTTTCTTAAATACGAATTTGGATGCCTGTTCTTGACACGAATCTCGTTTTTAGAATCTAAGATCATTTTCTTTTGTTTTTGAATAATTTTTGTATACAGTGTGTACAAAAAGTAACATAACTAAAGACGATCGAAATTCTTATTAATTGCGAAACCTAATGAGAATGATAGAAAAACTGCTTACTCGATTTTCTTGCCATAAATATTGTTTTAAGATTTTACTTTCAAGCCACAGTAGCAAATGCAGTCAGCTCCATGCGATCTTCACGGTTGTATTTTTAATTTAATAATTAAAGAAAATTGCAAATATCTACAGGATTGACTTGCACAGATAACTTGATATATTTAAAAAACTTATTAAAAACTTTTTTGTATATCTGTCAGAAATCGATATATTAGTAAGTTACATTAGTTTTTGTATACACTGTATAATTGTCTTTATTGTATCTATGGGTATATTTGAATTCATTTATTTCATTTTTAGTAAATGGGACTTTTTTGTGTTCTTTTTACGAATGAATAAATAGAAATTTTATATATATTTTTATTGGTTGTCTTTATGTTTTTGAAAGTACTGTAAGGCAATGATTGCAATGAAATAAACAAAACTGCGTACCACTTCTATAACGTATGGTTATTGTATGGTTATTTTAACGTAAAATTTTATTTACTAGGTACCACTCGTTGTTTTATGTAGATAGTAAAAGTTATTTCTCATTTATATTTGAATGGCCCTCGTATATCCCTATTATAGGTGATCATAAAGAAAAATATTTGTTTAAATATTATACGTATTCTAAATTAGTATTTAGTATATCTACTACCATTTCATTTTAGTTTTATATTCTCGATATCCGCAATAAGTTGTAAACCTTCCGATCCGTAGAAATCAATTTTGAAACATCTGTTAATGCGTAAAACACCTTCTTGACCAAAAATCAAATAGTTCATTCATAAGTATGTATATTATGTAAATACATAAGTTCCGCCGAATACAATGCGCTCTATACACCTCAAGTCATCATAGTTTCAGTGCAGTATATATGTATCTCTGGATTCGAATTTAGCGTGAAAACCGATTTGGATCGATTCTCCGAGTCCGAGCTGTGAAACGATCCTGGATTCGGATTCGATCATTCGATTTATAACTCGATTTTCCTTACCGAGTGTTTTTGGATTCGATTCGCCCAGCACTAATATATATATATATATATATATATATATATATATTCAAGGACTGATCCCTTTGGTCCGCTCCTCATCCATTTATAAACTAAAATATTTTTTTTACCTTCACGTCGTATTGAAACACTCTATGTATAGACTAACGCAACAAATTTACAAGTCTGAAGCTGTTAAGGTATGATTACAGAGATGTCCTAAGTTGAGAGCGTCACATATCAGTATCAAAATGGATCGTGTCGAGCAACGTTTAAAAAAGATGACTCCAACTCAAATTCATCAAGATTTGGTGAATACATTAGGAGAATCTCCAGTATCATATGACATAGTTAAAACGTGGTGTTGTGAGCTTAAATGTAGTAGACAGTCGCGTACATATGAACATGCAGGTGGGGCACTTGTAACCGCCACTAGCAAAAAAAAATGTTAAAAAGGTCCATGATCTCATGGTGCAAGATCGACGTGATGACAGATGAACACAAGAAAACTTGAAGGGACATTTGCACTCGTCTTCTAAGGCGGTGTAGACATGACAAAAAAATTTCGTTGCTAGATTTGTGACAATGAATGAGTCCTGGATTTATCATTATGATGTAGAGAGCAAAATACAGAGTAAGGAGTGGACACATCGAGGTTTGCCACCGCCGAGAAAACTTAAAATGCAACCTTCAGTAGGGAAAGTTATGTTATCAATATTTTGGCTTGCTGAAGGCCTAATTATAGTAAATTTGCTGTAGAAGGGGAGCCACAATTACAGGTGCTTATTATGCTAACTGAATTCTCAAATTACGTAGCGCGATAAAAGAAAAACGTTGCATCAGGATAACGCACCCACTCACAAATCCGCAATTGCAACAGCTGCATTAACGCAGGCAAGCTTCGAATTAGTTGAACATCCGATATATTCGCCAGATATGACCCCCGGCGATTACCAACCGTTTCCAAAACTTAAAAAACACTTGCGCGGCAAACGATTTCCATCAAATAATGATGTGATATGTGCGGTAAATCAGTGGTTTGCAGAGGTTGAACAAATTTTTTTCGGAAAGCAATGGAAATGCTCGAACATCTATGGGAAAAATGTGGTGACTAAGTATTTGAAATTTTTTTATTGTGAATGGGTGGGTCAGGGATGGAGCACAGTAATCCACCCTCGAATAAGTGTACTCTTTTAAGCAACGTTTTTAGTAAGGAGATGCTTAAAGTTAAGATCGGTTAAATATATGCAGCATCAGGTACATTTCAACAACTTCTTCATCCAACCGTGTTCGCTGTGAGGAATAAGTGTTTTTTTATATACAGTTAGTCACAAAAGTATTCCTACATTCCGTGAATATTGAATATCATCAAATGTAAACATCCGGCTATGATAAAGCAAATTTACTTCCATTTAATGGGTAACATTAAAAACCACTAATAATAATATGAAAACTGTTATCATTTACAACTACAAAAGATGTTGCTAAATATTCTAATATCGAATGTCACAAAATTTTTCATATACTTCATTTTTATAAGATACGAGAGTAGTTTGACAAGTAGTGAGAATGGAAAAGAAAGACGAATTTTTTAAATACAAAATAATTTTTATTTTTCAATATATTCTCCTAAAAGAGCAATACATTTATTCCAACGGTGCTCCAATGCCCTTATGCCATCTCTAAAATGCGATTCCGGAAGGCTTGCAAAATACTCATTTACGAAGATGATAAGCTCGTCGTTAGACGAAAATTTCTTTCCAGCTAGTGCCGTTTTCAATGTTGGAAAAAGGTGGAAGTCGGAAGGGGCTAGATCCGGCGAATAAGGCGAATGCGGTACTAATTGGAAATCCAATTCGTGAATTTTGAACATCGCAACTGTGCTGGTATGCGAGGGATCGTTGTCTTGGTGGAACAGAATCTTTTTCTTTGCCATTCCTGGCCGTTTAGTATGAATCTCAACATTTAATTTTTCTAGAAGTTCTGTATAATATTGTCCGTTTATTGTGGCACCTTTCTGAAAGTAATCAATGAGCAAAATGCCCTTTGAATCCCAAAAAATTGATGCCATCACCTTGTTTGCCGATAAAGTAGTTTTCGCTTTCTTTGGAGGTGCAAAACCACGTTCTAACCATTGTTTCGACTTTAGCTTATTTTCGGGTGTACTGTAGTATATCCAAGTTTCATCGCAAGTAACAAATCGCCTACAAAAATCAACCGCATTCCGCTTATAAAGGTCCAAACACTCATTGAAAATGCGCAAACAAGTGAACTTTTGAGCAGCCGTAAGCAACCGCGGCATCCATCTTGCCGAACGTTTAGAAAGGCCCAATTCTTTCGTTAAAGTGTGGTGTACGCGTTCTGTTGAAATATTTACCATGTCTGCTACCTCTCTCACTTTGAGTCGTCGATCTTGCGTAATAATATTATGGATTTTCATAATCATTTCCTTAGAAGTCACGATTTTGGGTGCTCCAGAGCGCGCTTCATCAACACAGCTTGTTCTACCACGTTTTAATTCATTTACCCATCTACTTATTGTGGTAGATGATGGAGCAGATTCACCTAATGTTTCTTGTAACTCATCTTTTATTTCGGTAGCTTTCATACCCTTAATTACGAAGTATTTAATCACCGCACGATACTCTGCTTTTTCCATTTTAACAAAACGACGTGTTGCTTCTTTTTCAATAAGCTGTTAAGAATAAACTAATCAACCGATTTATCTAAATATCGGAATATAAACATATAAATAGGCAGCCTAAATTACAGTGCATTTGTTTTACCAATTAGAGCGCCAGCTATGTGTCATTCTCACGACTTGTCAAACTATCCTCGTATTTCTTTATTGCAAGCCATAAATTTAAAAAAATTCATAGTAACACGTATTTGTGGAAAATAAGCATTCGATGCTTTTATAAACATGAGTAAACATATGCCTGGTTATATGCGCAAGTTAACAACACTACATAAAGAAAAACAAACTTAGGCCACATAGCCAAATTCATTGGCTATTTGCGTGATCCGCAGTACAGATTTGAATAAAATCTTGAAAATATATAAACTGTTGAAATTATACTGAGAATAGGCATCCAAATGAGCGCAATCAGAGAACATGTCCAATTAGTTAAAATTGATGGATAAGTGCACTGAGAGAATCTGATGCCGGAAAGAAAGTATATAGAGAGAGAATTTCGAGAAAAACGGGTTATAGTGGAAAAGTATCACTTAAAAGACCTTTTATTAAGTGTTGTTAATAGTTACCTGCTGTAAAGCATAGAGCACATAGACAAGTATTAATGTCGCTAATGAAAAATCTTGTGCTTGATATTCTTTCGTTATATCCGGTTCTTGTGACTGCCTATTATATGCAGAGAACGACTGTTTGACATCTAATGAATTACTGGCATAATTAAAATAATCTTGGTTAATACATATTGGATCTGTACCACCAAAAATTTGTTTTAATTTGGTCAAATCTAAATGTTTCGTTAACTCGCTATCTATTTTAGCAATACACATACTACCTACTTGCAATAATACTAATCTAATATTAATGTTGTTGCTAAAGTAGATAGTGTGTTCACGAGAGATTCAAATAAATATTTGGTGACAGTGGCTCTACGGATCTGTTGAGTGTTAATAAAAATAATTTGAATTATGCAAGTATCATCAATAGATGCCAAACGGTTGTTCTCTATATATACAAACATTTATTCCTCCACAACGAATTAGTTTACATGAAGAAGCTGTCGAAATATAACTGATGTTGTACATATTTAACCGAGCTTATCCACTTTGTGAATCTGCATACCGAAAACACTCATTAAATGGATAAGTATTTACATATATTACCTGCGCTTACAGTGATGAATATATGCCAAAAACCGTGCAGTAGATGATTTTCTGGAAATATGTGTAAGTTAAAGTAGCAGTGTTTTAGGAAAAACTATAAATTGTATTAGCAAAGAATAAACTTGAAATATTCTCTTTAATGATTGAAATAACGTGAAATAATATCAATGCGAAGAATTTGAGTTGTGCCGGCTGCCGATGAGTGATTTAAAAAGAAAGTCGGAAAGTATATTATTTAATTATTTTTTACACATTGTATACTTAATATTGGAGAATAATAAAAATTGTTACTTTGGTTTAAATATAAATTTTTAAATTTTTAATTAAAAAATTTAAATTAAAACTTCCGTGAGATCTAGTATATATGTATATAAACTCAAATAACTTACGTACATGTACATATGTACGTATCCGTCTTACAAAAGAAAGATCTTGCTCCACAATAACCTTGCCCGCGGTGTTATGTTGCCGCTGTGGCAACTATCTCAATGCGTTCAAACAACCGTCCACTATAAATAATGTCGAATAAGATAAAAATAATGTGTTCCGATGCTCGACTAGAATAAATGTAGCGATACATTAGCAATTATCCAGGGAAAATCCTAATTTAAATTTCTTTTCGTGAATGATAATATTAAATATAACAAATACAATATATCACAAAATTTGGTGCATACTGAATACATACATATTACGATATGTAGGTATTCAGTATGTATGATTCTGTAAGAGCTATTCTACATCGTGTTAGCCTGTCGTTTAATCATCTGATGCTAAACAGGTTTAAGATTTAAATATAAGCATGGAATAAATAAACAATACAGGAAATTGGAATACCAGATAATACCCCACAACAAGAAATGCTTGATTGCTTGCATAAGTATAGGGTGTTTCAAAAAGAATATACGTATTTCGAATACATATACATATTTATTAAACTTTAAGACATACGAATATGAAACTTTACACTCATATTTACAAGTCCAGATTACAGATGTTCAATATGTCCTCTATCAGCGACACGAGCAATATCACATCGGTACTCAAATTACTCCCATACTCGGGCAAGCATGTCCTTCGTCACTGATGTTATGGCAGTACGGATCCGGTTCTTCAACTCTTCCAGGTTCTGTGGGAGTGTTGGTACATAAACGTCTTTAACGAAACTCCACAGGAAGAAGGTACAGGGTGTCAAATCCGGTGACCGTGGAGCCCAGCTGAGACATAGTAAGTCGCCAGCTCCTTGACTACCAATCCAACGGTTCGGTAGAATTTCATTCAGATAATCACGCATTTGGCGACCCCAGTGAGGGGATGCCCCGGCTTGTTGAAAAATGAAGTTGTCTTCGTGCAGCCTCGGAAACAACCAGTTTTGTAATACAGCGAGATACTGCTGACCGTTACCCGTGTTTCCATCAACGAAAAATGGGCCGTAAACAGATGCTCGGGGTATCGCACAAAACACATTGATTTTAGGCGAATCTGGTACATGTTCAATGGCTGCATGTGGGTTCTGTAGACCCCAAATTTGCCACACGTTTCCGTTTGTCATCAGGACGCAGAGCTTTTAACAACTGTAACTTGTACGGCGTCATAACCAACCGACGTCTCAAAATACGCCAAGTTGTTGTAGGCAGTTGTAATTCCCGACTGACACGACTGGTTGATTTTGAAGAATTACGTTGGAAAGCAATTTGAATTTGTGCAACAGTTTCTTAAGAAACACGAGGGCGGCCAGGAGTCTTTCCTTTACATACACATCCTGTATCTACAAATTGTTGATACTATCTGCGAATGTTCCATCCATTCGGAGGATCAGTTTGGTAACTCAATCTGAAGCGTCTTTGCACTGTAAGCACGGAATTGCACTTCGCAAACTCTAGAACACAAAAGAAAAACAGAAGACAACTGATATCTAGTGGCTATTAAATAAACTAGACATTCGTTTGTTCGTGTTATTTCTTGTGTAAAATCATATTAAGGTGTCTTTTCGCTTCCGATCTAACCAGAAATGTGCGCAACTATCTATTTTTCAAATGAGACAATGCGTTTCTTTATATTTAAAATCAGCAAAGTAAAACAATGGTAGGTTTCCTAGCAAGAAAAGCGTATAAAAATTATTTCGACGAATCAATTAAAATGAATTTACAACATTTGTTCGAAATGATCACTTTCTTGCAGATGAGATGTTTTTAGAAAATCTATACATATATATATATATATATATATATATATATATATGTATATGTATATGTATATACCTGTGTGTGTCGTAAAAAGAAAAGCGAATGAAGGTCATTGCTATTACGTTGCATAGAAACTGCGATTGAATAAATAACTCTAACAGGTACTAAAAACCACACTGTAGGCCATCATGAATGAAAATCATTAACAAGCCTTACTGTTACAACATTATTGTTCAAACACAGTGTCATGAAATAAATTTTTCATTTAAATTTTCACAAATATTTTGTAATAGTTCGTCAAACAATTCATAGAAATAACTTCTTTATTATTATTGAGATTTTGGATGTTGTGTTACAAGAATGACCCTGTGAAGCGATGAAGTACAAATTTAAAAATCCACAAATTAAGATGGACTTCAACTTTGTTTTTCTATTTACTGCAACATAGGTCAACGATTTCGTGTATTGCAATGTATATGCAGAATGAAATTTGGAGTCTACTACCTCACACAAAATATCATATTTTAGAATCCACCAAATCGATACGCATCTTCACAATTTAATTTCTCCTGTATAAATGGAATTTAAGTAAAAAATTATACCCAGATAATGCAATGTAGGTCGTGTTTGTTCGTTATAGATTTATAATTAAAATTTTTCAAAATAATTTTGGAGTCCGATACTGGCTAGGTATAACAAAGAAAATTATTTTTTATATTTCGAAATGATCCTAAGTTAGTGATTAAGGATTGTAAACATCAGTTTATGGAATAAGAAGTTTTAAAATGCGTAGACTGGTGAAAGTGATTGTCTTTCAAAACATTCTAGGCAAAATATGCGCTGTAATTTATATAAACCTTTACAACGTTGTATAACTGTTGAATTGTGTAGCAAATGTCATTGCGAAAGAATATTTGCTATGATATCAAATATATCTCATGAATATTTATACTAAATGTTTAAATAAATGGAGAGGTCGTGGTATTAAAGTTTAATTACTATATTTGTATGTATATAAATGTAGATACTTGTTTCGTAATGATATGTAACGGGATTTATTAATAGAACGCTTACTATTTAATCGTAGACAGCAAAAATACTTTGTGATCGAAAAGAAGTGATCCGAAATATTTATTATTATTAAATTATATTTTTCCTTCTAATTGCTTTCTTTTACGAGTTTTTTCCTTTAATAAACGAATAAAAGAAACGAAGCTTCTAAAATTCTAAAATTTCTAGTGTAGTATTAATGTAGGTCTACTACAAGGTTATGCTTTTAGACCGCAATAAATTGTTTCTTTATGGTAACGATTTATTGGTTGCATGAATTTCACTTATCAGTATCAGGTTGTCTTTTATAAAGATGATGTACGTACCATAAAAGCCTTTATATTATTCAATATTATAAAATCGTTAATATTAATTTAGACTTGAATGGATTCGGTCTTTACTTAATAGAAATTCGTATTGGTAGCTAATATTCATAAATATAGAGAAAACTTTCATTCATTTTATTTTTTCAGATATGTTGTGATTACAAAATACAGGCTGTTTCAAAAAGAATATACGTACCTCGAATGCATATATTTATTAAACTTTAAGACATACGAATATGAAACTTTACACACACATTTACGAACTTCTCAAGTTCAGATTACAGATGTGCAATATGTCTTCCATCAGCGACACGAATAATATCACATCGATACTCATATTCCTCCCATACTCGGGCAAGCATGTCCTTCGTCACTGATGTTATGGCAGTACGGATCTGGTTCTTCAACTCTTCCAGGTTCTGTGGGAGTGGTGGTACATAAACGTTGTCTTTAACGAAACCCCACAGCAAGAAGTAACAGGGCGTCAAATGCGGTGACCGTGGAGCCCATCTGAGACGTGCTAAGTCGCCAGCCTCGGAAGTAACCAGTTTTGTAACATAGCGAGATACTGCTGACCGTTAACCGTGTTTCCAGAAGAAGACTAGGCCGTAAACAGATGATCGGGATATCGCACAAAACACATTGATTTTAGGCGAATCTCGTACATGTTCAATGGCTGCATGTGGGTTCTGTAGACCCCAAATTCGAACATTGTGTTTGTTTATCGGACTATTAACATGGAAAGTCGCTTCATCACTGAACAGGATGCGTTGCGCGAAAGTGTTATTATTGTCAATAGCATCATGCATCTCGTTACAGAATGCCAAATGTTTCCGTTCATCATCAGGACACAGAGTTTGTAACACCTGTAACTTGTACGCCTTCATAACCAACCAACGTCTCAAAATACAATTGTTGTTGTAGGCAGTTATAAGTCCCGACTGGCACGACGAGTTGATTTTGAAGGATTACGTTGGAAAGCAGTTTGAATTCGTGCAACATTTTCTTCAGAAACACGAGGGCGGCCAGGACTCTTTCCTTAACATACACATCCTGTATCTACAAATTGTCGATACCATCTGCGAATGTTCCACCCATTTGGAGGATCAATTTAGTAGCTCAATCTGAAAGGTCTTTGCACTGTAATCAAGGAGAAGCCATTAAATTCTTTTGCAGTAATGAACTGCGTCAGCGTATTTCGGAGTTAAGCGAATATGTATATCTTATAAAATGAGCAGTTTGGCGCTGTTGCTCCACTTGTTTGTTGGCAAAGTCAAAATTGCACTTTTGAAGGCATCGACTGCTTCTTCTGACGACTGGAACTTTTGACTACGCAGTTCGTTCTTGGTTTTCGGAAAGGTAAAGAAATCGTTGGGGCTCAGGACTTTAGACTGGACGGGGGATGGTCCAACAATTCGACGATTTGTTGCGTTAGAAATTCAATTGTTTTGCGTGCTATGTGCGAACTTACATTGTATTGGTGGAGGATGGTTCGTCGTTCGGGATTGGTGTTCGAATTTCAGCAATGACTTGCGACAAATGGTTGTATACCAATCGACAGTAACAGTTCTTTGATCTTGTAGACTAATTGTTGTTACTTGAGAAACGTCGCGACCATCTTCATGGAGATACTTCGAGAACGAATGACTTGTCGGCCTTTCTTAAGCTTGGAATACCCAGACGACTGGCGTTTATTTTCTGGCTTGTATGGTCAAATCCAAGATTCATCACCATTGACAACGTTGAACATGTTTTTAAAGTTTCCGGCGTTGAAGCGATCTAGAGTTTTTTGACACCAGTTCACCCTAGCTGCTTTCTGTTTTTCGGTAAACAGGTGCGGTATCGAACGGGAAACTAATTTTTTAATTCATGTCTTTGAAATCCCAAATAATGTTTCAATCTGGCGATATGTCACATGTCGATCTTCATTGATGATCTTGCGCACAGCATCGACGTTATCCTGAGTGACTGCCGTTTTCGGTGAACCTGTTCTTAGATCGTCGCGAAGACTAATCCGTCGACGTTTGAATCTTCCATGTCAATGAGAAAATTATAAAAAATTATTCCGTGAAAATGTTCTAGGTTTAATTCCATTTTTCAACTACCTTGTCAACTTTGACAATTTGTTATAGCTACAACACTACACGTATCGCTCTGAAAACTTAAAAGACATCCCACGTAATTAATATATTGAAGCATGTCAGTATTTACCTAATAAATAAATAAATAAAATGACGATTAATTTCCACATATTACGGTCTATTAGAAAGTAATAAATGTGTAAAAATTAATTTCCTCGACACTAGTTAATATTTTTGTTTTCTGTTTCACTTGAATCAAACCAATAAATATTTAGTAACAATAATAATAAATTAGATTTAATCACTACAGTAGTCCGCAGATTGTAACAATAAAATTACGTCTTTCCGTTTAGTGTATTGATTTTGGGCGCTGAATCTGTTTATGTGTTTATTGCTTCACATATAGCTACATACAAATCAAAGCTTATGGAGTATAAATTTCATTATCTGTTTTATACAAATAAAAGAAAATCCTTTTGGTGTGTAATTTCGTACGAGAGCAGTTACGAACGTCTTCTATATAAATTGTAACCAACGAATTTATCGTACGTCAAGTGAGCAACGTGATTAATGAGAAAGTAGAACAAACGTTATAAAAAAAGTGTGAAAAGGAAACTCTTTTGTAATAAAAGTGTTTTGGTTGCAGATTTAATATTTTAATTTTAAAAGATAATTTAGAAATACAAACATTAAAAAAATTATGATTTTCAATGTCTGAACATTCTTTCAGATTTATAGTCTATTTTTGTTTTTTTCATAGTTGTGATTTTATTTCAATCAATACACTTTTGCATTCGTTTAAACCAATCCGAACAGCTTTGCTGCCACTGCGAAGGCGGTTTCCCCAAAATATGAGTTTTGAATACCTCAATTGCCTCTTCCGACGTAGAAAATCGTTCACCGCGAAGTTTATTCTTCACGCGTGGGAACAAAAAGAAATCACAGGGTGCTAAATGAGGGCTGTTCGACGTATGGCTAATTAGTTCAGTGTTTTGCCCTGTCAAATATTCAATTGTTTGAACCAACCTGTGATAGCTCTTATTATCATGGTGGAGAATGATCTGTCGTTTTCGGTTTGTTTTCCTTATTTCTTCAAAAACTTTTGGCAAGCAAATAGTTGTACACCATTCGGAATTGACCCTTCTACAACGCTCTAAAGGCGCGGTTGCAATGTGACCAGTCTTTCCTACAAAACAGGCGACCACTTGGTTTGATGTGCTTCGAGGGCGAGCAACTTTTGTTGGTTTAGGCTCATCTTGGATACACACACAGTCGATCGCTGTTTACTATCGGGCTCATACGTATAGATCCAAGATTGCGACTTTATAAATCTTCTTCGAAGAACCGCCATTGTACCTTTTGTGCATTTCTTGGCAACAATCGACGCGAATCCTTTTTTGAGCGGTTGTCAAATTATATGGTATCCAACGTGAACATAGCTTCTTAACGGCTAAATATCCATGCAGGATCTTATGCACGCTGGTGTTACTAATATCTAGAGATGCTTCGATCTCACGGTATGCCACATGACGGTCTTGAATTATCAATTCAGACACTGCGCTAATGTTTTCCGACACAAAAGCATTTGTGGGACGACCTTCACGAAATTCATCGTCCAAACAACGCCGGCCAAGTTTGAATTCACTATACCAACGATAGACTGTAGCTTTGGATGGTGCTTCATCACCATATAAAGAATTCAGCTCGTCGATACATTCTTGGTGAAATAATCACGCCGAAACTTATGAAAAATAATTGCACGAAAATGTTTGCGAGTTAATTCCATTTTCTACTGTCAACAATAGAAATAGCGACCGGATAATAAAACTGTCGAGGTAAATGTATTGTCAAAAATAACAAACTTCACGATGCAATCATCCGATCGGAGGCAACACTGACAGTGTTGCCAGTTTCAGAAATATAAACAGCTACCCTCGTATAGTTTCATACCACCGTTTCCTCAGGCTCCCTTTCTTTTTCTTGTTTTCAGATTTTGAAATAAATAATCTTTGTTTCGTCACTATTCTACATTATCTTCTGTTTGTCTATCCATTGCGGTCGTTACCTACCAATACGCTCT
This sequence comes from Dermolepida albohirtum, assembly GCA_031893035.1. Taxonomy (NCBI): domain Eukaryota; kingdom Metazoa; phylum Arthropoda; class Insecta; order Coleoptera; family Scarabaeidae; genus Dermolepida; species Dermolepida albohirtum. Next base: position 317,008 of record JAVIWB010005124.1, read on the forward strand.
TAATTTCTCTTTTTTTTCACGTTCTCAATTGTCGTTGCTGCAAATATCTGACTACTCTCACATATTATAGCAATTGTCCAATATAATCTTCTTCAATCATGTCTCAGTTATATAATGCTCTTGGCCTTAAAATTGTTTTATATTGGGTCTGGGAAAAAGTTCGTGGCGTTTTTTCAGTAAAATTCAACTGGTCCCCGCACGGCGCGTGGACGAATTCATTTAAACCGAATATGCTCCATTATTATCGACAATGTTTCGCCATTTTTTTGGTAGATCCATGATCCCATCGGTGAAAAACTTCTGTGGTTTCTGGTCGAAAAACTGAATCAAGTAGTTTTCACAGGCTTCTTTTGAAACCAACTTAATTCCATTGAGAGAGTTCTGCAGAGATCGAAACAGATGATAGTCAGAGGGTGCTATATCCGGACTGTAAGGTGGGTGCATCAAAACTTCCCAACCAAACTCTCTCAATTTTTGACGGGTCATCAAAGAAGTGTGTGGTCGGGCGTTGTCATGATGGAAGACAACACCTTTCCTATTAATCAATTCGGGCCGTTTTCTTTCAATCGCCTGGCGTAATCTCTCTAGTTGTGCACAGTAGAGTTGAGAATCAATCGTCTGACCAGTTGGAAGTAGCTCGTAGTGGACGATTCCCCTCCAGTCCCACCATACACACAGCATCACTTTTTTTGGCGTCAATGTTGGCTTAGCGAACGCTTGTGACGGCTCACCATCCTTTATCCACGATCTTTTACGCTTCCGATTATCGTACGTAATCCATTTTTCATCTCCGGTTATTAAACGTTTCAGAAACGGCTCGATTTCATTCCGTTTCAGCAGCGCATAGCAGATGTTAATTCGGTCCATCATGTTTTTCACGCTCAACTCATGAGGAACCCATACGTCAAGCTTTTTTTTGTAACCAGCTTTGTGTAAATGGTTCAAAACAGTTTTGTGGTCAATGCCTAGCTCCATGCCAATATCGACACTGCTGATATGCTTATCTCGTTGGACTTTTTCAAGAATTTCATCAGATTTTTCAGTGATTGGACGACCGGAGCGTGACTCATCTTTCACATTGAAATTTCCAGAACGAAAGCGAGCGAACCATTTCCGCGCAACAGATTTCGATAAAGTACCTTCACCGTACACAGCACAAATTTTATCACAAGCCTGCGCAGCGTTCTTCCCCTTATCATAATAATATTGCAGAATATAGCGAAATTTCTCATTATTCTTCTCCATTTTCAAGTGCGAATAACTTTCCAACCACTGCACCGATTACAATGTTTCTACGCTCAAACTAACGTTCGGAAGGTCATCTAAAAAACGAGCCGTCGGTGGTGTCGCTGTGACTTGTTGTTCTTTAGTTATCGGCAACCAATGCCATCTATCGGGAAAAACGCCACGAACTTTTTCCCAGACCCAATATATCCACACCTAGGCACGTGTCGTCGATTGTTTGGCTCTTCATATTTGATGTACTACTCCAACATATGTTTTGTAAAAGGTTTTACATTAACTTCTTCTTGTTCATCTAAATAAACTCGCTCGCTTTTTCAAATTAAAGTTTTTTCACACTACACATTCACTAGTTGTAATCTCATTTTGTGCTCTGTCTATTCTCATTAATTAGTTTTCATTATAGTTCCTTGATGTCTCTATTATTATTACCACGTCATTAGCATATAATAGAGTTGGATGGATTTTTGACATGACATACGAGTCAACTGTTTGTATTATTAACTTTTAAATATTTTATTAAAAGGTAGCCTTGTAGTAGACTATTCTTTTTTCGAAACTGATTACACTATAAAGTTTGCCGATCTCTGCTTTCTTCATTGTAAATATTTTTTCTGCCATAATCCTTCTTTTCCATAATCTCCCTTAATAGAACCCTGTTTATTGTTCAACTATTACTTCTTTTGATTGGTAGCCTTTTTTTATAAACAATTTAATTGCCTTCAAAGCTAAAAGAACTGGTGGTGGTTTTAGAACGATATTTAAAGAGTTATTTCTAATTTTTAAAAGGTATGTCGCAGTTTTAACATTCCGACAAATATAGATATTGCCTCTTGCATAAATTACAACATACAAAAAGTAAATGCCTAAGTAAATAACAAGTCGACAACAAATTGGATACAATTCAATAAAGACGTATTCTCTTAGAAACAAATCGCCGCAATTATATCTTTTTCAGATCACGTTTCACACTCTAAACGATTCTAAACAAAAAGTGACCTTGGACCGATGTAAAAGTGCTCTGTACTATGTGGAACACTATGCGAAATGTACTGTTAGTACTATTAACGGTGTAAACAGAATTACAGTAAGCAGAAATGGTCCTCGTTAAGACAGAAAAAAAAAAGAACGTGAGTGTGTCACAAGAGTTTTAACGGCTTATAGGCTAGTAGTGTCACTGGTTGGGTCAAATGTTTCCATTACCAATATTTTTATTGCACAAGATTAAGTTTTCAATTTATCGTCAATATGTGATTCTGTCGATTCGATTGAAAATATACCATAAGAGCGAAAATAAATTGTATATGTCTGTGTTACCTTTCCTGCCATCTAAGTATCTGTGTCATTTCCGGATCTCACTCGTTTCCGGCGACAAGGCGAATTGTTAGTATCGGAAATACATGGACATACAAACATACACACATAAGAAATATAAATGTATATTCGTTTATATTTCTTATAGTTATTACTAGACTTGTTTGACTAGTTTTTAAGTTAATAGATATAAACTTGTCTCAATTGCATTTGTTCTAACAAAATACGAAGGCATACAGTTAAACAATATTTTTAATATAACTTTTTTTCGGAGAATCACGTGTCTAACATATTGAGAATGAATGAACAATATCAGAAAGAAAGTTTAAAATCACTTTAAGATGTAAACTGTTTTGTATTAAAAATACTTCCGGAAGTGACGCGAAAACTTCCCACATTTATGTCACACGTATCCGCTCTCTGTATAGTAAAACTTGATTTATAAATTTTGAGTTTTTTCAATTCCGCTTTTACTTTCAGTTACACAACATTTGTTTCTCTTTAATTCATTTAAACAAAGTAGAATTTATGTAATATGACTAATATATTATTATAAAAATATTTTTATATTAAAGAAATATACAAAATTTATATATTAAAGGTTTCCGTCTTTCTTGTTATCGCGCTTTCAAGATTATCACCGATTAGTCTGTGTATTTTATTTGAGTCTTAATTTTCTCGAAAGAATGAAAAATTGTTTCATCATATCATCGTTCCAAAAGGGCGCTATAGAATTACATAAATCTTATTGCAAAAATTAATTCTTTTCATAAATACGTTTTTGTCAAATGATATAAGGAAGTTCTATTCAGCATTATTAAGTTTATACGAGGACCGATCGGTAATTAGTGAGCCTAAGAAAACACACATTTTGACCTAAAATTATTTTCTTTTCATAATATTTTACCGATATTCAATCTTTATATTCTTTCAGAACAGTAAACATATTTTAAACAGTTATTAAACTGTTTAAAATATGAGTTACTTTCCTCATCCGATCCAAATTTTTTGCTACTGACTACTGAATCAAATTCTTTAGGTTGGGAAAAGTCCAATTGGGTCAAATCTGACAAATAAGCTGAATGCTGAAGCAGTTCAAAACGAATGAGGGGGGAGTAAGTAACCGTGGAATGAAAATAAGACCTTTGGAATTTCATTTATTTCCCATCATAATCACCTGCCACCTTGATACATTTGAAACAGCGATTATAAGGTCTCTATACCTTGATCAAGTTCAGAATTCTTAAGTTTGTTAAAATAAATATCGATGGCAGTTTTAACAAAGTTGTCTGCTGAAAATTGCTAACCTGCAAGGTATTATTTAAGAACGAAATAAGTGGTAATCTGACTGACCCGGCAAATACGATGGGTGCGGCAGTAATTCTAAATGTAATTAGTTAATTTTTAAACTTGTATGGCGGCCGTGTGCCGTCTTGGTGGAAAATTATCTTTTTGTTGTCTGAACCAGTACGCTTTTCATTAATTCTAAAAGACTCACGCAATATGTACTTGTGATGATTTAATTTTTTAGAAGACAATCAATTTCATCCCTAAAAATTGAGCCATTCATTATCTTTTTATTCACATCAATTATTAATACTGGAGCAGCCGCAGCTAAATTCGAAATGTACGTTGCGTCTTCTTTAGAATTGTTTACAGTCTCCGGTGTCTCTCATATGTTTTAAAACGATGGTCTTTCAAATAAAACATGTATTCTTTTTAAACAATTTCCAGTATAGTACTTGATTGTGGACGCTCGCTACTTGATGCATCTTTAACGGTAGTAAGACAACATTTTACACACAAACCCATTTATCAACAGTGAAAAAATAAGTTGCTCAATTCTTCATATCATCTTTCATCTCATTATAAATATTTATTGTGGATAAATCTTTCACTTCATCTTTACTTAATGATGGTATTAAACAGTCGTCTCGACGAAACGTGGAGATCTGGAAATTGACAGTTGCCATTTTTAGGAATACGGCTTGCTGATGCATCACCAAACATCTGAAATTGTGCAATCTATCTGTCGTTTCGCGGACTTTTCAGCCCGCCTTCGTATTTCATCAATTTATACGGTTGAAATAGTTAAAATGTGAAAACGTGAAACGTGAAAACTCTATTTTTGTATTGAGTTGCATCGTGCAATTGATTCGAAAGGTATGAAAATTGATTGTCTGTTTTCGTTTTACCTTTTCGAAGACGATTAATACGAAGAATAACACTGCAGTTCTAAGAGACAGTAGCTGGTCTTCTATAAAATAGTTGTGCCAGCCTCCGGTCATTGTTTGATTTTGAGTGTATAATGTTGTATCCATGTTTCGTTAATCGTTATTCGGCCGCAAATTTCTCTACGATTACGTCTTAAATCAATAAGTTGAGGACTGAAATATGTTCTTGTTTGCATATGCGTTTCACAGTTCACAGATATGGTGCCCATCTTGCTCATAAATTTTTGATACTCAACTCATTATGCATAATCAGAACCACTGAGCTGTATGGAATATGTAGAGCCTTTACTACTTAGACCGTTATCTAGCACCATATTAAGAAATTTTATAATCAAGTTTAGAATATATATATCGTTTGGACGTGCTTTGCATTGTGTACTAGTCATGTGACCTATAAACTCAGATGTATAGTGTTTTATGATTATGTAATCGATGGAATTGGTCCCTGTAAACAAACTTCGGCTCAGCTTTAATGTCATTGTTTGTTTCGTTCTTTAAAAATAAGAACTTACTCACCAATCAGTGCTTCAGTTTTTTTCGTGTTTTAAAACCACCTAAAACCAGCTCATTTCTACTCAAATAATAAGCAGGTTTACGATCAGAAAGAACTCAAATTTTGCTGACAGTTGAATTTGCTAAGTTGAATAACAAATAAGATTTTTTAAATAGCGTTGCATCCAGTCCTCAGGCAAATCAATTACTGATCCGTCCCCGTATTACATCGGTCGATCAATAATTTATCCAAGGCTTCTAATTATCAACTATTACACTTTTTATAATGGAAACAAATTAATTTCATATTATTATATATTACATGTTCCATAGGTTACTCTTCTCACACAAATATCTTTTAACCACAATGCAGTTTATTAACGTATATGTCACGAATACCGCACTTTTATATTTATTCAAATATTACAGCTCCGTTTATATCACGCCAGATATTAAATTATTTTTTGTTTGGATATTTTAAGGAGATGTGTCGAATTATAAAGACGAAACTCAGGAGTTTCGGAATATCAGAAAATTGAAGCCGTTTAGACTTCGTTCATAAATAGCTATTGGTATAGTGTCTGTAGACGAACAATATACGGAACACTTCTACCAAAAGTTAAAACTTCGTTGCTACAAAATCAAACCGTTGGAACCAGCGGATCATTTAAGGTGACGGCAATTGTGTAAAAAATGTTGGAAAAACTAATAATTATTCCGATTTTATTTGAGAAAGAAGGTGGATATCGGGCTCGACGTATTTCCATGTCATAGCTTACATTAACAATCAGAATTGCCGGTACTGATCAGCACAGAAACTTATTGATTTACATTAACGCTCTTTATGTAGCCCTAAGATTACTGTACGATAGATCGTAAAACGATTGCCACGTCAGCTCGATTTGCGTTAATGCTTATTAAAACTTTTATGATAGACAACTACAAATTTTTTTTAAGATAGACAATTCCACTATCCATTTTACAAGAACATGGAATAACTATTTGAAGGCTATGTAATCACGCGGTTCGATGATATTGTTTAGATCCCAAGACCACATGACTTATTTCTGTGCAACTTTTTCGTATGGGGACATCTTAAGAGCAAAAATATAGCACTCGATAAACAATAATCACCGAGTTTAAAACGGAAATTCAAGAAGAAGTTAAGGAGATTTTCACAGAACTATTGCGCAGTGCCATGCAAGTTCTCTGCGTTTGATTTAGAGAATGCATACAATGGAACAGACACTAATTACTCAAGACCATTTTGGGAAAATAGAATTTGTTGTATTGAATTTTTAGGAGTATATAGTGTACTTTCCTCTTCAACAATAAGACCTGCAAAAACGTTCCTAAGAGTTATTTTAAAATGTTTCCCTTTTCTTGTCCACCACATTCTAGCATACATTTTTAAGGTCGATGTCTATTGAAATATTCCCATTACTATCATCATAAAATAAAGCTAGTAACCTGGATTAATGGTAATAGATTGCACTAAGAGAAAGCGAGAAATAATCAAATATTGCGTCTAGTTATTTTAACTCGCTAAGACACGTTAAATTTCTGATACCTAGTTGATAATTAATGGAATACAAGCCTATTAATTATCAGTTTTCTAGAACAAATGCTTGCTAACATAATGTAATATCTAAACTAATGTATACGTAAAATATTTAAACCGAATATGTATACTAAAATTTTAAAAATCTATTTATGTGTTCTAAAGTTCCTTACACGATTCATCTTAAGTTTAGAATATCCCCTCTTAAACGTTGCTCGAAATAATGATATAAATGGTATTCAACTTGGAGTATATTTCATGTTCTCCACAACACCACTTATTATGAAGCACCTCCATCTACAACGCTGGGTTAGACAGCCTTAATTTTGCAAATATACATACGAGGGCAATTTTACAAATAGTGAGAATGGAAAAGAAAACGAATTTTTTAAATACAATATAATTTTTATTTTTCAATATATTCTCCTTTCCATTTATTCCAACGGTGCTCCTTATGCCATCTCTAAAATGCGATTCCGGAAGGATTGCAAAGTACTCATTTACGAAGATGATAAGCTTGTCGTTAGACGAAAATTTCTTGCCACCTAGTACCATTTTCAATTTTGGAAACAGGTGGAAGTCGAAAGGGGCTAGATCCGGCGAATAAGGCGCATGCGGTACTAATTGGAAATGCAACTTGTGAATTTTGGACATCGCAACTGTGCTGGAATGCGAGGTAGCGTTGTTTTGGTGAAATAGAATCTTTTTCTTTGCCATTCCTGGCCATTTAGCACGAATCTCAACATTTAATTTTTGTAGAAGTTCTGCATAATATTGTCCGTTTATTGTGGCACCTTTCTGAAGGTAATCAATGAGCGAAATGCCCTTTGAATTCCAAAAAAATTGATGCCATCACCTTGTTTGCCAATAAAGTGGTTTTCGCTTTCTTTGGAGGTGCAGAACCACGTTCTAACCATTGTTTCGACTGTTGTTTAGTTTCAGGTGTACTGTAGTGTATCCAAGTTTCATCGTGAGTAACAAATCGCCTTCAAAAATCAACCGGATTCCGCTTATAAAGGTCCAAACACTTATTGGAAATGCGCAAACGGGTGAACTTTTGATCAGTCGTAAGCAATCCCGGCATCCATCTTGCCAAAAGCTTGGAAAGGCCCAATTCTTTCGTTAAAATGTGATGTACGCGTTCTGTTGAAATGTTTACCATGTCTACTATCTCTCTCACTTTGAGTCGTCGATCTTGCGTAATAAAATTATGGATATTTATAATCATTTCCTTAGATGTCACGATTTTGGGTGCTCCAGAGCGCTTTTCATCAACACAGCTTGTTCTTCTACGTTTAAATTCATTTACCCATCTACTTATTGTGGCGGATGATGGAGCAGATTCACCTAATGTTTCCCGTAACTCATCTTTTATTTCGGTAGCTTTCATACCCTTAATTACGAAGTATTTAATCACCGCACGATACTCTGCTTTTTCCGTTTTAACAAAACGACGTGTTGCTTCTTTTTCAATCAGCTGTCAAAAATAAACTAATCAACCGATTTATCTAAATATCGGAATGTACACATATAAATAGGCAACCTAAATTACAGTGCATTTGTTTTACCAATTAGAGCGCCACCTATGTGTCATTCTCACTACTTGTCTAACTATCCTCGTATATATATATATATATATTTATGATTTGATAAGTACACAGTATCTCAAAATATAATATCGTTTTGGACATACACATTTAACAGAACGTACATGAAGCCTAACCCCTTTAAAAATCTTTATTTTGCAAACCGCGCTTCAATAGCACCTATAGCTTAGTCGTTTGTCTAACATAATTTACATTTCAAACGATTTTTGTGTAGTTTGGTAATAAATAATAAATAATCTGATAATGCTAAATCCAAAGAATAGACTTGTGATCAAGATCCCTATCTTATCAAAAGCGATAGTTTCCCTAAAATCCATGTGAAGCGTTTACAATACTCTCAAACCCAATTCGTCGACTTTCTAATATCATGTTATGGACAGTATCAAAGTTTTAAAGAGTAGTCACAGAAATTGGTGATACTCACTTTTGAAATCTAATCTTCGTCTCTTAAAGTTTGCACTCAGTTTTTAATAGTCATGTATGAATACTTCTGATCACCTACGTATCAGCAAAAATTTTTGCTGATATGACAACAAATTTTATCAGTATTTTAGTAGTAGTAAATCTTTAATAACTGATCAAAATTATATTTTTTTGAAGGACAGTTTTTTCTCAGATATTGTTTTTAAAAATTCACTGTTTTATCACTATTCAATTTATGAATTACAAACTATAACAACTTATTCATAAAACAATATCGTAGAACCATGGAACCATATTCAACTTTGTCTACTAGAAACTTTCCAAGCTAACTATTTCTTAATACTCGCCCTCATACATATGCAGGTCCATACGCTACTGCTTACAGAAATTTAGCTAAAAGAAAAAATACAAAAATCAAAAAAGTGAGTTTTAAATCACTAAAATTACTAAAAAATATTTGATTATGTGGAATTTATAAATACGTGTCATATAGTTTACGAAAATAATATGAAATTTTTATTTATAAAAAAGGCATTTTCGCATTAACAATCTGTACTATTCAAAATTTCCTTAAAATTAGTTTTCTGGAACATCATGCCATTCCTTAGAAATCATGTTCTACATTTACTTCTTGGGGACAGGACGAATTCGACGTGTTGCTTTTTTTTCAATCAGCTCGTATAATTAATTACAAAATATTGCACCTATTTGAAACTGTTTCAAGTGAAATAAGATAAATATATGAATGAGCTATTTTTGCACTATACCGAGAAAGAAAATAAAATGCTATCGTTCACATTAAAGTGAAAAGCAAACGTCGGTTATAGAGTTATAGAGATCAGAATACGTAGATGGCTGTCCTCAAAAAGCTGCATTAAAAATAAACTACAAAAGGAATATAATTTTAAAACTTTTCCCTTAAAAACAGCCAATGATAGTTATATAAACTTTTGACAGTGCAATACAAAAGAATATTTTTCTATATAAATTTCGTTCAGTTATTTGTTTACAATGGTTTTACATTAGATACAGAGCTCGACAATATCGTTCACTGGATCTCATTTACTAATCTCATAAAATGACAACAGCTTATTTACTTATCCGTTGTTTTAAACGTTGTCTAACCGACAGAGTAGTTAAATTGAAATTATCTATACTGTACTTACTAGCTGAGAAGTTAATTTTAAACTTTTGCCACGCTGTAGATAACCTACTCTTATTACGTCATAATTGCACCGAACTTGGATGAAATGTTAAGCCCTTGACGTCGACAACTTTGCAGGTATTAAGCTTTGGTCTGTTAAGTACAACCGTTTTGTATTGAAATATACAAGACGGTTTAGAAAATATTGAAGGAAAAATATGTATCGTATGTAGTATGATATATTTCGTAAATGATGATAATTTATATTTATTATATAAAACTTCGTAATGTGGACATAAACACTGTTTCCCAATAGTACAATTGAATGCACTCTAAATTTAATGCATGTTCTTTTGACATTTTTGAATTTTACTTAATATTATGTAAAAGTAATTTGAATTTGTGTTTGGTATTACTATGGAACGATTGCAATAAGTTCACATAATACTCGTCGTTGATAGTTTTTCCTTTTTCAAGATAGTCAATGAAAATTATTCCACACGCATTCAAAAAAAACCGGTGCCATGACCTTGCTTGGAGGTGAAACGGTCTTCTTCTCCTTTGGAACCGGTTTTCCCATTTGAGTCCATTGTTTTGATTGTTCTTCTGTCTCGAGTGTGAAGTAATGGACCTATGTTTCATGCAAGGTTATGAAACGGCGCAAAAATTCTGCTTTGTTGCTGTGAAACTTCGCTAAACACATAATTGAAACATCTTCACAACACTGTTTTTGCTCGAGTATGAGCAAATGCGGCACTCATCTTGCACACAGCTTTCTTATGTCCAATTTTCAGGTAATATGCGACATACAGCACTTTTTGAATTGCCTACTATGTCTGCTAGCTCGCGCACTTTCAATCGACGATCATCTAGTACCGCTTTGTGTCGTCACCTCATTTGGTCGACCACTGCGATGCTCGTCTTGGCAACTCGTACGGCCTCGTTTAAACTCTGCTTCTCAATATTTCAATGTTGTAAATGAAGGAGCAGACTCACACAGAGTAGAATCTAGTTCTGCTTTTATATCGGTTGGGCTGAGACCTTTCAAATAAAAGTATTGTGTCACGTAACGATGACCAATTTTCTCCATTTTTACAAATTCACTGGAAACGTTCACTATTGATGGCTGCCAAACAAATACTAAACAACGTGGCGTCTTCAAACTTGAAACATATGCTTTATAGATTGTGTACTTTCTAATACAGTGATTTTTTCAAACAACTACGAGGGAGCGTTTTTATATTCGCGGAATGAGCGGGTTGTAGAGGGGTGAGTAGGCGCATTGGGGGCGTGGCCTGTGCAGTGACTCATGATTAGTATAAATACGAAGTTTCATTGTTATTAGACAGTTAGTCTTTGAGCTATCGTCAACCAAGTAACATAATCAGGCGTGAAAAGTGAAATATGGAAAAAATCGAATATCGTGCCGTTATAAAGTTCCTTACCAGGCAAGGAAAATCAGTCGCGACCATAATGAATGAGATGTAATTGGTTTACGGCGACTCTTGTCCAGGAAAAACCATGTGGCATAGTTTATTTAAACAAGGAAGGGAATCCCTTGAAGACGAGCCGAGGCCGGGCAGGAGCATTGAGGTGACCACGCCAGCACTTATCGAAAAATTTGAACAAATTGTACTCGAAGATGCTCGACTAAAGAAGAAACAACTCGCAGAAATGGTTGGAGTATCCGATACAACAATTTTTAAAATCCTACACGATCATCTCGGCATGTCTAAGGTCAGCGCAAGATGGGTGCCGAGAATGCTCACGTCGCCGCAAAAACAACAGCGCGTGGAGTGTTCGCGTGCGTTTTGGACCTCTGTAATGAAGACAAGGATGGTGTATTGAGTGGAATTGTTACTGGAGACGAAACTTGGGTTCATCATTATGAACCTGAGTCCAAACAAGACTCCATGCAGTGGCATAAAAAGGGCACAGCACCTCCCAAGAAATTTAAAGTGTCACAATCAGCTGGGAAACTCATGGCAACGGTATTTTGGGACTCGGAAGGAATATTGTTGATTGATTATAAAGATAAAGGTGTTTCTATAACCGGAGAATATTACGCTTCAATATTAGAGCGACTAAAAGAAGCCATTAAAGAGAAAAGACGGGGAAAATTGACAAAAGGTGTTCTGCTTTTGCACGACAACGCGTCCGTCCACAAGAGCCGCGTTGCGTTAGCTGCCCTGCATAAGGTGGGCTTCGAAATTGTGAATCACCCACCCTACAGCCCAGACCTGGCCCCGAGTGATTATTACCTGTTTCCGAAAATGAAAAAAGAGCTGCGGGGTAAAAAATTTACTGCCGATGATGAAGTCAAGGAGGCAGTTTCGGCGTATTTTGCAGATAAAGAGAAATCATTTTTTTATGAGGGTATAAATAAATTAATTGAAAGATGTGAAAAATGTATCCGTCTTGCAGGTGAATATATTGAAAAAGAAAAATAATTTGGTTTTTTTATTTTCACCCCTTGTCCCCCATTCCGCGAATATAAAAACGCTCCCTCGTACCGCCATAGCTAGGTCAGACCGGGTACTTATGGGACCGCCCTCGTACGTTATTCATAAAATCGTATTTTCATAATACTTGTAAATTAATTCGGAATTCTGTTTAATTATTAATATATATAATTATTATATAATATTTTATATATACGAATATAAAAATACTTCGTATATACAAATCTTCGGAAAATAAGGTGTCTTTGTACTACAATATTATGAATCATAGACATGTTTTGACTGCCAATGCTTCGTTTACATGGTGTAAAGATCATCCTACATGAACTCGGTAGATATATTTTCCTGTACATCATTAACATTTATGTGGAAGGAACTGTACTTGTGCAAGTTCGTTATTTCTTTAATTTTGTAAATTGGATCAATGACAGACTACTAGAAATATTCCTAAATCATTATTATGCAAGATCCATATTTTACCTTTAAAGTATCACATTTATCACCTGGTTTATTAGTAACATCCGATCAAAATAATAATTTGCAAAGAGTGCTAAAAAAGATTAATTGAGGATTAGTCAATAAATAATTTAATTTCATAGATACATTCCATAACATTTAATATGTCAAATGCAGGGAATATATCAAATATTAATAGTGTTGATCAAATGTATTTAACAACCCTATTAACCTAATGTAAGTGACCTGTAGGTTTCCGTAAGGTCGATAATCCCGCAGTCCGGCGTCAGAGCTTTCACAGTTTACCAGTCGGTTGTCAGCAACACAAAATAATAATACACACACACAAATACGCGCACGCACACTTATTCACAATACACATACATATGTAATACAAAGAGGGCCACTGCTGTCCGCGTGTTATATTATTGTGGAGATATTTACGTGCTTTGTGAGGAAACAATATGTGGTTTGGTTTGGTTTCTCTAACCCTCCGATATCGTAATTATTTTGTGTACACTGTAATCGTATTGTTTGTTGTGAGAAATTACGGTATGGTGATATACTAATTATCTAGTGCAAATACTGTGTAGAATTAGATGAATTTCATGTTAAATTAAAATTATGTTTGGAATTGTTTTAGATATTACAAGTTATAATTTACTATACTGCTATAACATCGATTATAGTTTCTTATTTGTACTTACTTTTGCAGTTATTCTTCTAAATTTTCTTTCTTTTATTTTCACCTATTTACCATGTCATCATCGCTTTTCATTACAATTACAGTCAGTCACAAAAGTGTTTGTACATTACGTGAATGTTGATTACCATCAAATGTGAACATCCGGCTATGATAAAGCATATTTATTTTCATTCAACAACGTTAAAAACTCTAAAAGCCTCTAACTGCAACATAAAAACTATTATTGCTTACAACTGCAAAAGAATTTGCTAAGTATTCTAATATAAAATTTCACAAAAGTTCTCGAACATTGCATTTTTATATTTCTCTATTATAAACCATAAATTTAGAACGTATTCGGTAAATCCTTTTCATAGCATCGCGTGTTTGTGAAAAATAGGCATTTGGCTTTTACAAAGATGAGTTGTAAAAGTAAACACGTGTCTGGTAATATGCGCGAGTTAACAAGACTACACAAGGAAAAAGAACCAATAGACCAGATTGCCTAATCGGAAAACCATGTTCTGGAATAAAAAGAGATATTCAAAGTATCTTAAACTGTTGAAATTGTACTGAGAAATAATTGTCTAAAAATTCTAAATGAGCGCGACCTGTTACAAGTGCAATGAGCTAAATTCATGAAATTTTATACTGGAAAGAAAGTAAATTAAGAAAACATAAAGAGAATTTCAAGAAAGACTTGTAACGGAAAAGTATCAAGTAAAAAGCCTTTCCTTAAACGTCCTTATTATTTGTAGTTACCTATTGTATAGCTTATAGCATATAGGTAAGTATTAACGCCCTGTAAAAAGAACTTTTGTATGGTACTTTTCCGTTATGTCCGCCTTTTCTTCAAATTCTCTTTAGGTTACCTTAGATTACCTTCTTTTCAGAATCAAATGCCATCTACACAGCTATCCGCAGTGCACTTATCCATGAATTTTAACTCATTGCGCTTTTAATTGTTTTCTGATCGTACACATTTAGAATCTTTGGACGCCTATTTCTCGATACAGTTTCAACGGTTTGAACACATTCCCGAATCTGTACTGCAAATATGCTTTTTTGATAAATTTGGCTATTTGGCCTAAGGGTTCTTTTCTCTTTGTGTAGTGCTTCTAAGACCAGACTTGCATTTACGTTTACAATTCATCTTTGAAAAAGCATCAAACATTTATTTCACAAATACGCGAAAGTATCAAAAGCCTTTGCCAAATTCGCTCTACATTTTTGGATTACAATAAAAACATATTTTATAAAAATGACGTGTACGAAAATTTTGTGATACTTATGTTGGAATATTTAGCAAATAATTGTATAGTCGTCAATAATAACAAATTGCTTATTGTTTTTAAAGGTTTATAGAGTTTATGAACGTTGTTAATTGAAATTAAATATGCTTTATGGTAGCCGGATGTTCACATATGATATTCAACATTCACGGAGTTAACGAATACCTTTGTGGCTGTCTTTTTCATATTTAGTTTCCCGTTTTTACATGTTTTTACATGGGACATCTTCAGGGCTCCACTACTGCACTGTAGTAGTTGAGCCCTGAAGATATTCCATACAAATGTGTAAGAAACGTCGGCAGATATACAAGTGACGCGGTCCCAGCTCGGAAGCCGAGAAGTAGATAGCAAGTAAATGCTTTATATACAGGCTCCCCAAAAGATTTCGATTATCGAAATCATTCATTGTTTCCTTTGAAGTTTCACAATTTCAGCTTCAATCACTCTTTCATTATGTTCCTTCAATCTTTCTTATTCCAACGTTCACGGTATGTGTTTTACAATGACTACTTATCTACTATTTATATCGTAACATCTGGAGTACTGCAGGGTTCAAGCTGGGTTCTCTACTGTTCAGTATTTTGCATGCTGTATCTTCTGAAAAATTGCTTTTCGCTGATGCTTTAAACATATTTCAAATAATTTCTAGTTCGGAGGAGTATGACCTGCTTCAAGCTGATCTAGAGAGCATATCAGAATAATGTGGAGTAAATAATATTTCTTTAAATACTAGTAAATATAAAGTAATATCCTTTACCAGAAAGTCCGAGGTCATCGTCTTCAATTACAAATTGCATAATGACGATTTGCACGGGAGAGATAATAACTCATAACCTGTCGATGTTTCTGTAATTGGCAGTAAGCTTTTGAAGAGTGCGAAGTCATAGATTATTATTGTTACCGAAGTTTGACTTGAACCGTTCTGCAGTAAAACTCTTAGAACTTGTTGACAAAGATTTCGAACCTATCCAAGGTACTTTCAAGTGAACCACCTTTATTCACCACAGAAATTCTTTAATAAACGTTGTACAGCTTATTTGTATATGGTAGCCTCACAATCACTTCCTTATACGGTAGGAGTTGTAATTGGTACAATGTTACTAAGTATTAATACATATGTCATACCATTTTGAATCGTTCAAAAGTATACATGAGTAAGTATTTAAGCTCAATAAATGTTGAATTTATAGAGTATAAAAACATAGAGTCATCTAAATTATAATTTTTTTATTTCGACGCCAATATCGCTCAGTACTGCACACATCTTTTTATGCAAAGGTAAACTGGCGCCTTATATGAATCGTTCTAATACAAAACTGTAATAATAATTTTGTTATCTTTATATTACAACGCTTTAAGATTACACTGTATATTGTCCAGTGTATGGTTATTGAAAATAATAAAAGTGACATTAAATCATGTCATCGAAAAGGTTTAATTTCACATTCACAAATCTATTTCTAAAATCGGACAATATAAAATGTAGACAAGAACATAAATAAGGTGCAAAAGATGATTTATAGTAATAACAGAAAAAAGCAAGAAGAACGATGCAAGAAAACAAAAATTAACCATAAAACTCGTACGCTTTAAGTTTCACGTATAAATGTGTACATGTTCAAGTACACTAAACCGCGGTAAAGTTTTTACGAGGAGATGGAAGTAAATTGTGTTATGATGTTGTTGCAATCGAGTTAAGTTGGATTCCACCAACTGTGAGCAGGTTCATATGGCATGCGCTGTTCTAACATTCACCATGAATACTCATTGCAATGTGTGGCAATGTCCAAACCAACTTACGTATTTCGTATGTTGTATGTATGTGTGGTATATACGTAAATGTAAACTATGTAAATTAAATTCAAATGATGCGTCTGAAAAATGTTTATAAACGATTTTTTTTTATATAGTTATTAACTTATTTAATTACGATTAATTTAGAGCTTAATTACAGCATAATTGTTTAGTTACTGAACGCGAATTTTAAAATATAGTTGTTTTTCCTAATCATTGGAATGAAACTTCAGTAACTTTCTGCATTTTTGATGAAAACATTTAAATTTAATTAATTTAAATTCCAAATTCTCGTGTTGAAAACAACACGAGGATTTGGTTGTGTTCAAAATTAAAGTTAAATAAATAAAATGGTTAAAGTAAATAAAAAAGAAGTTAATAGTATTAACATTTTATTCCAGCATGTAATACAACATAGAGTAATTAGCAACATTTTGTGAATCGTAGAAGACTATTTCACACTTCACGCCTTAGACTCACAAAGACAGTTTTAGTTACATGTATGTTGAAAAAGTAATAAAATAGTAATTTGTTTTAATAAAAAACACAATTATTTATGAAATAACTCGTCAATACGATTAAATGTGTTGTAAATAATATCATATAGTCTTTTAGATCTTTTTTAAACAATTTTAACTTTCAGGCATGCTTAAAACCACTTCTGTATCATCAATTAAATGGATTTTCGGCGGAAGTAAATTGTAGTGAATTGTACTTCTTGTGTTTCAATCCACATGTTTCTAAGGATCTACATAACCTTCAAGAAAATAGCATATGTATAAATACAAGAACTTCGTAAGAAAAAAGTATATCATATTTTTTAAAACTGCCTTTACATGTATCTTTTTGTTTTCTGTCAAAAGAAGCTCTCAAATATGATTTAAGTATACGAAAAATTCTCTCGACTTCTATTGATTAAGTCTGAACAATCACAGCATACCTAAGGCTGGAATGAACGCAGACATGGTATAGACTCACTGTCGCATCAACATGTGATTCTTTGTATGCAGAAACAAAATTTACAAAGCGCTAATTCATCAACATGTGTCCTTTTGAAAAATTGAGCCTTCATCTTTAACCCAATCAATTAAGTAAGTTTTTCGTCATTATATCTTATTTTTAGTTTCTCCTTTTTTATTTTTAGAAGTAGTTCAGTTTTGCCTAGATATTGTTTTAGATTATTGGTACAGAATTATATACTGAAGGTTGCCAAGCTGTCTTCAACCTTCTCAACCTTTTTTCAGACGAGTTTGCTCGTATTATAGAAGAAGAAGCGGCTGCAAACATTACAACAAGATTTTTATGTATTGTTGGAGATCATTTATAAGTAAAATAAATAGTTGTATGCCCAGAACCGACCCTTGAAGAATAATAAATTTTATTTTGTTTTATTCCGATTTTATATACTACTATACCAGTTTCTTCTTGAGCTATCCATGTAAGTGCTATACCTCGAAACTTCAAAATTTCAAGTTTGGATCACAATATTTCGTGGGACATAAAATCAAATATTTGTGTCAAATCGATAGCTGGACACACCGCTTTCTCTTTCTCCTTCCAATAATTGAAATATTGCTCTATTTAACAGTCGATCTTAAATCCTAGAAGATGGCACAAGGACAAGAATGTATGTTCGTAGATTTTCGCGGGTACATTATATAGAGGCAGTTTTTCATGTATCTTTTCATGTTGTCACATAGCCTCGGAAAAGGAGGTTCCTGCGATCATATTGAGTAAGTTCTAACAACACATTGGATGCAAACGTATCATCCAAATCATCTGATGGGCTGAATGACTCATATTTCTAAGGAAAAAGCTAGCACAGAAATGATGCACAAGAGCAAGAAGATCCCAGTTGTTTGTAATTTCTTCCTCTTTATCCATATGCATCTAAATACAAAATATCAAAAAGGATACGTGTAAATGAAAAAACAAGATCGTGTATGTTAACTACTATTTACTAAAGCAATTCTTAGAATTTTTGTAATTAATTTAAAGTAAGTAAAATTGAGTTTCCATTAGTTATCACCAGAAAAATGTGACGGCGCTGCAAACGACATCCGATATCGTTCAGGCAGTATCAAAGAGATGCCAATGAGTGGATATAAAAGGCCATTCTAATTACGAACATTATGTCTGAATAGGACATATATACAGACGCAAGTTCGAGCAAATGTACGCTTCACTAAGGTACAAATACTTTTTGAATCTTTAATCATTTAAATTCATGTTTTAATAAATTTAATTATTTGATTTCATACTTTAGCTTTCCCGTTTTTATTAAATACTTTAAAATTACTTATATATGAATCGGAGCCTCAAATTATATTGGTAAATGATTGCATTGCCATTAGGCTTTGTGGTTTTAAGATTATATTGTTAAAGCATGGTTATAAATAAATTCCTGTATTTAAATTCTGTACATTATATTGCAAAGGCAGGGAGAAAATATCCACTCGTATGCTAAATTGCTAATACTTTTTTAAATTTTGTATCTTGTTAAAAATCAAGTGAGAAATCGAATGTTTTTCTATTTTCGGATGATAATTTGTTTGATAAATAAAATTTAAGTTGATGTTTATTTACCATACACAACGCTACCAATGTATAGGAGCAAGTAGAAGCTAACTACGATTGTGATAAATGGCTTTATGTAAATCCTCATTTATTTTGTATTAAACAAATATCAGAGATAAATTTTTGAATCAGAATTATGATCCGAATTTTTGTTTAAAACGTTAATATTAAAATACAATTTTCGTATATATAGACTTCGTTGTCGAATCTAAATATTTAATTTGATTTGGTATAAAATGCTTTCGAACTATATTAGTACGTGGGTTGCCTTTTAAGTTCCACATATAAAACTGAAATAAAACAGTAGATATCTTTTAAAGACTTCATTGTCTTTCGAAGTATTTTACACGAAGATTAATGCAATTTTGGAAGCCGTTGTTCCACTCGTTTGTGGGTGCAGTCAGAATTACGTTTTAGAAGGCATCAACTGCTTCTTCTGACGACTGGAATCTACTACTACGCAGTCCGTTTTCGATTTTTGGAAAGGCTACGAAATCGCTGGGATTTAGGTTCGGACTGTACGGAGGATGGTCCAATAATTCGACGTTTTATTGCATTAAAAATTTAATTGTTTTACGTGGTGTATGCAAACTTGCATTGTCTTGGTGGAGAATAATTCGTCGTTCGGGGGTGGTTTTTCGAAGCTCAGTAATGACTTGCGGCAAGAAAATGGTTGTATACCAATTGGCAGTAACAGTTCTTTGATCTTGTGGAGGAATTGTTGCTACATGACCAGCTTTCGACAAAAATGTCGCGACCATCTTTTTGGAGTCACTTTGAGAACGAATGGCATTTATCGGCTTTTTTGCACCTTGAAACACCTAAACAGATGACTGGCATTTATTTTCTGGCTCATATGAGTAAATCATTTTTAAAATTTCCGGCGTTGAAACGATCTAGAGATTTTTGACATCAATTCATCGTAGCTGTTTTCTTTACTTTCCCAGCTGCTTTCGGTTTTTTCGGTCAACAGATGCGGTATCTAACGGGAAACAAATTTTTTAACACACATTTCTTTATGCAAAATTTTCTGAATTGAGGTCTTTGAAATCCGCAGTAATGTATCAATCTGGCGATATGTCACATGTTGATCTTCGTTAATGATCTTGCAAATAGCATCGATATTTTCCTGAGTGACTGCTGTTTTTGGTAAACCTGCTCTTGGATCGTCGCTAAGATTAATCCGCCCACGTTTGAATTCTCCATACGAACGAGAAATTGTTGACTGATGTGGTGCTTTACTGCCAAAAACAATAACCAACTCGATGAGGCATGCTTGTTGAAACAATTGTTTTCGAAAATTATAAAAAATTATTTCGCGAAAATTTTCTCAATTTAATTCTATTTTTCAACTATCTTGTCTATTTTGACAGTTCGTTGTAGCTACAACACTATAAATATCGCAGTGATACTTTGGGTTTTGGTTGACTAAAGATGGAGGTTAATTTTTAGTAGTCACATTTGATGTGCGTCGCTCTCTTTGTCCCACTATGCAAAACTTAAAAGACATCCCACGTAATAATTGTATCGTTTTCAGTGCTTACTTTTGATGCATTTAACCGTTCATTACGTTTACATATAAATGTATTTAGTCCATGATATTTAAATTTATTAAAGTGTAAATTATCGTTTTAAGTAAGTTGTTTTATATATTTGAATTTTGTGAATTTTACTGGATGCTAAGACTAGTTACATTAACAGAACCTAACCCAACCGACGTTCTTTGCATAAGTTTTAAAGAGTTTCAATTTATTTTATATATTGTAAAGGATATGCATTTTGTAAGGTAGATTTTATTCTATGAAATTCCCATATTTACCTAATAAGAACGAGGGTAAGCAAAATCATCTTCTTCACTACGAAACAACTACTGAAGAAGATGATTGTCTTCTGTCCAACATCGTGGAGAGCTCGAGAATCTAATATTACTCATACATATATATTGTATATAATACCTATAATAGAAAATTTCTTTAAAATAAAAGAACAATAACATTTAATATATTTTGGTACCATATTAATTTATAAATGTAATTTTATTAAATAACATGGTGCCAAAAAATCTGTTGAATGTTATACTTCTAAAGAAAATAAGTGATACGTAGACTTCATATTTAAAATTTATTTTGTTATTATCAAACGCAAGCAGTCTCTTGGTTACAAGAAAAAAAGGTTGCGGAAAGCAGTTTTGTAGGAAAATAAAGAGAAAAGAATGGATTGAATAACGTCGGTGGGTGTTTAATTAATAATTGAAGTTTAAAGGCTGTTTTGTAGAAAAGCTTTTCGCATCCTGAGACAAAAACGTTATGAAAATACCTTTAAATGAGAAGGGTGAGAGAGTGAGAGAAAGAGAGAGCGAAATCGACAGAGAAAGAGAAATGAAACAGGTTCAATGTGTGCGTTTGTGTGCGTGTGTTTAAATGTATAAAGAATGATAAGAATAAATTTGTGAATAATGTTATTGTTATTTTAATTACCCCAGGCACGCGGTGTATTGTTTGCAGAATACCCATCTCCCGGTATTCAGTGTTTGCCTGTTATATGATAAAACAGGTGTTCGGAATGTTTTAGGTTTGCGGCACAGTATTACTGAAACAAATGAACATTCTGTAATCCATTTCGGCTGCTGTTTCATTTTACCGCGTGTATATAAAAAGCAATAAAGCTATTGAAACCGATGGAAGAGAGATTTCTTATGACGGGACTATTGGAGAACAAATACATTAAATTTGTAGACGAAGGTGTAATAGTACACATTAAATATTTCCAAATTTGGAGAAAAATTGTTTACTTATACACGATTTGTTATAAAGTTAATAATTGTATAAAAACTATACATGAAATATAGTTGTCTTTAATTAAATTCTCGTTTCCAGTGGTCAGTGATTTTGTTGCTCACACTAGATTGATATTTTCGAAGAAAAATTTTAACAGTTGTCACTTCTTTTGTCATAGTTGTATTTTATTACGTGTACAATGCGTAAAATCTATCACAGTTTAAAAAACCGTTTAATCCAAGAGTATTACATTCCAAAAAAGTTATGTTAAACTGGCTGAAGAAGACTGAACATATATTTATTTAATTAATTCTTATTACTTTTTACTCATGTAGACTCTTACCTTTCTTCTTCCTAGCTTGGGGTATCTTTTTTGTCAACTTTCTTACTGCTTCAGATCATCCTTTCTTCTTTATTTCTTCACTTCTGTGTACTCTTCTCGCTATTTCATTCACCCCTGTCCGTTATATGCCCAAATAATCTCTGTTGTACTTCTTCTATCGTACTTTATCTCTAAGTTATCTCTACTTCATATATTGTTTTATTTGTTTTTATTTCTCTTCTATCTTCCTGATGAAACCCATTACATTTTTTTTGAGTTCGCTTGATGTTTCGTTCTCTTGTGTTTTACCCCAAACTATCTGTTTTCGTGGTAAGTGCCCAACTGTTCACGAGTTGTTACAACCACATAAGAGAGAACGTGTATTATTTGTGTGTATAAAGTGTTCCATGGCTTTGTCATTAACCCCTTCTCGCCAAAAGAGACGAAGTATCTCTGAAATGAGAAGCGATTTAGTGGTTCGAAACTGGCGATACCACCAAATCACTATCCGAAATCAAGTGTTTCTACCACTGTGCTATTTCGACGTTTATAATTTCGAACTTATTCTAGCTCTGATTTGGTTTCAGTACTTTCTGAAATGCAAATTATTACTGCTATTATTATGGTTTACATAAATCCATGGATCCATCCTAGTGCTATATTAAAGTCCCACGCGGAGAATAGAAATTTTTTTCAAAAATTTCTGCATTACATATACGATGTATAAAGCGATTAAAATTAGAATTTTTCAAGATCCATCTTTAACTGTTTTGCAGTTGTTTTTAAATCCATTTACCTACCTCCATCATAGAAGGATGTTTTTAGAGTATGGGTCACGACAAAGACAAAAGTGTTTGTGATAGACGAGAACCTATTGTTTGGACAATTTCTAATTGTAAAAAATGAAAGTTAGATTAAATAGAGATACAAATTTTTGAATATCATGGCTCGTATGTTTTTTAATAAGAAATGTTGAAGTTTGACGGAATTTCTTTCGATCTATGATTTTTTACTATTTTAAACGAGGTTTACAATTGGGTAGGTGAATATTAGAATATGAAGCAACACCTGCGCGATCTACAGTAGCTATTCTGGAAACATTATCACAACAGCAGATCTGAATAGCACCCATAGAGAGATTCGAGAAGAATTAAGCGCTGGCTATCATCTTCGATATATATAGTTTTACATAAATACTTGTATGTAAGGAATTGCCAGCTTCCTTATATAAAAATATTTGTTGGATTCCATATCTGTTAATAACGAAATAAGAACAAACTTCAACGAAGATAGTTAATGTCATTGGATGCTAACATCTGAATAATATTATAACTCCCAGGCGAAGCAGCAACAAGCTGCTTAAGTGTTTGAAAATGAGTAAAAGCTAAAAAAATCCAATCTTTGATGATGACTGAAGATGTCGATTGGCACACGGAACTTTCTTCCTCAAGTCTTTCTCAATTTTAAAAAATTGTAGTACTAGTAGTAATAATAGTTCAAGCTTGATTGGCATAAAATTTTGTTACACCATAAGAAAGAAACTTCTTATATAACGCGAAAAGCCTTGGGTTTGCGTGAAATTTTACTACATCATGAAGACGCAAATCCCTATATAAATGTAAAACAATTGTCACATTTGTCATTTTACACGGAATTCAACTGGTCATTCATACACTACATAATGATAATGTCCATACGTTACTGTTGATTAAAAATTTCGTGCGTGGTAAAAGATCTCCTGATACCAACACTGCAGAATTTCGAAGATATTTTGGTGGTTTGTTGAATATACTGTTGTCTGTCTGTCTCTAGAAGTGGTTCCAAAGAAGGAACAAGTTAAAGGAGATTATTTTGAAGAAAATATTATATACTTTAGAAAATCATATGTTTTTTAGAAAAGCCATCGCCTTTTCCTTTTGTCGAATTATTGGAGGTATTTTAAATCGAACATTGTTAATTTATCAATAATAGATAAATTTTTGCAATATATAAAGTAATGCAAGAGATTAATGTAACCAAATTTAGTTAATTGATTTAATTTGTCAAAACAGTATCTAATTTCCTATTCATAATAATAGCGTAGTGATTACATAAATTACCCTTCATAAACTTTACATCGAAGACTTGAAATCGATGTACGTCGTTACCTCAGAATTGATTAGATACTTTCTAAAATTATCCTGAGCGTATTCACCAACCAGACCTCATATTTAATGTAAATAGATTTCCGGAGTGAAGATGTCATCAAATAAACAGTTTGTTCTCGGGGTAAGTATGTGACGCCGAAAAGTCATTTTCGTTGGCGAAATCTACCCCGACAAACTCTCTCATTTTGGAGATTAGTGTCACCGAGGCGCCGCTTCGGTAGTGGTTACCGATTTCGAGGATACGTAGGTGGCTCCCTCTATGTATTCGTCCAGTCTTTCGTCTCTATACCTAACTGTGCACATGTATATATAGATACATACTTACTTTTGTTTCACTGCCCGACTCATCACGACAAATGAGTCCCAACCACTTGTTTAACAGGATTACCTAAGCATTGCTGTCGCAAACCTGAGCTTCTTGTAATTGCCTCTATAAAAATCAACGTTACTTTTAACATTCAGACTGATTAAAGCTTTCCTTCTCGTTTTATTTCATGTTGGTATAAAACGGAATAAGTTTGATAATCAGAAAATCTAAAAAAAGATATAACAATTGTGATAGTAATAAAGTGGATAATGCTAGGAACTAGTATTGCATATAAATATTTTTAGAATATATTTTAAAGAATATAGTGTGTGATAAAACTATCCTTTCAAATGATATTAAATTATATTGATTTTATTATGTGAAAATAAACAGACATGACGCCAATGTACCTAATCGATACGCATAGTTTCGCCTCCATCTGTATTAATTTAATTACAGTTGTTGATTTTGTTAGCCAACCCAAGTTGGTTTAAAATATCAGCTAATAAGGTTTCCTCAAATACTGTGTCCCCAACCAATTTTTTTTTGTTGAATTGATGAAAATGTTGCAGAAGGTGTAAGGTGTATCAACTTTATCGAAAACATGATCACAAAAGAGAGATATAGGATTAAGATTTAAGATTACTTAAGGTATCCATAAAGACCATTCTATAGCGATATTGTAGTCGTCATGTGCCTCTGAAATCTTTTGGCGTAAATCTATTGATTTTGGCGTCGATTACAGCTTCTCTAGATTCTACGTAATCTTGACCTTGTTTCATCGGCTTTTACACCTTAGCCTTAGAAATTGTAGATCATCTAGCGCCTTTTGTTTTTGAATATTGTGATATAGCTTTTTTATATATTGTTCTCACCAACAGCAAAGGAAATAACAGTCCACCTTACCAGAGTCGTTCCTTAGTGGTTAAGGCTAAATGCGCCTGGTGTCTTCAGATCAATGTTAACTACCTCACTTTTTGCAGCCACGCAATTCTCCGCATGTTATGTTGTACCTTAGTTTGGGTTAGTCTTGGATTTCTAAAGAGCGCTAGTTCCCACAAAATAAGGGTAAGCCTCTAAGGTGACGGGTAGTACGTTGGCGAGAACAAAGTGAAAGAAATGGCGACAGACAATCGTAATTTAAGCTTAAGAGAAATATTTTAGGATTTGGACGTGCTTCAGGACTTCAATATAAGATGCGTTCCGGACCGGTCAACAAACCTCTAAATGGCGATTAAATAACAAACCGAAATTAAAAAACGAACACTTTGAAATGTCTCTAATATCAAAGCTGTATTGGCATCTATCTGGATTTCTTATCTGATAGTCATGACACCTTTACGAGAGAGCTTTCCCCGGAAAAGGTCGAACTTATAGTTCTTGGTTTTGTACCGTGATAATGTATTGTTCTACACATCAACCCTTTTACTAGAATTTTTCTCGAAAATTCGACAAATGTAATCGACCAATTATATTCATTACATATAGCTCTTTGCGACTTCCTTATTCACAAATTCAAATTACCTCTTCGTGGAAGAAGTTTTTTTCTTCTAAACTGGCAGTCGATTTGGACTTAACCTTTGCGGAGACACCCACTCTCTATAATTTGACAAAGTCATCATCGTATGTTTTTCAGAAAAGATAGTGTAATGTCGAATTAAACTAAAGTTTGCGAGTGGTTTGAGGAATAGAAGGTAACCAGGAAGTGTGGAATTATAACCACACTTTCTGGTTACTTTCTATTCCTCAAATGACTCGCAAACTTTAGTCCAAGGTAAATATTAATCATTGTCTGCCTACTGAAAATTTGTTTGAAAATTATGTTCTGACCGTTAGGAACTCTTTGGCCAATCACGACATATGCTGTAGAAACTATGCCGGAAGCAACTAAGACGGAAAAGAAAATAAAAGAAATTGGAATGAACGCATTTAGAAGAATTACTGGAAACACAAAAAGAGATAGAATAAGAAATGAGAAACATACGTGAGCAATGTAAGGTATCACATGCCTATGTATGAATATAGATTATCTAAGAAACCGAAGACTTCTCTGGAACGAAGACATAACGAGAATGGACGACAGCATTATTGTCAAGGTCGCACGAGACAGTCATCTTTAAAAAAAGGATTGCACGCACTAATAAGAGATGACAAGATAATAGTAATTTAGAAAAGCGATGAAAAATATATATATATATATACACATGTAGAAAAAGAACAAGCGAGGACTTACAAAGAAGGAGAAATACAAACTGTGAAAATGTTTATTATTTTATTAATAATTTCGAGACATACAAATAAAATCAATCTGTTTCGTTACGAAATAGCAGACACGTCGAAAATGATACAAATTTCGTTCACATTAATTGCACGACTTAATATTATTCCGTGGATTGCGAAATTCGATCCAGTATAGTAATGTGATAACCTTTCGGTATCAAAACTGCAGCAAGATGCATTATTTTATTTGCCTACTTCAATGTATTATATGTAATTTTGTATGTTACATATATTGAGAGCACAACAAATAAATTAGTGCTCTCTTTATAACGTGTATTGAGAAACCTGCAATAATATCCATATATGATGTTATTTGTACGGAATATTACTATTTCAATTGCTGTTTATTGTTTAAACATTGAGTACGTATACAAATTTGTATGTTTGCATGTATATTTCAATGAATGGAAAATATTTCTGATAGAAAAATACTGTTTAATTTTCAAAAGCAACAAAATTTGAAGTATTCGTCATTGGATACCTACATTCTATTATTTATGCAAATTAACTTTGTACTTGTATACATAACAAACTTTTATGATTGTACAGATAAATACATATATATTTGTGCATTTTAAAGAGAGGTTTCATATAGAAATAAATAGGCAATATGCAATAACCGTGAAATGTACAAAAAATCAGGTGAGAGGCTAAAATCATAAGCAATACAGTTACATAATATACCTTGATTCACTATAAAAAATGTTCAAAATATTAGTAAAAGTATCTATATACATATACGAGGCTAGCCGTTTATATTTCGGAAACTGGCAACACTGTTAGTGTTGCCTCCGATCTGATGATTGCATCGTGAGTTTGTCATTTTTGATAGTGTATTTACAGTTACAGTGACACTTAAACCGACAGTAATTTTGAGAATAAAATAAATCTACCGTTGGAATATTTTATTACAAAATGTTTAATTTTTTTTAGAAACATATTAAACTTAGTATAAGAAAAAACTAAAGTAAGTCTCTTTCTAAAATTAAAATAGTACATATTATAATTTGTAATAATAATAAGTCGATGTTTCCTGGGGACATACTTAAGACCACCTGTAGTTTTTATAACTTCCTAAGAAAAATAAGTTTATATGTTGTAAGTTTAAAAACATTAATTAAAAGCGGGTTGCTCTTCCCTTCTTTGTATCGCCATGGTAGCGATTATTAATCTACTACAACGTTCGGCAAGTATACTACGCCAACCGTCTCAGTAGTGGCAAACAATTGCTCCAAATTTGAGTTTTTTTAATATGCTTATCGACATCAATCCACAACATCTCAATGTACTGAGGTCTGGGGACTACGAAGACCATGGCAAAATATTTATAGTGATCATTTAAAAATTGTTTTACTGTCTGTGTTGTCTGTTTCAGGTTATTATCAGCTTGTAACACTCAATCGATCGGTATATGATCTTTAGCAAATGGTAATAGGATGCCATTCATTAAGTCATATTACTCTATGATGCCGTCAATTCGATGAATTGATCCAACATCTTCTAGAAATTATGCCACCCCAAACATTCACAGAACCTCCTCCATCTTTTACAGTTGGTTTTATGCATTTACTGTAATATTCTTCATGGACGCGACATCAAACGTATAATTTATGAATTCGAGCCAAATTTGTTAAACTTGGAATGATCTGTCAAAATCACTTTTGTCCATTCCTCCAAAGTGTAGTGGCGATGACCTTTACAAATTTTAAACACATCTTCCGATTACGTTCTGACCTTAGAGGCATCTTGCATGCTACTTGTCCTATTAAATTAAATTCTTCGCACTGTTCGGATACTAATCTTGCTGCCGATATCCTAGCCAACTTCATCTAAAACCTGCCTGACTATGTTATGACGGTTAGCTTCCGAAATACGATGAAGAATCCTGTTTTCTTGCACAATTATTTTCCGCTTTTTATGTTTTCTATGTAGATTGTTGGTCGAGTTTGTCTTATTTATAAATTGGATTGATTGTATGCTTTAAAAACGTTTAATCGTTGTGCGATAAGCGAAAACGAGCAAACCTTCTCTCTTAATAATTTAATTTCCACACTCTCCTGAGCAGTAACGTTCTTCTCCTGACTTATTTTCATACACTGATCTGAATATTTTCTATATTTAGATATTTTGTAGCAAACAGACTCGAAAGGAGTTACAGACCGTGTATGTGTGTTACTGTTTATTATATTAAATTGCTATCGGTCATAAGTTCGTGTCCACTTTGAGGTATGCCAATCAAAGAAAAATATAACACTACATTGAAAGTTTATTTTCTATTAACACTGGCATTTATTATTTTAATGTTAAAGCGTGTTTGGTATTATGCTGCTTGATGAAAAATAAACTAATCTTGAAAGTACTGCTCGACCTTAAACCTACACATATGTATATTTAATATTGCTCAACGTACTAATGAATGTGTACTTTTTGTGAGCGAATTTTCTTTCAAATATCAGGTAATCTGAAAAATTAACATAATATATACTGTAATGTCAATGTAGGTTAGCTTGGACCCTAAAGTTGTGTAAATTAAGCTTACCTTGTACACCATAAAATTATATTTATGTAATTAGATTGATTGATATGAACTATCCTTTGAAATTTGCTCATGGAATTGGTTTACAAAAATGTTAAAATTATAACATAATTAAATATAAAAGTAATATCTACTAAACTTAAATTACTCGTGCTATACTGGGTGTCCCATGACATGATTGCCACAGCTTAAGGACGTGTTATTGAAGCAATTTCAAGTTAAAAATTTCTAATTAATATATGACTAAAATTCTATGGTCACCTAACTACAAGCATTTGAAGTTTTAGACAACCTTACTAATGCAGGATTTCGTTGTTATTAAAAAGTTGGAGTGGCTATGTTTCATCAGTTATGCAGAGTGCTTATTTTTTGTTTTACATTAAAATACTCTTATAGTAATAACATTAATAAAGAACATAAAGGCTTTGGCGAGCAACAGAGGAAAGTGGAGGGAGATATGAAGAGGGGAAGCGGAGGACTCGACTCCAGCATGACTCGACACCGAAAGGTATAAGAGTCTATAGGATTAAGTAAGTAAGTAAGTAATAATAATAATGACCTTTATTTCCAACAGGCTAGTAGCCCATTAACAGGAAAATGCAAAATTATAAAACTGAGTTTGGACATGTGTGCAATAGATATAACAAAAATAAATGCTAAATCAAAGTAAAGTATATAAGTAAAGCAACTGAAACAAAAATTAATACAAATACATATATAGTATGCATACTAGGCAAACAAATCAATAAATTCACATCTGACACATCTGCTCAAAACGTAGATCGGCGGCCTCCTTAGAGTATTAGTCCGCGCCCTTGCCGTCACAAAGGACACATTGCACCTAGAGTTCAGACGGGGCACTAAAAAACACAAACGGTGCAGTAGTAAAGGACAGTCAACACTGTTACCGAGTAAGCCACGCAACATCCTACCACAAAGTTCCGTCCTCCTGACATGCAACGAGGACGTATTATGCTCAATGAGCAACTCCCCTGCGATACACCCCTCATCGGGTAAGCACCATTAATCTTGAAGGTAAGGAACTTCAGAAACTTTCGATGAAAACGCTCCAACTTCAAGCACTCACAAGCATATATCGGAGACCAAACCAGTGGCGCATACTCCAGTTTGCTCATAACATAAGCGTAGTATATGGTCTTCAGTACAACTGGGTTACAGAAATATTTGGAGATGCGGAATACAAACCCCAGCGATTTGCAGGCCTCCGAGCGCACACTAGTGATCTGCGGCCGAAAGGTGAGACAAGAGTCAAAAATTACTCCAAGATCCCTAAACTCTCTCACCCTCCCCAAATTAACATCCCCGATGTGGTACACGGATTCGAAATGCAAAGTAGATCGTGAGAAGGTCATGGTATGGCATTTGTCAATGTTTAATCTCAATCCAAACCGTCTTAACTCTTAAAAGTATGTTAATTTTTACAAATGAAGAATACACCAATATTCACTTTGTTTATGGAATATGTAATGAAAATGGACGAGCGGCAGTTGATGAATATCGTCGGCGATTTGCCACTCAAAAAGTGCCTTGCAGCAATGTCCATCGATGTCTAAGAGAAACAGGCTCCTGTAACTACATCTGTACGTGCCGTGCAACAGAAACTTGTTCAAGAAGAAGGAATATCTAATATCGTTGACGCTCAACCTTCTACTAGTATTCCAAGTACAGCCAACAGCCTTAACATAGGATGCAGGAAAGAATGGAGAATTTTACACGATTTTGGTTTATACCCGTACCATATCTAATCTGTACAAGTTTTAAACCTGGCAACTACGCATCAAGGCTTGAATATAGTCGCTGTTTTTTCGTGATGAAGTCTTCAGTAACACCAAGAAATCACATTGTTGGACACTTGAAAATCCACGGCGAAATAGGGAAACTCATTTTCGCGATAGATTTTTAGCGAATATTTGGTGTGGTATTATGGATTATATATACTATATTATATTTTAGTAAATAAACACGCATAGTCCCATATTTTTTAACATATCTTTTATTTATACTGTAATTATTAGAATTTACATTAGGATATACTAAGTGCAACAGAAGGGTCGTAAATGCAAAGTAAATCAACATAACTACCGACACTTAACTAAGGAAATAATTTAAAAACACATGTTACAAATATATTAGCTTTAAACTATTTAAAGTATATTTCGTCTTATTTAATTTTATGGACTAAACTGTTGCTCTCTGGTTACTAACATGCAGCAAATGTCACCATTTGTCATTTAAATTTTATGTAGTGTTATCACTGAAAATCAGCCCATTAAAATTTTATGGCGCATTATTTCAGAGAACGAGAGGATCTCACTATTCTTCTACGTACATAAGTGAGGAATGATTAACTTATTGTTAATCGAAATTTTATAGCTCAAAATATACCATTATTTAAAAGAATATATGTTTCTACTCTTCAAAATATTATAGTAAAATTCTCGTTTTCTAATTTTATGACAAAGCTATTATCTTTATTGTGTTCAAGTATACAGCAGTTTTCAACCATGACGATGTTAATATTTTAATAAAATATTTATTTATTTTCTTGTCCTTGCAGGTCACTCACTTATGGCAACTTTTTACAAGACTCTTGTGAAGTGGATATTCAACAACCTTTCGATAATTTTGACAGCCGTCCTCGTCATTGAGTACTTCTTTAAATTGTGCTAATTCTCAAGAACTTATTTTTTCGTATTCTTTAAAATGTTTGAATTTTTTATTTTTTGACGCTATTCTATTTATTATAGGTTCTTATTCAAAGTAAAATTATACGAACTGGCGGATTGGAAGAGGTTCAGTAGTTGCTTGTCCGTCAAGGCCACCAGCTTTAAATCCCCTAGATTATTTTTATGGGAAAGGCTGAAAAATATGTTTTATGCAGAATAACTTGAAAACAGAAAACGATTTGCTGTTAGATTATGGATACTGCAAAAACTACTGATTCTGAGACTGATAGCAAATCTGCAAAATGTATTCAGCAACTGGGTGAACAGTCTGAACAACTAATTCAATAAAAACTTTCTTAATTGCTTTTCATTGTCTTTTTTGCAGCGGTATACAATACCTACATTGGTAGGGTTATCTAAAACTACAAATGCTCATAGCTCAGGTACGCTAAAGTTTTGAACATGTGTTCATTAGATATTTTTATCTTGAAATTGCTTAAGTAACACATTCTTAAGTCGCAGCAATAATGCCATGGCACACCAGTATATATGTATGTTACATACACATATGTAGCTTTAGCTCTATACTTGCTATATTTATATATCTAAAGTTTATTTGCTTGGAACTTTTCTCAGTGTATGTACATTTAACGAAATTCTTGCAACATTTAATGCATTTAGTTATTTTAAACACCTTTATTTAGTTATGTACCTGAACAACATGAACTCTTTCTTCCCTTGTATTAACAATATTTCACCATTTGTCATACCCCTCTCCAATTTTTTAAATAAATTTGATATTTTTATATATTAGCAATATGTACCCTTTCTTTAGGTCATACTTAATTATTTTGTCACAAATAAATATATTCCATTCTTATTATACATGACATTAGAAATTAGTTTTATATATCTAATACACATAAAAGATTTTGCAATTTTTGATTTTCTTGATTTTCTACTAGTTGAAATATATATTTTTATGAAGCACTTTGGCACATAAGTATTTGAAAACATGTTTTCCCTGCTTATGTTAGTTGAACACTTATTTTTATTTGTAGTACATTAACTGCACCTATTTTTGTTTCAATTTTAATTTTATTTTTAAGTGCATTATGTCTTGTAAATGGTCTATGTAACTGTTAGGCATTAAAGATTATTATTATTATTATGTATATAAAAAGCATTTTCCCATCTAACCTATTTATAATTACAAACTTTTGTTACATTTACAATTCTATAAACAAAGTAATACAATGCACTTACTTATTTATGTAATGATTCTATAGATCCTTTATTTGTATATATGTATATGAGAAGTGCTGATTTTCGTGTTCCTTCCACGTTATAGAAATTCTTTGTTTCTGGTACAAGCCATTGACTTGTTGATGTTTGAATGCTCTATCTATATCTGCACATTGGGTGCCAATAATAATATTAATAATATGAATATGATACGAGGGTAGCCGTTTATATTTCGGGATTAGCAAACAAAAAAAATTTATTATCGAAAATAGCTTTATTGCTTTTCTAAATATTCTCCTTGTAAATTAATGCACTTTTGCAGTCGTTTAAACCAATACGGAACGCATTGCTGCCATTATGAAGACGGTATCTCCAAAATATGAGTTTTGAAGGCCTCAACCGCCTCTTTCGGCGTAAGACTACGAAGTTTATTCTTCACGTGTGAGAACAAAAAGTAATCACATTGCACTAGATCAGTGCTGTACGGCGGATGGCTCATCAATTCAATGTTTTCTCCTGTCAAATATTCAATTGTTTGAACCGACCTGTGAGAGTTCGCATTGTCAAGGTGGAGAATGATCTGTCGTTTTCGGTTTATTTTCCTTATTTCTTCAAAAACTTTTGGCAAACGAATTGTTGTGTACCATTCGGAATTGACCATTCTACAATTCTCTAAAGGCACGGTTGCAACGTGACCGGTTTTTCCAAAAAAACAGGCTACCATTAGCTTTAATGTGCTTCGAGCGCGAACAACTTTTGTTGGTTTTGGCTCATTTTGGAATATCCTCACAGTCGACTGCTGTTTACAATCGGGCTCCTACGTATAGATCCAAGATTCATCACCTGTGACGACTTTATAAATGTTCTTTGAAGCACCGCCATTATATTTTTTGTGCATTTCTTGGCACCAATCGACGCGAGTCCTTTTTGAGCGGTTTTCAAATTATGTGGTATCTAACGTGAACATAGTTTCTTAACGGCTAAATGTTCATGCAGGATCTTATGCACGCTGGTGTTATTAATACCTAGATAGGCCCTGATCTCACGGTATGTCACATGCCGGTCTCGCATTACCAATTCAGACACTGCATTAATGTTTTCCGACACAACATTTGTCTAAAGAACGCCGTCCAAGTTTGAATTCACTCTACCAACGATATACTGTAGTTTTCAATGGTACTTCATCACCATATAAAGAATTCAGCTCGTCGATGCATTCTTGTTAAGATAATCCACGCTGAATATTATGAAAAATAATTGCACGAAAATGTTCGCTAGTTAATTCCATTTTTTCGCTGACAAATTTTCAAGTTACTATCAATAATAGAAATAGCGACTGGATAATAAAACTGTCAGGGTAAATATATTGTCAAAAATGACAAACTTCACGATGCAATCGATCTGGTGATTGCATCGTGAAGTTTGAAGGATGCGTTCGGATTCCCGAAATATAAACAGTTATCCTCGTACTAAATGTTGTTTTTCAAGTGATTGATTAACTAATTAATTAGATTTAGTTAACATAATTGTGTACATATTTTGGCTTAATATGTTATTTTTAAAATTAATTTATCGTTTTACCAAGTTTTAAATTCTTTCAAAACGTGTAATAATATTTCTTTCACGCTAAATAACTTTAAATTCTCTTTTTCTTTATATATTTTTGTTTAAATAAATAATTGATGTTATATTGTAGTTAATCTACATTTACTTTACTTGTACCTTAAACAACATATATAAACAAAGAGAAAGTACCTAACTCTTTTACTTTTCTTTTACATTAGTATTGAAATAGAATATTCTTAAAAATTATATGTAATTCATTTAACTGATTCAGATTTTAACAAATAAAAATTGGTTAATTTTTACTATTTAACTGACCATTTAATATTTTATATACAACTTTTATATAAAAATAACTGCAATCTATTCAAATATATATATATATATATATATATATATATATATATATATATATATATAAATATATATATATATATATATATATTTTGACCCTTTAACTAGACAATATTTTTTATGAACTCTTGATTAACTATTAATATATAAATCAAAAATTAATATATAAATAAAACTGTACATAAGTATAAATTCGTAATATCAGTTCTTCTTCTTATAAGTTCCACGTAAATGTTTTCAAATTGTAATTCTTACCGCCTTTGCAGTCAACTGTTTCCTATCCAATTCTCTTTGAATTGTATGATGGGCAATTTACTTGAATACATTGGTACTAAATCAAGATATCGGCTTTAATACTGTTTTATATCATTGATTTTTTATTGATCGGTTATATTGGAACTTGTATTTATTATTTATATAAATTGTATTATTGTTTCCTTCATTTATACCTTTACCAATAAACAAAGACGAACTGTAATTACGTTTATTACTTTTAATTTATTCTTAAATCTATTTCTAAATATTATCATTAATTTCTCTCTAATGTCTTCTCTCTAACCATATGGCTTTTTTACATAAATAATTCTCTTTAATTTTAAGTTACGTTTAAATTAACCTTTACTATTTTACTAATTTATTAATTATTTACTTTGTTATTATTTTCGCGTTCTAAATTAATTACATCTACATATCATATGAAATTATTGTCTTATTTTAACTACAACTTCAACATATAAGTTTTTAAATTGTTGGTTTTGTATCTGGTATTTATTTTTAATTTCATGAAATTTTTATTTCTTAATATTTTCTGATTTATAGACGATTTTTATAATTGTAAATATACAGCGTACATACACTAACGACCATAAGTTTAATCGCACTACAGATAATTTTAATTGCAGAAGGAAATAAAATATTTAAGTTAATATATTGAAATTTTATCCAAACTAGAATCATTTTACATATTTGCACGTTATTTAACCGAAGTATTTTGTATAAACGAATGAGCGCCTTATTTTCTATTTCAATAAATAATATTCAGGTAAGAAATATAATGAGGGTGTCATGGAGATTGTCCCTTATTCGGAATTGTTTATTGTATGGTTTATTACGTGGACGTAATAGCCAGTCTTTACCTAATATTTGTGCCCTTGTAAGGGTATATTTTATGTCTATTACACAGTGAATACTCAGTATTCACGTTGTTAATGAAGTGTCGGCAAGTGCCATCGAGTGAGCGTATTTTTTTTAATTGTGTATAGAACATGGCAAGGAGAAAGCAACAAACTCTTGAACAAAGGGTAAGAATTATTACTTTGTACGAAACAAATCTTTCTAATAGAGGAGTCGCCCGAAGGCTAAAGTTTCCGAGTACTGTATTCGTCAAACTATAAAGAGAATGGCAGAAACTGGGTAACTCAGGGACCGACAACGCAGTGGAAAGCCGAGGATAACTACTAAAAGAGAAGATGGATATCTGAAATGAATGTCCTTGCGCAATCGTCGCCTTACAGCCTCGGAAATGCAGCACGATATAACGTAGACAACGAAGCCACGGTTAGCGTAACAACAACGAAGCGCCTTTTAGATGAAGCTGGATTTAGAGGTCGAGTAGCAGTAAAAAACGACGTCTGTATGCACAACATAAACAAAAAAGATTGGCCTGGGCGAGAACACACAGGTACTGGATTGTCGAAGAATGGAAGCAAGTCTTATGGACAGATGAATCAAAATTTGAAATTTTTAGAAATAAACGTCGTACTTTTATTAGATGAATGTGTGGTCAAGACAGTAAAACATGGTGGTGGAAATATGATGGGTTGGGGTTGCTTTGGAGGGGACACATGGGAAAATAGGTGCAAATTACAGAAAGAATGACAAAAGAAGTTTATTTGGGTTTATTGCAAGAGCATGCTCTTCCGTCAGCGATGGAGCTAATGGGTCCGGGGTTTGTTTATCAGCAAGATAATGACCCCAAACACACAACAAAGATTGAAAAAGATTTTTCGCCGACCAAACTGGAAGAGGAATCCTTACATTAATGACATGGCCACCTCAATGTCCGGACTGCAATGCGATAGAGCTGTTATGGGACTGTTTGAATCGTGAAGTGCGTAAAATACGTCCTACTAGCAAGACAGATCTTTGGGGTAAGTTGCGGAATGCAAGGAACTCTATCGATGAGGAATACCTCCACCGACTAGTTGTACGAATGCCACGTGTTTGTGAAGCCGTGATCGCAGCTAGGGGTAGTTATTTTGACGAAAGTAAAATTTAAGCTAACTTATTATAATATTACTTAGATTAATAATGTCAATTGCTTGAATTGTATGTTAATTTAGTATTTTGTAAATAAATTTGCTATGAAAATAAACAGTCTCTTTAATATCATTGCGCAATTAAAATTATCTGTAGTGTGATTAAACTTATGGACGGTAATGTATATATCACTACAAAGGGTAACGAATATATCCACGATAATCTGTAGTGGTTGTTATTAGATTGTTATCCAGTTGAAATTTACATTTATTAACGTCTGCACGACTTCTAAGTAAAGTAAATGTAGCATAGCACTCATTTTGCTTTATATAACGTTGGTTTGTGTGCGAGAATAGAAACATTTACTATAAATATAGGAACGTGTCAGAAACCGGCTTTGAAGAAATTATAATTATGTGATTAAAGTAGTTAAAGTTATACATTTACAGTAGTAAATATTTAGAATTTGTTTGAAATGCGTGTGTATATCAAATTCTATTCACTCGTAGTATAAGAAGAAGAATCACAGTCACTACACATTACCATTGAAATGGCAATTTAAAAATAATCAATCATTAAGTAATGATTCTGTAAGTCACACGTTCGTTTTTAGATTTTTAAGTAGCTTAAAACTGTGAATCATCTGGCGTTGTACAACTAAAAATAAAACGGTTCAACACATCTGTCGGTATAAAAACAATATTTTTCTGATGCGTTTTGTAAGTGTTAAAAATACAAATGTTATGTCGCTATGTGAAAGTGTTAAATATTTAGTTGTCATAAAAGATAGGGAAAGCGAAAACATCCAATTTTGTAAATGGAGGCCAAATAAATCCATATTTTAACAAATAGAACAATAATATTTATTCAGAAGATAGCAGTAATTAATACTAATATTTATACATCGATAATAATTCTTATAGATTTAGAATAATTTTCTTTCTATTATAAGTATTCGTCGTATAATTTTACTGTTGAAATTGATCTACAGGATATCTAAAAATCGGATTCGTATTTTAAGTGATAATATTAAATACGAGGATTACTCAATAGAAATCTCTAGAAATTCATGACGTCAACGGAATGAAAAGAATTTATATACAATGGCAATAAATATAGCGACTATTCAATACCCTACTGTGAAATTACCAGTTTCAAAATATACAGTTTCGCCTGAGAGATGGCTTCCTAAACGATTTATAAGGGAATTTCACCATCGAATAGCACTCTTGTTTTTCACAGGGGGATTTTTGCATTTATATTTTCTATAGTCTAAGTCGTTTCGGAGATATGTGAGTTTTTACAAATAAAAAAATTATGCTGTTTATATTCTCTTATAACTTACGTTATCCTGTGTCAGCAGTTTCGCGGTTGCATTTAAATAATTTACTATACAATCTGTTTATACATATGTAGGCCAGTCAAGAACTTTGCTAAATGTTAAACTCCAAAATCCGATTGTTTTTTCAGAAGAAGACAGCGTGAAGGGTTGAGATGGGTTGTGGTAACTGCTCAGCAGTTAGTTATAGCGGAACCGGTTTGACTATATCCCCTTTCTATGACATCTTTCAATTAAAACTAAAGAACGGAGTTACTGATCAAACCTATATTTTTATCTATTATTATTTATCACTATTTGTACATAATATACACTTTGCTTCTGTGAACAGGTCGTAGCTAATATTTTATGTGTAACGAGAAAATTTGGATCTTAACTCTAGAGAATTATGATGGGTCGAATTCAATTAAAGAGTAACAAAAACTATGCGTCCTGTCCCCAAGAAGTAAATGTAGAACATCATTTCTAATGAATGGCATGATGTTCCAGAAAACTAATTTTAAGGAAATTTTGAATAGTACAGATTGTTAATAGGAAAATGCCTTTTTTATAAATAAAAATTTCATATTATTTTCGTAAACTATATGACACGTATTTATAAATTCCATATAATCAAATATTTTTAGTAATTTTAGTGATATAAAGCTCACTTTTTTGATTTTTGTATTTTTTCTTTTAGCTAAACTTTTGTAAGCAGTAGCGTATGGACCTGCATATGTATGAGGGCGAGTATTAAGAAATAGTTAGCTTGGAAAGTTTCTAGTAGACAAAGTTGAATATGGTTCCATGGTTCTACGATATTGTTTTATGAAT
Source organism: Dermolepida albohirtum (assembly GCA_031893035.1). Taxonomy (NCBI): domain Eukaryota; kingdom Metazoa; phylum Arthropoda; class Insecta; order Coleoptera; family Scarabaeidae; genus Dermolepida; species Dermolepida albohirtum. Next base: position 356,920 of record JAVIWB010005124.1, read on the forward strand.
AAGTTGTTATAGTTTGTAATTCATAAATTGAATAGTGATAAAACAGTGAATTTTTAAAAACAATATCTGAGAAAAAACTGTCCTTCAAAAAAATATAATTTTGGTCAGTTATTAAATATTTACTACTACTAAAATACTGATAAAATTTATTGTCATATCAGCAAAAATTTTTGCTGATACGTAGGTGATCAGAGGTATTCATACATGACTATTAAAAACTGAGTGCAAACTTTAAGAGACGAAGATTAGATTTCAAAAGTGAGCATCGCCAATTTCTATGACTACTCTTTAAAACTTTGATACTGTCCATAACATGATTTTAGAAAGTCGACAAATTGGGTTTGAGGGTATTGTAAAAGCATTGCACTTTTCCTGTAAATGCTTCACATGGATTTTAGGGAAACTACCGCGTCGGACATACAGGAATTGTGCTCTTTTGATAAGATAGTGATCTTGATCACAAGTCTATTTTTTGGATTTAGCAATTGTGCTCTTTTGATAAGATAGTGATCTTGATCACAAGTCTATTTTTTGGATTTAGCAATTGTGCTCTTTTGATAAGATAGTGATCTTGATCACAAGTCTATTTTTTGGATTTAGCATTGTCAGACTATTTATTATTTATTACCAAATTACACAAAAATCGTTGGAAGTGTAAATTATTTTAGACAAATGACTAAGCTATATGTGCTATTGAAGCGCGGTTTGCAAAATAAGGATTTTTAAAGGGGTTAGGCTTCATGTACGTTATGCTAAATGAGTATGTCCAAAACGATATTATATTTTGAGATATTGTATATATATACGTATATATACTTATATATGAGTATTATTAGATTCTCGGGCTCTTCACGATGTTGGACAGAAATTCTCGAAAGAATCGGCGTCTCGACGTTTCGATGACATTTCAATAATCTTCTTCAGGAGTTGCTTCGTAGAGAAGCGTCAACCTGAAACTTTTGGTTTTGGTTTAGTAAGTTTCTGGTTGACGCTTCACTACGAAACAACTCCTAAAGAATATGATTGAAATGCCATCGAAACGTCGAAACGCCGATTCATTCGAGAGTTTCTGTCCAACATCGCGAAGAGCCCGAGAATCTAATAATACTCATACTTACATCCGCGAGAACCTTCGTTCGAACATATATATATATATATATATATATATATATATATATATATATATATAGCAAGACAATTATGAAATACTCAAGAATTTCATAAATATCATTTGTGATAGAATTTTATAATGAAAACGAGGAGCCTCGAACTTTATGTATAAAAATATTCTAGGAAAAATTATGTATCTATTAACGATTCCAAAGAATTTGCTTTTTTGTATAAGAGTAGTATCTCGCAATTATTTTTAATAAAAGTACTAGATTACGCTAATGAATACATAAATTACCAGACTTTGTATCGTTTAAAGCACAAATAAATAACATATCGGATGTATCATTTGAATATATTAAAAGTTTGCAGTCACCAGTATTGCTTTCGGCATTTGCGTGATCTTATTTTATTTAACTGAAATTACAGAACTCAGAACTTTTAATTTATTAGTACAAAGTCGCAGTTCAACTTTCATGTGTTGTAAGGCCGCATACGAATTTCGAAATTGATTGGCGACGGTTAATAAGTGTTGATTATGCACACAGACACTAAATTTAATAAAACTAATTAGCGCTAATGTATATGTATAGAAAAGAATCTTAAAATTATAGAATATTACTTAAATATTTCGCCTAGTTACGATTTGACGATTGATAAGGTTAGATTCGAGTGGTTATGATACGCTTATAATTGATAAGAAAGAACTGAAGTGGTTATTAGTTGCTTATGATAATTAATATAAAGGAAACTTGACAATTGACGGGAAGGAACTCTTGAGTGGTTATGATCTGTTTGTGATTGATAGAAAGAAACTATGGTTGAAGAACCTATATGCTTCTGGGCTTCCGGGCTGGAACCGCGTCACTTGTATATCTGCCGACGTTTCGTACCCATTTGTATGGAACATCTTCAGGACTCAACTGAAACAGTTTAGGTACAGCACTTGAGTCCTGAGGATGTCCCATAGAAATGGGTACGAAATGTCGGCAGATATACAAGTGACGCGGTTACAGCACGGAAGCCCAGAAGCAGATAGCATGGACCACAACTGCAGAAGTCTACGTATCAGATTATGGTTGAAGAAGTTTGTAATATTAATATGAATGAAGTTGCGCATACAAAAAAATTTAGCGTCGTTCTGAAATAGTTAAGGCATATATAGGCGATTTCCTAAATAATTATTGAAAGAAAGCGAGGTGAGATAAGGGGTAACTACCTAGGTAATTTATAAGCATTTTGTGATGTATATTGATAGGTGGTATTTATATTTTCTAAAATCAAATTACCAGATATTATAGCCGAACATGGTAAATACAATACAAATGCATAAAGATTAGAATGATGATTGATTAATATCTGATTACTTAAAGTAATAAAATATATGTCTGAATTTGCCGCATTATAGTCCAATAACATTTTAGAAACAGTTGTTCATTCTGAATAGATCTTATGCATAACCATACTATAAAAAATATCAAAGAAACCCACGACAACAGACTAATACAATAATTTGTTTTAGAAATTAGGTGAATAAGATGAATTATATTCTGGGATAAAATAAATTACGGTATTAAAGTAAAGCATAATAAATTAGTGTTTGTATTTCTTGAGCAACTTTAATTAATTTATTTTGTATGTAATGGCCTTATAAGTTTAACATTAATTTCACTATGTTGACTTACAGTACGCAAAACTGTGCAAACTTAGATGTATACCTTTTATTAGCATTATTAATATTTTTGTTAGATTTGTTACTAACACCAACATTATCTTCTGGTTTGTTAAGTAGATTCAATTTGCTTGAATTTAAAGGGAAGCTGCAAAGTCGTAATGATATTATTTAGCTGTCGGGTGTTTATGTTCAGAAAATTTTATTATCTTCTCTTTAACATTACATTATAATTTTCACTATATTATTTAACATTTTACTAGAAGGATTTAATGGAATGAAGACTTAGGAATTATGCGCTTTTATGATGTTAAAGTGAAAAGTAATAATTTTAAGAGCTTCATAAGTCGTATATGTAATGCAGAAATTTTTGCGTGAGACGCGTACCCACAATCTTATTCTCTTCGGAAATGTGCCATCATCATTAGACCACGGAGACAGTTAATTCGAGTCCTACAAATGTACAATAAATTGCACTATGTAAACAGTTATTAAATGAAAACCAACTGTAGGTTATTAATTGCATATAATTATGCGCTTTTATGATGTTAAACAGAAAGATTCTAATGTGAACCGCTTTCACACCGTATATGAAATGCAGAAATTTTTGAAAAATCTCTTTTCTCTGCGCTGGTCTCGAACACATGACCTCATTCTTTCCGGAAATGTCCCATCACCATTACACAACAGAGACAGTTAATTCGAGTCCTTCTAATGTGCCAAAAATTGCATTATAGACAGCTATTAAATGGAAACTCACGGTAGGTTACAAAGGGTACTAGGAAAGTTTTGCAATATGACGCAACAATGAATTGTAAGAAGCTGTTTGTCTACATCACACAACGATATTCAGGTGGTATAGAGAATTCCGAAGAGGGAATTTAACTGTGGAGGATGCTGAGAGGCTGGGAAGATCATGAGCGTCGGTTTCGAAGGAAAACGTTACTATTGCGAGGAAAATGATTGACGAGGACAGGCGAGTGACCTACGAACAGATAGATGGCATTTCAAGCCTAAATGCACCTGGAATTCGTTCGATTGTGCATGATCATTTGCACTTGAAGAAACTTTGTTCTCTCTGGGTGCCGCATCGACTGACTGAAAAGCAGATGACACGACGTGCTTCTTGGCGCCGGAAGATGCTAAAAAAGTTTAATAAGGGACAATCTCGGTATGTAAACAACATCGTCACAGGTGGCGAGACTTGGCAGTACTATTACGATGTACCAACCAAAGCTCAAAACAAAGTTTGGGTCTTTCATGATGAGGACCCACAGAAAATCCCGATCTGTAAAGAAGAAAATGACAGCTGTATTTTTCAAATCGAGTGGAATTGTGGAGCGCGTCGTTTTGGTCACACAGAAGACAGTCACACCTAAGTGGTATACTGAACAGTGCCTGTCTAAAGTCATTCGACCTATGAAGAACCTGCGGCCAAAGTCAAGAATGAACACCAGGTTCCTCCATCACGATAATGCTCCAGCTCACCGCGCCAAAGCCTGCACCGAATATTTGACCACAAGAGGATTGAAACTTCTCGAGCGCCCTCCCTACAGTCCAGACCTTGCTCCCTGCGCTTTGCACTGTTCCCGCATGTGAAAATGAAGCTAAAAGAGAGGCGGTTTTCCAGTGAAGAGGACCTTCTGCGGTCTTGGGCCAACGAGTGCGCTTTACTCCTTAGTGAAACTTGGCGGAACTGGTTTAAAGATTGGTTTCGGAGGATGGAGAGGCGTATTGAGTGTAGAGGAAATTGTTTTGAAAAAATTAAATAAACAAAGCTGTATTGCAAAACTTTCCTAGTACCCTTTGTATTAATGCGCTTTTACGATGCTAAACTGAAAAATCCTATGCCATCACCGTTAAAGACAGCTAATTGTCTCCGTGGTCTAGATGATGATGTATGTTTCCATAATGTAATTTATGGCACATTAGGAGGACTCAAATTAAGTACCTCCGTAGTCTAGTCATGATGACATCCCCGGAGAGAATGAAGTCGTGGGTTCGAGTTCCGCACTGAGTACAGAAAGTTATCAAAAAATTCTGCAATCCATATATGATGCAAAATGCGGTTAAAATTAGAATTTTTCAGATTAGCATCTCAAAAGCGCATAATTATGTGCAATCAACAATCTTTCTTGGGTTTTCATTTAATAACTGTTTCCATAATGTTATTTATGGCACATTAGAAGAACTCGAATTAACTGCATTATATGTACGATGTATAAAGTAGTTGGAATTAGAATTCTTCAAATGGATTAAGTATTAAATATTCTACTAATTTTTAACATATTCCCCATCGACTTCGACGCACTCGAACTAAGGATGTTAGTGTTACTATACCATTTTTCTAATAAGCTTCTTTAAGAGCTTCAAAATAGTGCTCACTTATTATGTGGTCGAAACTTCTTTCCTACAACAAAAAGTTGGATTTCGAGGAAAAAATAGAAGTGTGGGACTAGATCTGGTGAATAATGTTGACGAGGCACGATATGAAATTTCATTTGAACCAATGGTCAAATTATGCCAAAGTACGTTGTTGTGCTGAAAAAGAACTTTTCATAGGACATTCCAGGTCGGTTTCTAGAATTGCTTTCTATAATTTCTTTAGGAGAGCAGGACAAAATAATCTGTTAACAGTTCGGCTTTTTGATTAGATTGCCCGAGGTATTTGTAGAGCTTATTGCACTGTGACCCGATCTGTTACGATCCTCAAGTCATCATTGACTTATACCTGCATGATAGTTCATGAACATTATCCTCTTTCTGAGTTTAAAAAAACGTAGCCGTTACTTTACCTATAGACAGAGTATACTGTCTTCTTGGGGGTGTTTGCTACAATGATATCATCATGTATAAATTCCGCAATCCATCTAGCATTTCGTATCAACCAGAACTACACATTTGCTTAGTCTTTTAAAAAATTGACATTTAATTACACCATTGATTAGTCTTATTTTACAACAAGCCGTTCTTGTATTCTGGTATTTTATACATTCTGCATTTTCTACCTTATTTAGTGACGTGTCATGTATGCATACCGTCAATAAATAATATTAAATCTTTATGGTATTGTTAATTGAAGAAAATTGTTTATACAATCAACATAATTAATGTGCTCAACACATTATTCATCTACTGTTCTCGTATTTATAATACATGGAAATTCAACGCAGGTGCAATAAATTATTCTTATAAACACTGAGGTTAAAGCACCTCAATAACTTCTGTGTCTATTATATACACTATATCATAAAACGATGTTTATATAATATATGAAGGATTGTAATATTTAATACTTTAAATTAAATTACTCCTCCTGAATCACAGAAAATACACTACGTTTCCATTATTCAATGTCGTACATTGGTATTCATTTTATGAAATGAATATCTATCTAAGTACAGTCGAGGGTAGTTTGAAAAGCTTCAAGCCTTAACATGAAGATGGTGTTACTTTTCAAAAATATTCTTTTAATATAATTGCGTATGCGTTGAAAAATACTTGTGAAAATTTCAGCCATGTTGGATGCTCAATTGTTTTTTAACAATCGTTTGTGTCTGTCAATGTTTGTGTTTCTGTGGAAGTGGGAAAAATCGAATATCGAACTGTCATTACATTTTTACATTTGTAAAGAAAGACGCCTATGCAAATTAAAGTCGAGATGGACGTATCTACGGGGACATCACTTGTCGCAGTGAAATTTTAGTGAAACTTAGTCGTATCGGATTGGTTGACGATGAATGTTCGGGACGGTCAAAAATTAAAATCTTTACCGAGAACATTAGAAAAGTTCCCCAAATGATGCCTGACAAATAGCTTCTCGAAAGAACGTATTTGCCATGAATTGATTGAAAATTTAAGAACGGAAAACTAACCCTGCGATTGTTCAATCATCACCAAAAACGCATCCGAATTTCAATTGAACATTTCTAAGGCTCTGCTGAAACAGTGTAAGCGAATTCAATCGGAGTTTTGGTGTCTATTAATAATTCTAGATGAAGTTTTGGTAAATCGTTACATTTTTGAAACCAGGATATAGTCACAACATTGGACTATGAAAGGTGCATCAGTTTCAAAAAAGTTGAAGCCATCGGCTGAGGAAATGATGGCGACTGGTTTTTAAGAAGTTGTATTAATCGACTGTTTTGAAAAAGGAGAAACAGTAACGGGGCTAACTACGCATGATTACTTGACAAGCTGAAGGTCGAAATTGGGAAAAAGAACTAACGCATTTGAGGAAATGAAAGTTTTGTTCCACCAATACAATGCGTCGTCTCATACTTCAATACTTTATATGGTAAAGATTTATGAATTTAGTTGCGAATTGATTGACCACACACACTGTATTTATCAGATCTGCCTCCTAGTTTTGTTTTCGCCTTCCTAGGTTCAGAGTTTAGCTCGTAGAATAGCAACTTTTATCAAATGAGTAGGCCATTATATCCTAAACGCCTATTTTGCAGAACAAGATGCCCACTACTATTTGGACAGATTAAAGAAATGGGAGCATCACGATTTGTCATTATATTAAACGCTGAGATTTGAAATTTCTGCCTTGTGACGTCTGACGAAGAATCTACTTTTAGAAGAGTTCGACGTGATTACTACCCAAGAAAGAATGATTTTTACAGCCCATAACAATATTTTTGTTTATTCTTTTTCAACAGAGTTCCCTAGAATTCTAGAGAACGTAATGCTAAGTAGCCAACAAACATTTTCTGATCTGCTAGTTCGAAAAGAACTTTTAACAACGAGAACTTTATGCTGTAAGATATATTCTTTTTGAGAATATACATTTTGAGGAAGTAACTAGAGTTGGCGTTGAGAGCATTCGATTAATGGCGTGTGCTTCGAAGAAGTACAAGGGGTTTAGCAGATAATAAACTAAATAATAAATAAACACTTCTGTTAAATATTTGCAGCTTCATGCATCATGTAACCGTGTTTGTCGTGAGGAGTAGATGTTCGACATTCAATGATGAAATACTTGCTTAACTAAAATAACTTTGTTAATATTTAACAGATATATAGACACACAACAATAACACTAATATTATGTTAGTGTTAACGTAGATAGTGTTTTAACAAAAGATTCAAATTTTACAACATTAAAACAAATTTTTTGTGATAGTAGTCTACTGATCTGTTACATGTTAATAACGATTATTTTAATTATGTAAGTATTCTAACATTAGATGTTTAACGATCGTTCTACATACAGAAACACTTATTCATCGCCTTGAGCACCATTATATACAATATTGAAACGTACCTGATGCTGTAAATATTTAATAGATTTTATCCATTTTTTGTATACTAAAGTAAGTACTTATATGTACTTATGACCTGCTAAATCCTTAATACTTCTTTCAAGCACGCGCCTCTGATCTAATATTAAGCAGCGCCAGCTTTAGAAATATTATAACTTAAGGTTGGGATAGTCTAACTTTTACTTCAAATATATCAGTCTATTCAGTGTCGCGAACTTCAAAAATTTTAAGCCATTCTAAATGAGAATTTCATTAAAGTCGCGGTATAAAATTAATTATGTCTCTTGTCTACTCTTGTCAGGATTTATATATGTAATTATTACGTGTACATTACTTTTGCAATTAAAAACATTGCGTGAAAACATTTGTTAATGATTACATAAAAAAATCCTGTTAGTTTAGAAGAAAACCATAGAGTACATATTCAACAGAGTTAGTACCCATGTTATTACATTTACTCACAAAGAAACCAGTTTTATTTTTATGGAAAGAAGAGAGATGGCGCAAAAAAAGAGGAGAATTCGAAGTAGACAGGTTTATTATTGCGAAACCTAATTTAGTATTTACACTCCGTTTCGGGCGGCAGTTTATCTTTGTTTCTTTTAAAATTAAAATAGCTCATTTTTTTACAAGTCGTAATTTTTACTCTCTCTCTTTTCTGCATTTCGTATGTACTATTTTTTTCGTATTTCCTTTTTTATTTAACCGTATCTTTTATTACTTCTTGTTCGTTTCCCATAGCGTTCTTTTAAAGCCAACATTCGCCGTATTTTATAACAATAAGAAAATACGGCATAGCAATACGAATATCTACAAAGGTCATTCGAAAGGAAATTCACGATTTGACTACATAAATATATTATAATTTTCTCAGTAATCTGTGATTATTCTGATATTAGTATATTATTAAATCTAAGCATATCTTAGAAAAAGAAAAGAACAATATTCTTATTACGATTTAAGATCATTGCATGAGTGGGCTTACATGCCTATTGATTGATGCATAGATGGATCAGCTTTGGATTGCTTTTGTGGTGCGTTGTCTCCCTAACAACATCGACTGTAATTTCTACTACTACTTATTAAGAGCGTCTCGGAGATTTTGACGTTCTTCTTCAAATGTTTGTCCGCAACAAATAACCATAGTGAGATGAAGAATGGTCTGAAAATTCGGCTTCTTCATTTTGACTTCAGATGTGGTCGTACATCTGTTAAAGGTACGCCACTAGGTCGGAAATTGTTGAAAAAGTGAAACAAAGCACAGAAGAAGGAGGCTGTAAACATCTCCAAAAGACACACAACATAAATTTTGAATGAAGATTTGCAATGAGTGCCAACTACTCCCGACCGTTTGAGACGTTAGTTTTTACGAAAATACATTCTTAGTGAAAATCTATTTGAATGTCTCTATCACTTATAGAGTAGACTAGACTAGATATAAATAGTTCTGCCATAAGTTCCGTTCCACAAGCTAATGTAATAGAGCATGTAGGTTTCGTAAGTTAGGTACAAGGCATAATGGGATTTTCACTTTACTGAAGTCCTTGATAATATTTCGAAAATGTATCCATCATAATATTAAATGGTATATTGAAGAATTCTCTGTCAACAGAACAAGAGGCAGACGAAGGAATTTTAAAAACATCAGTCGCAATTAAAGCTATTGGAGGAACAATTCAATATAGAAAATTCAGAGAAATGTCTAAACCAGGTAAATATTTATTATATAATAGTAGGAATTGTGTAAATAAATCTGTCACCCATATCAATGTTCAATAACTGAACGCAGTGCATATCCCTATCAGTATCTCAATGAATACATCTGACAAACAAACCGCTGACCATAGGGATTCTATTTTTATTGTATATAACCTGCTACCAATTCTAACTAATCTTCCTCTTTTTGATTCTTTTTCCATTAGTTTTAAGTTATTATAAATCAAAAACGGCTACGTCAGTAGCAGGAAGCAAAAAAGTATATAAGCATGTAACTTCACCAGTAGCACTGGTATCAGTAGATTATTTTTGAGACGCAATTTGGAGGAACAAATTTATATCATAGAAAGTGAGGTTCGAAATTACGAAATTTTTATTAAATCTATACTGTATCTCTGCTGCCGAGATAATAGGAGAAACCTCAAAAACAAAGTAAATGATGTGAGCAGCTGATATTTGTAGTTATCAGAGGTACTTTGCTTAAAGATAAGAGAAGAACCAATACCATAAGACAAGAACTGGGAGTATAGAATATAGTAACATAGATAAAATTTAGATTAGCTCTGTCTGTCTCGTAAAATAATGCAAAAGCGGTGGCAATACAATTAGTTATCAATATCACTGTAATCATGACATAACAAAGTGAACAATATGCAGTTCTATATAGAGAGATTGAAGAAGTATTTAAAAAATAATTTTAATATGTACTTCGCCATAAATATTTAACAAGAGGGTATTCGTAATACTAGTAGGTGCTCGTGGAGTGACTCGGTTTTAAAACAGCTCCTAAAATCTACCTGAATTTAGCATATTGATTTTAGAGAAGCAGCAGCTCATCAATAACCAAAAATAGGAAAAAATGAATCTCCTTTGATTTATACTAACGCGTGTGTACATATATACATATGTATGTGTATTTCAGAGTTAACTGATAGAATATCAATACATGAAGAGGAAAGATGGAGAAAATAAAAGGCAAAAAAAATTAAACGAGCTAGCGATAAAGATGGACAGATGTATCAAAGAGGAACGGTTTTTAATTTTCTGTGAAAGAACGCAAATTTCAAATGAAAATCCGGCAGCAGTGAAAATAAATTTGAAATTGTCTTTAGAGCGTACCGCTTTCATGTAACGGTTGTTTAACAATGGTCTATCCGTCTCGTACGCCCTCACATTTCATCTCTCTCTCGCTCGCAGTCATTCGGGTTTGTTTTTGATGGTTTCGAGACCAGGGCGACACTGATATACCGATGCGAAAACAGTTTTATGATAATACACTCCGGAATAAACGGTTTAATATATTTTTATTATGATTTTTATACTGCGGATGAATGTTATGCTAACGATGGACATTTTTTCGAATACATATGTTTATTTAAATTGTTTAATTTGCACTTTAAATATTATTCGAAATTTGTACCATTATTTATGACTTTTTTTTCCTTCTGGAATTATTAAATCGTTCTGGAAATAAGCGAAAAATTTTTGAAAGAAATATTGTGCGATTATTACCAAATTTTTTTAAAACAGTATTATACGCAATGTAGTGTATATAATTTAAAAATTTTTCTATTTTAAATATTTTTTTATATTACTTGCTGTTAAATCTAGCTGCAAAAAACTGTATGACCTTGTCAGCAAACTTCTGTAAGATCACAGAAAGCATAGACGGATTAGTGCAAAAAGCTTTCGCAAACATTGCACAGAACTAAAGAACTCATCAGTGGCTCAGTACACGTGCTATATTAGCGGCCAAGAACATCGATGTCAATACCATCAACTTCACCATTCAGAATGGACTACCCGGCGAAACGACAACATGTAAGTCCATCGATACTGTGGTGAATCAAGACGAAGTTGTCAACTATCCAACTGAATTCTTGAATTAGCTTGATTTGCCAGGTATGCCATCGCACGTTCTTACATTGAAAATTGACCACGACTTTGCAACGGAACCAGACTCTCAGTCAAGAAAATGATGAACAATGTTATCGAGGCAACAATTTTGACTGGAAAATTCAAAGGTGAAGTTCCCAGTACGACTCGCTTTCGCAATGACTATCAACAAAGCACGAGGACAATCGTTGCAAGTGTGTGGATTAAATTTGGAGAATCCATGCTTCTCACATGGGCACCTCTATGTGGCCTGCTCACGCGTCGGAAAACCTTCTGATTTATTCGTTTACGCACCAGATGGAAAAACAAGAAATATTGTGTATCCCACATCACTTCAATAAATATCGAATTGAAACGAAACGCTGTAATGTCACAATTTTTTCAAAATGAACAAAATCAATAAAATGACTCAAAATGAATTGAATATTTGTGTAATGTCTTTCCTTCAAATTTAGTTTAGTTGGTGGCATAGCAACGCGCGCAAGGTACAGCTAGTATATGCATATAATAAGACAAAGGACTCTAAGACATCAAAACAATGTTGGTTCAATAGTGAGATAAACATTATTGGTAAAATAAAGACAAATGTATAAAGCAATGTTAAATAATACAATAGAAAAGAAAAGATGTTTACAAGAAGCTTTGTAAACACTTTGAACAAAGGGTACAAACTTCTAAAAAAAAGGGTTTATATACAACAGATTCTAAATTAAAAATATACAAGAAAAGCTGCATGAGATACGGACAATGAAATGTAAAGAAAATTCAAAAAGAGTAAAATAAGCATTGAAAATTTTAAGGACAGACAAGAATGGAAAGTGTTTTGATTTAAACAGAACGCGAGTGCAATTTTTTCAAGGAGTTCATTTTGATAAGAAAGCAGCAAAATTTTATCAAGAACACTTCTTGTCACCATCTCTCTTTGTCATCTCTACCAGAGAACGACAAAATCATAAAGCATTGTCATCCAAGATATCAGAAGGAAAAGCGAGTAGGATTTGAATGAGAGAAAGTATCTTTTTTAGTAAGCAGTAATGTTATAATATATTCGACTTTTTCAATATCTACTTCATCAGAAAGATCTCGGGAAAGGAAAGCATTATTAATTTTTGAGCTTGCTATTAAAAACAGACAATGATATGCATTTCTTCCAGGAAGCTTTCTAAAGCATCATTGTCATCTCTTCTTCCTGGACTACTGTTTCACTATTATGAAGTCGCCTAATTTTAGCTCTCTATATCTTTTCTTGTAAGGTTAATAATATTTAAAAATTCTGATTCTGAAATGGCGTTGCTCTGTATTTATGACTTCACACTCTTTTCTTATATTTATTGGACATGTCCTAAGTTACAATAGAAGATGCCAGAAGAATGATTCCGCAACATAAAAATTTGAGGTTATAATTTTTAAATGCTACGTAGTACCTCTAAGGAACAAGACAGACATTCTTTCTCCACAAAAAATATCCAACATACGAGGATAATCCAAATAGTTTCAGCCTAAGAGAAACAAATATGTTTTCATCAAATTTAGTTTTATTTTTCTACATAGACATCTTGTAAATGTATACACTTTTCTTAGTGATACTTCCATCTCCTCATTCATCCCAAATAGTAGTTGGCATCTTTTTCCGCGTCAGTAGGCGTTTACGAGTGTGATGGCCTTCTCATGATGAAAGTCTTTGTCCTTTTAGCGAAACTTTGAGCCTACGAAATAAGGGCCACGTCTGGTGAATATGATGGGTGGTTAGTCAATTCAAACCCCAATTCGTGAACTCTTGCAATGGCGACTATTGAAGTATGAGTCAATATGTTATCTTGGTGTAATAAAATCTTTGTCTTCAAACGTTGTCGTTTTCTGCAATTTCTGCCTTCAGCTTGTCAAGTAATGACTCGTAGTATGTCCCCATTGTTGTTTTTCCTTCTTAAATATAGTCGACTGGGGCAACTCCATGACCATTATAAAAAGCAGTCGTCATAACTTTTCCAAACAATGGAACAGTCTTCGCCTTTATCAGAACCGATCCACTCTTCGCGGTCCACTGTTTCGACTGTATCTTAATTTCAGGAGTGGTGCTGTAATTTGCGAAGGAGTATTAACTTTTCAAATACAAGAATTAATGTTGGTTGGATATTTGATGTTTTGAATTTTTACGGACACTAACATCGACTGTTAAATAGCAACTGAGTGCCTAACATGGTTGAAACTTTTAGAAGTATCTGCCAACTTATGCGCAATTATATTACCAGAATGTTTTAGATGAGTAACGCCATCTTCATGTTAAAGCTTTAAACTCTTCAAACTACCCTCGTCAAATAACTGTTTAAAATCGCAAAGCTTACCGTAAGTTTCGAAATTCCAAACAATAATGACAATTTTACTAAGTTTATTCATAGTAGTTTACTTCTGTATTTTATCACCATATTTCATACTTTATTAATCTATCTATTCATTCGTAAATAAATACTCGTTGTAAACAGTAATATTGGGTCTGGGAAAAAGTTCGTGGCGTTTTTTCAGTAAAATTCAACTGGTCCCCGCATGGCGCGTGGACGAATTCATTTAAACCGAATATGCTCCATTATTATCGACAATGTTTCGCCATTTTTTTGGTAGATCCATGATCCCATCGGTGAAAAACTTCTGTGGTTTCTGGTCGAAAAACTGAATCAAGTAGTTTTCACAGGCTTCTTTTGAAACCAACTTAATTCCATTGAGAGAGTTCTGCAGAGATCGAAACAGATGATAGTCAGAGGGTGCTATATCCGGACTGTAAGGTGGGTGCATCAAGACTTCCCAACCAAACTCTCTCAATTTTTGACGGGTCATCAAAGAAGTGTATGGTCGGGCGTTGTCATGATGGAAGACAACACCTTTCCTATTAATCAATTCGGGCCGTTTTCTTTCAATCGCCTGGCGTAATCTCTCTAGTTGTGCACAGTAGAGTTGAGAGTCAATCGTCTGACCAGTTGGAAGTAGCTCGTAGTGGACGATTCCCCTCCAGTCCCACCATACACACAGCATCACTTTTTTTGGCGTCAATGTTGGCTTAGCGAACGCTTGTGACGGCTCACCATCCTTTATCCACGATCTTTTACGCTTCCGATTATCGTACGTAATCCATTTTTCATCTCCGGTTATTAAACGTTTCAGAAACGGCTCGATTTCATTCCGTTTCAGCAGCGCATCGCAGATGTTAATTCGGTCAATCATGTTTTTCACGCTCAACTCATGAGGAACCCATACGTCAAGCTTTTTTTTGTAACCAGCTTTGTGTAAATGGTTCAAAACAGTTTTGTGGTCAATGCCTAGCTCCATGCCAATATCGACACTGCTGATATGCTTATCTTGTTGGACTTTTTCAAGAATTTCATCAGATTTTTCAGTGATTGGACGACCGCAGCGTGACTCATCTTTCACATTGAAATTTCCAGAACGAAAGCGAGCGAACCATTTCCGCGCAACAGATTTCGATAAAGTACCTTCACCGTACACAGCACAAATTTTATCACAAGCCTGCGCAGCGTTCTTCCCCTTATCATAATAATATTGCAGAATATAGCGAAATTTCTCATTATTCTTCTCCATTTTCAAGTGCGAATAACTTTCCAACCAGTGCACCGATTACAATTTCTCTACGCTCAAACTAACGTTCGGAAGGTCATCTAAAAAACGAGCCCTCGGTGGTGTCGCTGTGACTTGTTGTTCTTTAGTTATCGGCAACCAATGCCATCTATCGGGAAAAACGCCACGAACTTTTTCCCAGACCCAATATATAAGTCTGCTTCAGGGCTCAACTACTGTTACTGTCTGTCGCACTGAAACTGGTTTAAGTCGATGGCGGACGGGTTTATATTTGGACAATAGGTCATGGGTCAATGGAGCGTTATGGTTGCGGTTGGGTTGTTTATAGAAGCAGGATTGCCAGGCGTTGTGTAGGGGGTAGCTATAATCACGGTTAAGGTTATTGGTGTGCTTAGAGAACTCTATAGATTCGCGGATTTTGCGACCATAGTAATGGTTGGTACGGGATAGAATCTTGGTAGAATTAAATTCGATATGGTGCCCGGTTTCCAGCCTATGCTCGGCAAGTGCAGAACCAGCTGCGCGCAGCAACGTAGTACAACGCTCATGCTCAGAAACACGAGCGCCGATAGACCGTTTTGTTTCACCAATAAATACACTGCCGCATGAGCAAGGAATCCTGTGCACACCAGGTGATTCTAAAGAATCACGGTCTTTTACGGAAAAAGGGTCAGATAATTTGGAATAGGGTTTAAAGATGGTTTTGATGTTGTTTTTAAGAAGTACCCTACTGATGCGGTCAGTAACACCTTGTATATAGGGTAGATGGGCTTTAGGGAGGGGGAGAGATGATGTGGATCTATGGTTTGTTGAATATTATGGTTGGAGAAATTGTTGTTTATAAGAGCTTTGGTAACATGACTTAATTCCTGGGCTAGAGAATGCTGGTCAGATATGTTAACGCGGTTCCAGCCCGGAAGCCCAGAAGCAGATACTATGGATCACGGCCGCGGAAATCTACGTACCAGATTAGTAATATATGAGATTTACAAGTTGTAAATCTTATATAATATTGTATATAGCTAGCATTACAAATTGGGAGAAGGCATTTGATATAGTTTACAGTAATTTTCACTTAACTAACTTTTGTTTAATACTTACGTACGATTTCTTGTTTTTGTTCTAATAACATTTTTATTATTTCTGAAGAAATGTTGTTTGGTCATTTTTAATTTATCTTAAAATCTTGTTTATTACCAAAGCGAATGAGATTCAATAATTTTCGACAAACGGATCTTCTAAAGTTGTACTTCAAATTGAGTACTAGAACAAGTAAATAATAAATAATAAAAATAAAATAAAATACTTTAAAAGATAAATATTTTCAAAGAGAAAAATTCTTTATTTAACTGACATGGTTGATTTATTAAGAGAAAACATTGTTCTACCAATTAATATAGAAACCAAAACTGACACTCATCATTAATATTGAATTAAAGGTGTTATATGACAAAGTCATGGTGTAAATATCCGCGTAAAGAAGTTCCTAGAAGTATATACTTATTACATAAATTATAGTTCAGTCTAATTTTCCAAGAACTAATCAATCAAACTAGAATAACAGGATTTGACAAGGAACTTCCTAGGATTTGTAAAAATACCCCATTTCCAGAATTAATCCATTTAATGACAGGCGCACTGGAAATAGCACTCTACATCAAATTTTAATTATTTTTATTTTTAATTCGAAGTTTATTAATATTTACAAAAACATCTTTAAAAAAAATCTATTAAAAAAATGTTCACTTGCTGGTAATTCATTATTAATGAAATGTGCTACATCGTCAATCAAATTTACATAATATACCAGTAGTTACAATGAACAACAAACATACGTGTTAATCAAGCCTTTATAAGGAGGAATTAGCAGAGTTTTTATTTTTTATTTTCTCTCTCCAGTGGTCTCGCATGTTTAACGACGTATTAAATTACAATAACGTTTGCGATTTCTGTTTTTATTTTTGTCCGTTCTCTTTTTCCAAACGGTAACTCACTGCCGGTCAGTTTATCAGGTTGACATTTAAATATCAACTGTGCTATTTCGACTGTATTAAACTTATTTAAACTGAAATGTAAATTAAAAATTTAAATTATTTCTAGCTTTATCTCGTGTTAGTACTTTGGAATATTGTTCTTGTTTTCCGACGATACAATACTGCGTTGTTTTAGATAAAGAAGGACAATATGAAGGAAAATTTATGTAAATAATCATCATGCCTCCCTCTCACGTCCAATGAACTGAACGAAAAAGCGAGAATGCATCCGTCTCGCAATGTCGATAACCAAGTTACCAGAGCGCATAGACAGATGGCACTGCATCACGGCTATTTGCCAATTAAAAGAATGTTAAAAGGAATCATTCTATTATTAATAACACCCTATCTACTACATATGTTTCATGGATAGACCAATCATCAGGCAGATTCTGTGTTATTAATGAACGATTCCTTGATAGCGTCTATCATATCATTACGATACAGAAAAATAGTGAATAATCATCATGCCTCCCTCTCACGTCCAATGAACTGAACGAAAAAGCGAGAATGCATCCGTCTCGCAATGTCGATAACCAAGTTACCAGAGCGCATAGACAGATGGCACTGCATCACGGCTATTTGCCAATTAAAAGAATGTTAAAAGGAATCATTCTATTATTAATAACACCCTATCTACTACATATGTTTCATGGATAGACCAATCATCAGGCAGATTCTGTGTTATTAATGAACGATTCCTTGATAGCGTCTATCATATCATTACGATACAGAAAAATAGTGAATAATCATCATGCCTCCCTCTCACGTCCAATGAACTGAACGAAAAAGCGAGAATGCATCCGTCTCGCAATGTCGATAACCAAGTTACCAGAGCGCATAGACAGATGGCACTGCATCACGGCTATTTGCCAATTAAAAGAATGTTAAAAGGAATCATTCTATTATTAATAACACCCTATCTACTACATATGTTTCATGGATAGACCAATCATCAGGCAGATTCTGTGTTATTAATGAACGATTCCTTGATAGCGTCTATCATATCATTACGATACAGAAAAATAGTGAATAATCATCATGCCTCCCTCTCACGTCCAATGAACTGAACGAAAAAGCGAGAATGCATCCGTCTCGCAATGTCGATAACCAAGTTACCAGAGCGCATAGACAGATGGCACTGCATCACGGCTATTTGCCAATTAAAAGAATGTTAAAAGGAATCATTCTATTATTAATAACACCCTATCTACTACATATGTTTCATGGATAGACCAATCATCAGGCAGATTCTGTGTTATTAATGAACGATTCCTTGATAGCGTCTATCATATCATTACGATACAGAAAAATAGTGAATAATCATCATGCCTCCCTCTCACGTCCAATGAACTGAACGAAAAAGCGAGAATGCATCCGTCTCGCAATGTCGATAACCAAGTTACCAGAGCGCATAGACAGATGGCACTGCATCACGGCTATTTGCCAATTAAAAGAATGTTAAAAGGAATCATTCTATTATTAATAACACCCTATCTACTACATATGTTTCATGGATAGACCAATCATCAGGCAGATTCTGTGTTATTAATGAACGATTCCTTGATAGCGTCTATCATATCATTACGATACAGAAAAATAGTGAATAATCATCATGCCTCCCTCTCACGTCCAATGAACTGAACGAAAAAGCGAGAATGCATCGTTCAGTTCATTGGACGTGAGAGGGAGGCATGATGATTATTCACTATTTTTCTGTATCGTAATGATATGATAGACGCTATCAAGGAATCGTTCATTAATAACACAGAATCTGCCTGATGATTGGTCTATCCATGAAACATATGTAGTAGATAGGGTGTTATTAATAATAGAATGATTCCTTTTAACATTCTTTTAATTGGCAAATAGCCGTGATGCAGTGCCATCTGTCTATGCGCTCTGGTAACTTGGTTATCGACATTGCGAGACGGATGCATTCTCGCTTTTTCGTTCAGTTCATTGGACGTGAGAGGGAGGCATGATGATTATTCACTATTTTTCTGTATCGTAATGATATGATAGACGCTATCAAGGAATCGTTCATTAATAACACAGAATCTGCCTGATGATTGGTCTATCCATGAAACATATGTAGTAGATAGGGTGTTATTAATAATAGAATGATTCCTTTTAACATTCTTTTAATTGGCAAATAGCCGTGATGCAGTGCCATCTGTCTATGCGCTCTGGTAACTTGGTTATCGACATTGCGAGACGGATGCATTCTCGCTTTTTCGTTCAGTTCATTGGACGTGAGAGGGAGGCATGATGATTATTCACTATTTTTCTGTATCGTAATGATATGATAGACGCTATCAAGGAATCGTTCATTAATAACACAGAATCTGCCTGATGATTGGTCTATCCATGAAACATATGTAGTAGATAGGGTGTTATTAATAATAGAATGATTCCTTTTAACATTCTTTTAATTGGCAAATAGCCGTGATGCAGTGCCATCTGTCTATGCGCTCTGGTAACTTGGTTATCGACATTGCGAGACGGATGCATTCTCGCTTTTTCGTTCAGTTCATTGGACGTGAGAGGGAGGCATGATGATTATTCACTATTTTTCTGTATCGTAATGATATGATAGACGCTATCAAGGAATCGTTCATTAATAACACAGAATCTGCCTGATGATTGGTCTATCCATGAAACATATGTAGTAGATAGGGTGTTATTAATAATAGAATGATTCCTTTTAACATTCTTTTAATTGGCAAATAGCCGTGATGCAGTGCCATCTGTCTATGCGCTCTGGTAACTTGGTTATCGACATTGCGAGACGGATGCATTCTCGCTTTTTCGTTCAGTTCATTGGACGTGAGAGGGAGGCATGATGATTATTCACTATTTTTCTGTATCGTAATGATATGATAGACGCTATCAAGGAATCGTTCATTAATAACACAGAATCTGCCTGATGATTGGTCTATCCATGAAACATATGTAGTAGATAGGGTGTTATTAATAATAGAATGATTCCTTTTAACATTCTTTTAATTGGCAAATAGCCGTGATGCAGTGCCATCTGTCTATGCGCTCTGGTAACTTGGTTATCGACATTGCGAGACGGATGCATTCTCGCTTTTTCGTTCAGTTCATTGGACGTGAGAGGGAGGCATGATGATTATTCACTATTTTTCTGTATCGTAATGATATGATAGACGCTATCAAGGAATCGTTCATTAATAACACAGAATCTGCCTGATGATTGGTCTATCCATGAAACATATGTAGTAGATAGGGTGTTATTAATAATAGAATGATTCCTTTTAACAAAATTTATGTAAATCAACATTGTAATTTATAATGAATAATGTGTGTAAATATCCATATATCTTGTTCTAAAAATTTACAAAAGCGAAATTTGTTTTGTAATCGCCAAAACGTTTTCAAATGGCCTGTCCATTACCGTAATTTTATTCTTTCGCCAGATATATAAATTCTTCGGTGTTTGGGTTCATGTCTTCTTGCAACAGTTACTGCCTTAACCCAATGTTGTAAATCACATTTCCTTAAATAAAGAGTGAGCGTAGAAACTTCCTTCCTTTAAAGGCGAAAAAAGAGGAAGCGTTATTGATAGATGAGTTTTATTTCTTGTAAATCGAAGAACGTAATTTAAAGTTTTAAATTATATTAAGCAAAATATATAAAAAGTAATGGACACCATTTTCTATGAACTGTGTGACTGATTTTTAAAATCTGCACTATCTTCTGCCGAATAAAATTTCTAGGTCGAAACAAATTTGTGAAGCGATATTTAAGAACCTCTGCCTTGGATATTTTTAAACAAAAAGAATCATAAAGCGTTAGATCTGGAAATGAGTCCCCCACGAGATGGCACAACAGATCGAGGTGAATCATCCGGGGAATATTGTTTTATAGAAGTGTCATCGAAGCTCAGGATCGTATGGGCTGTAGCACCTTCCTATTGGAACTGAATTGGAATTGGAAAACTGAAAATTGGTTGTCGACTTGTCTTCACATTTTCAAACGCCGCTATGGTTGGTGTCGTCTTAGGAATATGTTATTAACGCGCTGAATGTACGTTACTCCTTCGCCTAACTCATGATTTCTGCTGAGCGACATATGACTCACTTTTCTACGACTTTCCCTCTTTTCACAATGCGCATTTGAAAAACAGAAGTTTCTGCGCTCTACTCATTATTGCAATAATAACACTCACTAAGATCTATTTTTTTAATTTGACATTGTTTTATATCTTCTACCTAATGGACTACGATAACCGAAAGTTGATGAATCGACTTCCCAAATCGAACCTATAATACAAAGTTACGAAAACCCTCCAAATGAAAGCGATGCTGACTGTTTGGTAGACTGCATCTGGAGTGATCTACTAAGGCTTCTTAAATCTTGGACAACCTATACTTTAAAAAATATAATTAGGAAATTTAAAGTACAACGTTTTCGTTTCGCCATTACAAATGGAAAAATCTAATTTCCTTGCACGTCAACGCCCGACTTCATATCATACGAGTGACTGCAGAACCTTTTCAACAATCAAACAGCTTATTCAGAACTCCTTCGAAGAATTAAATTTCAGACATTTACGTTACTGGTTTAAATAAATATATTTCTCGTTGGCGAAAATGTATCGATACTGATGGTTTTTATTCTGTTTAATAAAGTTTCAAACAAATTGACGAAAATCCCGAATTATTTTTGCAACAATCTAATAATAAACTTGAAGTTGTACTTAAGGAGTCTGTTAGCTTAGTTATTGGCTTTTTGATCCGGGGTTTTGGAATTGAATCTTGATGACCGCTGTTGGGGAATGCTAAAGTATGTATTATTATTATACTATTAATATTATTATTAAAGCAGTATGGTAACAACAAGGAAACATTAAACTAGTGAATTCTTAGAATATTATTTGAAGCTACTGTGAAAGGGTTTGCGAAGTGTAATCTAACATAATTAAAAGATAATAGATAGATAATAAATATTAGGCAACTGTAAATAATCCTCTACATACTAAGTATACACTGAACAAGCTGTATATAATACATATAAGTTCCTTAGTATTATCTTGTAATAGTATTTATTCAAACATAAAAGAAGCATTTCTAAACAGTCAAAAGGAAACAATATTCTAAGCATTACGAAGCAAGTTAAATTCATCTCAATTAATTCGATAATTCCAAAATACAAATTAAAATCATTTTCTCCAATTACGAACACTTCTTCTTACAATTATAATATAGATTTCAGATACTTGTACGCTTTAACAACTAGAAAATCGCAATAAATTGTATAACTTGCACATTCTTATATTTGTTCTCTTTATTTTAAGTTGTCCGATGAGAGAATCCTATTAAAGGAAACTGATTTGCGAGAGTGAAAGTAAAAAATTCTTCAAACACAATAAAAAAACTTACACTTTCTAAATACGTGGTATATTTAAAGCTTACTAAACATACTATAATATAGAAAAAGTAGAAAAGGATGGAAGATTTTAAGTAAATTATTAAATTTTACAAAATGAATTTTAAACTTCCTATAAAAAAATAATAAAATTGCTATTATAAATCTAATATATAAATATATAAAAGTTAATCATAGAACAATATTGCTACATATATATTTAAGTCAAATAAAAACCACGAGAAGTATTTGTAATTTTCTTATAAAGCACAAGTATAATGTAAATATGTTCTAATATTAAATATATAGTACGTATGTAGTTTGCGCTATAAATTCTAGGCTTAACTATTGACTTGTGTAAAACATTACTATTTTTGACAAAAAAATTGTAATAAAGTGTTTTTGTCTTATTAGGTCATCAAAATGCAAATATGTATTCCACACAATCTTATTATAGCAGTGGTAATGTGCTGGTCTGGTCATTCACGGATGGAAAGCACAGAGAATGTACACCGTGTTCCACAACGATTTGGAGATGTACAATCACTGCGTCCCTGAAAAAAAGAAAACCCTCAATTACAGCACAAGTACGGACTGGAAAATAAAAAAAAATTGCAACACTACAACTAGATGCGTTAGACACTATGTACAGGCTTGCAAGATCAGAAAATTTGCATATTTATATAATAATTATAAAGCAGAATATATTGATCTAATAAAGAACACCATAAATGGAAAAACTGTTATCAATAAAATGAGAAATAATTAATAAAGAAATGGGTAAAAATAAAAGTAATTTAATTGTGGAGATACGTTATTGGAAAAATAACCCAAAGCAGGTTTTAGCGATAGTTTTAAAAATCATTGATGAATTGCAATCCACGGCAAAATATTTGGAAAGTAGAAAACGTCAAAGAAATTAAACACATAGCATTTCGCTATATGTCGCCATTCTGTACCAAAACAAAAATAAGTCGGGTGCTTGGGTCCCACATATTCTTAGTGAAAAGAAGACGGTTCATTTAGATAGATAATTGACTCGTTTTTAAACGTTTCATAACAAGCGATGAAAATGAACCATGTATGACAACGTTCGACGAAAGACACGGCGGATTGATAAATCTCTACAAGCGATTCCAAGAGCTGAATTGTACTGAACCAAAATATTGCTGAACGCAGTGGAAGAATATTTTGCATTTAAAAAAATAATTTTGACATTAACTATCATTTTCATAGCTATCTATCAATTATCATCATATGCGACTTATTCTACCAAAACGAACAAAAAGCGCTTTATAATACAAAGAGTATTGAGATATTGGGAATGATATTACGTGTTTATATAGAAGTCAATTCCACATTCGAATAGGAAAAAAAAATATGAGGCATCGTATCAGGTCAGTCCATAGGATCGTGCGTTTTTTAAGGTGATTTTAAAATAAATGAAAGAACAATTTTTAGTGATTTTAATCCAAAATATATTTTCCTGCAATATTTATAATCTGTGCCCAACGATTTGACAATTGTTTGATGCCCTCCACGAAAAACATTTTGTCCTTTGAACTGCAACACGTGTCGATATCCTTTTTTAAGGCCTCTTTTGTAGTGAAATTTTTTCCACTAAGATGTGACTGCAAGCCACGGAAAAGGTGATAATTATACGGTGCAATATCAGGAGAGTACGCTGGATGTGGCATAAGGTCCCAATCAAGCACCTGAAGTTCGTTTAGCGTTGCTCTTGCAGTGTGGTCGCGTGTTGTCGTGGTGGAATGAAACTTTACGTTTATTTACTAAGGATGGCCGGTTGTTTAAAAGTGCTGCATTGAGATTAGTCAATTGTTGGCAGTAATATTCTGCTCTAATGGTCTCGTTCGGCTCCAACAGTTCAAAATAGACGATACCTGACATATCCCACCAAATTGACAGCAGAACTTTTCTTGGGTGAAGGCTAGCTCTTGGTGTGAGTTCCGGTGTTTCTCCAGCATCTAACCATTGCCGTTTTCGAATTGGGTTATTGTAAAGAACCCATTTTTTATCGCCAGTAACAATGCGATTCAAAGAAGGTTCATTTTCATAACGCTGTAGTAACTGAGAACACACATTCACCCTCTGCTGCAAGTTCGCTACTGACAATTTGTGAGGCGCCCATTTCCCCAGCTTTGGAAACTTGCCTAGGTTGTTCAGATGTTTGTAAACAGTTCCATGAGTTAAATTTAACCTTGCAGCCAGCATATTCATGCTTAAAGTTGATTCTGATTCCACTAGTTCCTGTAAGGACTCCCCATCAAATTTAACTGGACTTTCAGATCGGGGTGCATCCTCAGTTTCCAAATTGCCATCCCGGAACTTGGACAACCACTTTTGAACAGTCCTTACGCTTATTGTGTTCTCTCCGTGTACCGCGTTTATTTCTGCAGCATTTTTTTAAAACAAAAAGTACAAAATATGCCTTTTCTATTAGTTTGATGATTCCATTTTCTTTTGTCACAAAAACTATGTCTTTGCTGTACTTAACACAATTCGACGGTGATACTTCTGAAACAAAAACGAAAAATTAAGAGAACACGCAATAAAGCAACAGCTATCAGAATAAGGGTTTTTTTTTCCACTGTAGCGAAAAAAGTGCACGAACTTATGGTCTTACCTGATACTTGAAAAAAAAAATTAAATTTCTGGTGGTTTGAAGTTAAACTACTTTGTGAATACTTGTGAACTTGCGAACTTTGTGAACACAGTGTGCGTTTTGGCTTTCAACGGAACGGATCGTGTACGAAATTCATTTCGTACGGGTATTTTGCAGTAGTTTTCCAGGTGCGACTCTGTTTAATTATCTGCTGATGATGACAATTTACATGACAATGTGGAAAGGGGTTATATATCAACGTTCGGTGATTAATCTAATCAACCACAGGCTCCATCAAAATTACCTTGTTAGCGCTTGTTTAAGATTTGCCAAAACAAAAGCATCAGAATAAGCCTAAGGGGTCTTTTACCTATACAGCAAATATCATAATTTATGGTACCTAAATAGCTATAGCAAATAATAATAATAATGATGTAGTATTAAATATTTTCAAACAGATTTAAAATCTCTGAAATGGTGGTATTTAGGTACAGAGAAAGCTTAAGAAAGTCATCTTAGAATAACTTGTGGAATACAAGTTTCCAATAAAATGAACATCCTTCCATTTAAAATAAACAAGTCGTTAACCACTTCCGTTTTAACCGGAAATACAGCTATCATGAAAATAGTTTCTTTGAACGACAACTCAACCCTTACCGTAAAATTTTTAGAAACAAAAATAACAGTACTCCTAATACGTTTAACGGACGGTTTGAATCAATAACCTTGTCTATTAAATTGTGGAAATAAAATTCAATTTGTTTGAATTAAGTGAGTAACAAAGATTTAAAAAGATTCATAGGAACAGTAGTACTATTTTAATACAATTTACGTAAATATTGAAAGAGAACGAGAGAATTAAGCAGGTTTTCACGATAGGTGTCTCTAATAATGTTTCGCTCGATGAATACCAGAAGAATATATTATTAGCGTCAGTATTCTAATACATAAAAGCCTGTGTATAGTGCACCAAATTAGCACTTCAGAACTTAAGTACTATTAAAATAGATATATGCCTTTAGGCTAATTAGTTTTAGGCATGAAATAATAACTTAATTACAATAAACACACGAAAGAAATATTGATATTAATTGGAGCTGACCCCTTTCTATATCTAATCTGCGGATTGAAGTTAATATACACTATAATTGTGTGATTAATTTGTAAACGCTGCAATTAGATGAACCGTTAAAATTACTATTTTTTTAAACTATTTATAAATCACATGAAATCTCTTCATTAATTAAATGAACTAATTTAAAATAATCACGGCGTAAATGATATAAATAAGACCGGAATGAGAGGAGACGAGAAAAAAAAAGGAAAGAAAAACAGCGTACGCGCTCGAACGTTGCAATATTTAATCAAATTAACTACTGTTCCACTTTAGATGATGTAACTGAACTCCTTGTTTAAACTGCGAATCCCTTTAAATGGGTGTTTTCGTAGTAAAGCAGTGAAAAAGAAAACGCTTACAAATGATCCTCTCCGAATCTGTAAACAGGTCTTTACGGTTAAGTCTTCTCTTTTTCTGCCTTTCTTTTTCGGCCTCGAAACAAGACAAATTCGAATTGAAATTTGAATGAAAGGATTAAGTATTTTTATATTTAAATTTCAAATTTTTATTGATACTTTTACCATTATTGGAATAAACGCTGTGAAAATATTATTGATGCTGGAAGCATTGCATAATTGCCCCTAGCCCAACATTTCAGAAAAACGCGAATTTAAAATACCATTTAATTAAAGTTGTTGCATGAAAAATTAATATACGCTATTCTTAAAGCATAATGTTATATAAGTATATAACTTGTATCGACCAACATATTGTTATGAATAATTGTGGACTATTGTTTAGAAAACTTTAGTTTGAATTGAAGTATTCAGTTGAATCATTCGAACTCCACGTTGGATCGCCAATTGCTTTGAATAATTGAGTTACGCGTATATGTGTAAAATTATAAAAGAAACTTCTATACTTGCTTTAGTATTTTATTGTTATTCCAGGTGTACCGGAAAGTCATTACCGGTTTTGTCGTTTTTACGACACGCTACATAATTTTCAAGAAAATGAAAAAAATTATTTATTCAAAGTATTGGCCATTTGATTCTACACATCTTGCCCATCTTTCAGGCAATTTATGGAGGCCATCCCTTGCGCAAAATTATTTATCGAACCATTTTCTAACTTCATCGAAATTCGCGAAGTGCTGCTCTTCAAGAACGTGTCCCATTGATGCGAAAAGGTGATAGTCGGACGGACCAGAGTCTAGATTGTACGATGAGTACGTTATTATGTCCCATCCAAGTGCTGTCAATGGTTCGTTGACTGGTTTTGCTGAATGGGACAGCGGTTAGCGTGCTGTAAAATCATTTTAAAGTGTATTCGGGCCCATTCTGGACGTTTTTCTATCAAATTGATAATTTGTCGTCGGTAGCGATCAGTATTAACTGTTTCACCAGGTTTCAACAGTTTGTAATACACCACGCCACTCTCTTCATGTTATCCACTGTGTGTCAATGGCCGTGTATATGCATATTTCGTTGTTCACATGTATAGTAATAGCTTAGGTAATTGCTGTGCGATTGAAAATACAATAGGTGGGTCCTTTGCTTGGATACTTTTATTCCTGTTCGAAAGATGGGAATATAGTTCTCTTACTATTCTGTGCTATCGCTTGAACAACAAAGAATCAATGACGTCTTTCAAAGGGCAAGAGAACTACTGAAACGCTCTGAATGTTTAAAATTGTTTATACTATTTTTGGGTGGTATCTACGTTTCAGAGAAGAAGGAAGGATGTGGATGACGTGATGAATCTTCGAATGCTTAGTAAGATTTTAGTGTGATAAGAATTGGAATATTATCTTTCTTATAAATATAATCCTTCTTCGTTGGACAATAAAGATTATGTGTCATTATGGAATAGATTTTTCTTTCACTTCCTCAGCCTAACGCTAGAAAACTTTTTACTCTACTCACACATTCATGTTATCCACTATGTGTCAATGGAAGTATATATGCATATTTCGTTGTTCGCATGTACGGTAATAGCTTAGGTAGTTGCTGTGCGATTTAAAATACGATAGGTGCGTCCTTTGCATGGATAGTTTCATTTCTGTTCAGAATATAGACCTCTCATTATTCTGTGCTATCGTTTGAATAACATAGAATCAATTATGTCTTTCAAACGGCAAGAGAACTACGGAAATGCTCCAAATGCTTAAAATTGTTTATAAAATTTTTGGGTGGTATCTACGTTTCAGAGAAGAAGGAAGGGTATGGATGATGTGATGAATCTTCAAATTTTTAGTGAGATTAGTGTGATAAGAATTGGACTATTAAAGACAACAACTAATAGCTTTTTGTTCCAAAAAACTTGGTTTTAAAAAAATAAATGTAATATTAATCGATTAATGGATGACTAAATTTGTACGGAATTGTGTCCAAAAAGACCAAAACGTTTTTTAAATGTTTGCAAGAGTTTATTCCTGCAAGCGTCGAAGTGTCAAATAGTACTAACGATGAATGAAATTCAAAAATATCTGTTTTTTTCTCTTAGAGAAGTCAAAGATCGAAACAATATTCATTGCTTTTTACGATTCCACGAGGTTATACACAAAGAATTCGTCCGAACGGTTAATTTTGAGAATTTTCTCGGTGTATTGAGTTCTTAATGTTTTATTTATCGTATCCAGTTTGAGCATTTAAAAGTTGGCGATTATTTTACGATAATAGATCTCCTCATCGCTAGTATCATTGATTTTTTCAGAAAAAATTAATTTCTTTGTTTCCACATTTAGTTCTGTGCTATTTTTTCTGATATCCTAAGCAGTATTTGGCGATTAAAGAACACGATTTTGCATCTGTTGAAAATATGATTTTTCCATTGAGTATTTTTCCAGCACCATCAAGGATATACAAAGTCATTTGATGCACCTCTTAAATATTTATATCATATTTATGCTGGAAGACAATATTTTGAGTGCATAAAATATTTGCAGATTTCTGTTTTTGTCTTTCGGATATTTTCCTAATTTTTTGGGAGCAGAGAGTGCACATATTACATCGGAAACGTATACTTGGTCTTTTCTAATTTCTTAATATGTAGATACTAATTTGAAATAGAAGAAGTAGAAGGATGTTTGTATTTTGTTTCTCCTTTTATATTCTTCGTATTACTTCAACATAATGTTGAGCAATAGTATATGTACAGTATTCGCGATGAAGTATGCATTGCAAAATATATGGGTTTGATTTTGAAGTGGACGAAGTGGAGGTGTGTTTGCAAAATCGGTGGAAAAATCTATTTAAGATTTAGCATTGCATACAAATGGTGAAATAGTTCCGGAATGTTCTTGTATACCAGTGCAAGGGGTACTTTACGCTTATGTGTGTGTGAATTTGGGAAGTCGCTTTCATATTAAATGAAGTAATATGTCTGTCTCGTAAAATATATTGCAAAACAAATTTATGTCTTTTACTCTGATGTATTGCGCAAATTCAATACTTTGCTGAATTGTTGATATATAGAGAGGGCTATAAAAAACCGCAATTATATTTTTATTATGGTGCATCTAATAATGGCATGCTTACATTTAGTGATTCACAATGCGTACTTAACCAATTGACGATTTTTTAAATTAATTATTAATATATGTATTTTTTATGCATTACTCATTGAATTTTTAGATACCAATCTTGAAAATATCGTGCTCCAAATAAATTATAGTCCGCAATTTGAGAAAACTTGACACTGAAATATTCACCGTCATGTGTGGAATCTAATCGTACCAAACACGGCTGAAATCGATTTTCCCTTGTGCCGTCACAGTATTTTCAAGCTTTTTAAAATTACACACTATTCTCTCACGCAGCAAACAGACATCAAACAAAATTAGTTACGCGCAATGAAAAACGGCAAAACGCGCTTCATGAAACGAATAATTTTCCGTGACCGCAACTTATTTCCTCACATTGCCCGCTCCTGTCATTATAAAGAGTTAAATAATTTAACACCGGGCGGCCATAGCGCATCGCACCGTAGCAGCATAGAGGGCGTTGAGGTATGCGGCATTATACGATACGTTGGTATAGATATACACTTGTAGCAAATACTATCCCTCTCTGTTCGGATACTACGTGACTTAAGGCTTTAATGAGGCTTGCCAGTTCGCAATATTAGCAGATTCCCTTTGTCTAACGTTCTGTGTAGGAAACGTTCGCGGCTGGTGAACTGGTTTTATTAAAAATTTATCAGCCCGTTTCTGAACTGAAACGATAGGGGGATAAAAAAAGGAAGAATCAAGCACCTGTATTCGCGGCATGTTTGTAATTTTACAATATGTATTAAATCGTTTATGTGAGATGTAATCCTTCCTGTGAAAAATAAAAGGGAAGCGTAGGTTAGCTGTGTAGGAGAAAATGTGTATAGTATTCGCGATATTGCGGTCATATGTATACACCTTCGTTATACACGTTTTAAAATTATTTTAAATGAATAGGCTTTTGTGATAAATGTAGTATGGAAGCGAATGAAGTTTCGAATTGAATCAATATTAAATCTATTTTTAACCGATTAATTGTATAGGAGTCTAACAGTGCGTAGGTGGCATAGTTCTATTTATACTTCATATACTCGCTTATAACCCATATCATATCTTTGAGCATTAAATCTAGAAGAACGCGCTTAATAAGCCAAATAATATACTACTAGTAAATTAGAAACTTGAATACATACTTAAGTAAAAAGAACTTTAATATTCATACAAAATGTTTAAAAAATATATACTGAAATTTCATCTGTTTTCTCCTTTTTCTGAATTACGTAATGGAAGTGACATTTATATTAAATTTCGTTAACCCTTAAGTGGAAAAATATGGTAAAATAATCAGGTAATTTTGGTGGGGCCTGCGGTTGATTAACTTAATCACTTAAGGTTGATATATAACCCCTTTCCACATTAATTTTCGTATTCTGCCAAAACGCATACTCAGTGTGTGTTTTGGATTTCGATGGTACAGGTCGTGTACGGAATTTGTTTCGTACGAATTTTTGCCGTAGTTTTTCAGGTGCGACAATGGTTAATTATCTGCTGATGACGACAACTTAGTTGTCGAAATACGTGTACAGAATACGAAAATTAATGTGGAAAGTGGTTATATATCAAAGTAAAGTAATTATAGTACTAACCATACGTTTCGCAATCTTCTTATTATTGTTTTCCAGTAAGTGTAAGGCTGTACGGACGCGTTTGTTCTCTCTTGTAGGTTTGTTTTCAT
This sequence comes from Dermolepida albohirtum, assembly GCA_031893035.1. Lineage (NCBI taxonomy): Eukaryota > Metazoa > Arthropoda > Insecta > Coleoptera > Scarabaeidae > Dermolepida > Dermolepida albohirtum. The sequence goes on from JAVIWB010005124.1 coordinate 388,501, forward strand.
TTCTTCCTATGAGAGTTTTAATTTCTTCCGTCTTTTATGATTTCTGTTTTAATTACTTCCTCCCATGTTCCGATCAGTGTTCCTTGGTAGGTTTTTCCTTTGCACTCGCGTTTGGTGCCCTTTTTTTGGAATTTCTGTTATTTAGCATATGTACACATATTTAAAAAACCTTAACTGATCCCTTATTTTTTCAATTATGGAATCCATTTGCAAATTTTATCTGAAAGTTTCGTTTCTTATCTTAACCCCTTCTTGTTTTAGTTATATATTAACTTCATGTTTGTCTTTTTCGGTGTTTTCTTTCCTCCTAGAAAAGATATTTTTATTCTTTTGAATATTTTTGCTGTTCTTCCAGTCTATCGATTATTGTTTTATCAAACCTTCTATTACTTTTAATGACTGATCCTAAGTATTTAAAATCTTTTACCTGTCCTATTGGCTTTTCTTGCATTATTACGTTATTTACTTTTAAGATTATCATAGTATAACGCCGTGTCCTGCGCCTAATAGGACAAATAAAGGAAAATGTGGTGGAATTTTATGTTTGTAGCATTGATCTTTGTTTTGTCTACGTTTATCTTCATGTTTATTTTCACTAATTCATGATTTAGTACTTCAAAGTTATATTGTATGTAGATCCTTGTGAAAATGAACTACCAAAGGCATATTATCAACAAAAATCTGCTCAAGTTTTAGCGCCTTCATCCTCACCCCCTTTTATTGCTTCGTTTAATATCAGAAAAAAACGAAGAGGGCTTAGTACATAATCTCCGTTTTATCTTTATTTCTGCCTTAAATTCTTTTATTCATCGTTATTCGTCCTTAGGAATGTTTATATTCTCTATATCCACGGCTTTTATTATCTCTATAGTATACTTACCTACCCAATGTCTCTCTAAATCTTTCCATATGTCGTCTTTTCTAATTCTATCAAAGACTTTTGCAATATCTACAAAATATATATGAACATCACTATTGTTATTTACAAACGAATAAAAGGTTTCGCCAATTTTACGACCCTTAAAAATTTTGAAATCTTAAATTCTTCCATCAAACACTATAATATATTCTTTAGTTGTGTTGCATTAACATATAGCGAATTAAGTTGTTAAAGAAGCACTTATTCTTTATCAGTTTCATCATACAAGAATGATACTTTGTTTTCCTCCACAGATCGTCAATATTTTTCGGCTTAGAAGCAGATGCAGTCTTTTTTAACTCCACCCACAAATTTTCAATGGCGTTTAAGTGTGGCGATTATGCCGGCCAACCCAAAACACGAACGTTATTTTTTAGAAACCATGTTTTCACTTTACGAAAAACATGCTTCGGATCGTTATCCTACATATACAGCCATCATAGTGCCATTTCTTCCCCTGCACATGGTAGAAGCACAATTCGTAATATGTTCTCATAGACATTAGCATTCAATATGCCTTTTCTCTTGTGTAAAGGGCCTACACTATACCACGAAAAACATCCCCACAGCATGATGCTTGAGCCTCCGAATTTTACCGTCTTTTTGGTGTATTTGGGTTGAAATGCTGTTAATGTTAGTCTGCGTACGTGCACCGTTGGTATGCACCGGAATTAAATAAAATTATTTTCGATTTATCGAACGACAGTACATTACACAACTTTATTTCATTTAATTGTATGTGTTCATGAGCAAACGACAATCTACTTTGCATTTGCCTTTTATTTAATAATGGTACCTTCCTAGGCCTTCTTGCTTGCAGCTCTCTTTGAATCAATCTTCGTATAATAGTAGAAGTGGTTATACAAAGGAGTAACTCGCTTTTAATTGCGGTTGAACTTATGAATGGTATCTTCTTTGCACAAGTTATAATGTTTCTGTCTTCTCTAGAGCTAGTTTTCATTTTTCCACCACGACGTTCTTTCACTTTTATCCATTTCTTAATGGTTGCAATCATTTTCGCAGAATATGAGAGCGTATTTTGTATAAACTTTTACCTTGTGCCCTTATTAAGTAGATCGAGTATAATTGCTCTTTTCTCCGACGAACTGTGTTTTGCTCGGCCCAAATTGCAACAGAAATGGATGATTAAAAAATTGTTGAATTATTCTGCAACAGACAGAACTTTATATGTTTACGTTTAATGCCGCCAGCTATGATACTGCTATTTTAATGCACAGGCAAATAACAGCACGTAACTAGAAAACTCAGCAATTCCAACTCATATTCGGTACTTTTCCGAAAACCGTATATATTTAGAAATTTTAAATAATTTCAGTATAGCTACATCAGAATTTTTCGTTGTAAATATTATTTATACAAATAAGTATTAATTTCGGACTGCTATTTTCGTGCACGTGACTGTATTTAGAGTACATTTGAAAAATATAATACTTAAGGTTCCAATTAGAAATTTTAGTTTCAATTACTAAAGGCTTCATTTACTAAATTATTGCAAATTATTTGAGTAAATAATCTTGATTGTAACTTCTAGGAAACGTACACATATGCGAAGTTGAAAAAGGCATACTGTTAATTTGAAAATTATAGTATTTCATATTTTAGACCACATTTGCCTAAAAGAGTAGGTATTTATATAATTTTTTTAATGTAAACATTGATTTCCTTGGTCGTCGCTACGATTGATTTGTTTAAAAAATAGAGACAGCTAAGTACGGCACTTAATAGCGATGGTTTACGCACTCTTCATTTTTCACCATACAAACACTTACTCCAATGTTAACGTGTTTATTTATATAATTTGTTTAGCGGTTTCGGGAGAGACTAAACTATAAATACATGTTTTCGGTTGGGACTAGACTTATGCGTCTATGTTAGAAAAAGAAAACGAATAATGAGGAGTAAGAGGAAGGAACTTTCAACTTGTACATTGTGAATGTTTTATGGCTACCATCCGTTTCAGTTTTTCCCCCCTTCTCGACCGGTGTACGAACGAAATGCGCGCCTATTAAATTTCAACATCTCTACGAGTATTTTATGACAGTAACAAGCCGATTTTTGTGCTTATTGGAGGAAATTTATGGTCGACCCCTAAAAGACACGCATTTATAAATATTTAGGATAAACTTTCCGTAACTCAATATCTCTCTTTCCTAAAGAACAACAAAGTTAGACGATTTCAATTCCAGTTGTGTCACCAGTAAACAAGCGGTGACTCTCTGTGATTTTCAATGCCTTTTTTACTTTGCACTACGTGACGTATTGAGTACGAAGTTTCGAAGACCGAATGATATATATTTTTATCTATCTATTTAGACTTGCGTCTACCGATAACTAGCAATGCTCGAGCCACAACTTAACTTCAGGAAGTTCTTCCTTAATTCTATTGAAGTCATTTGCATTTGTATATGTTTGTTGTAATTTTTATAAATTAAAGAACTTATAATTTAACGTGACGAATAGTATTTTAAAACCGTTTATTATAACTAAGGCTAGGTGACTTAAAACTAATGCAGAATTATTATACAATTTATATAAATAAGGAACTTAATAATCAATAAACACATATGTAGATATTTATATATTTCGATATTAGTAATTTTATTATTCGAATTCCATTACGGACGACAATGGATTTGTTTGCTACAAAACTCAATAGAGAATCTAAGCTCGTAATGTCAAAAATATTATAATTATTAGTTACATAAGTATTTCGAGGTCAAATTCCGGCGAAAATGTTAAGAATAAGATGGAAATTTTAGATATTATAAATACCGAGTTTAACGCGTACGAATTTTATGTCACTATTAAGGAAATGTGTTACATACTTGATAAATATGCTCAATTACTTCCGATGTCCCTCAAAGTAGCTATTTAGCACCAACTCTTTTTATGTTTTACTAAGCGACTTGTACGAATATGTTCGTGCGTCACTGGTATAACTGCCGACGTTTCGTACCCACTCGTATGGGACATCTTCAGGGTTCAACTACTGCTACTGTTGCACTGAAATTTGGGTACGAAACGTCGGCAGTTATACCAGTGACACGATTCCAGCCCGGAAGCCTAGTAGAAGATAGTATGAACCACGACCGTGGAAGTCTACGTACCAGACTATGGAAGACGTTGCAATTTTGTTTCTATTTTGCCAAGAGACTTGTACAAAATATTACGTGCTATAAATTCCTGATGTACTCAAGGATATTGATTTGTATACGGGCGACAAAATGTCACTTGATGCCACATTATCACTTTTTGAGAAAAGAACATTATGCAGCCTATAATGCTACGTAAAAAGTTGCTCATAATGTCACAGGTAATATTTTCGATTGAGTGTATTGTTTAATTTACATATTGATAACATCATTAATAAATATCGCACACAATCGAACGTGTATACAGAAACTTTACGAACATCGACTTACATTACGTTTATTTGTAATGTCACGGTCAGGTCTACAATCAAATATTGTTGAGTAGTTTGGCCTTCCGATCATAAAATTCATATAAATCATTTAACGGAATCAGCGAAAAATTGTTAATCTTGTTTTTAAATTGAATATTTGTAATAACTTATATAATTAAACAGAAAACGTTTATCAATTTTTTTAGTTTTGTAAATTTAGATTAATTTGATTTTCGGCTTTTTTGGCTGTTCTACGAGATTTGTTTCTAAAGTTCTAGGAAGTTGGCTTTATTTCGCTTGTGCAAATCTCGTAGGTTATCCCATCCGTCGGTTAGTGATAAGTATTGTTATGTTTATGCAGCTATTTTGTGCAATATTGTCCAACTTATATTATTCACTGCAATGGTTCTGTTACCATGGAAGATGCGGCTAAATCACAAAACGTTATCATTTTTTTTTGTTTAAGGAATATATTATTAGATTTTGCAGAATGTAAAAGTATTATCAATCGATAGATTGATCAGTTTAAAGTTGGCGGAACATTACTATAAGACAATTCGTGCAATGGATTCCTGACCACCTCTGTAAATGAAAGAAACATTGATGCTGTGGAAAGCCTAATAAAAAATGATAGGCGAATAACTATTCATGAAATTAGTGTTCTTCAGATCTAAGAATAATTATGCCCGACTTAATATTAATAGTGGTGATATCATTTATATTAACAATTGTGTGGTATTGATTGGCCTGAAGTACTGAATTGCATCGACGTGAATATCGAAGTATCTTTATGTACGGGTGTATATAAAATACAATTGATCATTTTATTCAGAGAGTTATTAGTAGTCATAAACTGTGTCCTTGTTGGTCTTGAAACGCTATCATTAAAATCAAAAGAAAATAAATAAATACCGTAGAAAGATGAAATGTACAGGTAATCAAAGGTTTTCGTACAATGAAGGAATTGTAACTAATGTTTTTTTAAATTCATGTTTCTCATTTAAATTTTCGCAATAGGTACAGGACAAGTTCACGAGATTTTAAAAAAATGTTTGGGAATGAATAAGATTGAGTTCATTGGCAACCAAGATTGTTGGGACCGAAACAGAAACCGTACGGCTCGTGTGCGGAATTTGTTTTCGTACGGGTATTTTGTCGTAGCTTTTCAGGTGCGACACTGTTTAATTATTTGCTGGTGATGATAACTTAGTTCTCGAAATACGCGTATAGAATACGAAAATTAATGTGGAAAGGGGTTATATGAGGATAGTTTGACAAGTAGTGAGAATGACACATAGGTGGCGCTCTAATTGGTAAAACAAATGCACTGTAATTTAGATTGCCTATTTAAATATTTACATTCTGATATTTAGATAAATCGGTTGATTAGTTTATTTTTGACAGCTGATTGAAGAAGAAGCAACACGTCGTTTTGTTAAAATGGAAAAAGCAGAGTATCGTGCGGTGATTAAATACTTCGTAAATAAGGGTATGAAAGCTATCGAAATAAAAGATGAGTTACGGGAAACATTAGATGAATCTGTTCCATCATCCGCCACAATAAGTAGATGGGTAAATGAATTTAACCGTGGTAGAACAAGCTGTGTTGATGAAGCGCGTTCTGGAGCACCTAAAATCGTGACTTCTAAGGAAATGATTATAAAAATCCATAATATTATTACGAAAGATCGACGACTCAAAGTGAGAAAGATAGCAGACATGGTAAACATTTCAACAAAATGCGTACACCACATTTTAACGAAAGAATTGGGCCTTTCCAAACTTTCGGCAAGATGGGTGCCGCGATTGGTTACGACTGATCAAAAGTTCACTCGTTTGCGCATTTCCAATGAGTGTTTGGACATTTATAAGCGGAATCCGGTTGATTTTTGTAGGCGATTTGCTACTTGCGATGAAACTTGGATACACTACAGTACACCCGAAACTAAACAACAGTCGAAACAATGGTTAGAACGTGGTTCTGCATCTCCAACGAAAGCGAAAACCACTTTATCGGCAAACAAGGTGATGGCATTAATTTTTTGGGATTCAAAGGGCATTTTGCTCATTGATTACCTTCAGAAAGGTGCCACAATAAACGGACAATATTATGCAGAACTTCTACAGATATTAAATGTTGAGATTCGTGCTAAACGGCCAGGAATGGCAAAGAAAAAGATTCTGTTTCACCAAGACAACGCTCCCTCGCATACCAGCATAGTTGCGGTGTCCAAAATCCATGAGTTGCATTTCCAATTAGTACCGCATGCGCCTTATTCGTCGGATCTAGCCTGTTCCGACTTCCACCTTTTTCCAAATTGAAAACAGCACTAGGTGGAAAGAAATTTTCGTCTAACGACGAGCTTATCATCTTCGCAAATGAGTATTTTGCAAGCCTTCCGAAATCGTATTTTAGAGATGGCATAAGAGCATTGGAGAACCGTTGGAATAAATGTATTGCTCTTTTAGGAGAATATATTGAAAAATAAAAATTATTTTGTATTTAAAAAATTCGTTTCTCTTTTCCATTCTCACTACTTGTCCAACTACCCTCGTATATTAACCTTCAGTGATTAAGTTAATCAACCACAGGTTCCATCAAAATTACCTTCGAGTAATTACATCATTAATTCGAAATAAATATATGAATATTATTCTATCTGCTTCTGGGTTTCCGGGCTGGAACCGCGTCACTATTATATCTGCCGACGTTTCAGTGCAGTAGTTGAGCCCTGAAGATGTCCCATACAAATGGGTACGAAACGTCGGCAGATATAATAGTGACGCGCTTCCAGCCCGGAAACCCAGAAGCAGATAGCATGGACCACGACCGCGGAAGTCTACGTAGCAAATATGATTATTATTGTCTGAATTTGACAAAAAATATATTACTTTCCAGTCCCTCTTGTATTTGTTCATTTATAACTTCCCTTTCGCCGAATATTAATTTATTAATCATTTTGCTAAACCAAGATGCTTGGAAGAAAAGCTTCTTTACAATGGCACGTTATTGTTTACCTCTAATACATACGAAGAATTACCGCCCGTATCATAAAATACAATTCTGCTATGCAATGAGAGAGAAACGCACTTTTTCTATTTTTTTACAAGCAATCGTATGAGTTGAATATTTTTAAATTCGATTTACGATTGGAGGAATCCTGTTATGAGACTGAAAACAAGCTTCACTTACTCACGCTCGTTTTCCTAGTAAAAAGTGAACGTGGCGGAAAAAATTATTCATTTTCTATCAGCGTAAAAGAATATGTACTTAAAGAATTATTAATTAAAGTTTGTGGTAATAATAATACATATAAATAACAACTTCGAAACTAACAACAATTCGAATCAACATTATTATGACAGAAAATACAAAAACATCACTGGCAATTTATCTGAACATTTATTTATTGTATGAACAGCCTTAGTCATTTAACAGGTCACTGTTTCATTTATCATTCTCCAAATATACCGCCTTTGCGAACAGTTTAAGGACGTACAACAATAATTCAAGACCTCCGTAATAATGCATTGTAAATATTTTAGTTTATGGCCACTGGCCTCCATAATCCTTCATACCTTCCTCTTAGAAAATCGTAAATCTTCACGTATTTGTTTCTTTGTATTTCGTTTTTGAATACCATCGAACGGGCCGGCACTTTAATAACAAATATTGTTTTTAAAATAAAACAAAGCCGCAGTTATTGTAAATTTTAGTGTAATGGCACGTTGTGCGTTCTACAAAAATTATTTTATATAATAGTTCAATGAATGCATGTGCACTGTTCTAAACAACCGATATTTAATATAAATGATAAATTACTATAAAATAGAACTTGTTTCATCATAATTTTCTGGTTGCAGTATTCTTATTTTTGAACAAATATCTGAATTGTTTGATTGGTTAAGTTTTAATGTGATTTTGTTGGAAGAGTACAAAGTATTGCATTTTTAGCGTAAAAAAAATGTAAAGATATTAAATTTTTACAAAAGTTTTATTACAATAATTCTTGTAAAAAAATTAGCAGTAATAATGTTTACAATTTTCAAGAACATTAAGAAACACACAAATTAATACCATGAACGTGATGAGCATATCGAACATTTACTGAAAAATCATGTCCCATTCTTCTTCAAGCAATTTGTAATGTCTGAAGGGTTACTGGTGCCATATTTCATGCAGCCACATACGAGGGAGCGTTTTTATATTCGCGGAATGAGCGGGTTGTAGATGGGTGAGTAGGCGCATTGGGGGCGTGGCCTGTGCAGCGACTCATGATTAGTATAAATACGAAGTTTCATTGTTATTAGACAGTTAGTCTTTGAGCTATCGTCAACCAAGTAACATAATCAGGAGTGAAAAGTGAAATATGGAAAAAATCGAATATCGTGCCGTTATAAAGTTCCTTACCAGGCAAGGAAAATCAGTCGCGACCATAATGAATGAGATGTCATTGGTTTACGGCGACTCTTGTCCAGGAAAATCATGGTGTACAAGTGGCATAGTTTATTTAAACAAGGAAGGGAATCCCTTGAAGACGACCCGAGGCCGGGCAGGAGCTTTGAGGTGACCACGGCAGCACTTATCCAAAAAGTTGAACAAATTTTACTCGAAGATGCTCGACTAAAGAAGAAACAACTCGCAGAAATGGTTGGAGTATCCGATACAACAATTTTTAAAATCCTACACGATCATCTCAGCATGTCTAAGGTCAGCGCAAGATGGGTGCCGAGAATGCTCACGCCGCCGCAAAAATAACAGCGCGTCGAGTGTTCGCGTGCATTTTTGGACCTCTGTAATGAAGACAAGGATGGTGTATTGAGTGGAATTGTTACTGGAGACGAAACTTGGGTTCATCATTATGAACCTGAGTCCAAACAAGACTCCATGCAGTAGCATAAAAAGGGCACAGTACCTCCCAAGAAATTTAAAGTGTCACAATCAGCTGGGAAACTCATGGCAACGGTATTTTGGGACTCGGAAGGAATATTGTTGATTGATTATAAAGATAAAGGTGTTTCTATAACCGGAGAATATTACGCTTCAATATTAGAGCGACTAAAAGAAGCCATTAAAGAGAAAAGACGGGGAAAATTGACAAAAGGTGTTGTGCTTTTGCACAACAACGCGCTCGTCCACAAGAGCCGCGTTGCGTTAGCTGCCCTGTATAAGGTGGGCTTCGAAATTGTGAATCACCCACCCTACAGCCCAGACCTGGCCCCGAGTGATTATTACCTGTTTCCGAAAATGAAAAAAGAGCTGCGGGGTAAAAAATTTACTGCCGATGAAGTCAAGGAGGCAGTTTCGGCGTATTTTGCAGATAAAGAGAAATCAATGTATCCGTCTTGCAGGTGAATATATTGAAAAAGAAAAATAATTTGTTTTTTTTATTTCCACCCCTTGTCGCCCATTCCGCGAATATAAAAACGCTCCCTCGTATATTTCTACAACTATCTCAGTATACCGTTCGATGCTATCGATGATATCACGGCCCATTCCATTACATCACTATTATGTCGAAACATTTTCGGACAATTTGTGGGTTTTTGTCCCCGCCGATTTCTGGCTGTGACGTAAATCTGAATTGGTCACTAAATAATACTCGTTCTCATTCATTATGACTTCAACTGATATGTACACTGTGGAGAGGAGACGTAATAAGTATGTTTGTCTTTGGAGGCCGTTGACGAAAAGTGTTTGCAAAAATGTTTATCTTCGACAGAACTTCAGATACGTTGGTTCTATTATAAGGATGGTATAGAAATTTTGTCATTGTGGTATTTGTGGAGTTCTAATAGTTCGTTGTTAAAGGTAGTCAGTAGATTAACACAATCGTAGCCTCGGGGAGAATAGCTTCCAGACTGGCGAAAAAGAAAAGATACTCAAGAAAGCACTTTCGCACGGATTCCAGTGAAAAGATGTATTCTAAAGATATGACCACACTACAAACGCAAGCTTAGAATTAACAAAAAGAAGAATGGCAATATATTGTCAATACATGAGAAGGGCTTGGCAGTTCTAATAATGAGACCCAAAGTTTTTAATGCAGCGATAGATATATTATTGATATGATTATTGAATGATAATTTTGCAAAAGATACAGAACAAAAAACAAAACGAAAAATAACATGGCAAAAATAAAACAGGAGGCAGACCATGGTAACCTACAGATACATAAAGTTGCGCGAGTAGATATCGTAGTGGATGGTACTCTACAGATATGTAAAATTATGAGAGTAAATATTGTAGATGGAAATGTATTTGATACCAGAGCAGCCGTTTATATTTCGGGAATAGCAAACAAAAAAAATTTTTTATTATCGAAAATAGATTTATTGTTTTCCAAATATTCTCATTGATAATCAATGCACTTTTGCATTCGTTTAAACTAATCCGAAAAGCATTGCTGCCATTGTGAAGGCGGTATTTCCAAAACGTGAGTTTTGAATGCCTCAACTGACTCTTCCGGCATAGAAAACTGTTGACTACAAAAGTTTATTCTTCACGGGTGGGAACAAAAAGTAATCACATGGCACTAGATCAGTGCTGTACGGCGGATGGCTCATCAATTCAATGTTTTGTCCTGTCAAATATTTAATTGTTTGAACAGGCCTGTGAGAGCTCGCTTTGTCATGGTGGAGAATGATTTGTCGTCTTCGGTTTGTTTTCCTTATTTCTTCAAAACCTTTTGGCAAACAAATAGTTGTGTGCCATTTGGAATTGACCATTCTACAACTCTCTAAAGGCAGGATTGCAACGTTACCGGTTTCTCCGAAGAAACAGGCGACCACTTGTTTTGATGTGCTTCGAGCGCGAACAACTTTTGTTGGATTTGGCTCATCTTGGAATACCCACCCAGTTGACTGCTGTTTACTGTCGGGTTCATTACGTATAGTTTGAAGATTCATCGCCTGTGACGACTTTATAAATGTTTTTTGAGGCACCGCCATTGTATTTTTTGTACATTTTTTGGTACCAATCAACGCGAGTCCTTGTTTGAGTGGTTGTCAAATTATATCGTACCCAACGTGAACATAGCTTCTCAACGGCTAAATGTTCATGCAGGATCTTATGCACGCTGGTGTTACTAATACCTAGAGATGCCTAGATCTCACGGTATGTCACATGACGTTCTTGCATTATCAATTCATACACTGTATTAATCTTTTCCGAGCATTTGTGGGACGATCTTCACGGAATTCATCGTCCAAACAACGCCGCTCAAGTTTGAATTCACTATACCAACGATATACTGTAGTTTTGGTACTTCAAAACCATATAAAAAATTCAGCTCGTCGATGCATTCTTGTTGAGTTAATCTACGCCGAAAGTTATGAAAAATAATTGCATGAAAACATTTGCAAGTTAATTCCATTTTTTCGCTGACATGAAATGTTCAAGTTACTGTCAATAATAGAAACAGCGACCGGATAATAAAACTGTCAAGGTAAATATATTGTCAAGAATGACAAACTTCACGATGCAATCATCAGATCGGAGGCAACACTAAAACTGTTGCTAGTTATCGTAATATAAACGGCTGCCTTCGCATCTGATGAAGAAACTCTATCAACTAAGTGATTTTGGATTTCTAATACTATAGGGCAGAAGCTGGTAAAACAGGGCAAAGATTACAAAGAGATTAAAAGGCGTAATCAGGCCAACTTCAAGTGATCTGTACAAGAAACCAATAGGTTCCGAATTAGACATGAGGACCACGATAGAAAAAAAGGTGTAAATTAGTCTTTATTGTCATCTTTAATAATTTCATCTAATGTAAAATGTCAAAAGGATTTTGTTTAAGATTAATAAAGTTTTGGCAGTAATAGTCATTGTCATTATTGGAAGTCCTTCGTACGTTAATAAAATAAATCAATATTACAGTAAATATGCATTGTGTTTCAACGACTATGTTATCATCTTCAGTTTGGGGTTAGCGCAATGTTACATCTACAACTAGCAGTAAATTTTTAACGACATAAAGAACTACATCATTGAAATATCGATGTTGATAAAAATATTAAATAGTTTTAATACTTTTAAAAAATAGCGTTTTTGCTGCTACAGTGATAATGAAATGTTAAATATTTATTTGTAGTTCTCAGTACAATTCTGTTCTCTGTTGATGACAACACGATTGTTTAAACACATAGGAATTTTAAGCCTTATTATGGCATGTGCTTCTGATACATTTTAGACTAAGTATACTAATTTAGATCCTTTCATTATATATCTAACACCAAAAGAAAAACGATTGTGTATGAATATAAATTTTAAATGGAAATTTACTTAAATCAATACAAATCTTTCAATCATTCTGAGCTTAGGTTGAGGTCTCGCACAATTCATTCAGGAGCCTCTTTTTCTAAATCGAGTTTAACATAGCTGATGTACGAATGGGGAAATGAGAAAGAATATATCGACGAGTGTATAATAAGACAATGTCTAATATCCAGTTCCACTCATGTGGATCCCTCTTCGGTAATACATATCTATGTATGTGTGTACGTGTATATGCGCGCGCGTATGTATGTGTGTTTACAAAACGGAATAAAGTTTTGAAGTTTCTATTTTAGAAACCCCCACTTGTAGTTTGTGAAATAACAGAACGAAAATGTGATACATACACACACTTGTATTCTTCAGAACCCGTTCGTTTATATAAACCAAATAATAAATATTTACAATACGAAAATTGAAAGAAATATTTTAATTATGTGTTTTGCATCATAGATTATCGAAGGCAATTATGTAAACGAAATAGTGTCAGTATTACCAATTTAGGATCATTAAAAGGATTGAGAAAACGGCACGAAGCGATTTAAAAATAATTAAGAAAGTTTAATAGGTGTTACAATACACATAAAGTTATCGGGGATAGGCTCTCCGATGTCCAAAAATACTAGCACGTATTTTACATGAATATTAAACTTTATATTTAAAGCATGAAGCGGATAGTAAATATTCCCTGTAGAATGCACTTCTCAGTGACATTTAAAATTATAAACTGGAAAAATTTACATAAATTACTTCAACTACCGTTACTTTTAGTTATTAGTTTCCATTTACATTTATGTATGGTTCCTCTACTTTTATGTAAAACTTTTCAATAATAGAGATTTAATATCATCTCTTATGTCGATAAATATCAGTAACTAATGAGTAGTCGGCAAAGTTATGACGTACGTTTTTCTTGTATTCCATAGGTCATTTATTAATATAAAAAAGTTCAATCGATTATACACTTTCCGTATTTTTCAGTAACCTTTAACCACCTCTCTCTGACCTTCATAATTCCTCGTTCATAGAAGAGCGAACAACCTTACAAGATGTTGATTCATAGACTCTGAACTGAACGTTACACGACGCAAAGAATTTGAAGATAATGGAACAAGTGGAAGTCGGAAGGCAAAAGTCCGGCGAATTAGTCCCAATGCATCCTATCTATAGCCGATATGATATTTGTTGAGCCAGAATTCCTAGAAGACCACTACGTCGTTTTTGGAATAAACCGCACTCGACACTCGAGTAGGATACATAATGACGGCGCAGCGTTTTTATGATAAGATGCAAATTAGTCTTTGCATATAGTGGTTTGTAGTTGATATACGTAGCATGTATCTTTGTGAACGTATGTGCATTTGGAGTGTAATTATGTTTTAAAAGAAATCAATGGATGTGAAAAATAATAAAAGGAAATTTAATTTTCGGACGAAGGATATAGTGTTTAAGGTGTATAATTATTTTAAGACAAATAATGAAAATAAAACAACTAAAAAAATCTTGTTGTAACTTAATTTCTCACAATAAAGAAAACTTGCTGAAAATTCGTTCGATAATTTCTGAAATATTCACTAAAAAGAAAATAACAAGGAAAATTTTAAACACTCTACTGCTTGCAAATATGTCGCTGCAGACCCTCGTATCAAGTACGGTTGATTCCAAGAAATGATGTAACTAAATTGTAAAAATTCTGGCTTAACAAGTATCGAACCAGCTATAGAACCTAATAATGACGGGTGATCAAACTTGTGTAATTTCGCATTAGTTCTGGGCGCTTTTGGATGGATTCGATCAAACTTACTAATTAACAACAGTAAACATTTAAATTAATTTTTTCGTTCTTGGGTAAGAGCTCGAAAAGCATGCCACCTATAAAATCCTGCCACATTGAAGACCCGTCGTCTGATGAATATCTGTTTTCGATGCCGTTTAGGGTGAATTTTTACTTCAAAACAAAGATCGTTTTCACACCAAATTCTTGTAAATAATCAACTTCTCATTACCAGGTATCAGTTGCTTTAAAGAAGAATAATTTTGCTAGTTTCAAGAGGATCAGAGGTGTTTATGTGCGCTATCGGGTGAACGTCTTTGAGTGTATTCCAGCTTTCTCATGTGACCATGAACACTTGAATGGGGGATGATTAACGTTTTTTCAATCTTTATTGTTGCGCCCCAAGAATTTAACTCGATAAACAACTTCATTTTGTCTCGCAAGGAAATTGATTAAAAGAGAGCGACAATATTTTTCCATTTGCTTTTTAACCCACTAAGGGTGTTCGTGACAAATTATTATGGCCAAATAATTACAAACCACCGAGAATAACTTAAATTAATTCATTAAATTCTCTTAATTAAAACAAAATTAAAATATCGATGTGATCACATATATTGAATGTAATAATTCCTCGGCTGACAGATACGAGAGGTCGGCAAGAGTAACAAAGAACAATTAAAATATAATGGGTGTTTCTTAAGCTGCATGAGAACTATCGATATCGATAACTATGGTTTAACAGCTGATAATGTCAAACTGTGCTAATATTTCTGTTCCGTAAAGTTTGGCAAGTCATCATGAATCTATTAACGCCAGAACAACGCTTCCAAATTATGTAAATTTACTTTGAATAAAATAAACCTGTTCGTGAAGTTCACAGAGCGCTTCGTTCATTTTACGGTCAACATTATCGGCCTAGTGAGCAAGCAATTCGTGCAGTTATTGGTCGTTTTCGCACTAATTTTACTCTTCTTGATTCAAAACCATCAACAAGACAAAGAAATGTGCGTACCGAAAAGAATATTGCTGCTGTTGCGCCAAGTATTGAAGAAGACGCCGAAATGTCGATTCGTCGTCGTTCTCAACTTGTTGGCCTTTGTCCTTCGACTACGTGGAAAATTTTACGTAAGGATCTTGGCTTACGTGCCTATAAAATACAGCTCGTGCAAGAATTGAAGCCAAACGACCATCGTTTGCGTGGCATTTTTGCTGATTGGGCTCATTTGAAACCGAAGATGAGCATTTTATCAAAGAATTGTGTTTAGTGATGAAGCTCATTTCTGGTTAAATGGCTACGTCAATAAGCAAAATGGCCGTATTTAAAGCGAAGAGAATTCTCGTGCAGTCAACGAGTAACTATTACATTCATTAAAATTGACTCTTTGGTGCGGTTTACACGCTGGCGGCATCATCGGTCCTTATTTCTTTCGAAATGAGAAAGGAGCAGCGGTTACGGTGAATGGCGAGCGCTGTCGAGCCATGCTGACTGAGTTTTTGCTTCCAAAAATTAATCAGCTAAACATCGACGACATTTGGCTCCAACAAGATGGCGCAACTTGTTATACAGCGCGCTTAACGATTTATTGCAAAATCAATTTGGTGACAACTTTATTTCCAGAAGTGGTCCTGTTCACTAGCCCCCTCGTTCGTGCGATTTAACGCCTCTGGATTACTTTTTATGGGGCTATGTTAAGTCGTTGGTTTATGCCGACAAACCAGCAACTCTTGAAGCATTAAAAGCCAATATTCAAGCCACCTTTGACGCCATACGGATATATTTATTGGCAAAAGTAGTCAAAAATTGGACCGATCGAATGGACCGTGTAAGTCGTAGCCGCGGCGGACATATTACAGAAATCATATTTAAAATTAAATGTCATGAAATTATCTACGAGAGTATAATAAAAAAATTTAATTCCAACAATATTTCTGTCTTGTATTATCATTTTAAGTTCTCAAGCTCTTAAAAAAAACACCCTATACTTACTCGAATACCATAAACAGAGGGTAAAAATTATTGTATTTGTAATATAGTATAAAATATACAATAGCCTTTAGTATTATTGATTAAAAAGTGAGTTTATTATTTCGTCAACCAGTGAAATGTTAATAATTGATTTGAGATATTTTTGCTTTTAAGCAATTATAAATGAAATGATCATACTGCTAATTTTCGAGATATTAATTTGTAAAATATTTGAAAGAGAAATTATATTATAATGTTAGGAGATTTTTGCGTTGTTTCCTTGTGTAGTATCTTCTATAGCTTTTCTTTTCCTTACGTAAAAGAATTTTTTCTGTCTTATCCCGAGCACGCTTCTTATTGTCTCATTATGTTCCTTTCTGCAGCGGGCCGACAAATACGACCACATTTAATAACAGGAGTACGCGAGCTAATAACTTTTAATTACTACTCTCTTGGCGTTAAATGACTTACGTTACTTGCATAATTATGATTTTCTCTTTCAGTAATTGGCGAATGTAATTAAACAACAGACCTGAAGACCGAGTTTTCTGTTTATGTATAATAACACGAGTCTACATATATGTATATAATATATATGTATGTATGTACGTTTTTTGTCGTAGAAAAGGAACGAAATGTAGGGTCTGAAGTACGTATTTTCTTAATTAAATTTTCAGATTGTTCTTATTTCTACATTACCCATTTATTTCATGAAGTGTGCATTTTTAAGGATAGAATATTCTCATTAATTTTCTAGAGCCCTTTTGCCGTTAAATCCTGAAATTTAAATGAACTTACATTTTCAATAAAAATTATTAATGACATTTAAATGAGCTTCTATAAAAGCATACGAGCATTGGTGGGAAAGAACTGAGGTTCAATTAAAATATCCTTAATATTAATATTGTTTTCCCAGAATAGTACTAAATGAAAGCTTTATAATATTTTCTTTTCTTTAGAGGTTATTTGATCACTACAATTCCCAGAACACATTGCCTCATTTTGCATTTCTTAAATTTTACTAATTAGTACTAATCTTTATAAATCCGAAGCAGATCGTTTTGTGTATGTTGTCGAATCTATTTTAGATTGCTCCTAAATAGCAGATCGCTTGTGATATAGTACATATCTCACATTTCTAGATATGGTTGACCGTTTTTGGAGCTCTAGTTCATAATGTGCAATTAAGATCTTCATTATATCTGCCAAGCTTATTCAAGAATTGTCTTACATGTGCGTGACTTGCGAAGTATTCTATTATTATTCTGAGCTGCTTTCTTTTCAACGATAGCCATTTTCCAGTCATTTCACAAATTTACCCCTCAATAAAGGCTTCGCTATATTTATGCCTATATCTGTTCCCCCAGTAAATTCTATGTCGATTTTTGGTCTATCTACTGTTCGATCTCGGATAGTGCACTTGGCACTTTTAGCACGTGCTCTGATCCCATATACAATGACGCTTATTCTTCACAGCAACATTAGAGTTGTTGTATATAATTCACAACTTATACGAGCAAGCTGAATATACTGTTAGCGTGCTTCCGGAATACAATTTGAGAAACTGAAACTGATAACGACTAAGTAAAAGCAAAAATTGCACTACTAAACTGCCGTACCTGAAACAATTAAAATGTTATATTCTTTTCTTATTAACCCTTTTTTGTCTTCTTATATCATTGTGGTTCTATGTGTGTATCGAAGTTTTTTACTTTAAACTTCGTTACCAAATAGACACAGCTGTTGTTCGCTGGAATGAATTAGCTACTTGGTTTGTTCATAATTAGTAAATTTTCAGAGAAAAAAGCTTTAGTAATAATAATAATAAATCATGCATTCATATCTCTCAACAACTTAATAGCAATTATAGGAGGCTATGGCAAACCATTTACTTTTGTTTATACTTGCTCGTGATGCGATTTAAGATCTCTATCTATCAGCATTCGCTGAAACGGGAAAGAGAAATCGCGAATAATCATCGTGGTGAGCAGGCTATTGGATTCAAACCCGACACCACTGACGTAATAAGCCGGTAACTTACCGGTAGTTATACCGCTAGTTACCGCCGTTATAAGTAGGCTTTTTGACTGTACTAATAGAAATAAACTAAAATTTACATGAATTTATAAATAAAAGATAAGAGGACTTAAGAGTACTTATCTAACTAGTATATTTTGATTATTATTTAAAAGAGAATAAACAGCACAATGTAAAAATTAGGTATAAGGGTATTTGCCTACCACGTGTAAACTACAGGGTATTAGAATGAATATCTATTCGTTCTAATAGGAGAACTTTAAGAAAAATGCTAGAACCAACACTTTTAGTATGGTTCACAGGCAGATGTCAAAGCTAAAATGGTCAATACAAGAATGGCTATTTTTCTCTTAAAGCTAAAGAAATAATCAGAACAAACCGAAATATATGCGCATATGTGTACAATTGGCCTAGAGACACTTTTTATAGTTTTACATGAACATAGATATTGGAAGTTCAGAAATAATAACAGTAATCGTCTTTATTATTTAATAGACGAATGCGTTTAACGCATAATACAATTAATTTCCTTTTCTATATTGTAATTAGAGAAGGAATTGAAATAGAGAAAGGATCAACTTGAACAAAAAGGATACTGGTAGAAACTATCCAATATATGGAAAAACGTTTTGCCAAAATACAGACATGAGGATGAAAACACACAAGGCAACCACGAATATAACACCACGCCCATATCGAAGACAGTGATCTCTAGCCCCACCGAAGACCAATTTATAAAGCCGACACCTAGAAGAATAACATATAGTATCATTAGCAGAAGGACAGTAGCAGCAGCAACAACTCGAGAATGGTAACGGCGAGATTGGGGTTCAACAATATCTACACGGTGTTACTTCCGAAAAAACCTGTGGACATGTATATGTCTACAGACACACAAATATATTTATATACATACGAGGAGGAGTCAAAAAGTTCCCGGAATTTTGTTTTATCTCTTTATTACCACAACATAGGTACACAGTCACTTAATCGCCTTCAAAGTAGGCGCCGTCTGAACACACACACTTGCTCGACCGCTCTTGCCATTGTTGGAAACAACGATGAAAGTCCTGTTGTGGTATCTTCCGAAGTTCAGCCGTCGCGTTGGTTTTGATGTCTTCTACGGTGTCAAAACGGTTACCTTTGAGGCCCTTTTTGAGCTTGGGGAAGAGCCAGAAATCCAATGGCGCTAAATCCGGTGAGTAGGGAGGCTGCTGGAGGACTGGAATGTTTTTTTCTGCAAGCCATGTTTGCACAACAATCGACGTGTGGGAGGGAGCATTGTCGTGATGGAGTGACCATCCTTCTTGCCATTTGCCTGGACGTTGTCTTCGAACTGCTTTCCTCGCTCTTTTCAAAACTTGCACGTAAAAAGGACCGTTAACCGTTTGTCCAGCTGGTACAAATTCATGGTGCACCACACCTTCGTTGTCGAAAAACGCAATGAGCATCACTTTTGTTTTCGATTTGACATGACGTGATTTCTTTGGTAGAGGAGAGGACGATGTGTGCCATTCTGATGACTGCATCTTGGTTTCCGGGTCGTACGAGTACACCCAAGTCTCGTCACCAGTAACGATTGTCTGCAAGAACATCGGGTCCTCTGGGCTTTTTTCAAAACATTCGGCCGCCGTCAACTTCCGAGTTTCCATCTGATCCGGATTCAGCAAGCGCGGGTCAAACTTTGCACTGACACGTTTCATCTTCAAATCATCTGACAGGATTGCGTGTATGGATCCATGAGAGATCCCCGCTTCTTGTGCCAACTCGTCGATGGTCATTCTGCGGTCTGCTCTGATTAATTGTTTCACGCGCTCGACCATTCCTTCGTTCCTGGAGGTTGAAGCTCTCCCACTGCGACTCTCGTCTTCCAGCGATTCCTGTCCACCCTTAAATCTTGAAAACCACTCGTAAACGGCTGTTTTCTTTAAAGAATCGTCACCGTAAACTGTTTGTAAGGCTAACAAAGTCTCTGAAGCACATTTTCCCAATCTGCACATGAACTTGATGTTCGCCCGTTGCTCGAATTGCGACATCGCGCCAACTGATCACCACACACTCCTACCTTCCGCTAAACTGCAGTCACACTGCGTGTTCAGACTTGCTCAGACCTGTCAGCGTCATAACTATGCACCATAAGGAATGTACTGTACAAAATTTATTGTGATTGCATCACAACTGCCAACACTACGACACAATTCCGGGAACATTTTGACTTCTCGCCGTATATTTTCTGTACAAGAGATAATATTTCTAAAAATTAATATATAGTAGGAATAGCTAAAATATTCGTTCTTGGTTTAGCAACGCAAAAGGTGTCTGTAGACCGCGTTCCAAACATTAGTACCAAAAAGTCTGCAACTGGCAGGAGATAGTGCCTCGATTTCATATAAACTTCGCATTTTCCATGTCTCATCTTGATGTTAAGCACCTAAAGTTATGTATTTATGATAGCGAATCACAAGTACTGTCCATTGTATAAGACAAATATTTTAAAAACCCTCTTCTGCAAATCTATTAGTTATACACAAGGATACCTTATAATAGATGCGTATTCCGGCTTTGAATATACCAGTGAATAAAGTAAGGTTTTGAAAGTATCCAAATTGGAAAATCCCTTGCAAGATCTTATCAAGGAGCTCATTGTTTGAAAGGCGAATAAATATGGCTAGTAAGTTCCAAGTACGAATCAAATAACACCCAAATTTTTAGCGTTTTAGTGATATCAACAGAAGTTAGTAATAAAATGACAGTAGTAATAAGAAATTTATATGCAGAAACTTTAAATGTTTTATGTGTTGGGCGACTAACAACGGAACAACTTAGAACAATGAACGGAGTATGAAAGAAGATACACCCACCCCGATAATCTCTATAGCACTAATGAATGAATTAACACACAAAGCTAAGAGTAGATATAGAGACACAGATATAAGCTACAGATAGATGATACATATATTTGTAAATGATCTTTTGAGTGTGGGCAATTTAGAGAGACTAAGACATAAATGGCATAAAGTACCAGGGTTATTTTTAAAATAAGGTCTGTTTTTTAATAAGAAGAAAAGTATAGTAAATATCATTAAAATGTATTCATTTCCATATTCTACATACTTTCATCTACTTTTTTACATAATTTCCATTTTTATTCAAACATTTGTCATATCATTTAACAAGTTTTTGACTTCCGACCTCAAAGAAATCTACAGTTTCCATTTCGTCGTCGTTGAACAATTGACCACCAAGAAACTCTTTTAATAACCGAAAATCACGGGATTTAAGGTTTGGACTGTAAGGTGGACGATCCAGTTGTTACCACCAAAACGACATGATTATACCTTGTGTTTGGGAACAAACATGTGACCTTGCATTAAGGAGCACCATCACACCGAAAGGAAGTAGGGCACGTTCCTTGTTTTTAGTTTTCTTAAGATCATACAATATGCATCAGAATCGATTTTTATGTCTCTCGCCATAAAATCCACTAACAAAATCCTTTTCCTGTCCCAAAAGACAGTTGTTACCATCTTTCGTGCTGAAATTGTTTGGCTTTCACTTTGGTTGGCGATGATACGTTTCGCCATTCTATTGATAATCAATTGGATTTAAGAGTAATGTGAGACACCTAAGTCTCATCTCCTGTAACAGTGTGCTTCAAAAATGCATCTCCTTGCCGACGGCATCGAATTAAAGACCAAGTTTCTAGTACTCAGGGATCGAATTACAGATCATATTTCACAATTGGCAGGCGAATCAATTTTCTTAAACATCATCTCGCTTCTATTCACAGATGGACCATATTTATAAAATAACCTTCGTATTAAAAGACTAACGACTAATATAAAGTAAACCAAAGTTATAGCTTTATAATGAAATCCAGAAAATATATATAGAGCTAGAAAATAAAGCCTTGTAAGAAGCGCAATACATTTATTATACTTATATGGTAGGTTCCATATTTCGAGAAAAAGAACTTAGAAAGAAAGAGCACCTGTTTTAATAAAAAAAAGTAAATAAAGAAATTAGTTGTATGGATCAGTTTAGCACCGACACCGTCTTCCTCAGACTTATGGACACTTATAGAAAGACTGAAATGTTAAACAGAAGTTCATGAAATGGAAATAATAATAAAAAAAAATTAATAAAATAAGAAACGACAGCTAAAGGTAAAAATGTATACTAAATAGAATTGGTGTTTCGGGCATGTCTTCATAATGAGAGAAAAATAGGTGAAAATCATTTGAGAAATGAAACTCATAAGAAAACAAGCCAGAGGAAAACCTAGAGCTACACGGAGCGAGGCATAAGGGTGCTACATGGACTCAAAGAACGACAATAGCGACGATGGAGAAAAATGATCACTTCTACACTTGCAGTAGAAGACGATATGATATAAAAATAATTAAAAGAAAGAAATCGTGAATATTCTGATTTAAATAGAATTCAATTTTCTAACGAGAAATAAATAATAGAACATAAAGGTAAAATTTAGCTGACCGATGTTTGTATCCTTTAGTGTGTTTCTTTTTTCTTCTTTTTCTAAACGACGATGCGCTCTATTCATGAATTAATGATCCACGGCCAACAAAACCACTAATTAAATTGAAATTCTTATCAGTAGGTCAATTAATTTCCACCAAAAGAAAGGAACTTGAGATACTCCTAATAAGTTTAGAAAATAAATGTTTTAATGAACTTCAAAGAATTTCCTAATACAGTCTCAAAATTGAAAATACATACGAGGTTAAGTAAAAAAAAATAAAACAAAGAAAAATTAAGGAAAGTTACCAGTAGATCTAAGTATGATAAATATAAAAATGAAACAGGGCATGTGCATTAGTACGTAATTGCCACCATTACCCTATTAGCGTAGAATTAAACCGATGGTGCAAATTTAATCTAAAATACCAATAATTTCTTTACCTAGTGCCCGGCACACAATTTCGAGAGCAGCCTCGTTGATTAAAACTTCAAAAATTCACTAATTGTGAATAACTAAGTAAACAGGATTCACTGAAGCGAGCAAATGATGGCAGCAGAGTTCAAAGTGAAAGACAAACACATAAATGGAATTATTCGGGGAGACAAAAAAGGGTAAAAACGTAACAAACAATGTAGAAATGTCTAGCTTGTGAGTAAACATCTACCAGTTAACTTTGATCAGTTAAGAAGTAAAAGCGTTCAATTAAAGCAATGTTATAATAAACTTATAAGATTTGAGATAGAATTTTGACGAAACTATATGTTAGGAATACCACAAAATTCTTATCTAACACAAACAAAATATAATTTTTCAAAATGTACTTCTCTTATATATTATTTCAAACAAATAAAAAATTTAAAACATTTCTGTGTCAACCTCACATCAAAATCATATTTAAAAGCATTTTAGATACGACCAGAGTTTTTAAAGACAATCTCAGAGAATCGTATCGAAGACTTTGGTAAGAACGACTTTTCAATGCTTTATGCTGTAGCAGTTCAAGTAAGTTCTTTCAATAAAAGTAGATCCACGTTTCCAATCACAAGGAGCAAAATATTATAATAAAATAAGTATATTCAACAGAATAATAGCTACTTAAAGGACAAAGATGAAATAATTGTATGCATAAGATAATATTTGCCTAGACTAAAGCAATTTAGAATGGAATGCAGAAAAATTTCATTTTCTTGAAGAAGCATGGGAAAATAAAGATCATACAACATCAAAAGTATGGATCGATGAAAGCATTAAATGTGCACGGCATGCTTTCAATGAGGATGTGTCATAAGGTTTGAAAAATATTAGCGGAAAAGGAAGGCGGTTGATATTATTACATGTGGGTTGGAAAGATGGTTTTCTTGAGAATAACTTACTCTTATTTCCATCGAATAAAATAGGTGATTACCGTGAAGACATGAATGCATAATTGTTTGAAAACTGATTCGAAATATTACCTCACATGGCAATTCATTCTGTCAGTTATGGACAATGCTTCCTACCACTCAAGAAAATTAGAAAAACTACCAAATTCATCAATGAAGAAATGTGATGTTCGAGAATGGCTTACTAAAACTAATTTGAATCTAATATGCTAAAAGTGGAATTGTTGGATTTAGTAAAACGACATAAATCAAAATATGAAAAGTATATAGTAGATAAGCTTCCTAAATTCAAAAACAAAACAGTTTTGAGACTTCTTCCGTATCGCTGTTCAAATCTATAGAGCTAATTTGGGACCAAGTAAAAGTAGAAGAATCTGTAATACCACATTTATATTGAACGATTTTTAAAATTTACTTCGCGCTGCAATTCATAATGTTACGAAACTAAATTGTATAAATGCAATTGATCATATCCAAGGTATTTAAACAAAAATGTTGAGTATGGACAGAATAAGAGAAAACCCAGAATAATTTGTCATAAATGTAAAAGATTCTAGTACCATCGATAATTCTTCTAAGAAATAGAAATTTATTTGTTATTTATTTGTAAATTACATTATGATTGTGTAGTCCTAATTGAACTAATATGTAAATATTAGTAAATTTAGTTTTGGTATGAAATTTGTAGATATACATTTATTGATTCTAAACTAAAAGATATAATTGTTTTAAACTTTAGAAATATAACTCAACTAAAAATAAAACAACTATTATACATTTCATGTGCTCTCAAAAATAAATTCTTCGCCACAATTCCTTCCATTTATCTTTATTGTAATATTGCAATTACATTTAACTCGAGAGCTTAGAATTTAATTGAAAATAAAACAATATACATGCTATGTGCTTTCACAAAGAAATTCTTCATTACGATAACGTAAATCTTTTTTATATTTAAAAGAATTAATTTAATAATTTGTTTTATGTATGAAATTGAAGCAAGTTATTTAATGTACATTTTGTTAACAAGACTAATTGAAAATAATTTCTATTCATTTTCAACATTTAATATAAAACAAACAAGTTAAACGTTCACTATTATTGTTACTATAGCAAGCTTTTTTGAGATTAATTTTGTTGATTAGGGATCAATAGATGACACAATAATTGTGTGTGTGTAAATCAGACTTTCGCAGCTGATATTTTATAGTTTTGTAATTAGATAACTATCTTGTTAATCGCATAAGCATACATAATTATGGATGTAAAGAAGAGCTTGATGGAAACCATTTTAAATACACATCCATTAAGGCATGAATTTTATAAAAAGGAATATTTAATTGTTGATAGTTCCTTACATTTTAAAAATACAGAGACCTGTCTACTTTCAAAACGCAATTCGCAGTAAAGCATTTTATTATCACTATATATTTATGGTTTTTATTGATGGTAATAGATAGGTACAAATTGATATTGTTCGATGAACAAACATCGCGGCAAATGCTTGCTTATAGCGATAAATTGTGTTGCCTATAAACGTCAATGTCAAATATTATATATTTTCATTAGATGAGGTCGCTGCACCAGGTGAACTTTTAGCGGACGCTTTATTTAAAACACGGTAAGGTATACATTCATCTACATATGTTTACTTGATGTTGAACACGGGAGAAATGGCAGAGAGAGAAATAAAAAATGAGATGGCTGAAGAAACTTAGTATCTGCACAATGCTTTTCGCATGCCGACAGATATTTTTAACCGCAGTTACATTCACGAGGTTGTTTTTGATGAAGTTTGTACATATTTTTGCAACAATAACACGTAGGTTCTACTGTCCTTTTCATTCAAGGATTTCACTGTGATTTCGATATTGTTTCGCATAGAAAAAGCAATTACACGCTTTAATTTAAAAAAAATATATAGTATATTTAATTTCTAATGTAATATTCATTGCTGTAGATCAATTAGCAATAAATTTATATTATTATTATTCTTTTTTATTAAAGTTGACCTTGGTTAAATCATATTAAAAATAACGAGTGATATAACTTTTAAATTGAACTTATGTTGGTATTTCTGTACCGAATAATTAAGAAACTAATTAGTAAGTTCCATTTAATATCGAATGATTTAATTTGGTTGACACGCGATTAATGAAGAATAATAATAACAACAATGATAATAATAATAATTACAGACTGGGATTCTTGAGTTAAATGGCGGTTATACAGCGGTGTGTACAACGAAAATAAAAAGTGTTCCAAAAAGACATTTCTTTTTCAATAGCCCGCCATTTTAACAGTTGTCACAGGGTCACAGTTCGCAAAACTAAAACATTCTGGGTCGTGTTGGGACAAGTTAGTGATGTGAAGAATCGAACTCGTGCACGTCGCTCAAGAACAACTGAGAATATTGCTGCTGTAGCCCATAGTGTTGTGGAAAACCCAAGTTTGTCCATTTCTCGTCGATCTTTGGAATTGGGCATTCCACAAACAACATTACAGCATATTTTGCATAAACACTTAGGTCTTAAGGCATTTAAATTTCAGTTAACACAAGCACTCCGCCAACAACGTCGTATCTTTGCTGATTGGGTCCTTGAAATGCATCAAATTGATCCGGAATTTCACCGAAAAATCATTTTGAGTGATGAGACTCATTTTCACCTCGGAGGCTACGTTAACAAGCAGAATTGTCGCATTTGGGGCTCGAAAAACCCAAGAATTATTGTTGAAAAGCCTCTCCATCCTCAACGTCTGACTGTTTGGTGCGATTTTTGGTCTAGCGGGGTCATTGGACCTTACTTTTCGAAAATGAGGCTGGAGCAACTGTTACGGTGAATGGATTGCGCTATCGAATGATGATTAATGATTTTGTATGGCCGGAATTGGAAGATATTGATGTGGACGACATTTATTTTCAACAAGATGGCGGTACATGCTACACAAATAGCGATACCATCGCTCTTTTGCGTGAAAAGTTTCCTGACCGTGTGATTTCTCGAAGAGGGGATCACAATTGGCCACAGAAATCTTGTGATTTAACAGCTTTAGATTTTTTTTTTTGGGGGGGGGGTACGTGAAAGATAAGGTCTATGCCAATGGCCCACAATCGATTCAAGACCTCAAAGATGGAATTCGTGAGGTTATCGAGGACATACAGCCGTAAATGTGCGAATTGGTGATGGAAAATTTCATGGAAACAATGTGGTCCTGCAAGCGTAGCTGTGGCGGCCATTTGGCTGATATTGTCTTCTATTATTAATGGCATACCCTCCTCTTTACGATTCAATAAACTTCCGATGATTTCGCTTTTAAATACACATAAATGCAACTTGGAAGATTTCGTCAAGCAGTTGAATTCAAAATTTCCGACGATTAAATTTACAGTAGAAAAAGAAAACAAAGACACCTTGCCTTTTTTGGACACCTTAGTTATTCGGAATAATCTTAAAATAGAAATTGATATTTTCTGAAAATGTCAACAGATTCATGACGGCGGACTCAAATCATAACATGCAACAAATGATGGCTTCGTTCAGCTTTCTTATCAATCGCTTTCCCACTAACAAAAGTAAGATACGAAAAAGAATTGAACTTTATTAAGAATATCGCGAGGTACAATCGTTTTGATTCGGAGATAATCAATGGTTTAATTAGGAAGGCTAAACAATCCGGGATACCACATATCTGTCACCTCAAAGCAATCGGGACAAGCAGTTGTATGTTTACCTTTAAACCGTTTGACGAAAAAATTTAAACAGTGTTTCTAAAGAGCGCGGTTTTCAAATCACTTTTCGATCCACTAACTCCATAAAATCCCTTTTACGAAATGCAAAAGACAAAGTCGACGATAATAAATTAAATGTCTAGATTGTAGTAAACAATACATTGGCCAAACAAAACGATCGATAGAAACCCGGTATAAAGAACATATCGCGCATATAAAATTCAACCGGCCCGAAAAATCTGGTTTGGCAAAACATTGGATTGCAATCATAGTGTTAACGCGGATTGTTTGCATTTGATTAAGAACGTGTGTAATTATCGCGAATGAAAATATGTACATTTTGAACAATAAAGGCCATGTGTTAAACATTGACTCGGGACCTAATAATTCTTCTCTCTTCGGTCTGCTAAATGACAGAAAAGGGACAGTGCAATAAGTCACATGTAGGTATTTATCTCTTATATCCCTGTTCCTCTTTTTTAATGTCTTTCATCTTAGTTTAAGTAAAATAATTTTAAAAATCATGTGAAACGAATATACAGTGTACGTTTTGGCTTTCAGCGGTACGTATCGCGAACGGAAGTTGTTTTTCGTACGGGTATTTTTACCGTAGTTGTCCAGGTGCGATACTGTTTAATTATCTGTTGATGATGACAACTTAGTTGTCGAAATATGTATACAGAAAACGAAAATTATTGTGGCAAGGGGTTATATATAAACCTTCAGTGATCTCGATTTAATTAATGAAATCATTAGAAAAAATGCACAACTTCTACAATTTAATGCAGAGCTTCAGTAATAAGACGAGCAATGGTGAACAAATAATTTTGGGCAAGGCGTATAATTGTCTATTACTTTTAAATTTTACAAATTTTTTTCAAACTTTGAAACGTAAAAATGAAAATGACTGATATTTTTGGTGTTTCATGCAATTTAAAAATTCGTATTTATAATTTACAATCTAAAACGAATGACTTTTAGAGTGAACCTGGTATTCACATATCTTACTAACTTAAAAGAATAAGTTTCTCGAAAATTTAATTTTGTGCTTAAACAATTAATAAATTTACAATTCGAAAAGAAATAATTATTTTAAATATCCATAGTTCTGCGTTTACTTTGTTTAAAATGAAAATTTAGAATTATTTTTTGGTATTATCTAGCATTTTTCGCAGTATTCTTTCCTCAAAGCGTAATAAAAAGTTTGAAGTTATTTTTGTATATTCTAACGTTATTTAATGCATTTCTTAGCATGACTGTTCTTGCAATCTTTTTTATCATATATTGGCCAAAGTAAACGTTTTTATATTTTACCAAGGCGTAATTTTGTTCGGGTGTTGGAAGAGTATCGCATTATGGGCAGAGTTATTTCATCGTGTGTGTCCTTGGAGTGTAGAAGGTACATACATTATAAATTCCTTTATTACCGTAGAAATATTTAATTATTGTGCTTAGATTTTAGTTATTAAAAACCTATACATTTTTATTAATTTAAATTAAAATTTTAGGTGTTTCTTTTTATAGTATTTCCTTTGTTAAACATATTCATGTATTTCAATTTCAATTTCAATTTCTTTTGTTAGAGATTCGAATCTACAGATTACTATGGACTGGTACGATTTATTGTGAAGTAATCTGGAAATTCGGAACGTATTTCTATAAATTTCTTTAATATTGTGTGGATATTTCATTTAAGAAGTAATATATTCAATTGATTTAAATCACAGTTGCTTTAAAGTTCTTTTAAATAATTTAATAGTTCATAAAACAAAGATGAAAATCTTTATACATTTTCATTATTTCTAGATGTTTCAATAATATTTTTAGCACTGTCTTATTCTTTGTTAATCATGTCTATGTTATTAAAATTTCTTGTTTGTTCTACAGATGCTGAGGCGTAATTTAGTTCAGTCGTTAGAATCTTGTGGAAGTGCTCTATTGGCCTAATATCTTTTCGCGAGGAAACCTACGAGGTATTTTATAAATTCCTTTAATATTATAGAAATATTTCACTTAAAAATTACATATTCTTTTAAATAATTTACCTAATAATATAAGGACAAAAATCTTTATACATTTTTATCAATTTAAATTATGTTATATATGGTTAAATTAAAGTATTAATTCTCTATGCCAAATTGAGAATTAACTTTTTTATTTATTCTATTAATTGTTGGGTTTATTTTTGCTTTCTAATCTCGAAGGCTTAACAATCTTGGACGGTTTGTACGAGGCATACCAGATTTAATTTATTCTACCTCGTATTTTATATAACATACAGTATCATGTTTTTGCTTCTATCTAACAACAGTTTGCCCTCAAGATGTATCTTTACTTTCATTTTTCTATTATATTTTGGCTTCGCCTTTTGCGGTCAATTAAAATTATCAAATATCGAATATATCGCTTATAAGTAGAGTTGCGCACTTTGTCCAGAATGCAGAGACGTATTGTAGGGATAATCACCCGATGCGAACAGCAACGGTAAGAATAGTTTAGGCCGAGTTATAGTGCGGTACTATGTGGATGTACATTTCACAAATCGATAACTGCTATGCGGTAAATATAGAAATTATTTGAACTACTTGATGAGGCACACGTCCTGTAATAAATTAAGTAATAGATACTTCCTCACTAAAGATTCGTATCCCATAGTGGATGAGGTTGAAGAAAGAATTGCAGCCCCAGGTATATTTTTACATTTGTTTCAGCGAGGCGTGTTCTTCGCAATGAAAATATGTCCTTATATGCAGAAAGCAATCATTCTACGTCTAATGTCATGTTGGCATAATTTAAATATTCCGTAAAATTATTCGATGGATCTGTACACTTAACCATCACATATCTTATAGTCCTCAAGCGCGAAAATCTTAATTTTTCTTTAACACATTCTCCAATTTCAATGAGAAAACATAGTCCACTATTTGCCTAACGGCGCCAAAGGATTTAAAATTTTTTATTGTTAGCCCCGAGCAATTGTCCTGAATAGTAAACCTTTTTCAATAGGAAATTTACTTTTTTTAATAGCTTCAGCTTCTTTAAGGTTAAAGGGTGGGTCAATGAACTTTATTTTATGAAAATATTAGCAATAGTAAAGCGCTACTCGTAACACCGCCATTGATCTTGCAATTAATGAATCTACCTCTGGGTAAAATTTTCGAATAGTTTCTGCCGCCAGTAGAAACGTGTGAATTTTGCACGTAATATGTAGCAAATTACCGCTCTGTTTTTTAAGAGCACACCCTGTACAGTGCGTTGTACTGGCTCCATCACCAATAAACATTAATAGTTGCTCTGTTAAAAGTTCAAATTGTGCTAATGTGTCTTGTATCAGCGTCATAATTGCATCTTCATTACATAGTTTTAGTCTTATACACAGTAATAACAATGGAGTGTGGCACTATAACATTAACAATAGAATGTTTTTTTATATCTGTTGTCTTGTCCACCCATAACAAGAGTTTTTATTTGCTAATTCCGATTTCAATTTGTTTTTAATTTCTTCGTGCACAGTTGGTATAATTTTCAGCAACGTTCCTTAAATTGTAATTGTTCTTGATCGAGTAAATGAATTGGTAAATTGCAAGTAAGCAACACGCACATTAGACGAAACATAAATTCAGCATGTGATTTCACGCGTTCTTTTATTTCTAATACGTGCTGCAGTATTTACGTATTTTGCAATGTTGTTGATCCTAGCACATTATATCTTTCATGCACACTGTACGCAATATTTTGGCACCGTTATATTTGAATACAGAACACTTCCTAATAAATTTGTTTACTTCGTCGGCCAAAGGCAACTCTTTTACACGTCGTTCGTTCGGCATTACCACGCTGCGTAATACATTAGCCTGCACTGTCAGATTTTTTAGTCAGACTGTCGTTCATGGTTGTTATTGAGTTTAAGCGGCTGTCCTACAATACAATACATCCCAGCATTACGAGTCATAGTGTAGCTTTAATAATTCTGTTTATCCTGTAACCGTTATCGATTTGTGAAAAGGACATCCACATAGTACTACGGCTTGGTCTTTACTACCTTTATTGTTACTATATACATCGAGCGGCTGTCCTTACAATACATTCCTGCATTCCGTGTCTTACTCCGTTTTAGTAATCGGAGTTTATTTGCAATAATATAATAAAATACATTTAGTTTCTTACTAATTATCATGAAGTATAACTTTTGCGAGTAACTGTATACTGCTTTATACAAAATGTGATATGTAATAGGTTTTAATTTTAAAAAATTTGAAATTCAAATCCAAATTTATGTATCTTTTTGTACTTTTTTATTTTGTTAAGTACTTTCTCAAAGTTTCATGATGTTAATAATGAAATAAATAACTTCAATGTGTCCAACTTTAAATATTTTAATAATTTCACTTGACCCAATTTATCGTGACTTGGTAGATTTATTTGCAGCAGCATGTGAAGCCTACTATCCAGAACAACCCGCATTTTCTCTTCTTCTAATTTCACAACACTTAAATGCTTATCATCTAAATACGTCTACCAAGAATTACAGTTCTATAATATGTTTCTTCCATATATTTTTTATTATCAATTAAATAAATAATTTATACATATAATGACCAAATTTTAATAATTTTTGTTAATTTGCAGATATGAGTGACCAACTGATCGCGTTTCCGTCGTTTTGTACCGCTCTAATCGCGTCGGGTAAAATACGGTTAAAATAGTGTTTGAAGTGTTAATAATAGTCGGTTATCGGGCGTATAATAATTAAGTGTATGGATCCAACCTGAGGAGGACATCCATGCTCCAGAATATAGAGATATAGAAAACCAGAGTCGTCGAAAGGTCAGAGACTTTGATTTCTAAGCATGCATGTCTGTTCCATCTTTTTGCAGCTTATATTTTTGTGTATATATTCAGTGAACTTAATAATAAATATTAATTTTTAATTACTAATTAATTAAATCTTCATTTTTATTAAATTTTATTAATTAAATGCGTTATAAATTAAATAGAACAGCTTGAATAATTTTAAATTAAATTTAAATTGTTTAAAAAATTTATTTTTAAAGCGCTCCTTTTAAAATTATTGTCGACTTGCGCCCGTTAATAAATAGGTCGCGATATTAATGTTAGTTTCAGCACTAGAGTCACGTTCACTGTTAGAATTTAGAGAATTTCAGGTGGCAAGATTGAAAGAAGCGTCAATGTAGAGTCTTCGAAAGAGAGGTTCAAAGTTAAAGCACATGGAGCCATTAATTATTAAGCTAATTAGTATTCAGATTTGAGCTCTCGAATTTAGCGTGAGGATTATTTGTTGAACAATGCTTAGGAATATATTAAATTGCTTTTTTCTTCTTTCCGATTCAGTCTGCAACGGCATTGTTCAATATTTAACTTGCATGCACTTATATGGAGAGTAGACGTTTTTTTTTGAGCTTCAATTGAAACTCCCGGCTTACACGGCCACTTGAGAGATACGCGGTATTTATTGTTTCGGTTCTCAATTGGAAATTCAGTGGGGATTGGTTTTTCAGTCTCATTACGTTTTGATTTTATTAGCAGCTCATTTTGCATATGTAGGAATTTTCTAAATAATAATCATATACAAAATAAACTCGTTCGTAAACAAACATCATCTAGCTTAGGATGACATTGAGAATTATTTTCGTCAATTTAACGATAATAAATAATAATAAATAACTAATATTCACTATATAATCGTGATTATCATTTATTGTATGCAGAGATTGAGAAATTGGTCATATATCGTTAAATTGAAAATAATTTTATTTTTTTTAAATTTTTATATTCATGCTAGGCTGTGGTAAAGCAATTATAAATTATAAATACACTGAAACAGTATTTAATTTTAGGTTTATATTATACTATTTTGTTAAATATTCGTTTTCAATAGTTTTACAAATATTAATAATTCAATGTACGAGGGTAGTTTGACAAGTAGTGAGAATGGAAAAGAAAAACGAATTTTTATTTTTAATATTGTATATTCTCCTAAAAGAGCAATACATTTATTCCAACGGTGCTCGAATGCCCTTATGCCATCTCTAAAATGCGATTCCGGAAGGCTTGCAAAATTCTCATTTACGAAGATGATAAGCTCGTCGTCAGACGAAAATTTCTTTCCACCTAGTGCCTTTTTCAATTTTGGAAAAAGGTGGAAGTCGGAAGGGGCTAGATCCGGCGAATAAGGCCCACGCGGTACTAATTGGAAATGCAACTCGTGGATTTTCGCAACTGTGCTGGTATGCGAGGGAGCGTTGTTTTGGTGAAACAGAATCTTTTTCTTTGCCATTTCTGGCCGTTTAGCACGAATCTCAACATATAATTTGTGTAGAAGTTCTGCATAATATTGTCCGTTTATTGTGGCACCTTTCTCAAGGTAATCAATGAGCAAAATGCCCTTTAAATCCCAAAAAATTGATGCAACACTTTGTTTGCCGATAAAGTGGTTTTCGCTTTCTTTTGAGGTGCAGAACCACGTTCTAACCATTGTTACGACAGTTGTTTAGTTTCGGGTGTACTGTAGTGTATCCAAGTTTCATCGCAAGTAACAAATCGCCTACAAAAATCAACCGGATTCCGCTTATAAAGGTCCAAACACTCATTGGAAATGCGCGAACGAGTGAACTTTTGATCAATCGTAAGCAATCGCGGCACCCATCTTGCCGAAAGCTTGGAAAGGCCCAATTCTTTCGTTAAAATGTAGTGTACGCGTTCTGTTGAAATATATACCATGTCTGCTATCTCTCTCACTTTCAGTCGTCGATCTTGCGTAATAATATTATGGATTTTTATAATCATTTCCTTAGAGGTCACGATTTTGGGTGCTCCAGAGCGCGCTTTGTCAACACAGCCTGTTCTACCACGTTTAAATTCAGATTCACCTAATGTTTCCCGTAACTCATCTTTTATTTCGGTAGCTTTCATACCCTTAATTACGAAGTATTTAATCACCGCACGATACTCTGCTTTTTCCATTTTAACCAAACGGCGTGTTGCTTCTTTTTCAATCAGCTGTCAAACATAAACTAATCAACCGATTTATCTAAATATCCGAATGTAAACATATAAATAGGCAACCTAAATTACAGTGCATTTATTTTACCAATTAGAGCGCTACCTATGTGTCATTCTCACTACTTGTCAAACTATCCTCGTATTACGATTCCTTGAATGTGAAACATTCATTGGCTTTAACATTAGAGTCCGTTGTTAATACATTAAGATAAAGGAATATTTCAGATTTATAAAATGTCTTTACATTTATTTAATAAATTACCTTTCGTTTAGTTACCTTGTGGCAAGATATAATTTTTCGATTTTTAATTGATATAAATGAATTAATAAGGCGTGTCGTTGATTTTGTAATTTACGTTTTATTTATTAAACAATTTTTAGTAGTCATTATTATTATTTTAAATGTTTTAATTATTTTAGGTGGCGCAGTTTAAAAAAAAAGGAACCCAAGGTTTTTATTTGCAGCCAAACGAAAATTCAAATACGGTCCTTATTTTCTCCTTTTGTATCTATTCCCCCAACTTAAAGTTTAAATTCTAATTTTAATTCCTTTGTACATCGTATACGTAAGCACAAATTTTTGAAAAAGTTTTTGTTCTTCATGCGGGATCCGATCTCGTTCTCTCCGAAAATGTGCCATCACGATTAGATCACGGACACAGTTAATTCGGGTCCTTCTAATGCGCTATAAATTGAATTATGGAAACGGTTATTAAATGAAAACCCATGGTATGGTTATTAATAGCATATAATTATGCGCTTTTACGATGCGCATAGTTTAAGTATTTTCATTCGAATAAGTTCACAAATAATTACATTTTCACTTCAGATTTAGATTTTAATTTGAACCACGATACACAAATTTTTCGTAAAGGGTGTTTCAAATTTCGCGGTTTTTTTAAAGAATAAATAAAACACATAATTTGGATTCACTTTCAAAAACTTTTTACTGGTAATTGAAGTATCAGTTATGACATTTATATGCGAAAAATAATATCTGTCAAATGGCCTCCTTTTGCAGCTCCACAGACGTCCACTCTTTTGTTAAAATTTTCAATGACATTTTGACATAATTGAGGCTCTATCTCACCAAAGACACGAATAATTTCATCTTTCAAAGCAGGAATTGATTGTGGATTGTTTTTATAAACCCGACTTTTCACATAATCCCAAAGAAAATAGTCTAACGGTGTCAGATCACATGATCTTGGTGGCCAATTAACATCAGCGTTTCTTGAAGTTACACGTCCAGAAAATTTTTCTCTCAATAAATCAATTGATTCGTGTGCAAAGTGAGGTATAGCGCCATCCTGTTGAAACCACATATCCTCTAGATCAACATTCATTAATTCAGGCCACAAAAATTCGGTTATCATCCCACGATATCGATCACCATTGACAGTTACAGCTTCACCAGCAGCATTTTCAAAGAAGTAAGGTCCAATTACACCACCTGACCATAATGCACACCAAATAATAACTCGTTTAGAATGTACAGGTTTCTCATGAATAATTCGTGGATTTTCCTTACCCCAGATACGCCAATTTCGTATATTAACATAGCCAACAAGTTGAAAATGTGCCTCGTCGGAAGACATTATTTTTTGAGAAAAATCAGCTGGTTATTCATTAATGAAATTGACAAATGAACGACGCTTTAAATGATCTAATGGCTTCAATTCCTATGTTATTTGAACCTTATATGCCTTCAGAGCTAAATCCTTTTGTAAAATACGCCATGTTGTTGATCCACTAAGTCCAAGTTATTGTGAACGTCGTCTAATGGACGACCAATAGTGCCCTCAGATGGACGATTATGTAAACCATAAAATTCCTGAAATTTTCTAAAAGCTCTTTTCACAGAACGCTGATTTTCATAAAATAATTCAACAATTTGAACGCGTTGTTGTACCGTGTACAATACATTGTTATAAATGTCATACATCACACTTGTTAAATGCCCACATACCCAGACAAATCCAGTGCGCCATCTAGATTTTATTTATTTTTAAAAAAAACCGCCCTATTTGAAATACCCTCTATACATTATATTTTCGTTTAAAGATCATCATTTTTCACGTATTAGTAACTGACGTAAACGCCGTAAGAGGACCCGACAATTTTATAATTTTTATTTTACTTACTAGACGGTTTTTTAATCAAATTAATATTTGGATAAATGGAATCCGGCAATATTTTATTTTAAATATTTTAATAATTTCGCTTGTTCAAATTTATTGAAGGAATGTTTCTGCAGTAGCAAGAAAATTCGGAGACTGCGTTCAAATACGGCCCCTATTTACTTCTCTTTCCATTTCACAATTTGAAATGTTTCCTCTAAATATTAACTCTCTAAATATTAGCATCAGAAATTATAGAAAATATATAGTTAAAAACGCGCAGGAACGTAAGTATATAACATCTCTATACTCAAACGTGGATTAAAAGCGTAAAACAATGGCAAATTACAAATGCAATCCTGAACCTTTATTTATTTATCCGATTTTGAAATATGTAATTACTAGGGTGCAGAAATTCAGTCGGCGCTTTATTTGACGTTCGCCGAGATCATAAAAGAGGTTTAGTCACTGATATGTATGTATTTAATGCAGTGTACGTCTTCATTCATAGGTATTCACTTTCGTACGTTGTGTAAAATTATGTTGCGGTTACGTATGTATGTAAGTCGAAAAAATGGCCATTATCATAAACAGTAAATAAATTTATTTGTGAATTTAGTTTGTGTGATAGACCACTCATATCTCTGCAAAAAGTATGTGGATAGATGGTAGTACAAAAAAAAATTGGCGTACAATTGAATGGGAAGTTTTTTTTCGATTTATGTTCAATATTGATGATGTGCAATTTATTGTTTCGTATGTTAGATAATGAATCGTTTTACTGGGTCTGAAATAAATACGCAAACTGTGAATAAGCTAACTCAAAAATGTTACGAAATTTTGAATAACCACTTTGTCAACGTATTGAAAACAGAATTAAATTGAATTCGTACAGTAGAACCACTTAAACCGTCATCTACAAATCTTACGAGGTTTCAGAAAAGTACAATCAATGGTTATATCAATGGTTATACATAATTTATAAAGCGTGAAACGACTTTTTAAGCAGTTTTTTTTAGTATAATTGCATATAGAATAAGATCGGTTAAATATATGAAACATCAGATACGTTTTCACAGCTGTTTCAGGACATCGAGTTCGCCGAAGTCATTTCAAAAGTGGTGGTAAAATTTGAATTTTGGAGAGACCTACTCTTAATGTTTATGACTGCTGGTGTTGCATCTATGCGTTGCAACTATGTTCTTCTGCGTTAAATGATTTGATACAGCATGCAAAAGAAGTGTGCCTCAAATTCTGTAAAAATTAGCAAACACAGCTACACGCTATCAGCGATAAGAAAAATACTAGTGTTATAGCCAAAGTAGATAGCGTGCTAGAAAGAGATGGAGACTTTATCGCATTAAAACAAATTCGTAGTAATCGTAAGAGAACAGGTTCATTAAGTTATAACAAACATTAATTCAATTATGTAAATATTGCCTCACTGTATGTCGAATGGTCGTTTTTTTCATATGAAAGTAGTTTTTCCTCACGGCGAACTCGATGTCCTGAAACAGCTGTGGAAACGTATTGATGTTTCAAATATTTAACCGATCTTATCTTGTATGTGATTACACTAAAAACACTGCTTAAAAGGGTGTTTCACGCTTTATAAATTATGTATAATTGATTCTATTTTATTTACCTATGCATTTGGTGCGCCGACCATATTCCTCACTTTAGTAAATTTGAACGTGTGGAGTTTTTATCTCTCCATATACGAAATCAAAATAATTTATTTCGCTTCAAGAAACAATCGAAACAGTTCCTTCTACCGAGTTTTGAAGAAGTAGTAGTAGTCAGTTGACAAGAAGTCGAATTTGGCGAGTGAAGTAAAACTTTCTAATTTAATTTATAAAATTTCTGGTGCGTCATCTGTGCAGAATTTATTCAGGCTGTTGACCAATTAAGGCCTCAGGTTTTGTAATTTTTAATGTATTTCATTTATTTTATGAAAATACTTCTCTGATGTCATGGTTTCGCCTACATTTAGAACGAGAAAGGACTAACATTCTCTGCCTTTCATTTATGACCAACTAAATTTGTTTTAGAGTTAAAAAATGAATTTCACCATATAAAATGGAAAATGATTCATTTCATTTATAACACAACTTGTTCAATTTGAGTATATAAAGATGTTCTTTGGATATTGCAATGCTCCATCAGTATTTAGTCGACACAATTTAATTTTGAAACCTTTAGAAAAGAAAATTCTTGTTTATCCGGGCTAAATTGCGAATAAATAGGAGATTATGAAAACCCTCCCATTTTTATTTTGAAACTTTTTAAGCCAAAACAGCACCATATGATAATGAACAGTACCTGATCCAAAAATATCATTGACTACGTAAGCCATTTCTGTTACTTTATTGCATATAAAGATATATAAAGAGTAAGGATTTAATCATTAATGTTCCCTTCTTTTCAACTTTTACTGACAATATACAGCCTTCTTTAATATCATCGTTTATACAAATAATAGACTCATAGAACGGATGCAGGTATCAGCTTACTGATTGCTTTTTTTTAGGATTAATACCGCTAAATAAAATTGATGAAGAAAGAAACTAATAAAATAATTTCAGTATTATCGAAAATGTTAATACTTGTATATGTGTTATTCTGACGTAAATATGATGTTTTAATAATGAAACGAAAAAACATTTTTGCAAAGTTCAAGCATTACAATAAATATAAAAATTTTACAAATTTACAAGTTCGTAAACATATCATTTATGATGCGAATCATTGTATTTTCCTAACTTCTTGACTTTTACTATTGGTTTAACGGGTTGTTTGAAAGTTGGAATTGACGTTTGTACTCCTGTTCTTCCTTCGTTCAATTTAAATTCTAAATCGGAGTCATACAAAACTTAAATCGCTGTATTATATCTAACGATTACACGAGAGGTACATTGTACATATTTTCGTATGTGTAATATTTGCACTTTCTAGTATTCGTACCACCACAAATTCAATTTAAACTTCTGTTAAATATTCATAAAAAAGTAATTGTGAAGAACGCATTTAATTTACGAGAAATATTTTGAAAATTTTACTATAATCTACATATCTAGAGTTTATAATAAATAATTAGATTGGGTCATTCACGGTAACACTATCGTGTCATGAATTACTATGTTTTTAAAGTTCGTTGAAAGTGAGATTAATACCCTGTAGTATACTTTTGGGAGCGATGATCTACCTTGAGTGACTATGTGTGGGTGAAAATTAGGTAGGGGACACAATTTTCTAAAGCACTATGTCCGTGAATGTAGGCCGAGAACTGTAGTCCCTGCTGAAAACATATCGACCGTCCAGTGTATAATAGATAATGATCAACATGTGATATATGTTATAACAGAAGAGACTTTGGAGACTGGTTCCGTTATTTTTATTATGGTATGGAGGAATTATAAATTCAGATTAGGGAAACTCTAATTTAAGACCAGAAATCCGTAAGTATATTTAAAACATGCTGAATACAGTTTAAGGATTGTTGAAATAGTTATGAAAAGTTAGTAGAGGATATATCAGCAGAAATGATAGATTTTTTAACAAGAATGCTTTCACAGAAAATTGCACTGCAGTTTTCTTCAAAATGCTAAAAATCTTCAACAAGTAGCAACGATGATTCGTTGCCACTTGAAATGATAAACTCAAGAACGAACAGAAAAGGAAAGTGCACAGTCGATTCGCATAGCTTAGACTGCGCTTCATTCAACCTTCGTAAAACATTCTTGTCCAAGTGAAGTTATTATTTATCGAATTATTGTCAAACGCGAAAGCCCGGGATTCAGTTAATCTGCCGCCAGCACATCTTGATCCTACTTGAAGATACGAAGGAAGATGCCAACTTGTTCATACAGCGTAAGGACGAGTTCTTTGGAGTAACTGAAAATTTGTGTAACGAATTTTGTATATGAATTTGGAATTGCAACTATACAAGATAATGTTAACGTATAAACTAAAGCCAATACACCATGATAAGGGCCACATAAATAGTTGGAGATTGAGATTTAAAATAGGCCGTGACCGCTTCGAATTTTGGTCGTAAATGTCATCTTTTTCTCACGAAGCGCATTTTTTGTTGATGTATATTAGTAAGCAAAACTTTTAGATTTGAAGCATTCAATATCCTTATTTGATTCATCAGTAAGCAATGCATGCCGAAAAATACAATTTTGTGCAGCTTTTGAGTTGGTAACCGGTCCGTATTTCCCGAAGATCGGCTGAAGAAAGCCGTAACCATCAATGATGTACGTTAGAGCAGTAACTACAGACTTTTTGTAACTCCTATTAACCCAGACAGATATTGGCAACATTTGATTTCAAATGAAAAGTGAAACAATTTGGAGCACACACCAAAAATCGAAAGTTACATACTTCCGAAAATAATGGGGAGATAAGAACTGATTGTCGCCCTCTAGCAATTTTGACACCACTGGACAACTTCTTTTTAAAAAAGTTTATGCTGAAAACGCAAATTGGAATACCGTTACTTTTATGCCTTAATGTCATCGATTATTGAGCCTGAGGGCTTCATGTGACCAAGAAGAATACGCTACATTTATGGTGAAATTGTCTTAGGAGAAGCTTTTTTTACATTAACGAAATTTATATATCTAATCTATAAATTATTACATGTAAATCTGGTACGTAGACTTCCGCGGTCGTGGTCCATACTATCTGCTTCTGGGCTTCCGGGCTGGAATACTAGTGACGCGGTTCCAGCCCAGAAGCCCAGAAGCAGATTACATGTAAAAGTGGTATAAATTTATAAGAATATATAAGAAATTTAAATTCAGAGTAAATTTTTGACATCACAAATTCAAATATTAGTAATAAAGGCCATACAAATGTATGACCTTAGGCTATGAAGGGCTAGGAAAAGTAATTTTTTTTAAATCAAAATCCAAATATTAGGTTCAATACAAATACTCAGTTGAAAATTATAAAATTGCTTACATAGAGTTTTGACAAAGGCACTTTAGAAGATTATATTAGAAATATCTGTAAGTAAAGAGTATGCGGCATCACACCAAATTCGTTCAAACGAAGTCAAAGTAATCAGCTATATACTAATTTTTAAATATTCTGGCACCTATAGAACGAATAGAGAATTGAAGAGTCAGCAGATGTGGTCCATTGTAATATTTAATGCAACCGTTGTTTCTGAAAATCAGTTTTATTTGAAGGAGGTGACGTAAAACCTGAGGCCTTGAAACGAGTTGGATTTACAGCTGCATTTATTTTGCATTTAATAAAGGTCTTAAAGTGGGTGTTTGAGTAAACCTGGATAGCCGAGAAAGATCGAGTGTATGCATTGATGGTTTAAGTTTGAAAAAAGAACAAAAGCTTTAATAGAATTCAATTATTTGTGTCGAATATTAAATTAATTAGGGCAATATTTTTTTTATTGAAGGAAGTTTTATT
Organism: Dermolepida albohirtum; assembly: GCA_031893035.1. Lineage (NCBI taxonomy): Eukaryota > Metazoa > Arthropoda > Insecta > Coleoptera > Scarabaeidae > Dermolepida > Dermolepida albohirtum. The sequence goes on from JAVIWB010005124.1 coordinate 431,079, forward strand.
TTAACAATAATAATGTTAACGAATGCATTATTCATACTTTGTTTTTTAAGCAAAAATTCTCTAGACTAATATTTTCGTCTCGCATCCATAAAAACGATAATTTCAACATTTCTAGTTTGTGCATGCTTTATGCCATTTGCAAAAATGTACTCGGTTTAAAAGTAAGAAGGAAAATGCCACCGTATCTAAGTAACAAATAAAACCTGTGTAGTTTCCAATTTTCCCGACTGACTTCTTGAATATTTAAAGAGGAGAAAATCCACTAATTTGTTCTGCATAGAACTTGAACTTACCGCCCAACATTATTGCCTCTGGAACGTCTCCAACTTTCGAGGAATTAAAACAATAGCATGTAACGGGATAGTGGTTTTTTTATGTTCCTTTTGCTACTCGTGTAGTTTAAAATCATTGCCTAGAAATATGGTAAGTGCGCAATATAATCTCTATAGTATTTTTGCCGAACATATTTTCTGCAGAGAATTTACTGCTATTGCAAGTGTTTATAAAATTGTATTTTTATAATCATATGCCCTCGGTTAAATTCTTATAGTTCTGTATAACTTGTTGTATGTTTAGTAAAATATTTTTTTCTTATATTAAACGTTACATTTATTTATGATTATACTTTTGGACAAAAAAAAAACTGTTGAAGTATTTTTTTGTAAATATTATCATTATTATTATCAAAGAGTATTTCTTTAATATTAAACCTAAATAGTAGGTAATTTATTTAGCAGGATTATTGGAAAAATATGCAAAAATTAGTTGAAGTTAGATTTCAAAATATGCCTATATCTTGAATATGCGTTGTTTTCGCACTAAAACTTTGATCAGTTTCGTATTCTGTCATCTCAAGAAACACAAAAATTTGATATATTTCAAAGTCCAAGATGTCCTCATGCTCGTTAGTATTTCCGTAATTAAGAGGTAGAAGAAATATTTCACATGAATCGTGTTAGCTATCGTAAAAGAATGATTTAACGAATTTTGTTTTATCCCTGAGTTTTTAAAAGATCAGCGCCACACAGGACATTTGAATCGATTTATAATTGCATAACAATTATATGTAGAAAGAAAAACATATTGCCTGGAATTTATATTTACTAACTAAGGCTGCAGAAACGAGTGCTTTCGCAGTAGCGTATGGCTCAGTTACTATCAATATTACAAATAATAAGTGTAACTACTTACTATTTGACTTTCTTTTGTGTTGTTGATATAGAGTAACGTAAAAATTCACTGTAGTGTTGTGTCGTTAATATGCCTTTCAATGCTGACTCAGTCATACTCCTACGGTGAGGTGAAAATATGTAGATTTGGAAAAGGAGCATTCTGTGTCTAATGATGTGATCTTTATGAATTTAAAAAGGACGTTCGCATCATATTCGCACTCTTGGTGTTTCAGTTAAACTCTTGTCTATACGCACTATAGTTTGAAAATCCGGATTTTTATATATAACCGCACACAATTTATCAGTTGTTAATCTGTCTATACTATCGGTTAGATTTCCTAACTAGGATTTGAGATAATATAACTATATTTAGTGCTTCATGTAATGACGACAATGGTGTCTAATTTGGAAATAGTATCCTAAAAAATTGAATAATTTTCGGAAATTTGTTCTATTCGAGTGTGTATTTCGGTATCTGAAACCAGCCGCAGACTTACTGAAATTGTTTGGGCATCTTGCGCATTTAAATTTAAGAAAGAACATTTAATAATATGTAAAAGTTTCTCATAAAATAAAACAGCTTTATGCTATGTTCCCCATCTCGTCACTACCGGCTGTGGTGGTTGAGGAATGTTCGGACAAGCTTGTTTAAACTCAAGAATGCGTTTTGGAGATTTGATAAAAGCTTTTTTGATAGAAACTATAAATTGGTCTACTTTTGGATAACTGTTTTTAATAAATTCAGCTACAAGGTGACACGTACCGAGCAAACAGATTAAATGAATCGATCGAGAATAAAATTGTTTTAGTAACTTTCCAGCTTTAACCATACTCGAACCCCCATCTGTAACCGACATTACGAGTGGGTTGTCGATATATTAAACTACCCAAAGGTATGTTTTATAGTTTCCACTGTTCTTTCCGCATTTGTCTTCTGTAATATTCTACTACGTAAAAGAATAGCCAAGGAAATCTCGCCCCTTTTTAAAGTGCGCACTAACACATTTAAAATACTATTCTTTCTTGCATCCGTTGTTTCATCTAGTGTCAGCCATATTTTTTGATCTTTTAACTCTTTTATGTGATCCGTTATCGTACTTTTCACCCGAGGAAAATTATACTGTAATTAACCTCTTGTTAGCAGTCTCCACTCTGTCACGTATTTCCCCAAAAGTTTCGAAATTCTTCATTGTCTTTTGTAGAATGTTGCGCACACTTAACATAAAAATACAGTCATATAGAAATTTATAATATGGTACATCATGTTGCGCATTTAACCTGTGTTGTTTGCTATTAACATGTCTTTTACACACAAAAATATTGTACGGTAAAATGTTGATATTGCAAACAATATATTTAATAATAGTGCTAGTGTATTCTAATGTCGAAAATCGGTTAAGAAGATTAACGCTTGTCGAACATAACAAAGAACGCCATCGATTCGCCACCATCAATCTAATCAGGCATTCATACACATACCATACGCATATGAATCTCGACTTCGGGTATATCCGACCGCTTTTGAAATGTATCATCGCCGCCAAAGCTTGACCATTCGTTTCTGCAGATTTATTACTAACACACTTGCTGAGACAGGCCGTGCCAATTACTACTCTCACATACTAAATTCCTCTAACTGCCATCAAACTTGTTGCCGTGACAAATCCAAAGACTTACGACTCAGACCACAAAAAAGATGGTTTTCATTTCCTTTATAAATTACTGACAAATATGGCTTTAGATATTACTAGCATAGCGCGTATAAAAGAACTGAAACTGCCATCAAAATAAAGCATCTATATGTTCTACTTCCATTAGAATAAATTTAGATGTTTTTGCAAAAACTCTGAACAATTATTATAAATCTTAAAGATCAAATGCAATATCAGTGGACGTTTTATTATTTCGCTAATGTAATGTTAGTATACACAATTTGCTTATCTTTAATAATTATGCTTAAATTACTTTATTATTAAAAAAACCAGCCAGTTCTACTAAGGAGAAGAGTGGAGGAGCTTTGAAAAGTTTTTAAAGGCAAATATCCAAAATAAACAAGATAGGAAGGTATAAAAGCTTAGACCTGAGATAAATCATTAGTGAAAGATTTTGCTTTTAATACTATATTTTATTTTGTTGAAGTGAGTGCATAATGCATGTACCGTTTGTAGACCCATGCAAACTATACGACTGTGTAGAGAGTTATGTATGTAAGTACAAATGAAACTACAAAAGTTTTGCAATTTAAGTTTCACGATTTTTAGAAATAATTTCTATTACCTTCAGCGACATGTTAAACCAGTCCTTCCCTGTTTTTTTATCGAAATTGGTCACACTATAAGAGTGTTAAGGTCCTCACTTTCAGATACTTATATATGCAGCGTAAAGATGTGTGGCGCGACACCTGTGTTGCAGAATGAATGATCTAGTGCTTTCGGTCCGTTTGTTGGCAAATATTCAGTACAAACTAGATATACTGGAACGTTGTCGTGGTGGAAAAAATTAGTGTTTGGTTAAAAAAAAGAACAAATGTTTTTGAGTACTTCAACAAATTCGGGTCGGCATTTCTCTTCTTGATGATTATTTTTTGTGTTTCCAACACCACGCACTCTAAAATTCATCTCACAATACAGTATACACGCCCAGAAATTTTTCTTAACAAAGTAATTTAAAAAGCTAAACTTTGCAGTTCTCTTCTTTAGTGGACACATCATAGTAACGCTGGGTTTCATGCTTATCAAGATGCTGTTATCATAACAAGATGTTCCATTTTCAAACATCCTGAGAATCTCGTGGCACCATAAATTTAATTATATTATCTGCTCATCGTTCAGGGCATGGCGTGCCAAAGATAAATTTTTCTCTCAATGATGCTAGTGCAGAATAGTATAAATTTCCAGTGCACTAACGGCCAGATATTCTTCTATCTCTGCTAACTTACATACCTACCGTAAACGACCATCTTCCTGATGGTATCAATGTTGTTCTCAATAAAGAAATAGATAAAGATAAGACCTCGAATCATATTACAAGCTGAAATTTTCCCTCTACAGCTTTTTTCAATACCTGAATACAATCGTACATTATGAACAATTATCTTCTAGCATAGGTATCATTCCTTCATATACCAATCAATATTCAATCCACGGTAACAGTTGTAGTGTAGAAGTGTAAAATTTCTTTCACTAATGATTTATCTCAGGTATAAGTTTTTTATCTTCCTGTCTTGTCTATTTTGTCCAATATTATTGTTTATATTGTCACAGTTCGGAAGCAAGTAACACAAAGAGACCAAGTCACTGGCTTAAGTGTATGTATACTTGAACAGATCTCAACCTACACACATATATTTGCATAATATTAAACACATCTCGATTTTATTAAAAATGACAGTAGCAGTACTTCTCTTTTTGTTCAGTGATAGTAATAGTACATGCGGAATTATTGTGAAAATGACAAATGCCACACAATTATCACATAGTCCTGACAAACAGAAAAATATTAACTTGTGAGAGCTACAGAAATATATTACTTTGAACAAGAACGTATAGTAGAACGGGGACAAAAAATAAAAAGGCGCCAACATTTCAAAGAATACAAAAAAAAACAAGTCCTTAAGAATTGGTACAACTTTACGAAGTACGCAATCAAGAGGACGGTTGTCAAAATTATCGAAAGATTGTTGATTATCCACTTCACAAGGATCTTGTGAAAAATGACGAAGTTGGCATAAGTGAATGATCTGCAAGGATCATAAGTAAATAATTTTATTAAAGTATTGTCATCGTCATGGTCAAAAACTGCTGTATACTTGATGAATTCAGATGCAATAAAGATAATAGTTTTCTCATAAAATTATAAAACGAGAATTTTAATTTTGACGTGTAAAAATATATATTCGTTTAAATAAAGATACGTTTTAAGCTATAAAACTACAACTAACAATAAGTTAATCATTTCTCACTTATATAGAAGAATAGTGAGATCCTCTCGTGCGCTATAAAATTTTAATGGGCCTGGGTTTTAGTGAAAACACTGCATAAAATTTAAATGACGAATGGTGACATTTGCTAGATGTTGGTAATAAGAGAGCAGCAGTCTAGTCCATAAAATTAAATAAGACCAAATATATTTTAAATGGTTTAAAACTGATATATTTGTAACATGTGTTTTTTAATTATTTCCTTAATCTCATCTGCCTCATCTGCTGGTGCTTCTTTGCAGCATCGAGCGATACTGTGTGATGCGCCCAGCATGGAGGAATGATTTTGTGCTTCCCATGTCAAGCTCCGTCATCGGTACGTGTTCTTTGTTTAAATTACACACAATTTTTATTTCGACATTAAATTATAACTCATGCTTAAAATTTAAAATCAAAACTATTTACAATGTTTTAATATGCAAGGTGTCCCATGACATGATTGCCATAGCTTAAGGATGTGTTATTAAAGCAATATGTAGTTAAAAATGTCTAATGAACATACGCCTAAAATTCTATCGTAACTGATCTATAAGTATTTGTAATTTTAGATAATCCTACTAATACAGTTAAAGTTTTTGGTATATGTTCAATAGACATTTTTGACTTGAAATTGCTTGAGTAACACATCCTTAAGCTGTGTGCAATCATGTCATGGAACACTGCTATATATGTATATTCGTGAAACACTGTTTTGCGAAAACCTACATTATTTGTGAGGGATAGCGATGCAGACAAATACGGGACGCATCAATAGATTCGCTGATGTCGTCGGACCTAATTGATCTTTTATTGAAAGAATTTGAAGCTATTTCTACGAGCCGCTATGACGATGTTACGTAGACAATACTTTCGTTGCTTGAGCGCACAGAGATACAGAATTACACAATTTCCTGAAGAATTTAGATGGTACATATATCAAAATACAGTTTACAATAGAAACTGAAGAAAATACAGTGTAGGTGATTGTTATTTCATTTCACAAAAAGTAAATGGAAAACGAAGCCACACAGAGTGTACAGAAAGTAGACATTTACGAGCCGAGGTACTAAATGCGAAGGCACATCATCCTGCGAAACTTAGCGGAGTAATAAGAACTAACAAACATATCAACAAAACTAGCCAACCAAAAACACCAAACAGAAGAGCTCAGGAAACTACACCATGCACTAACATAAAATAGATTCGCAGAAAGACAAATTCAGATAGCAGCTAATAAAAAACGCAAAGGAAAAGAGGAAACTAACAGCCCGAAGAAAATTCGATTACTGTACGTTAAGGGAACAACAGACAGAATAGGACGTATGCTGAGAAAATATAAAATCGACACTACAGATAAAACAATTTCGCTGTTCCTTAAGAAACCGAAGGATAAAATTGATCTTGAAGAACGAGGAGTTTGTGAAATACAGTGCAACTCTTACGATCGCATATGTATAGGATAATCGAATCGCAGAATAAGTGCTCGCAAGGAAGAATTCGATAGCACGTAGATACTTATCCCCTTACATATACACGCCTCAGACAAGTTATGGCATCAATATTGAAAGAACAAAAACACTAGCCAGCGTAAAACATTTTCATGCAAGAGTAATTAGAGAAGCCATTGAAATAGAGAAGACAAAAGCACAGAAGATAATGGCGAATGTAACATCACAGTCACACATACCGGTACGTAGGAGAGTAATACGCAGTATCACTCGAAGGACGAGAGTAACAGCAGAAACGACTTTAGAATGTCAACAGCTTGAGAATAGCAACAATTAGATTAGCTTTTTCCAGGGCTCAGCGATATTTACACGGCGTAAATTCTGAAAGAAGCAATTGACAGATTTTGGCCGTGAAAATCTACGTATCAACGTGTATGGTTGATGACGTGAAAATGAAGATGTTTAGCGATCGGTTTATACAAGTCACATGCAAAAACGTTATATATCTATCATTCGAGCATTCACAACTATATAAAAATGACAGTGAGCTCGATATTTGAATCGATCGTGAACTCAACGGAGTTCATTTGGTATACATTTATAATCATTTGTCATACTGCTCTTTAAGAACGAGGATCGTTTTTTGAAGCGAGTAATAATGGGTGATGAGAAATAGATTGTTTACAAAGATGTGGTTCGATTCCGACCTGGAAATTTGTATCAAACGTCATCAAAAATAGCTATTTATTAGAAGAAGGTTTTGCTCTTAGAATGGAAAGATCTACCTTTATCGGTGAAAAGGTTTCCAAAGTTCTGAATCCTAATATCATAATCAGTTTCAGTGCAGTAGTTCAGCCCTGAAGATGTCCCATACAAATGGGTACGAAACGTCGGCAGATATACTAGTGACGCGGTTCCAGCCCGGAAACCCAGAAGCAGATAGCATAGACCACGACCGCGGAAGTCTACGTACCAAATTCTGAATCATAACCTTATTCAAGCTGAAGGTTGATCGATTGCAGTTTGATCGGAGAGGTTTTGAAGAGAAAGCAACAAGTGGAACACCGAAGACGCTCCAGCAAGTATGGTGTGTATGGCGGCACATATCATACAAGATCCAGTAATTTCTGACAGGCGATTGAACTAGTGCGTAGTCACTTGTTGTCGTGATGAAATACTACTTTACTATGAAGGAACTCTGGAAGTTTCTAGACAATGGATTCATTTAAACCGTGCATTACATACTTATTGTTTCGCTTTCTGGTAGCAGCTCAAAAACATGACACAACGAGAGCATAACCTTCATTTGATGAATGTGTGCTTCCAATAATATTTAAGATTAATATTTAGATCCGAATCAAGATCTTTTTGACACCACATTGTTGTAAGCAATTAACTTCTCATCAATTGCTTCAAAAAAGTATCATTTTACTCAAGTTTAAAGAGTATGTCACAGAAATTTACATGTTCCGTCAAGCGAACTTCCTTGAGTTTGTGACGAACCTGGATATCGAGCTTGCTGACGTATTCTGCCGTGTTTGTGGTCGTGAATCTCTGAGTATGGGATGTTCAACTCTTCCGCAATGTTTCGTGTCGACTGCCGTGAGTTCAGCTCGATTAACGCATTTATTTTGTTGCAATAAATCTCAGTTTGCATTCCTAGCCGAAGAGTGTCAAGTTTAAAATCACAAACGCCGAATTTCATGAACCATCGCTGCAATTTATTTTCCTGTAGAACGCTTACCATATACTTTACGTAACTTATCACTAGCTTGCGCATTCTTCGATTTATGCTAGCAAAAGTGTAAAATGTAACGAAAATGCATAGGCTGGTCTTCCGTTTCAAATTTGTTACAAGATTTCAATAAAATTTCTAATTTTTTTCCAAAACTGAACTGCCAGCAGTCATATGTTATAAGGTAAATACAGAGGCCCATTACTTTAATTTATAAGTATATTTGTTAATCTTGATGATAGTACTTTTTTAATGACCAGTAAGTGTCAGACCAAGAGTAATTCTTAAAATTTAACATTTACAAATACTTAATATTTCTTTGATAATTATTATAACATTTTTGTACGTTTGTTTTATGTATATAAATTAAAACTAACTTAGGTATGACTCTAGTTAATTCATAGTTTATAACTATTATTATTTCTACAAATCATATAAAAATTACGAATGTTATAAATTGTTTAAATGTATATTATCTTAGAACAGAACGAGTATCAACTAATTATATTGTATTTGTACATCCAGAAATTATTAAATAAAATTATTTACTCTTCATTTTCTCTATTAACATAAATGTGTTAATTCTAACTGCTTCGCTAATTATCTCATATGTGCAACAAATATACACGAAAGAATATTAATTATATACGCTTCATATTTTGTTGTAAAGCCACAATAAACAAAACCAATTAAGTTATGTATTTCAAATATAGAGTACAAAAGACATTACTAAGAAAACCGCTTGGAATTGTGAAATTATTTTACAGAAAATTACGGTGCTATGTGTTCATTGAAGTTAAATAATTTGTATACATATACATAAAAGAAGGAAACTTATCTTTTGTGAACAAGTTCAGTCAGATAATATTTAACAAAGTCAAAGACCTGCAGAAGACGGCCAACAGTGCACACATATGTCGTGTACGTGTAAAACTTACTCCACAACTATACACTATCACAAAAGCTCGTGCGCATACAACAGCAACAAGAACATTCAATATTGAAGGTATTTTCGCTTTGTGGATTCACTTTAGAAATCTCCTAACGTCTCCGTTCTGGAAAGTGGACTTTAATATCTAATTTTCTTCGAATTGTCGTGAGAGTTTTTAATACTAACAAATTTAGTTTCAGTGCTTACAGAAATGGAAACTAAATGTACAATTTAAGTTGTTAAAAATATTTATCTATGAGTAATTTGTATAGATTGTGATGTTTTTTAAAAAAATAAATGGAATCTAGCTAACAAATTAGAAATCATATGGTAAAATTGAATACAGCGTAATTGAAAAATATACTAGTAGATATGCAATCATATAATAATAACTAGAATTCGTACATACTCGTATATAAGGTCTACTGGAAAGTTCTGTCCGTTTTTAGAATAAAGCAAAATAATAAATTTTTCAACCTTTAATAAACTTTATTGAATAATATAATTTCCATAATTATTTATGACTTCTTGCCAGCGTGATGGCAATTTGTATATCCCATTTAAAAAAAAAATACCTTATCTCTAGAGGCGAAAAATTGAATCAGTATCTTACAAAATTTTTTGCCCTGGAATAAACTTTGTAAGGGCAGAAAAAAGTGATAATCGGAGGATGCTAGGTCCGTATGTATGGTGGATGTAACAGAACCTCCCAGACTAGCTTTGCGAGTTTCTGACGAGCCCTCAAGGCAATATGTAGCTTGGCATTATCACAAAGCAGTATGATTTCTATTGAACATCGACTGTCTCTTTTCTTGTAGCGTTGTTTTTTAAATTATCCCATTGCTGAGAGTACCTCTCCGCATTTAGCTTCTCGTTCGGTTTCAACAGCTTAAAATGCATTGGGCAGGTTTTCTGGATTCACAATATGCCATTTTCCTTTCGATATTTTCATAGGTAATCCACTTTATATCCCCAGTTATCGTCCGGTCCAAGAAAGGTTCGATTTTGTTCCGTACAAGCAGAGATGTGCATATGATGACTCGTTCATACAAATTCTTCTCACCTAACTCATGTGGCACCCATCTCGAATATTTCCGCACCAATCCTAGTTTCCGAATATGGTCCGAAATGATTTGTTGAAGTAAATCAAGCCTTTCCGCAATCACCGATGATGTCAGAATAGGATTATGCTCTGACATGATCTTGACAGTATCGTTGTCGATCAAAGATGGTCGCCCAGAGAGTAGCTTATCAGAAAGGCTGAAATCTTCTTCATGTTTTGTCAGAAACTGTACCTTTACCAAACACTTTCAATAAATTTCTACACGCATCTGTAGCATTTCTTCCTTGTTGAAATTCATGCAAAATAGAATGGCCTAAATGAACTTTATCAGTAGCCATGGGTACACGATCAAATCTCACTTAATATTAACATGATGCATCTTCGTTTTAGTTCATTTACTAGGTCAGTATACATATATACATTCAGTGATGAAAAGAGAGAGTCAAATATGCGTCAAATGAATATGGCATACTTGTTGAAACTTGTAACCGGAATTGGCAGAACTTTCTGGTACACCTTATAATATATATACATGCGTATATAAGATCTTGATTTATAAAGGGCTAATTATCTTAAATAATCTACAATACATCTTATAGTATTTAATACTCGAAGTTCTAGCCCAATGGAGTGACTATAGTTTGTATAATTCGGACAAAAGATGAATCGAGAACAAAGAATAAACATTAAGTTCTGTGCTAAAAACAGAAAGAGTGCTACAGACGGACTCTAAATTCCCTAAAATGATTATGGAGGTAATGCAAGTATTTGTGCGGTACGTACAAGTCATAGAAAACGGAAAAGATTGGAGATTGGATGATGATAAACATTGGGGGCAATCAAAAGAAACGATGAATGAAAAACCTAGTCTTACGAAGATAAATTCAAAGACACACCGATTGACGCATCACCAAAAACTGTATCGTATTGGATACTATTGGGTTGGCAACTGAGTACTTTCGGTTTTTACTGATAGAGAGCGTTGCTTTATTTTTTGTATAACGTATGTTAGTGCTGTACTTTACCATTTGTCGCGTGATACTAGTCACATTGACGTAACTTCAGAAGCAAGTAGTGCGTGATTTTTATTCAAGCTATTAGTTGTGGGTTAATTTTAAATGGAGTGCATTTTCGACATATTTTACTGTTTTATTTCCGTAAAGGAAAGAAAGCTGCTGCGGCTCACAAAAAGATATGTGAAGTTTATGGTGCTAATTGCTTAAAGGAGCGCACGTGTTAGAATTGGTATGAAAAATTCCGTTCTGGAGATTTTTCCCTCAAAGATGAGCAACGTTCTGGTCGGCTTACTGAAGTTGATGATGACCAAATCAAAGTCATAATTGAAGAGGATCGTCATAAACTGTTCGAGAGGTTGCAGAGAGGCTACATGTATCGCACACAACAATTGAAAAACATTTAAAATGTCTTGGGCTAGTTAAGAAGCTTGATATTTGGGTACCTCACGAATTGAAAGAAATTCATTTAACACAAAGAATCAGCTTTTGCGATGTGTACCTTAGACGAAATGAAACCGACCTTTTTTTAAAAAGAATCATAACTGGTGATGAAAAATGGGTCCTGTACAGTAACATAGTTCGAAAACGATCATGGAGCAAACACGATAAACCAGCTCAAACCACATCGAAAGCTGAATTGCATCCAAAAAAGATCATGCTGTCAGTTTGGTGGGATTACAAAGGTGTTGTGTTTTTTGAGCTGCTTCCAAGGAATCAAACGATCAATTCTGTTGTTTACTGTCAACAATTAATAAAACTGGATGAAGCAATCAAAGAAAAACGGCCAGAATTGTCAAATCGGAAAGGTGTAGTTTTCCACCAAGATAATGCAAGGCCTCACACATCTTTGGCAATTCGTGGGAAACTATTGGAGCTTGGTTGGGAAGTGATGCCACATTCCCCATACAGCCCTGATCTAGCACCATCTGATTACCATTTATTTCGAAGTTTGCAGAATTCTTTGAATGGTAAAACTTTCACAAATGACAATGACCTTCACTCGCACCTGGTTCAGTTTTTTTCTGATAAGGACCAGAAATTTTATGAGCGCGGAATCATGCAGCTGAAAGAAAGATGGCAAAAGGTCATTGAGCAAAATGGAAACTATATAATTGATTAAAACCTATTCTTTGTTTAAAAAAAAAGTGTTTTATTTTATACTACAAAACCGAAAGTACTTAGTTGCCAATCCAATACAGAAAATTGCGTTTTTATGTTCTTTCAATTATACTGATCTCTTAATTTGTAAAAATAAATTTTTCTAATAGTCATGAAACTAGAATTACTTTGACTTCTATTTATTTCTTAAGTTTCCCATATGGTATAATTGTCAGTATTTAAGCTTATACAAGGACGGATTAATAATTAGTTAAGTTTATACAAGGGTGGATTAATGATTAGTGTACTTGATGAAAGAGGCTGGCACCAATGAATAACCTTATTTCTTTAGAAAGCGAAATGTTTTTAGCTTGTCTCGAAACACGATGTAATTAAGTTCTTACTTTTGAAGAACAAAACAAAGGATAGAACCAAAGCTGAGCTGGAGTCTGATTAATGTACGTTGTCTGCAAACATAAAGCTATGGACGTCTAAGCTTAAACGTGCACGGACCAGTAATTTTAATGAACAACAAAGTAGCCCGAAATATGTATGTACTTTAGAAATTGGTTTAGATTTTACATACTAAATTGTGTATGAAAAGAATATGTGAAAATGAGTGACGTGTTTGTTGACTGTGAACCATAAACGTCTTCAGGCGCTTAATTTAGCAAAGTTCAAACTTAACCCCACTATTGGAGTTAAAAATAACGCCTGATTACATCTGGATACGGTATTATATTCCTAAAATGCCGTGATAGCACGTTGGTAAGAGCACTTGACTTCGAACTAGTTACTTGTATATAGAGGTAGTGGTGCAATTTTTTTTAGTGTTGGGAAGAAATAATCAACAGTGCTTCCTCTCCTTTGGTGATGACACGCTAGTAACAAAGCTATGGAACTATATATTCGTGTGTTCCATAGCTTTGGTCGTGACATAGCGAAAAGACAACTTAGTTGGGCATAGCCACAAAAAATGAGCAGTAATTCAAACAATGGACTGAGGCTGATACAAATGCTCCGAAAATTGTGCATTTGGGCGGACCTTCTTTTTATCGATTTTCATCAAAACTATATAATAATAATAGCGGAATATTATGCATTCCTTTTAGATAAACTGTACAACGCAGTACAAAAGAAAACGTAAAAAGAAACGAGTGAATTTGATATAATGTACATGTGAATACTTGGACTGTTTCAATAGCATGAAAGTGCTTGCGCATTCAGTTTATTCGCCAGATATGGTACCTTCAGATTTTTCATTCTTTCTAATCTAAAACTTAGTTCAGAAACGAGCGATTTGGGTCAGTAAATGACTGTGTTTCTCTAGAATCACCTGGTGCCTACAAAATTTCCTTGCTTGTTCAGCAGCGTATATATTGGTGAAACAAAGCTGCCTGTCAACACTCGTCTTTCAGAGCATGAGCGTTGTACTAAACTGCTGCGCGTAGCTTATTTCCGGGCACCATATCTGGTTCAATTCTACTGAAGTCCTGTCCCGTAATAGTCATCATTATCAAAAATCCGTGAATCTATAGAGACCTCTAAATACTCCAATAACCTAAACCGTGATGATGGTTACCCCCTACACAACGCCTACCAATCCTGTATCTCCAAACAACGCAATCGTAATCGTAACGCTCCACTGACTCGTGACAAATATCCCTACATAAACCTATCCACCACAGACTTACACTAGTCTCAGTGCAAAACGAAAGCAGTAGCAGCAGTTAAGCCCTGAAGCTGTCCGATACAAGTGGTGACGAAACATCGGTAGCAGACTCAAAGATGCGATTCCAGCTCCTAATCCCAGATGAAGAAACTCTTCTAGAAATTTACTTTTAATTTTATCAAATATACACTTGACGTGTTCTCGCTAACGTAGTAGAACGATGGCGTTAAAAATGCTTAGTAATAGTAATATCTTAATGATATTACTAACAAATATGATGAGACAAATTGTAAGAAGTCTAATGTTTGTGAAACCTATATAAAATTTAAAGAACTAGATACAAATATACATAACAAAAATGCAATAACAAATTGATTAACAGTTATAGTTCTTTTCATAGATAATTTTTATACAGAAATATCAATAAATTCAATGTTAAACAATATTTTTTCTTTTATAATATTGCTTTTATACTTCTCATAATTTTACTCAATATTACGTTTTCTTCCTAGTCTTCTTTTAAATATTTTATATATATATTATTTTCATAAAGAAATGATTTTGTAAGCTCAATTAATACTTTAGAATTTTAGAAAGATCATTCCGCTTTGTGCTAACAATATTATATGTTTAATTTTCATTCGAATCTTATTGGTTAATATTAATTTTTTCATTCAATCTTACACCAACAAGTAATACAATAAATTTAATTAATAACAAAATTTTCATTCAATGTAAAAGTCAACATTTAACATATTTAGGTTATGGTTGGCGAAAGATAATTACATATATTATTAATTCCCAGGAAACTCTAATAATTTAGAAACGAATTTGTTTGAGTTACTCAGACGACCTATTTACTATGTACAGTTTCATAATTGGTTTACCCCAAATGCACGTAGGGAAATTTAGATAGAATTTCTAGTGAAAACACGAGTATCTGTCCCACTACATATCGTGAATGTAATGAATAATAATTGTCCTAAAAATCAATATCGAATGTACATAAAGAAAAACTGCAAATTGTATCATAACATCATAACATAATTAAAAAAAGGAAATAAAACGCTTTTCCACATCAATGTCCGTATTCTGCATACGTATTTCGACAACCAAGTTTTTATCATCTGCAGATAAATAATCACAATATCGCTGTAAAACTCGCGTAGAAACATACCGCACAAACAAAAAAAATACACGGAGTGTGTTCTTGGTGTTTGGGTGGTATGATTCCGTGCGAGTTGTACATACAGAGTGTGCGTATGGTGTTCATGCGGTATGATTTTGTGCGACTTTTGCCGCGGTTCTAGGTGCGACATTATCTGCTGATGGTGAAAACTTTGTTGTTGAAATACGTATAGAGAATACATATATTATTGTGGAAAGGGGTTTTATCTATCACGGTCTGCACTAAATTTACCTTTACTTAGTATTCTTGATATTAAGAATGCGGAAATATATACCAACTAGCCGATACGATCGCTAAATTTGGCACTCCCGAATTATAATATACACTTAGAAAATTAAAATTTACCTCCATAACATCTGTTGCTAATATATTATTTTTAAATTATTCTAAACTTTGAAGATAATTTTGATAATTAGAAGTACTTGCTTTCTCCTGCTTTGGTTCGTTGAATAATCTTTGCCAACTGTAATTTGTCTTACTGTATACTCTGTGTCTATTAGCTACATGTCCATTGCACTCATCTATTCCTATCTATGCATTAAAAATCTATTTATATAACAACATTATTTAATTTAATATTCTTTCTAAATTCCCTTCCATTTTTTTGTAAAGCTTTTACTTTTTCTCCTTTTCGGAATCTTCAATCAGCACATTTATTTAACAGGGCTAATTTTTGTTTCTAATCTACTACAAGCGAGACTTTCTTTTATTCGTCTAAATTGTATTACATTTTCTATTAGTTTATTTGATACCATGAATGCTACGCTTTTGTGTCCTAGTTTCTCATCATCAAAATATTAGATTCTTTTAAAGTTAGTCTTTTCGTACATTTATTTTATATTTTTTCAATTCTGACGCTATATATGTATATAATATATAAAGAGACTGAGCGAGAAGGAGCGAGGATATCGACTATCCGGTTTAATTAATTAATGAGAGAAAGAAAAGGCTAATTAACGCTCCACCCTGTCCGTATAAATTTACGTTCGAAGAACGGAAAACAATCGTTAATACACGGTAGCCATGCTGATGAGATGTGACGACATCGAAACTATGGCCTATGAATTTGTGATAATTAACGTGTCATATCTCTCATTAACTAATTAGGTCAAATTGTCAATATTATTCTGATTATATATATATATATATATAAAATTAGCTAAAAGTGTTTTGGTCGACCGTTATAAGATAATCCAAATCAATGAAATTCGTCGGGTATTCGGTCAACTGTTAAGAAAATTAAAAAATTAAAAAACAATCATTTGTTTTATCCTCTATATTTCGCTATAAATTTATAGCTTCCTCAGGAGTTAAAAACTAGATTAATTTAAAAAATTCTTTAAAAACATTAAAATGTGGTTTGTCATACTAAATAGTAATAAATAAAGTTATAAACTATTGTACTAGCATCAGTGGTAAGTAAAGGTCAGAGCATGTTACACAAAAAAATTTTTTGTGTAACATGCTCTGACCTTTACTCCACATTTTAATGTTTTTAAAGAATTTTTTAAATTAATCTAGTTTTTAACTCCTGAGGAAGCTATAAATTTATAGCGAAATATAGAGGATAAAACAAATGATTGTTTTTTAATTTTTTAATTTTCTTAACAGTTGACCGAATACCCGACGAATTTCATTGATTTATATATATATATATATATATATATATATATATATATATATATATATTTGTGTGTGTGTATGTACATATGTATGTGTGTATTAATACTTATTATTTCTTGAAAAATATTATATGAAGGGCGTTTCAAATTTGGCAGTTTTCTTAAAGAATAAATAAAACACATAATTTGCATTCACTTTCAAAAACTTTTTATTGGTAATTGAAGTATCAGTTGACATTCATATGCGAAAAATAATATCTGCGAAATGGCCTCTTGCAGCTCCACAGACGTCCACTGTTTTGTTAAAATTTCCAATGACATTTTGACATAATTGAGGCTCTATCTCACCAATGACACGAATAATTTCATCTTTCAAAGCAGGAATTGATTGTGGATTGTTTTCATAAACCTGACTTTTCACATAACCCCAAAGAAAATAGTTTAACGGTGTCAAATCAAATGATCTTGATGGCCAATTAACAACACCGTTTCTTGAGATTACACGTCCAGGAAATTTTTCTCTCAATAAATCAATTGATTCGTGTGCAAAGTGAGGTGTAGTGCTATCTTGTTGAAACCACATATCCTCTAGATCAATATTCATTAACTCAGGCCACAAAAATTCGTGTATCTTCCGACGATATCGATCACCATTGACAGTTACAGCTTCACCAGCAGCATTTTCAAAGAAGTAAGGTCCAATTTCACCACCTGACCATAATGCACACCGAACAGTAACTCGTTTATGATGCATAGGTTTCTCATGAATAATTCGTGGAGTTTCCTCACCCCAGGCACGGCAATTTTGTTTATTAACATAGCCACCAAATTCAAAATGTGCCTCATCGAAAAACATTATTTTTTGAAAAAATCAGCTGGTTGTTCATTGATGAAATTGACAAATGAGCGACGTTTTAAATTATTAATGGCTTCAGTTCCTGTGTTATTTGAACCTTATATACCTTCAAAGCTAAATCTTTGTGTAAAATACGCCATGTTGTTAATCCACTAAGTCCAAGTTGTTGTGAATGTCGTCTAATTGACATTTCAGGATCTTCAGCAACACTTTCACGAACCAAACCAATATTTTCTTGTGCACGACCACTACGACTGCATTTTTCATGTTTTCGATCTTCCACGGAACCGGTCTCTTGAAATTTTTTAATAATTCGACCAATAGTGCTTTCAGATGGACGTTATGTAAACCATAAAATTCGCTTAATTTTTGTGAAGCCATTTTTATAAATGTCATACATCGCACTTTTTAAATGCCCACATACCCAGACAAATTCAGTGCGCCATCTATATTTTATTTATTCTTAAAAAAAACACGCAATTTGGCAGTGACAAATAAAAACGATTGCTATTGTGTGTATTGAATAAGTTTATTAACACTTCAAAAATGTTTACACTAAATTACAAAACTTACTATCGAAAGTTACTTTCAACAAGGTGTAAAATTAAAAAATGGAGAATGATTATACTTTTTATGCATGAACAGAAGAATTTCGAATAGAATTTCCAAACTTTTCAGTAACGTATGATAGTTTGCCATAAATGATTTCACAATCTAGTATAGACTAACAAGTACTCTACTCAAAACCTTTCATAGTAAAAGGAAATTTAAAATGGAACACGTCAGTTCTGAAACCAAGATTTTTATAAGTTTCCGTACATGTTTCGTTGTGTACGGAAGCTTTTACACGTTGATCATCAAACGCAATTACACTTCTAATTATTCCTACCTGAAATGAATAATGATGCCGCTTTTGACAAATTCTTCTTGGATGAAGTACACATTAGCAAATAAACAACATACACCTTGTCTAACTAAATTCCGCACGAATTCATTCAAACGTTCTTACTTTCTCAAAATATAGGCGATTCGCTTCTTCGTTCTTGCATACAGTTTATTGATATATAGAATTCTTGCTAGTTCAGTAGGATTTATTCAAATAATTAAAGGTTGCATATTGGACGACGGGGAAGTTTTAGTGTCATTCGATGTAACGTTGTTATTTCTTTATAAAAATAAGATTGAACCGGAAAAACTAAATGAATATTTGCAATCGACAACCCTTTGTATATCCCAAAATAGTTTCTCAATTCAAAAGTAAGTTCTATGAATAGAGACTAGCAGAAAATAGACAACTTTCTTTCTCCATTTATAACTGATTTACTCATGAGTAATTTTGAAGTTGAATTTAAACATAATGCCAAATATTTTCTAAGAGTTTGGATTAGGTATGTACATGACATTTTCGCATGTTAGAAATTAAATTTAAACTTTTTGATCAAAAGTTCTAGTTATTTATCCAGTAGATAAGTATTTAATAGATAATACAATCATACAAAGCAGCCACATTGTATAGTGGTGAATGGTGATGTACCGGATGATGCAGGAGATAGGTCACCGGCAGTAACCTAATATTTTTCTATATAAGTCTCTTTATAACTCATGGTGTTAAATGGAACTAGCTTACTCTAATGGGGAATATACAGATATGTAGAGAGTAAATTCTTTGAAAAAGTTCATTTTTATTTATTTACTTTATTTATATTTGTTAGTATTCTTTAATAGAATACTAAAATAAAACAGATTAGTAACTCCATCCACATTTTATTATATTACAATTCATAACAAGAAGACTACTTATAACAAAAGTGTTTTATAAATTTGCTTAAGAAACAAACAAAATTCTTAAATATGCGCGCACAATTAAATATATAATGGGTAATATTTATCAAGAACTTTAACCTCTAGGAAAATTTATCCTATAGACAAAGACTACCAGAAAATGAAGAAAACCATTTCGGTGTTTTTCTTATAGATGTCTCTATCTACTAGAACTCTAAAAGCAAAGAAATCGGTCATTATACCTGTTAAGATGACAAAGAAGTGGAATAAGGAACCCAATAGTTTTGTTATGTTTTAATTAGTAATTGTTATTTTCACTTTATTAAATAAAAACTCTCTTCCCTTAATTTTAATATTTTAACAAAGAAACTGATTATTAGCAAATTTAATACGTTTGTATTTGTCTTTTCTTAGTAGCCTAAATACACAAATCTTGAATACTATTAAATTCTTTAGCTATTAAATTATAGCAGTGTCATGTGTAAAGGTAATCTTTTACTATTTTCTTATTAATATCTACAGTATTATAAATTGTTATGATCGATGGCATAGATCAATCAGGATAATTAGCCGAAAACAAATTAGAGACTTAACCAGAAACCATAATTTTTTGTCCGAAAATATATATGTTCTGCATCTGATGGAATATCAAGTTTTATAACCAGAGACTGTGGAATCGTTATTGCACAAATTTTAACATTTATATACAATTTAGTTGTAGTTACCGCTAATTTTCCTGTCATGTAGAAGATATCCATGATCTGTCCAGTATTTTCTGGATCAAAAAAAATAGTCTTTTTTCCGAAAAACTGGGTACTATTTAATATCTGCAAGGACTTGTCGATTCTCTTTTGCATAAATTGTGTTGTACGAGGGTAGCCGTTTATATTTCGGGAATAGCAAACAAAAAAAATTTTTTTTATTATCGAAAATAGTTTTATTGCTTTTCAAAATATTCTCCTTAAAAATGAATACACTTTTGCATTCGTTTAAACCAATCCGAAAAGCATTGATGCCACTGTGAAGGGGGTATCTCGAAAATATGAGTTTTGAATGCCTTAACTGCCTCTTCCGGCGTAGAAAACTGTTGACCACGAAGCTTATTCTTCACATGTGCCAACAAAAAGAAATCACAGGATGCTAGACCAGGGCTGTACGGCGGATGGCTCATCAATTCAATGTTTTGCCCGCTCAAATATTCAATTGTTTGAACCGACCTGCAAGAGCTCACATTGTCATGGTGGAGAATGATCTGTCGTTTTCGGTTTGTTTTCCTTATTACTTTAAAAACTCTTGGCAAACAAATAATTTCGTCCCATTCGAAATTGATCGTTCTACAACTCTCTAAAAGTTGCAACGTGACAGGTTTTTCCGAAAAAAACAGGCGACCATTTGTTGGTTTTGGCTCATCTTGGAATACCCACACAATCGACTGCTGTTTACTATCCGGCCCATACGTATAGATCCAAAATTCATCACCTGTGGCGACTTTGTAAATGTTCTTTGAAGTACCGCCATTGTATTGTTTGTGCATCTCTTGGCACCAATCCACGCGAGTCCTTTTTTGAGCGGTTATTAAATTAAGTGATACCCAACGTGAACATAGCTTCTTAACGGCTAAATGTTCATGCAGGATCTTATGCACGCTGGTGTTACTAATACTTAGAGATGCCTCGATCTCACGGTATGTCACATGACGGTTTGGCATTATAAATTCAGACACTGCATTAATGTTTTCCGACATAACAGCATTTGTGGGACGGCCTTCACGAAATTCATCATCCAAAGAACGCCGTTCAAGTTTGAATTTACTATACCAACGATATACTGTAGTTTTCGTTGATGCTTCACCATATAAAGAATTCAGCTCGTCGATGCATTCTTGTTGAGATAATCCACACCGAAAGTTATGAGACATAATTGCACGAAAATGTTCGCGAGTTAATTCCATTTTTTCACTGACATACAATTTTCAAGTTACTGTCAACAATAGAAAGAGCGACCGGATAATAAAACTGTCAGGGTAAATATTGGGTCTGGGAAAAAGTTCGTGGCGTTTTTCCCGATAGATGGCATTGGTTGCCGATAACTAAAGAACAACAAGTCACAGCGACACCACCGACGGCTCGTTTTTTAGATGACCTTCCGAACGTTAGTTTGAGCGTAGAAACATTGTAATCGGTGCAGTGGTTGGAAAGTTATTCGCACTTGAAAATGGAGAAGAATAATGAGAAATTTCGCTATATTCTGCAATATTATTATGATAAGGGGAAGAACGCTGCGCAGGCTTGTGATAAAATTTGTGCTGTGTACGGTGAAGGTACTTTATCGAAATCTGTTGCGCGGAAATGGTTCGCTCGCTTTCGTTCTGGAAATTTCAATGTGAAAGATGAGTCACGCTCCGGTCGTCCAATCACTGAAAAATCTGATGAAATTCTTGAAAAAGTCCAACAAGATAAGCATATCAGCAGTGTCGATATTGGCATGGAGCTAGGCATTGACCACAAAACTGTTTTGAACTATTTACACAAAGCTGGTTACAAAAAAAAGCTTGACGTATGGGTTCCTCATGAGTTGAGCGTGAAAAACATGATGGAACGAATTAACATCTGCGATGCGCTGCTGAAACGGAATGAAATCGAGCCGTTTCTGAAACGTTTAATAACCGGAGATGAAAAATGGATTACGTACGATAATCGGAAGCGTAAAAGATCGTGGATAAAGGATGGTGAGCCGTCACAAGCGTTCGCTAAGCCAACATTGACGCCAAGAAAAGTGATGCTGTGTGTATGGTGGGACTGGAGGGGAATCGTCCACTACGAGCTACTTCCAACTGGTCAGACGATTGATTCTCAACTCTACTGTGCACACACTTCTTTGATGACCCGTCAAAAATTGAGAGAGTTTGGTTGGGAAGTTTTGATGCACCCACCTTACAGTCCGGATATAGCACCCTCTGACTATCATCTGTTTCGATCTCTGCAGAACTCTCTCAATGGAATTAAGTTGGTTTCAAAAGAAGCCTGTGAAAACTACTTGATTCAGTTTTTCGACCAGAAACCACAGAAGTTTTTCACCGATGGGATCATGGATCTACCCAAAAAATGGCGAAACATTGTCGATAATAATGGAGCATATTCGGTTTAAATGAATTCGTCCACGCGCCATGCGGGGACCAGTTGAATTTTACTGAAAAAACGCCACGAACTTTTTCCCAGACCCAATATATTGTCAAAAATAATAAACTTCGCGATGCAATCATTGGACCGGAGGCAACACTGACAGTGTTGCCAGTTCCCGAAATATAAACAGCTACCCTCGTATAATGGGAAAGTGATCTAAATTAAATGTTGAAGACAAATAGTTGATATACAAGATTACTCTTAAACCTATCTAATATACAAAATGGAATCATGACGAATATTTGCAGTTTTTACATAATGGAAATATCTTAATGTAGCTCGGTCTGCTGTTTATGTACATTAAAATTAATCTGTAGACGTCAATTCAATTCAAAAGTTCATAGAAAAATTTGTAGGTCAAAAAATATTCAAATTTGATTCAAATCAATATTTCGGCTACTAATATACGAGGAAGCGTTTTTATATTCGCGGAATGGGGGACAAGGGGTGGAAATAAAAAAACCAAATTATTTTTCTTTTTCAATATATTCACCTGCAAGACGTATACATTTTTCACATCTTTCAGTTAATTTATTTATACCCTCATAAAAAAATGATTTCTCTTTATTTGCAAAATACGCCGAAACTGCCTCCTTGACTTCATCATCAGCAGTAAATTTTTTACCCCGCAGCTCTTTTTTCATTTTCGGAAACAGGTAATAATCACTCGGGGCCAGGTCTGGGCTGTAGGGTGGGTGATTCACAATTTTGAAGCCCACCTTATGCAGGGCAGCTAACGCAACGCGGCTCTTGTGGACGGGCGCGTTGTCATGCAAAAGCAGAACACCTTTTGTCAATTTTCCCCGTCTTTTCTCTTTAATGGCTTCTTTTAGTCGCTCTAATATTGAAGCGTAATATTCTCCGGTTATAGAAACATCTTTATCTTTATAATCAATTAACAATATTCTTTCCGAGTCCCAAAATACCGTTGCCATGAGTTTCCCAGCTGATTGTGACACTTTAAATTTCTTGGGAGGTGCTGTGCCCTTTTTATGCCACTGCATGGAGTCTTGTTTGGACTCAGGTTCATAATGATGAACTCAAGTTTCGTCTCCAGTAACAATTCCACTCAATACACCATCCTTGTCTTCATTACAGAGGTCCAAAAATGCACGCGAACACTCTACGCGCTGTTGTTTTTGCGGCGGCGTGAGCATTCTCGGCACCCATCTTGCGCTGACCTTAGACATGCCGAGATGATCGTGTAGGATTTTAAAAATTGTTGTATCGGATACTCCAACTATTTCTGCGAGTTGTTTCTTCTTTAGTCGAGCATCTTCGAGTACAATTTGTTCAACTTTTTGGATAAGTGGCGTGGTCACCTCAATGCTCCTGCCCGGCCTCGGGTCGTCTTCAAGGGATTCCCTTCCTTGTTTAAATGAACTATGCCACTTGTACACCATGGTTTTTCCTGGACAAGAGTCGCCGTAAACCAATGACATCTCATTCATTATGGTCGCGACTGATTTTCCTTGCCTGGTAAGGAACTTTATAACGGCACGATATTCGATTTTTTCCATATTTCACTCCTGATTATGTTACTTGGTTGACGATAGCTCAAACACTAACTGTCTAATAACAATGAAATTTCGTATTTATACTAATCATGAGTCGCTGCACAGGCCACGTCCCCAATGCGTCTACTCACCCCTCTACAACCCGCTCATTCCGCGAATATAAAAACGCTCCCTCGTAGCATAGATGAACACACAGTACAAGAGTACTTGTCCACAACAAGAAGTAGTTTAATATACGTACAAAGAGTTCCGCATAAATAATTTTGTAAATTGTAAGTTTATGTACCGTACCAAATCGTTACTTTTCAAAGAGCCTCTGTGTAATTGAAACCATACACATATGCTTTGAATGCAATCGAGTACAGTTACAAATTATGTTAAGCGGATATCCATCGAATAATCGTTTCCTCTAATAAGAAAACAAACTTTCTCTCATTTCAAGTTAATATTTGTCTCACGTAAATATTTGACTTAGGTGCAATCGAAAGAATTGTTCATTGCTTGCATCTGAAGTGATACTGCTCGAGCCACGGAGAAGCTCTGAATTCGGTTCTGAGAGAGTTCAAGTAATTATTCACTTAACTGCTCGTGTTAGTGAACCGTTAACTGTTTCAGTCGAAAGTATTTCGGTTTGTAAGTTTTAAACGTCCCTGCTGCTACTACAATGGAATTGTGTGTAATTTTAAGATTATATGTATGTTTATTCAAAAAATTTGATATATAAATTAATATTTTAATCAGGAAAATTGAATTAAATTGTATTTTATTGCAACTAAAGATTAATGAAATGTATTTTAATAGTTCTTTTACACACATTAAAACAAATTATTATGTATTAGCTTCTTTATATAGAGTGTTTGAAAATTTGTATTCAATTCCCGTTGGTGTCTTTTCTACTGATTTTTTAATTCATCTTTTCTAATAATTATGGATCGTCATTGCTATTATTAAGTAACCTAAATAAAATCTTTATAAAAGTCTAATTTCGACGTAGTACCAAAGAATCCATACCAAACGTATTCAATAGTTTTTAAGACTGAAACCCTGCACAGGATACATACCAGTGTATCAAAAGTGCAGGAAATCTCTAAAGTAACTTCAAGCACTTTATTATTGTTAGGTATGAATGTACTGGGGTCCAAATTAAAGAAGTATATTCAAGTTTAGAATTCACATAAGAAAAATATAGGGGTAACATAGCATTCGCCGAATAAAAGTTACGCGTACTTTTAATTATAAAACCCAAAGCTTTTAGACTAGAATCAATAATGTATTTTATAAAAACAGAAAAGAACAATTTAAGGTCGAAGGTAACGCCAATATCAACGTATCTTCACTTCACGGTAAAATAGAACCATTTAGATAGTATAGAAAAAGTATTTAAATATATTTAGAAATATTCTTATCCAGTTTATTTCTATCACACCAACTATGAACAGTATCTATCTGATCTTATAGGAAGTCACAGCCTTTCAATGAATGTTGTCGATTTTCTATACTATTACCTATCCAGATTTTTAGTTGAATTTGATGGAGCCTGTGGTTGATTGACTTGATCAATAAGGTTGATATATAACCCCTTTCCACAATTAACTATTTGTAAATTCTGTATACGCATTTCGACAACCAAGTTGTCATCATCAGCAGATAATTTCAAAGTGTCGCACCTGGTAAAACACGGCGAAAAAAATTGTACGAAAAAACAAACTCCGTACGCGATCCGCACCGTTGAAGTGCACATCTTGGTTTTCAACGGTGTGCATTCGGAGTTTGTTTTTTCGTACAATTTTTTTCGCTGTGTTTTACCAGGTGCGACACTTTGAAATTATCTGCTGATGATGACAACTTGGTTGTCGAAATGCGTATACAGAATTTACAAATAGTTAATTGTGGAAAGGGGTTATATATCAACCTTATTGATCAAATCCAGATTTTTGTTTTGTATAACTATCATTAACTCAAATTTCCACAACAAGAAGTAGTTCAAATTTAAATAATAACTTGGTCGACTTTCCCTTCTGCATTCCTTAACTGACGCTAAATATTTTCGTCTCCATGTCAAGATTTCATCTCGTTCTATAAGAATGCTTTTATGTCTCACTTTCACGTACATGGAGTTATAGTGGTGAACTGCATGCTTGTGGTAAATTTGGATCCATGAAAATTTTTTCTAAAGTAGGTAGATAATTCATTCTTGTAGAAGAAAGCACGCACTATTTGCCGCACAGACTGTTTAATTGCTTCATCATATGTAACAAGACTAGGTCGACACCTCTTTGTTTAGATACAGTAACTGTGTTGTATGATGAGCCTCATATTCCCTCTTTTATAGTCCGACATACTGTCGATTTTGCAAATCCCAAAAGCGGAATAATATATTTGTTACAATATTCAAACTTTCAAAACTTACACGACGTTGCTAATTTTGTAAATTCTAACAGTTTTATTAAAATCTATTTTGATAGGCCGTAGCTATTTATATGTATTTAGAGTAGCTTTTCAGCTATCGATAAATGTTCTAAATCTAAAAGTTTATGTTTTTTTGGAGGCGAATATATTCTTGAACTTGTTGGTACAGCATCCATATTAGGAAAAATAAAATGGTATGTTGAACCATTTACAAATTCTAGAAAGAAGGGATTACGTTAGGTGCTCTATTGTACATTTTACATGTATAAACCAGTTTGCTGGATAACCAATCACAGATACAGGTTTTGGAGTAGGTAATTTGAAACACTCCCCTTGTTAAAAAATAGATTGTAGTTCCGCATTAGCATCCGGATAATAACATACAATATATTTTAGGAAAACTAGTAAAGTGTAATGTGTAAATCACTGATTAATATCAGTCATATATAAACAACAAATAAAATAAAAAGTTAGCAATCAAGTTTGTTATTTCACCGTGCACATGTTTTTTGGAATAGTTTTTTAGTTAGAATGTGTATATAATTTAGAAAATATTATTTTTTAAATATTCTTTATAGGTTTGTTTTTTCTATGTTATAAGCTAATTCACAATTGCAATATGCGGTTTATAATATCGTTTCAATCATTGGTAATAACTGTAATGAAATTATTACAGTTTCTTTTTATGGTAAATAGTATGCATTTATAAGGAAAACAATCGTCTCAAAAATAATTTAGATGTTTAAATTTTAGAAGAAGAAGCACTTCACTTACGTCACCTGACTGCTCTACCTTGCAAGTAGAACTCATCCCCATCAACATGATTTTATTATTATTATTATTATATTTTATTTCCATCGCAATTTTGTGTAATATTTGAGTATCTAAAGTTGGTAGCAGTAGGAAAAAGTGTTGTCTGTTTAATAGGCACGAAAAGTGAGGCGAAACGAACATGTATGCGTTTCAGTTCAATATATGCAATATTTGGTATTGGAAACCAGGACATTATTAAACAAATTTGTGTCAGTGGTTGAAAATTAAGTATTTTCTAGACAAAAACTCTTACTCATCTTCATAATTGTTTTATGATAATTAGATTAGACATGGCTTTCCTATTTCTTCCTAGAGTAGGAAAAAGTGATGTCTCTTTAATAGGCACGAAATGTGAGGCGAAACGAACATGTATGCGTTTCAGTTCAATATATGCAATATTTGGTATTGGAAACCAGGAAATTATTAAACAAATTTGTGTCAATGGTTGAAAATTAAGTATTTTCTAGACAAAAACTCTTACTCATCTTCATAATTGTTTTATGATAATTAGATTAGACATGGCTTTCCTATTTCTTCCTAGAGTAGGAAAAAGTGATGTCTCTTTAATAGGCACGAAATGTGAGGCGAAACGAACATGTATGCGTTTCAGTTCAATATATGCAATATTTGGTATTGGAAACCAGGAAATTATTAAACAAATTTGTGTCAATGGTTGAAAATTAAGTATTTTCTAGACAAAAACTCTTACTCATCTTCATAACTGTTTTATGATAATTAGATTAGACATGGCTTTCCTATTTCTTCCTAGAGTAGGAAAAAGTGATGTCTCTTTAATAGGCACGAAATGTGAGGCGAAACGAACATGTATGCGTTTCAGTTCAATATATGCAATATTTGGTATTGGAAACCAGGAAATTATTAAACAAATTTGTGTCAACGGTTGAAAATTAAGTATTTTCTAGACCGAAAACTCTTACTCATCTTCATAATTGTTTTATGATAATTAGATTAGACATGGCTTGTGAGGCGAAACGAACATGTATTTCTTCAATATATGCAATATTTGGTATTGGAAACCAGGAAATTATTAAACAAATTTGTGTCAATGGTTGAAAAAGTATTTTCTAGACAAAAACTCTTACTCATCTTCATAATTGTTTTATGTAATTAGATTAATAGGCACGAAATGTGAGGCGAAACGACATGTATGCGTTTCAGTTCAATATATGCAATATTTGGTTTTGGAAACCAGGAAATTATTAAACAAATTTGTGTCAATGGTTGAAAATTAAGTATTTTCTAGACAAAAACTCTTACTCGTCTTCATAATTGTTTTATGATAATTAGATTAGACATGGCTTTCCTACGAAATGTGAGGCGAAACGAACATGTATGTGTTTCAGTTCAATATATGCAATATTTGGTATTGGAATCCAGGAAATTATTAAACAAATTTGAATCAATGGTTGAAAATTAAGTTTTTCTCTAGACAAAAACTCTTACTCGTCTTCATAATTGTTTTATGATAATTGTATTAGATATGGCTTTCCTATTTTTTCCTCCACCTTAACACGTAGCCAATGAATAATGTAACATATACATACTTATGTCGTTGTTTTCTCTTGATGATATTGTGCAAAGTGCAAGAACAATTAATATAAACAAAAAGAAAGGTAGTTTCTATTGGTGTTCAACTATTTTCGAATGCTTTGAATGTTTGAATTGAAACGGTCCTTACTTTTATTAAAGGCAAGTTATTAAAGTCAAACCGTACAAATTAATTAATACAAAATTCATGTTTGCATACCATTTACATTGATACACATTTCCGAGTTACGATACCTATTTAATATCAGACATAGATTATGTGTGTGTGTATATGTATATATGTATAAGGTGGTTGCAGTCAAACTAATACCAGAATTTCCAATCATTAGCATACAAGTGTACGGGGTATTAAATTGAGAAGTTCTGTGGGGAGAGCAACAATAGACAATGGGCTCGGAGGGTCTTAACGTTGCCATTGAACTCAGCCCTCCTTGACATATTATTGATTGTTACGTTTAAGATTTCGTATAACAGATATATAACGACAAATGTGCACAAATCATTGTCAGTAAATGTCCTGAAAATGCTTCACAAAAATTGGTTTAATCAAATTGAAAATGTTTCGATAAAAAATAACGAGTGAAAGTTTTTGAGATAAAAAAAATGTTAAAAATGTCTTCATAATTTTGAAGGGTAATCGAATGAAATCTTGGAACTTTTCTTTAATTGTTTTTAAATTGTGTTTAGATAAAGGTTATTAAAAATTTAATTTATTATTAATTTCAATATTAATTTAAAAATTTCAAAGCAATTTCCTGTCTTTTTAATTCTCACAGAACGAAAATTTTAGTGGTAACACTGTTAGCGTTGCGTCCGATCAGATGATTACATCGTGAAGTTTGTCTTTTTTGACAATATATTTACCTAGACCGTTTTATTATCCGGACACTATTTCTATTGTTGTCTATTCTTGAACTTGGACGGCTTTCTTTCGACGATGAATATCGTGAAGGTCGTCTCACAAATTTTGTTGTGGCGGAAAACATTAATGCAGTGTCTGAACTGATAATGCAAGACCGTCATGTGACATACCGTGACATCGAGCCATTTCTATGTATTAGTAACACCAGCGTGCATAAGATCCTGCATGAACATTTAGCCGTTAAGAAGCTCTGTTCACGTTGGATACCACATAATTTGACAACCGCTCAAAAAAGGACTCGCGTCGATTGGTGCCAAGAAATGTACAAAAAATACAATGGCGGTGCTTCAAAGAACATTTATAAAGTCGTCACAGGTAATGAATTTTGGATCTATACGTATGAGCCCGATAGTAAACAACAGTCGACTGTGCGGGTATTCCAAGATGAGCCAAAACCAACAAAAGTTGTTTGCACTCGAAGCACATCAAAACAAACGGTCGCCTGCTTTTTCGGAAAAACCGGTCACGTTGCAACTGTGCCTTTAGAGAGTTGTAGAACGGTGAATTTCGAATGGTACACAACTATTTGTTTTCCAAATGAAGAGATAAGGAAAACAAACCGAAAACGACAGATCATTCTCCACCATGACAATGCGAGCTCTCACAGGTCGGTTTAAACCTTCGAATATTTGACCTGACAAAACATTGAATTGATGAGCCATCCGCCGTACAGCCCTGATCTAGCACTCTGTGATTTCTTTTTGTTCCCACACGTGAAGAATAAACCTCGTGGTCAACGGTTTTCTACGCCGGAAGAGGCAGTTGATGCATTCAAAACTCATATTTTGGAGATACCGCCTTCACAGTGGCAGCAATGCTTTTCAGATTGGTTTAACGAATGCAAGGAGAACACTTTTAAAAGCAATAAAACTATTTTCGATAATAAAAATTTTTTTTCGTTGAATATTCCCGAAATATAAACGGCTACCCTCGTATATCACTTTGTTTTTATGAAGTGGCAGAGGCTCAATAATAAATTGTGTACGAAAAAATTATGGGTAAGATGTGTGTGTTGCTGTTGTTGACTGTGGACCACAAATGGAAACGAGTACATCAGTCCTCAATTTATCGAAGTTAAGATATTATCCGAAAGATCCCTAGCATCGAATAATAACGGTTGACGAAAACCGAAACACTATTGTACAATCGAAATGAAGAAACAATCGGAACCATGGACTGAGGCTGACACAAATGCTCCGAAGAAGGCAAAGAACATACACTCAGACGGAAAGGTTACGATTACTATGTTTTGGGACCGTAGTGGGATTTTTCGAACCAATGATCTTCAAGCAGGTAAAGAGATAATACGCGAATAGTATTATGCATTCATGATAAATCAATTCCACAATACAATCCAACGCAAAAAACCCATTCAAAGAAACGACAGCATTTTCTTCGAGATAATACCTCCAACGTGCACATTTCGACTGTTTTAATGGCAAAAACTTCTCAACTACAATTCAAACTGCTTGTATATATCGTATTTGCCAGATTTGCTTGGCTCGGATTTTTTCTTTTTCCCAACCTTAAAACATAGTTCACTTGCAGTCGAATGAGGAAGTAATCATTGACACTAACGCATATTTCAAACAGTTTAATAAAGCTTACTTTTCTAAAGATGAACTAAATATATTAAGTTAGAAAATAAAACAAGTCTTTAGTAGAAGTGTGTATTTTTTCTTTTAGGCTCACTAATTACTGATCCGCTCTCGTACTTGTAATAAATTTACAAGACAATAATCAAGTAATTGATGGTCTGAAATAGAATACGCCATTACAATACGTGGATAATATTCAACATGAAATATGCGTCATTGGATAGTATTTCTCGAGGGTTTATGTAGGGGTAACAGAAATGCTTATTGTTATTTTTATTAGAGGGTTAAATAGTACTCAAGTAAAGAAATGAAAAGTACAATATGATCGGAAATTAATGAGTATGCATAAATTAAAATAAAAGGAGTTGTCAGTTAGTTGTTTTAGTAAATAGAAAATTTAACATTGTCTGGGAACAAATTGATCATTCTCTTTATAGCCCTTGTCCCTTCTCTTGAAGAAACATCCAGGCAGTCAGCACTACGATGATGATGATGGCGTAAAAACGGCGGTGCTGCAGTGGTTGGCAAATCGGGCGGTAAATTTCTATGCGGATGGAATTTAGAGGCTGCTTGTAGGCTTTAATAATAATAGTAATTGTAATGAAAAGTAAATTAGGGTACGAACTTTCTTATAAGAATAAAATTGTTGAAAAATTGCACATTTGTTCTCTTTTTGTATCAAAATGGTCCTTGTATAGACTTGTATATTCAAGTGTATTTATATATGCTGTAATATTTTGCATTCTGTAATTGGATTACATTTTATTATTAGTATCAAAGAAATGTTTATGCCTTTTTAATTATGTAACGTAGTATTTAAAAGCTATTAATAATAAAACTTGCTCAAGTTATTAATATATTAAATATTTCTTAAATACTTGTTGAAGTTTTTAAACTTAAAAATTTGTTCTCTGAATCACAAAAAGAACTGTTTATTTTTGTCATACAGGCATAATACTTATTTTGACATAACTGTAATAAATTTTATTGGAGACTGTCGTTAATCATCAATGTTCGTACTCTATATATGTATTTTGACAGCTAAGTTATCATCATCAACAGATTATTAATCACAGTATCCCACCTGAATCCGCGGTAAAGCTCATAGAAAATTTCCGCCAAAACCAAACACAATCTGTAAATTTTTTTTTAATTTAAATAAATTGTTACTAGTCGTTATAGACTAACCTACAATTTTGCTCTATAGTCTTATAAACTAGGTGCTCGTCCAAGAAGTCCCCAGTGGAACATCTCAGTTCACTTAGTTGAACGCTTTTGTTAACGCGTTATACACAAAGTCACTATGCTCTGCTTTTTCACTGTCACTACGCACAACACAGTTCCAATGGTTTGATCCTCTTAAGCCATCTGTTCTAGTCGATGTTTTCTAGAAGCTGCAATATTTCGGTATTTACATGGTTGTGAAGCTTTTCCTCGTACTTTTCTGCAAACCTCTTGATTCCTTCTCTAACAGTTGGTATTTTTAGATCTCCCAGAAGATGATCATTGCGATAATACCATGGAGCGTCCACAATACCTCTCAGTACCTGTTTTGGAATACTTGAATTTTGTCTATGTTGCTTTTGGCTACACACCCCCAGATCTGGATTCCGTATGTCCAGAGAGGTTTTAGAACTTGATTGTATAGTAACAATTTATTATTCACAGTTCGCCCAAGCAACCAGTACATTTTTTATATTTGAGGTCGAGTTCCCTCCTTTTCTTTTTTATATGTTCTATCCATCGTAATCGGATATCCAAGTTCATTCCCAGGTATTTCGCTGTTAATGATAACAATTTAGTTGTTGAAATACTTATACAAAGTACGAATATTGACGTGGTGAGGGTTTCTTACCTTCTTTGAGTTACATAACGACTTTAATTATTAATTAATCCACTACGAAATTTTTTACAGTTAAAAGTCCTGGTCTAAATTTACACTACAAAGACTAATTATTATCTCGTAATTTCACATAAATATTGCTTTATTCCACAAGGTGGAGGGTATGTACATATATCTTTTTGAAGATACGCTAGATACACCAAATCTTGATAAATCACCTTTAAAATATATTTACCTTTTCGGTTGTATGGTAATATTCAACATTCGAATTGGAAATTAATTCAAATATGGTTATCTATGCACCGAAACTTACAAAATGTGAACTTTTAAAAATTACTAATCCAATACAATGTCTGAAGCAATAGGTTGTTCCGTTCTATATAAGAAACGGTATTTTAAAAGACACTTTCTATGCATCATTGGACTTTGTATTCAAATTAAACGAGAATTGTTAGATAAATCGTTAAAGCTTACCAATGAATATATAAAAATTGTTTTTTTCTTTTCATTATAAAATTCACATGAATATGTAGATTACTCCAAGAGAAAAACAGACTAGATATAAAAAATAAAATCGCCAATCAAAGAATCATTCAAAGCATAGAAAATACTTTAGTATAAACATATAAAAAAATAGAAAACTAAAAGTAAAAATTCAAGAAGTGTGTGAACGTATACATGTACATAGGTTCATACAATATCGAAATATGTTACAGTAGTATTGATTAGAAATTCCACACGCATATTGTGTATTGACGACCTTCAATGTAAATTTGTTCTGGGAATAGGGAGTGCAAATACTCGTATCATAGAGAAGCGAAACGATAAACTGAGTATATGGGAATTTAATTCAAAGGATTCAGAGATTAATAACTTTAGTCATTACTTTTCGTGGAAATTATCTAGAATAAATAGCTCTATGTACGTTCATTAAGTTATATTGTTACGAAAGGCAAAGCACGCAGACCACGAAAGGTCTGTGCTTGAGAGTACGGATATAAAATAAAATAAACTGTCAGTTATAATTTATAAAATGTTATGAAGCACTTACCTTTCTCAGTAACGTTTTCAGTGTTATCGCAAAGTAGATAAGATCAGCTAAATATTTGCAGCATCAGGTATGTTTCTATAGTTGTTACAACAAACACGAATACGTGTCTTATGAATCGCTGCGCACTCTTATCTTCCCTATATATTATATTATTCAATTCCAGATGTAGAATTTAATCGAAGTGTTAATCTAGGTTGATATTATTAATACGAAATATAAAATAAGAGTTTATCTTTTCAAAAAGGCGTTAATTGATCTTTATACATTACGCATTCATTTTGGCGTTATGACATTTATATAATCTAGCGTTTCGTGATTTCTTGTCGCACGCTTTTCCGAACAACTTACACAGGATTGGAGCATTCTTATGGAAAATGTTATAAATTTGTATTTGTAGTCATCATGTCATGTAAGTTTTAGACGAACTTATAAGTTTTCAATCCTAGGTAAATTAGATTAGGATAAAATTATTCATTGACCAGCGATTGATCAGATTCTGATATTAATAAGCGGCCTTTAAAGGGATGTATGTAATGCGTGTTTTTAAGCTGCATGAGAGCTATCGATATCGATGACTATGGTTTGACAGCTGATAATGTCAAACTGTGTTGACATTTCTGTTCAGTAAGGTTTGGCAAGTTATCATGAATCTATTAACGCCAGAACAACGCTTCCAAATTGTGGAAATTTGCTCTGAATAAAATGAGCAAGCTATTCGTGCAGTTATTGATCGCTTTTCGCACTAATTTTACTCTTCTCGATTCAAAACCATCGACAATACAAAAAATGTGCGTACCGAAAAGAATATTGCTGCCATAGCGTGAAATATTGAAGAAGACACCGAAATGTCGATTCGCCGTCGTTCTCAACTTGTTGATCTTTGTCCTGCGACTACGTGGAAAATTTTACATAAGGATCTTGACTTACATGCTTATAAAATATAGCTCGTGCAAGAATTGAAGCTAAACGACCATCGTTTGTGTCGCCTTTTTGCTGATTGGGCTCGTTTGAAACTGGCCGAAGATGAGCATTTTGATCAAAAAATTGTGTTTAGTGATGGTGCTCATTTCTGGTTAAATGGCTACGTCAATAAGCAAAATTGCCATATTTGTAGCGAAGACAATCGTCAAGCCCCTAACGAATCGCCATTACATAAATTACAATTGACTAGAGCGGTTTACACGCTGTCGGAATCATCGGTCCTTATTTCTTTCGAAATGAGGAAGGAGCTGCCGTTATGGTGAATGGCAAGCAGTATCAAGCCATGTTGATTGAATTTTTGTTTCCAAAAATTAATCAGCTAAACATCGACAACATTTGGTTCCAACAAGACGGCGCAACTTGCCATACAGGGCGCTTAACAATCGCTTTATTGCAAAATAAATTTGGCGACAACTTTATTTCCAGAAGTGGTCCTGTTCACTGGCCCCCTCGTTCATGCGATTTAACGCCTCTGGATTACTTTTTATGGGGCTATGTAAAGTCATTGGTTTATGCCGACAAACCAACATCTCTTGAAGTATTGGAAGCCAATATTCAAGCAACCATTGACGCCATACGGCCAGATTTATTAGAAAAAGTAGTCAAAAATTGGACCGATCGAATGGACTATGTAACTCGTAGCCGCGGCGGACATATGCCGAAAACCATATTTAAAAAATAAATGCCATAACATTATCTTTCAGATCATAATAAAAAAAAATTCATTCCGATAATATTTCTGTCTTGTATTATCATTTAGAGTTTTCAAGCTCTTAAAAAAACACCCTGTATGTATGTAATATAAGCTATAGTATTGAAGATTAGAAGCTGTTTAGCTTTGGTCTTATTATAGCTGTGTGAGTACCGTTTTGTGGAAAAGTAGCTAAAATACAAGAAGAGGCAACATAGATAGCGCAGAAGCGACTAACATATTTCAAACTTGAATATTTCGTGGACATAATAGCTTGTATTTGGCGGAATAGAGGTGAAGGGTAGGGAAGAGAACACACCTTTCATATGATCAAATTTATTAATATTAAACTAGGACAGCTTGAACAAATTATTCACGTCTGAATGAACCCATTTACTAGCCTCTATTGAGTCATAAAGAGTTGCATGAAGAGCCTTTGTACCTATCTCAAAATGCCTGTTTGGTGTAGATTTAAAGTTTTTGAGATTGTAGAATGAGAATGAAAAATAATTACTCTTAATTGAGAATAATATGTCGCCATACTCTAAAACTTTGTTGAACCTTGCTTACCACGGCTTGACATTGAGCCAAAAGCCGTTTATTTTCTACAAGATGGTGACATAAAAATAGTATGTTTTATTTAAATTACTTATGATTTAGATTAATTAATCAATTTTAAATTAAGCTGTATGTAAAGGGTGTTTCAAATTTCGCATTTTTTAATGAATAAATAAAATATATAATTTGCATTCACTTTCAAAAACCTTTTATTGGTAATTGAAGTATCAGTTATGACATTTATATGCCAAAAACAATATCTGCCAAATGGCCTCTTCTTGCAGCTCCGCAGACGTCCATTCTTTTGTTAAAATTTTCAATGATATTTTGACATAATTGAGGCTCTATCTCACCAATGACACGAATAATTTCATCTTTCAAAGCAGGAATTGATTGTGGCTTGTTTTTATAAACTTGACTTTTCACATAACCCCAAAGAAAATAGTCTAACGGTGTCAAATCACATGATCTTGGAGGCCAGTTAACATCACCGTGTCTTGAGATTACAGGTCCAGGAAATTTTTCTCTCAATAAATCAATTGATTCGTGTGCAAAGTGAGGCGTAGCGCCATCCTGTCGAAATCATATATCCTCTAGATCAATATTCATTAATGCAGGCCACAAAAATTCTGTTATCATCCGACGATATCGATCACTATTGACAGTTACAGCTTCACCAGCAGCATTTTCAAAGAAGTAAGGTTCAATTACACCACCTGACCATAACGCACACCAAACAGTAACTTGTTTAGGATGCATAGGTTTCTCATGAATAATTCGTGGATTTTCCTTACTCCCGATACGGCAAGTTTGTTTATTAACACAGCCACTAAGTTCAAAATGTGCCTCATCGGAAAACATTATTTTTTGACAAAAATCAGCTGGTTGTTCATTGATGAAATTGACAAATGAACGACGTTTTAAATGATCCAATGGTTTCAGTTCCTGTGTTATTTGAACCTTATATGCCTTCAGAGATAAATCCTTGTGTAAAATACGCCATGTTGTTGATCCACTAAGTCCAAGTTGTTGTGACCGTCGTCTAATGGACATTTCAGGATCTTCAGCAACACTTTCACGAACCAAACCAATATTTTCTTGTGAGCGACCACAACGACTGTATTTTTCACTTTTTTCTTTTGAAATTTTTTAGTAATTCGACCAATAGTACTTTCAAATGGACGATCATGTAAATCATAAAATTCACGTAATTTTCTAAAAACGCTTTTCACAGAACGCTGATTTTCATAAAATAATTCAACAATTTGAACGCGTCGTTGTACCGTGTGCGAAGCCATTTTTATAAATGTCTTACCCCACGCTTTTGCCAACATATCCAAACAAATTCAGTGCGCCATCTATATTTTATTTATTCTTAAAAAAATCGCGCAATTTGAAACACCTTTTAGTGTTAAATACTTTTACTAAATAAATTTACCTTTGCATTTGGTACATCAAATTTAATTCTCTCAGCGTTTGAATTACTTGAAAAACCTTTGATAGAATTTTTGGATGACGAAGTATTTATTAACCAATTTAGAGTGCATTAATGCAGAATTTGGTTTAAAGGTTATCATGCTTCTTATTTTAGACGTTGAGCTGTCAGCATCATAGCAGTATTTTCCGCAACTAGAACTGTAAATCCTATCGCTAATTGGTGAAAGAGGACGTTAAAAGGATCGACTATACTACAGAGCCTTGCTTAACTCTAGTGTCTACTCCATCACCAATTTTTACAATTAATTACTAGTCTGAAATTTAGTAATATTTTAATTTACAAAATTAAAATCCTTTTTTATAATATTTAGATCACAATGGACCGCATCGAAAT
This sequence comes from Dermolepida albohirtum, assembly GCA_031893035.1. Taxonomy (NCBI): domain Eukaryota; kingdom Metazoa; phylum Arthropoda; class Insecta; order Coleoptera; family Scarabaeidae; genus Dermolepida; species Dermolepida albohirtum. The sequence continues at coordinate 469,586 of JAVIWB010005124.1, forward strand.
GAGCCAAAGGCTTTTTAAATAAATAGACTCAAATCATGGAATATCGTTTCGACTCTTTCATTATTAGTTAGCAATATTGTCTAAAATGTAACTGTTATTATATTGAAAGATATATCACCCTCATTTTAAATTGAAGTACGTTTTATCATTAACAAAATATCAAAATAATATTTGGTAAGGAAATGGAAAAAGTTATAACAGACGCCTGACAGAGTTTTGTCAAAGAATAAACGAACGAATTATTCCAGCACGCTATCGCCACGCGATTAACTTTAATTATGATATAAGAGCTCTCCTTTGTGAAACTAAAAATATATACACAAGGTTTATATCCGCTTATTGCCCATTTTAATCTCTTCACATTAAAGGCGGAATTTAATTAAATCGAAATCATTTGTATATACAATGAGAGTTTATAAATTACAGAAGTTTTTCCTTTCGTGCTCTTTGTGTCATGACCACAGGGCAAAAAAATCTTTGTATTCTTTTTTCTGTTTCTTTTATTTCGTATTTAGATTTTACAGCAGCGATTACATTTTTTATTCAATTACTAAAATAATTGTGTTTCTGTACATTTACAAAGTAAATATTAAAAATTTATTTCAGAGAGGTATTTGCAAATATATTTACTCTTTGGTAATTATGTGCAACAAAATAAGAAACTTGAGATATTTGAAATAAGTAATTTGATCTGTATCTGTGTTTTTTTATTCATTTTTTAAACTTATATCTATCTTGTGTACTGCCAATAAATTACGACCAATTTAAACTACTGCCATGTAAAGTGTATTATAATTATATTCCTTACATTACATTTTTTAAAATTGCTTACATAAAATATTCTTCATATATGTTTCATGGTAAAAGAATAAGTTAAATTCGTCCTGCATTCTTCTATCTTAAAGACAAATTGAAAATATTGTTTTACATCTGGTACGTAGACTTCCGCGGTCGTGGTCCATACTATCTGCTTCTGGGCTTCCGGACTAGAACCGCGTCACTGGTATAACTGCCGACGTTGCATACCCACTCATATGGGACATCTTCAGGGCTCAACTACTGCTACTGTCTGTCGCACTGAAACTATCGCACTGAACGAAACTATCCCATACGAGTGGTTACGAAACGTCGGCAGTTATACCAGTGACGCGGTTCCAGCTCGGAACCCTAAAAGCAGATAATATTGTTTTATAATTTATTATTGTATGTCATATTGCGGAAGAAATTAATCTTCGACCTTTTCTCAGTTTTACTTCATAATGTATATTACCAGACTTTCAATAATGATTAGATCAAGTACACCAAAACATTAATTATTAGTGCTTAAGCAACGATATGATGCTCTACGGTCTTCCGGTAGTGCAATAACCATATTCCGAGGTAATATTTCTAGGATGTAAAGCCATTATTTGAGAATTTACTCGATCTAAACTTTACAGCTTCCAATTATATTTGAAATCGCCATTCTTTAAGATCCTTTTTTACTTGAATGTGCAGATAGAACCCATATGACTATTTAGTGATTATACGGAGAGTATGTTTGCTACAATTTTGTTACAATGGCAGCCATTTGCTAGTGATTGCTCCGTAATTGCTTCAAGTTGCTTTCCGGGGATGTGATTCAGTGAAACTTATTCATATCAATTAATAGTTACTGTAGTTATCAGGTAGAATACTAGACGTACTCCATGCAATGCGAAATCGTTTTGACTACAATCTTAGTGGTAGATTTATGAGTATGTGCTGTCTTCTTTGCGATAATGCTTCGTCTTCTGTCCATTACGTGCCGTGCTGTTTCATCTCCTAACCATAGCAATACACCCAAGTTTCGTCCGTAGACAATCATCTTCGACTATTCTTTACTTTGAACATACTGTTTCCATTATTTTCAAACCATTACTCTAATTTTTTGATCTCGCGTTTATAATCGCAGAAGCAACAAATACAGACTTTAGACGTAGTCAAATATCTGTGCCAGACCCATAGCTTCCCCGATCATCTTTAAATCCTTTATTTTATCAAAAGGAAGAAGATCTTGCTATAGACTATTCCTCAAATGTCAATTCCATCATCGACCGTGTCGACGTTTCAGGCTTTTCTAGACGAACACAAAATTTGATGGTATACTCTTGTTCTCACATTTCATCCATAGGAATTTTTAGAGGCGCAGTAACGATTTTAGGTTTTGCCAAACCCAAACTAATAATTTGTAATGATTGTCGTCTTTCAACATTATAAATATATAACAGGCTGGCTACCAGACAAATTTTTCATAATTTCTAAATGTCACTTTCATCCACCTGAGTGAGCGGACATATAAATTCTTATCTCTGCCAGTGTCCATAATCTGTGAGGAAAGAAGTAAAAAGTAAAACAAAGAATTCTTATTGTAAAATGCGTACTACTAAACCCTTTTCGTGTTTTACATGTTCGATATTGTTCATGAAACAAATTAAATAAAATTTTTGTCTTTTGATATATTACTTGTCCATCCATAGACATTATCAAATGCATCTTGCAAATGTATCATGTTAATTCACCTAACTAGACATGTATATACATTTCTAAAACTCGGTTCTTTTTGTAAGAGCTCTGTACATATAAAAATGTGATATGATGGGTACTATTATATTTGTAGTTATTGGTCTTTCTCATTTGACAAAAACCATAGTTATTATATAATAAAAATTGTTTATAGACTAGTAGAATTATATATTATAGATTTATTCTTACACTTCACTACATATGTACTTATCTTTGCAATTAGCATATATCATTTTACTTTTCCGATCTACTTTTGAAGAATTTGTTAGAGATATTACAAATTTTTTTCTTACACTCGATAATGATACGTTAGATGTATGTCAAGATTAGTAGTAGATTTGGATATTCTTTGGTGAGAAAAATAAACGCACTTAGTGCTGGCACGTCAACTATATTGAGTGGATACGTCGCAGGTCATTGTTTGCTTTGCCTTCTACATATATACTTATGTGGGTGGCTGTTTGGTCCATGACGTTGTCACCGCTTTTAGTTTTACTGTAGTAGGATATAATTTCGGACTTCGTTTAGCGTCGTCATTGACAGCTGTGTCATGATGCATAGTCCTTGGTCAAATTTCGTAATTGTTCTTTTTAGGTGCGTAACTTACCATGCTTACTTTATTTCTGATAATAGTGAATACATTTTTCAATGGTTTCATCTCGTTTGGAGAGATATATTGCTTATTTTGACGTAATACACCAACAAGAGCAATATTTTTCTCAAAAGGTACTTTGCCAATGGAGCACTCGTAAAAAATGTCATTTATTAAATTCCAACCAGAATTATGAATACATACTAATTTTGCGCTGTCTCAAATCCCAGATTCTTATTTGTAGGTTCGCCAGTTAGGCGACCAATATAAACTAAACCATCAAAAGCAAATCCAGATTACTTCATTACAGAGGTAGGTACCAATTCGTTCAGTATGAACGAATTGGTATCTACCTCTGAAGCTATGAAGCCAAGTTATTCATCAATTGCTGTATTGGTATCTGTTATGATGTACGTTTAGCATAATTGAATAAACAGATTACAGATGTAGGATATCAGAGCTAGATTATCGGTTTTTAAACGTGTTAGTCAAGCTCTTTTATAACCAAGCAAAATGGATTTTCGTATTTCTTCAAATCGAAGTATGGACATGGTGGCTTGATACGTACGATTACCGAAGTCATCAGAAAAAATTTCTCTTACAACTTTTGTCAACTCCGATATAAATAAATAATCCACTAAATGGGACAATTACATCAGTCCACTTTTTTGATTTCTCATTATAAACACGTCTTGTTAAGTTTATACAGTTCACAATTTTCTACATAATAACTCAGTCACAAATAACTCTTCTGGTGCAGCGACAATACTCGTGTTTGAATTATGAGCATCACTAACATCTTTTGCATTATTATCATGATCAGCATCGCGACTGCTTCCAGAAAACTCATCAAAAATTAATTTGAAATCACTGTCCATTATGTCATCATTTTCTATTTCTGAAGTATTACTTCCAGCATAAAATGGTACATCACATTCATTTGCCTATTGCAACAATGTCTCCTCGAAGTTCGAATCATCAAACTTAACAATTTGTACATGCTTTTTCGATCCCATTATTGGTTTTATACAACTTCACTCTATTCAACAGAATGAAAAAGTATGATAGATGGGTATTATATATCCTGTAATAATGCAGATTCCAATTTGAACAAACATGTAGATTTCTTTACTTCAAATTATATGACAATGTGATGATAACATAACAGATTATTTTCAAATTTAAAAAATAAATAAAAATTATTTGACCTGAGAAACAATTGAATGAATATTTGTTTAGAGTATGCTAGTACGCTGGATTAATTGACGAATATTTAATACAAATTATGAGCAAGCAAGTAATCCGAGCTTGATAGGCCAGGTTTATGCATTTTAGTGTTAATATATTTAGTTGTTTATATAACAGACTTTATGTTAATTAATTGAAATTTAATTATAAAAACGATATACATATCGTTGAAAATAAAAACAATCTTAATCGATCCAATCTATCTGATAATAATTTACTCTATCCAAAATCAAAATAAACACAATTCGCAATAAATTTGTTAACTGTTTTCTATGGAGTAAACGTTATACTCATTAGAAATAAATAAATATATATAACAGATAGATATAATAAACACGATACTTTTGGGTAATAACACATGACATTAAGAGCTTTTACCAATGGTAACCATGCTACATTTTCGGAAAATCCGATGAGATCAATAAAACTGCTCTTTTTAATTGTCTGCTTGATGAAAATAATTTTTATCACGTACAGCATTAGTGCTATAAAGTCCATAATTGAATATTTACATATTCCCTTGACTTAGCTTAAATATAAATTTTAATATCGGTGTAAAATAAATATAAAAATTTAGCTTAGAGCATCAAATAAATCTGTACAGAAATTTCAGAAAATTAAAGAGAAAGAACGCGTTTATATTTTTAAATTTCCATTTTTTTGTACAAAAAAAGCATCGAAAGCAGTGTGATACAAAACAAGATAGAAATATTTTTCTGTAGTAATGTATCCCAGGCTATTTACACTTCGAGCCCTCTTGGAAGACGAATCGAAGTCAAATTTGACAGATAAGTAGTGAAAAGTTGTCATTATTGTATGTTACTAGGTAACAAACAACTACACTGCTCAAAACAATTAGAGAATATTTGAAAAAATAATAATAAAATAAACAAGTCACGCGAATATTTTTATATTGCAACTATATTTACATTATTACTGGTAATGATGGAAAGGGAACGCGATTTGACTCATGCACAGACTTAGAGAGCCATAGGTCAATTGGAAGGTGAACGGAGACACCAAGATGTTGCTGAAGTTAACCAAAGTGTGATTTCGCGTTTATGGAATCGGTTTTTAGAAACCGTAGGTATTTAGAGAAGACGAGGACGAGGACGTCCAGCATCTAAAACACCTAGAAATGATCGATATCTAACAGTATTTGCACGTAGAAACCGCATTCGTAACGCAACGCAGCTTAAAGGTGAGCTTGCTGCTGCTACGGGAAGGGTAGTATCAACTCAAACAGTACGAAATCGTCTACATAACGTTGACAAGTAATGCTCGAACATCCCTAGTACGGATTCCACTAACTGCTCTTCATAAAAGGTTGTGAAGAATATGGGCTGATCAGCATAGAAATTTGAATCACGATGAGATAATTAGGCGTATTTTAATTTGGCGTGAACCTGAAACACGTAATCAACAACAATTTCTTCGAGAAAAGCTGAAATATGAAGGTGGGAGTGTAATGGTATGGGCTGGGATAAGCGCAAGTCATACAGGCCTTTACATGATACAGAATGGCAACCTGACTGCTATGAGGTATCTGGACGAAATTTTGAGACTCATTGCTCTTCCGTACGCTGGTGCTGTGGGTGAAAGATTCATTTTAATGGATAATAATGCTCGACCACATCCAGAAAGTATCGTCAACTGGATTGAACAATTGGGAATCAATAGAATGGACTGGCCAGCAAATTCTCAAATTCTTCCAATGGTAATCCTATCGAATATGCTTGGGATGCCCCATGAAGACGTGCTGCAGCAAAAAATATGCCACTGCGTACAAATCAGGACCTTCAAATTGCTCTGATAGAGGAATAGAATAATATTTCACAAGAATTTTTTAATGTCCTGATTCAATCAATGCCGATGAGATGTCAAACCTTTATTGCCGTTCGCGGAGATCATACACATTATTAACAATAGATTTTCGTCATTTATCAATAAAACTTCTTATAAAGTCTCACAATTGTGTATTCATTTAATGATATTTATTCACTCTAGTGCCTTAGTAGCTTTATAATGTGCACAAAAAAGACCAAACTTGTCGATGCGTTCGGTTTCTTATTTGAAAATGTTGTAGTTAAATATAAAAATATTTGCGAGGTGCTAGATTCTTTATATATTTATTCTATTACCGTTTTCCCGAATATCCCCTAATTGTTTTGAGCAGTGTAGTTGTTGGTGTGGTTATATCTTTCTTCTAATTTTCGTCGTATATTTGAATGTAGTAAATAAATGTTCTAACAAACTGTAATATTTAATTGCTTTCTTAATTAATAAAACATTTAGTAATTTCTACTTAGTTTCTTAATATTGTGTTTAATTGGTTACCTACAGATCTCGTTATAAATTTAAATGCAATTAAATAGCGAGGTAAACAGCTTTCTAAAATGTATAGATCTAAATTCGTTTTAAAATTTTATTATGTAACGTATGTAAAAAGCATGAATTAAATCTATAAAAAGTCCTTTCCTCAGTGCCGATTAATTCAGAAAATGTAAAATACAGTTTGAGAGCATTTTGACAGTATATATCGCAATACAAGGATACTATGATAATGTACAGCACGTTTCTATTAGTATCTCACACAGAGAGAGTTCGTTTCGTAAACACAAAATTATGTCTACATAGAGAATTTAGAGAGATATATTTGCTTAAAAAATAAGAAATATTTGTTCTTGTTTTTTGGTTAAAGAGAAATTTGAGAATTAATTATATATAATATTAAGTACATTTTTTGGGAAATTGTATTCAGTAAAAATGTGACTACTAAAATACGATACAATACTTACAACTAACATTTTAAAGTGATATATTAAGTGACAGATGTACCAGGTGTACCGGAAAGTCATCATTTTCGTAAAAAAAAATTACATCATTTTCAAGAGAATGGAAACAGTTATGTCTTGAAAATACTGGCCATTCGATTCTATACATCTTGCCCATCTTGCCCATCTTGCCCATCTTGCCCATCTTGCCCATCTTGCCCATCCTTCAGGCATTTTCCCATCATTGGCATTTTTCCCATTGCTCGTAATCGGTCACTAATTGTTTATTGGGCTGTATTTGACGCTTCTGCCAATTATTTTTGGGCTTGGGTTGGGTCTTCATCCAATAACTGCTCCAGTTTCTCATCTTCAAACTTTTTCGGTCTACCAGAACGTTCTTTGTCTTGCACATCGAAATCAGCACTTTTGAATTGTCGAATCCACGCCTCACATGTTTTTATGATTGGAGCATGCTCACCGTAAGTTTCTACCAGCAAACTATGACTTTCAGCGGCCTTTCTCTTTTGATTAAATAAGAATAGTAATGCGTGACGCAAATGCACTTTTTCAGTCCCGAGACTCAACATTTTCAATGAGGTATAAATCTATGACAGTTACTTTTGCAAAATATAAAATGTATGGCTTTGAAGCATGATGTCAGTAGAATAAAATGATAAATGTGTCAAATCATAACATTTCATACTTAAGCCTAGTGACATCTGTTAGAAAAATCGGCAATGACTTTCCGGTACACCTGGTATGTAATTGACATTTAAGTTGCAGTTATTGTGTGTGTGTTTCCGTCTTCATTTGCACGATTTCTTTTGACAATACTAGGTGGCCTAAGTTTTCCTCTAAACTCGATTGTTTGTCATACATTATTTCGAAATTCACTTTTTAAATTTCAAAAGGCCGAATTATTGGTTTAAAAGAAGCCGATTTGTTGACCTCCTAAATTATTAACTGCGTAAATTAAAATTCGTCCGTATTAATGAGACGTTGTCAGGAGTGGTTTAAGAATAGTTAGAAATGTCCAAAAGGAAGTAGAAGTAGCAGATTGGTCTCAATTATTAAGTCAATCGCAAATATTTGGATTGTGAACGAAGACTGTTTGGTAACACTTTGGATGATTTACCGCAGAAGAAAATTCTTTATAGTTTAGTCTTATTAAATAACTCGGTCATAAGCTATTGGCTTGTTTTTTAGACCACTCCTGCTCGCTAGAATTATTGTGTTGAGTTGATCGTCTATATCACTATCTTTATTAATTATGGATATTAAATATTGGAACTCATATATTCTTATTCATTTATTTTAATATTTGGGCTTTCCTTCAGCTACGATTAAATATTTTGCTTTTGCAACATCTACATGTATTATTATGACTAGTCGCAGCCTTCCCTAAAGATCAGAAAGCAGAACCTTATTGCCGGCATACGCTAATATTATTGCTTTCCTACTCGTCAGTGTATCTCAGAAGCTCATTGGTAAATACTAAATACGAGGATCACGAGATGAAATGTTCTAAGAGTGGGCAAAGGAAATAAAGTTTTATTTTCAAAGTAAATATTTACTCTTATACATAGTCTGCCCCCAGTTTACGTACTTAATTCACCAGTGCTAAACCTTCTTTATAACTTTCTTCTTCTCCTTTTTCACAAGATGATCGACAACTACTACACCGAGTGCATTGCAAAACATAGTCAAGTAAATTAAACTCGTTTTGCTTTCTTTGGGGTATTAAACCAGCTTCTACTCATTGTTTAGGCTTGTTTTGTATTTGGTGTGTAGTAATGAATCCACGTCTCCCTAACAGTTATGAAGTGGCACCAAAATTCAGAAGGGCTGGAAAAGTTCAACACATTGCTTTAATTAATCAGGCTTCAGTGTTTTTTGTCACGTGCTAGTAATCACAACATCCGTAAAGGACAAAAATTTTTCTTAGATTCATGTAAAATTTATTCCATCAATTCATCTCAAATTTATACAATATTCTGCGCCTCGATACGACTGTCATTCAGCCCTGTATTGAGAATTCTTTTAATAATGACTGCTGTCGATTTTGGTTTTCCAAGATGCTTATCACCTTGAACCATTCTACGCCCATTTTTAAATCTTGCTGCGCATTTTTTTTTATTGTCGAGAACGAAGGAACAAAGAGATGATTTATTTGAGCTTTTATTTAAGTTGTTCATCCTCTCAGAATCAAGTATTTAATTACCTCCAAATATTCAGTTTCTCTTACATTAAAACATGCGTAAAAGCTTTTTAATTCACCTTGGACGAAGACTTGTTTAATTTAACGAGTGACACTTCGCAGATTATATGGTAGCAGTTTCTAGATGCAGAAATAGCGCTCTATTTGATACTCTGACTACGTTATGTCGCCATCATTTTATTCCACCCATATTATATAATTGTAAATGTATTTAAAATCAGACCGAGACCATTTTTATAACGACTAAGCAATTTATTTTATTTTACTCGATAAATTTGTTACACCATGTTTTTAATAACTCCTATTTCCTTGTATATTTCAGCAAACCTACAGTTACACTACCAATTTTAGTGAATGTTTTAAATTTTTAAATTCAAAATTTAAAATGTTGATTAAACTTTAATTGATATAAAAATTGTGCGCTGTTCCTGATAGAAATGAAATCGCAAAGACACTTTTACTGATGTCAAGGCTTCATATGTAATATTTGTGGATGGAAGTAAAAGTGCTGATAAAATCCTAGCTTGGAAGCTAGGAAAACACCATAAAATTGTATTTTTATTAGTTATTATTGCCATATTTTTGTAAATTTTTGGTTGATAATTGGCCAATATTTACACATGTCTTAATTAATTAATAAATTTCATAAATAAGTTGTCGGAATGTTTTTATACTACTCTTTTTTTGACAAATAATGTTTTAAAAATCTAAAGAAAGTTTTTTCATTTCAAGGTAAAATTAAGAGGATTCTTTTAAATAAATACAAAACTAACTAAATAGCAAAAATTTGGCATTGGGGGAATAACTTTTAAGACACCGTATGTTTATGCGTACGGTGTCTTTTCCTGTTTCTTAATATAAACAATATAAATTAACAAAAAATAGAACGACGTAATAAATTAATTTTCTATGAATATATATTTTAAACGTGGTCAAGCACCTAAAATAACAAATTCGGGTAGTCAATGAGATTTTTATCCCTTTCAAGTCGAGTTTGAGAACGTTTAAATTTTATTTTACATCCGACCGTCCCTAACAATTGTTCTATAGTAATAAAACCAACTTTAGAGATCCCAAAGGGGAGTTTTTGAATAGATTTCCTTTGTTTTTCTTTAATTTTTCATGTAATGTTAGGCAATAATAGAGTTGAATTTTCATATGATAACTATTTTTCAGACTGTCCTCTCTCTTGAGCTTTCTCTCTCTCTCTCTCGATGTATATATATATATATATATATATATATATATATATATATATATATATATTATATTATATTATTAGAGAATTAAATTATTTATTAATGAATGTAGATGAATATTAATGTTAAATGTTTCATTTTTATTTGCTTCTTAATTTATAAACATTAGATTTTTATTAATTATATAATTAAATATAATAAAATGATACAAAATAAGTTTCTTAGGCAAAAGATATCAGTATTTTATTATGTAGTTCAAACGATGAATTTATAGATAATTGATTTTGTTTCTTATGCTAACACAAAAATAATTTTAAACCAATACATATTTGCATATCTAGTGATGCTTGGGTGAAATCTTCAGAACTCCAAAATAAAAAAATATAATAATATGGTATAATAAGATTTAATTTATATTTTGAAAATAATAATAGGCAAAAATTTGTTTAAAGTCGGTAAAACAATAAGTTTATTCATATATATATATATATATATATATATATATATATATATATATAGTATGTACTTTCATTCCATATATATATTCATATAGTTTCTTCGCTGACGTTTGAATAAAATCCAGTTCATCTTTTTCTTAATGGGATTTCATCGAAACTATTCTTTTACCGATAATACAACGATGAAGGATACCTGTGAAGACCCTAACTTATTGTACACCCGCGAGATCATTCGAAGAAACAATTATATATACATATATATATTCTCGGGCTCTCCGCGATGTTGGATAGAAGTTCTCGAAAGAATCGGCGTCTCAACATTTCAGTTTCAGTTTCAGGTTGACGCTTCACTACGAAACAACTCCTGAAGAAGATGATTGAGATGTCATTCAAGCGTCGAGACACCGATTCTAATACTTCCTCCAACATGGCTAAATAGCGTTGGCTATTCATCCGTCCATCGCACAGGTACACTTCTCCAACACCGTATGCAGACATACAACCCGAAACCATGATACTACCACCTTCAAATTTTACTGTGGGAATGATATATTGTGGTTCATAAGCTTCCCCTTGCCTACGCCGAACGTATAGCGTCCCAGGTAGTCCCCAAAGCTGCCAGGCAAAAGAAGAAAGTTAGCAGTTAGACAGGATTAATTTTGTTTAATGTTACATGTAGACTGAATTGCATACAACGATAAGAATATTAGTCATGAAGATGTACTTACATACCTCGATATTCGAGACCAAAGAATCTTCGACCACTTCTCAATTGCCCAATTTTCATATTGTTTGGCCCATAAATACCGCTTCTTTTTATGAGCGCCAGTTAAAAGCGGTTTACGTCGTGCTTTACACCCTCGTAAACCAGCACGCTGGAGACGCCTTCTCACTGTTTGCGCAGAAACTGTTACGCGATAACGCTGTTTCAGCTCACTGGCGAGCTGTTTCGACGATTTTTTCCTATTACTGAGAGCCAGCCTTTGTAAAATTCTGTCTTCTATAATCGAGGTACAGGGTTTTCTGACACTTTTTGGTATGTTAACAAACAACCCACTCTCCTGATAGCGACTAATGGTTGTACGGACTGCACACATCGCGAACATTTTTTTTTTCGCAATTGCAGCTATTGATAACTTCTGGGAATACAGTAGCACTATTTGGGCGCGTTCCCCTACCGACAACTCGCGTGTTTTAGGCATTTTTATTCAACAAATAACTGACTGAACGTGAAAATATAGGATAATCTAATTGATCTCTACCACAAACTCACAAACGCACGTTGCTCACACACTGCTAGAATGACACTAAATTTCTAAAATCCACAATTTCCCCTTTACACCTATTCTCTTCAATAGGGGATTAACTAGGGTATTCAAAAACGCATTTCTGTAAATACCATTAACTATTTTTACGGTTAATTTCCGTCAGACTTGGATAATGCCGAGAATAAGAGTTTTTACCTGGGGTGTCTAATACGTCTGAGCATAGTTGTATGTAATATACATAATACGAGGATAGTTTGACAACTAGTGAAAATGACACATAGGTGGCGCTCTAATTGGTAAAACAAATGCACTGTAATTTAGGTTGCCTATTTATATGTTTATATTCCGATATTTAGATAAATCGGTTGATTAGTTTATTTTTGACAGCTGATTGAAAAAGAAGCAACACGTCGTTTTGTTAAAATGGAAAAAGCAGAGTATCGTGCGGTGATTAAATACTTCGTAATTAAGGGTGTGAAAGCTACCGAAATAAAAGATGAGTTACGGGAAACATTAGGTGAATCTGCTCCATCATCCGCCACAATAAGTAGATGGGTAAATGAATTTAAACGTGGTAGAACAAGCTGTGTTGATCAACCGCGCTCTGGAGCACCCAAAATCGTGACTTCTAAGGAAATGATTATAAAAATCCATAATATTATTACGCAAGATCGACGACTCAAAGTGAGAGAGATAGCAAACATGGTAAACATTTCAACAGAACGCGTACACCACATATTAACGAAAGAATGGGCCTTTTCAAGCTTTCGGCAAGATGAGTGCCGCGATTGCTTACGACTGATCAATAGTTCACTCGTTTGCGCATTTCCAATGAGTGTCTGGACCTTTATAAGCGGAATTAGGTTGATTTTGGTAGGCGATTTGTTACTTGCGATGAAACTTGGATACACTACAGTACACCCGAAACTAAACAACAGTCGAAAAAATGGTTAGAACGTGGTTCTGCACCTCCAAAGAAAGCGAAAACCACTTTATCGACAAATAAGGTGATGGTATCAATTTCTTGGGATTCAAAGGGCATTTTGATCATTGATTACCTTCAGAAAGGTGCTACAATAAACGGACAATATTATGCAGAACTTCTACAAAAATTAAATGTTGAGATTCGTGCTAAACGGCTAGGAATGGCAAAGAAAAAGATTCTGTTTCACCAAGACAACGCTCCCTCGCATACCAGCACAGTTGCGATGTCCAAAATCCACGAGTTGCATTTCTAATTAGTACAGCATGCGCGTATGTATTACTCTTTTAGGAGAATATATTGAAAAATAAAAATTATTTTGTATTTAAAAAATTCGCGATTCTTTTCCATTCTGACTACTTCTCAAACTACCCTCGTATCTTATACTGTTGAAATTAAATATGTATCTTAATTATTGCAAATTATGGCTTATAATTAAAGTAATTTTACTTTACTTTGAATATTTTTAGATTAGTATATCACGAAATTTATGTATACGTGACGTCTTTTTGTCAACAAATTCCATCCTCCTGAATTATTCAGTGAATAGTATTTATTGAAAAATCTATGCTTAGAACGTCACAATTTTATATTTGTGATCAATATTATACGAAAAATTTTTAGATATCATTAACGCATACATAAATGTAGAATTTAAAATTATATATTAAACATTGTCATAGGTAATTCAATATCTTGTAACTAATTGTTAACGTAATTTTGTTTTTGTTAAGTATACTTTTGATTTTTTTTATAGATTTGTATCTTATAATAGCTTCGTATTAGAAAAGCATTCTACAATGAAGAACATACCCTTTAAATTAAAATGAAGCTATACTGAGATGATAGTATACATTTACCTTTTGATGCACAAGCATTACATAGTTTTCAAGAAAATTAGATTATAAAGTAACTTGGATAAGGAAATACAATCATGGAAAGTGGATTTTTAACTTAAGCTAAAATCGCGCGAGTCATACAAGTACAATGACTTACATATATTGTTCATAATATTCCCTGCACTTTATGATTGCGAAAATCGTAGCAATAGGTAAAAGTGGGGAAGAATAAAAAATATCTATTTACGTCGATTTCCATTTCCACCTAGTTGTAATGTAAGTTAGTAGTATTTCTACTACTCTTTTTCTTAAATGTGATCCAATATTTTTAGTGGGAGATACGAAAATAGAAATCGTTTTTAATTCAGGAGGTTCTTATATATGTTTTTCTAGTTTGTCTGTTATGAAATTTATATTCAATATTATTTTCCTAAAATGCATAGTAAAAGAGAAAGAAAATGAACATCAGTGCCATAAAAAAGACCTAAACACGAGTAACCTGTTTTTCCTAATATATGTATACCTCAAATTGATTTCAATTTCCTGTCGATGGAAGTGCAAGGGAGGCGAAGAGACAGTACGAGGTTTCACTAATGGACAGAAATTGTTATTCTCGGTGGCATAGCGTGTGCGGAGGCCGTATATTTTTCTTCGTCGTGCCGTTTTGTTTTGTGGAACTATTTGAATGAATGAAAGCGGAAGCGAACAAAAAAGCTTACGATCCTCTCTCACTACCGAGTATTTTCGGTATTTATCCGCACTAAAATAAATCGAAAGAACATGAGTACTTCCACTGCTTTGTTTATAAACATAAAGCGACGTGTGTAACGAATTAAATTACATACGGTATGGTCATTTACAGACAAAATTCACTATCTTACACACATACACGAAGATCATCGCTTAGGTTTATTTTATTATTGACATAATTCTGTCCATATAATAATTCTATCCTAAATTTCATCTAAAAATTTGTAGATTCCCTTAAGTATTAAACGCTTTAATTTGATATTTTTGTTTACGTTTTAGAAATTTGAGAATATATTAAGCTGCGTAAGCAATTTACACGTTAAATTTAATTACACAACACTTTGATTATTTATACACCCAAGTAGTAAATACCTGACCTTTAAATACAACAGTCTAAATTGCTATTAGAGACATTAACAATGCAATATTTTTTGAAAACTTTGTAACATTTTCTGAAAATGTTTTCCACTACAGTTAGTAAAACATTTTGATATTCCAAAATTTGATTTTTATTTCTTCCATATTTTTTAAGATATAATAATGATTAAATTGCATAAATATAAGATTACTCCTTCTGGACTTCTAAGTAGAAACTGGGTCTCAGATACTGTTGCATCACTATCCGACATTTCGTTAGCTATTGCAAGTGACATCCTTAGGACTGTTATTGGTCGTTTTGTTGCTACAGTGAAAGTGAAAGTCCAATATTTCGGGAAGAGGTTATATAGAGGTTGCTCCAGTTCATAGAAGCCTTGCCTTTACGGTTAAGTGATTTTTAAAATGAAGTTCGTTAGATTTTGTATAAAGGTAGCTTGTAATTAAGATTTTTAGGGTGTTTTCGGATTTCTGTGGATTCACGGATATTCCCTTCACATTTAAATAATTTATTGGTAAAATAAACAGGGAAAATAAAAAAATTATTTACGTATTTTGGAAAATGAGAGGATATCGATCTCTATTTGCAAAAATTAATTGACAAATGCACGAATGGATTGTAGAAGAAGGTATAATTGGAGGTATCTAATAATTCTCAATGAGAAAAGCCTATCGTTGAGTAAATTGTTAACCCAATCGATACAATTGAATTAGGAGATGTATGTGAGCAGGATGTTGAGGATATATTCCATAGTAAAATCTTACGAATGGCGGTATTCGAGAACTGGTAGAATAAGGAATTCATCTAAAAGTTGTAAATAGTGATTCTGAAAACAAAGAACTAAAAGAACTTACTACAGATTTTAAAATTTAATCACGAAAATCGAAATCATTGATCGAATCGTTGCGACTGATACGAATTTTGAAATGAGTGCAAAGGAAAGATGAGCAGTCTTCAATATGATTTCTTGCTATCGACATTAGCTTAACGAGAGAAACAATAAGCGACAAATGAAACTATACCATTTCATCGCAAAAATCAGGAATTTCAGAAGAGCCGGAACTTTCAATGTAAAAATTCTTTTCAGGTTTTTGTGTGTACGTTTACATATTTTTATGCTAATTAATGTAAAGATAACATTCAAGTAAATTTTATTATTTTTGGTCGCCTATTCTCCTTCCTAAATAGAGAAAGTGTTACGTGTTAAAATAACTTTGTCTAACGATTTTTCATCATATCTTGCTAAATTAAAATAAGTAGTAATAAAATAAAATGTATAAGAATAAAATAAAAATAAGCCACAGCAAAATCTAAAAATTATTTTGCTACGATTGCACATCATTTATTAAGAAGTTGTCCACTAAATATCACTCTACAACAATTAACTGCTTCATAACTTGGCTTTCAAATTCTTGAAAACGCAAAATTCTTACACTGACGGGTAGAGTATTGTATAGTTTAGGTCCCTAAATATTTATACAATTTAACTTACGATGGCGGCCCTGTAAATTCATGGAATTCCTAGTATTGCAAGTGTGGTCTTAACAATTTTAGGACAACTCGAATAAATTCTTCTTTACTTATTTTAATGCACTTAAAATGTACATTGAAGTAAGTTCAAGAGTGCCTTCAGATTAAAAACGATTTCGACTACATATTATTTTGACCACTTTCTTTTGTAATTTAAAAATACGATCTACATTTAATACTCGTCCCCAGAACAAAATTCCATGTGCCATATAGGAACGGAACATCGAACGGTGTTTGTTTTTTCTCGCTTCTTTCATAGCTACTTGTTTTAATCTCATCAGAGCGTACGTGCTAGATGTTCATTTCCTTGTAAGTTTTCTACATACAAGACTAGCTGCTGTTTTTTTCTTTGATACTGAGGAGTAAAATATTTACTCCGAACCGCTGATTTGTGTTCTTTATATATGTATTGGGTTGGCAACTAAGTACTTTCGGTTTTTACTGATAGAGAGCGTTGCTTTATTTTTTGTGTAACGTATGTTAGTGCTGTACTTTACCGTTTGTCGCGTGATACTAGTCACATTGACGTAACTTCAGAAGCAAGTAGTGCGTGATTTTTATTAAAGCTATTAGTTGTGGGTTAATTTTAAATGGAGTGCAGAAACGAACATTTTCGACATATTTTACTATTTTATTTCCGTAAAGGAAAGAAAGCTGCTGCGGCTCACAAAAAGATATGTGAAGCTTATGGTGCTAATTGCTTAACAGAGCGCACGTGTCAAAATTGGTATAAAAAATTCCGTTCTGGGGATTTTTCCCTCAAAGATGAACAACGTTCTGGTCGGCCTGCTGAAGTTGATGATGACCAAATCAAAGTCATAATTGAAGAGGATCGTCATATAACTGTTCGAGAGGTTGCGGAGAGGCTACATGTATCGCACACGACAATTGAAAAACATTTAAAATGTTTTGGGCTAGTTAAGAAGCTTGATATTTGGGTACCTCACGAATTGAAAGAAATTAATTTAACACAAAGAATCAACTTTTGCGATATGCACCTTAGACGAAATGAAATCGACCCTTTCTTAAAAAGAATCATCACTGGTGATGAAAAATGGGTCCTGTACAGTAACATAGTTCGAAAACGATCATGGAGCAAACACGATAAACCAGATCAAACCACATCGAAAGCTAAATTGCATCCAAAAAAATCATGCTGTCAGTTTGGTGGGATTACAAAGGCGTTGTGTTTTTCGAGCTGCTTCCAAGGAACCAAACGATCAATTCTGATGTTTACTGTCAACAATTAATAAAACTGGATGAAGCAATCAAAGAAAAACGGCCAGAATTGTCAAATCGGAAAGGTGTAGTTTTCCACCAAGATAATGCAAGGCCTCACACATGTTTGGCAACCCGTGAGAACTATTGGAGCTTGGCTGGGAAGTGATGCCACATCCCCCATACAGCCCTGATCTAGCATCATCTGATTACCATTTGTTTCGAAGTTTGCAGAATTCTTTGAATGCTAAAACTTTCACAAATGACAATGACCTTCAGTCGCACCTGGTTTAGTTTTTTGCTGATAAGGACCAGAAATTTTATGAGCGCGGAATCATGCAGCTGAAAGAAAGATGACAAAAGGTCATTGAGCAAAATGCAAAATATGTAATTGATTGAAAACTATTCTTTGTTTAAAAAAAGGTGTTTTATTTTATACTACAAAACCGAAAGTAGTTGTCAACCCAATAGTTGCCTGGTGTTTTTGGGCAATTTCTTCTAATTCGACATCATTTATTATTATAGTTTTATTAGTTAGAAAACACCATGAAGATTTGTTGCGTTCATGAAGATTATGAAAAGAATGGTCCAGAATACTTGTGATATGCCTTATTTCGTTTTTTCTGGACGATCTTTCCAGTTGACTTGTTGAAATCTTCTCGACGAATAAGATTTCAGAAGTCAGAAGATAAATGTTGGACGATATCCCTTTACAATGCCCATGATATATTAGTTTAAGCTTAAGGGCTTGTGCATTTTCTCTTTAACTGTATTAAATCAACAATAAATATTTTATTATTATAATTTGCAACATTAGCACTTGTCTCTTTTTAATTGGAGCATCATACTTTATTAACACACTTTGATACAGAGAAAGTACTATAAGGGGGTATTGATATTCCGTTAGCCTGGAAAGTTTCTATTGGATCAAGTTGAATAAGGTTACTATGGTTACGACTATAATGTTTTATTAATAAGTTGTTCAAATTTGACAGGCGTAAATTAAGCGATGTGAAAGCAGTGAATTTTTGAAAATTTAATGATGAGAAAAACCTACTTAGATTTGGATGAAACTGAGTCCGTCAGTTAACTATCTATTTTGTAGAGTTACCAAGGGAAGCAACTCCTGCTGCATTGCTAGAAACTTTAAGTAATTTTTATCCTTTATAAGCCGCTATTAAAGACTGAAATTGCAGAATTTAAAAGAGGAAGATCAGATGTTAAATATGAGCACCGCCAATTTCTGTAATACTCCGGAAAACATTCATTCTGTCCATGATATGCTTTTACTAGTTCGACGAATTGGGGTAAAGCTTATTGCTGTAGCACTGTACATTCCTTATGAACGTTTATTTCTCATCCCATAAAAAGAACGCCACGTAGATCTTGCCAAAGGTGTGCCCTTTCTGCAAGACAATGCTTCTGTTGACAAGTTGCTGCTCTACCAAAGAATTAATTAAATTGTGTGGCATCCCACTCTATTCTCTGTTCTCGGTTCTCCTGATTTACCATCGTCACAATACTATTTATTCTGAAAAGTTGAGGAACATTTGAAAGGTACAGATTTTCGATAAATATTTAAGCCATATCTGTCGTCAAGGAGGGGTTTACATATCAAAATGAAGCATTTTTTTAAAGGCTGAGAATTACCCATGAATTTTATGCTAAATGTGTAAGTCTAGAAGAAATTATGTTAAATAAATATTTTATTTTGGAATATTGTGGCATTTAACCTGGTAGGTTAAGTATTTAATAATAACCTCTCGTAAGTTATAAGTAAAAGTAAAGGCATTACATAATAAAACTAATATAACAATTAAAAAGGAATAGTTGATACCGAATAGGTCAAAACAAATCATGATCAGACATCGTACACTATACCGATTGGATTTCATTTATTAAAAACTTCGCAATATTCCATTATGAATTACAGCACAATAAAATTGATATTTTCGGTTTGCGACCGTTATTATGTTCCTAACAAAATAATCAACCTAAGTAGGTGGAAGTTATGTAATTTTAAGAGAAGGATACGCCCGCTACATCGAGTATTGTTTAAATGTTATATACGTTTACCCACGTACTGTTTTATATTACAGAAATATTGTATGTTACATAACATTTTGTTTTGATTGCGGAGTAGAAAGGAAATGATTGGTTTCATGCCACGAATGTATTTTCGCTAGTTTTTTTTTAAATTTTATTATCAACAGGTATATATGTTGAGGACGAGTAAAATTTTTTAAAGTGATTCATTATTTAAATCACTGAATTAAAAGAATTCGTTAACGAAAATATCCTAAAATAAAACATATTTTCTAAGCGCAATTTTAACCTTGACGTTATTTTGGTATGTATCGCCTTGTTTCTGTTTTAATTATAATAGTTTATAGTAATATGAAATTTGTATTAAGTTATGTAAAAGAAACTTATTTATCTTTATATTTTGTTGTCGAGTAGGTGCATTTTTGCAGATAGTAGCTAGTTTACTTTTGTAAGTGTTAAAGTCATTCGCGTGTATTTTTATAATTTATTTTCATGCTATTTTCATGTTATTTTCATGTTTTGACTTCATTTGAATGAATAAAAATTCAACGAGTTGTGTTTGAAATTATATAAAAAGTCGAAGTTGTAAACCCAAAGGTCTCATTTTCGTTACATTTTATTTCTTCATTTCCGCAGAAGAAAGAATTTATGTTAAGCTTCTGAAAATTTGTGTAGAGTTTACAAAGATAGTACTATACAAGAGAGTCAATACTAACAATAATTCACGAAATTCCGTGATGACGTTTTTAAGCTTAATGGCATTTCCTGTTCAGGAAGGCCCACTGAGTTCGATGACGACGAAATAAAGACCTTCATCGAGTGAAATCCATGTCACACAACATAGAGGATTGCAGAAGCACTAAACATTCATTATTCAAGTGTTCACAACCACATGAGAAAGCTAGGATACGTCAGAAAGCTCACCGTCAGGGTTGCTCATAAACTCGAAGAAGTTAATATGATTACGTACGAGGACAGTTTGACAAGTAGTCTGAATGACACATAGGTGGCGCTCGAATTGGTAAAACAAATGCACTGTAATTTAGGCTGCTTATTTATATGTTTACATTCCGATATTTAGATAAATCGGTTGATTAGTTTATTTTCGACAGCTGATTGAAAAAGAAGCAACACGTCATTTTGTTAAAATGGAAAAAGCAGAGTATCGTGCGGTGATTAAATACTTCGTAATTAAGGGTATGACAGCTACTGAAATAAAAGATGAGTTACGGGAAACATTAGGTGAATCAGCTCCATCATTCGCCACAATAAGTAGATGGGTAAATGAATTTAAACGTGGTAGAACAAGCTGTGTTGATGAAGCGCGCTCTGGAGCACCCAAAATTGTGACTTCTAAGGAAATGATTATAAAAATCCATAATATTATTACGCAAGATCGACGACTCAAAGTGAGAGAGATAGCAGACATGGTAAACATTTCAACAGAACGCGTACACCACATTTTAACGAAAGAATTGGACCTTTCCAAGCTTTCGGCAAGATGGGTGCCGCGATTAGTACCGCATGCGCCTTATTCGCCGGATCTAGCCCCTTCCGACTTCCACCTTTTTCCAAAATTGAAAACGGCACTAGGTGGAAAGAAATTTTCGTGTAACGACGAGCTTATCATCTTCGTAAATGAGTATTTTGCAAGCCTTCCGGAATCGCATTTTAGAGATGGCATAAGGGCATTGGAGCACCGTTGGAATAAATGTATTCATTCCTCTTTTAGGAGAATATATTAAAAAATAAAAATTATTTTGTATTTAAAAAATTCGTTTTTCTTTTCCATTCTCACTACTTGTCAAACTACCCTCGTATATAAATTGCGGTATGTTCTTACGATGAGAAAAACGATTTTTTCGATGAAGCGACTGATAACTGGTGACCAGAACTGCATTGGTAACAACAATGTGCACAAATGGTTTCGGTTTCGAAAAAGATTCGCTTCAAATGTTATCAAAATTAGACGTTTATCAGAGGAAGGTTGTGTCTCATGTGTTGGTATTTTAAAGCCGTCATTTTATTCCAGCTACTACTAATGCATGAAATAATCACTATCGACTACAGTCGATAATTGTAGGCTTGAACGAATCCATTATCTAGAAGTGCTTAGAGTTTAATTATAAAGGAAAAGTGTTTTATCATGACCATGCCAGGCCGCACATGAATTTAATCGCCTGTCAAAAATTATTGGACGGCAGGATCTTGCGGGTTAAGACTTCCACTATTTCCTCTTTGTCCAAGACTCTTGGCCTGGTGTAACGTTTGACTCAGATGAGGCTGAGTCAGCACCTTGTAAAATTTGGCAAAAGGTTATATAATTGGTTGATCTTTTCTTGTATTGATAAATAAACTATGAAGAATAGAAAAGTTCGTCATGACTTTTACTAATATTAATGAGCCCGTTATTCGACAGTACACTGTTAGCAGCATTATGAATCTTGGGGTGATGTTTGCCTCCAGATTGGACTTTACGGACCACATCACTGCGGTATGTGCTTCGTCATCTCGAGCTCTGGGTTTCCTAATGCGTTCCTGTCGGCAGTTTAATAATATTGATGCTCTCAAGACTATATATTATGCATCCGTTCACATTAAGCTGGAGTATGTCTCGTTGATCTGGTATCCTCGCTATATACATACGTATATCAGCATCTCTTTCTGGAGTGAATCTAGAAAAGATCTCTGAAGTATTTATTTTATTTTCTTGATGGTTCATACCCGCTACGGGGAGTAGATTGTGAGGGCCTACTGGCTAGTGGTGTGAATGCCCCATCGCTGTTGGCTCAGGTTTGTTTACTGCTACTATCTCATGCTACTAGATCTCGCGATTCGTTTGTTAGTCCAAGAGCTAGGACTGATGTTCTCCAGGCGGCACCGCTAACTCATATGTGCAGGAACGCTAATAGGATGTGTCCTGATCCCTTTTTAGGGAAATAATCCCTTTAGTCGAGTGTTGATCCACTTCGGCTTCTATTTTTTCATTATTTTGTAATTATATATTTAATTATGTATGTATTAATTAAGTCTTAGGTATGTTTTAGTTGGCTTATATATCTAATTAAGTTTTTTTCTCTTATTTCTGCTTACATTGTACATACTTTATTCGATTTGTCCTATAAATGGCTTGTTCTGTTGGACAATAAAGAATATTATTATTAAATATAAACACGCATGTTGTGTTTGCACAGGGTATGGTATGGTATTTAATGAAGTTTTTAATTTATGGAAGGCGAAAATATATTGCATTAATTTATCTGACAAATCTTATATAATCTACAAATATACGAAGCGAGTATATTCGTTCCTTGGAGGCAATTTAATTGCACATTTTAATCAATGTAAATGTTATAAATTATAGATAATAAACAGTATTTTATCGAACAAAGAGATCTCTAAATATTTAAATGAGGCGCAAAAGTAGAACACTGGTGATAATTATCCAGACAATGATGAACGAATAAATTAACTACTACAGCTAACACTCACGCATATACGCATATAGTAAATTAGTTTATCAAAATAAAATGGTTAAATAAATGTTTTTATCTAAAATAAGAAAAATAATGGGACTACGATGGAGAACACCTTAATTACACACAACAAAACAGAACGACCTCTCATTAAAAATTCTCATTCAGTTAAGCAATCGGTAGGTCGGCGGATGAAATGCAAATCGTGAACACTTCGGACAGAAAACACGATCATTATACCACTTAAGTTTTTTGTTTTTTGCAATACATATTTAGCCTCTGATTGAAGGCGATTGTAAATCATCTACTAATTGACGTTATTCGGATTTTGTTTATCTAAAACATTCAATATTGAACAGCTTGGGAATTTATAGTCGTCTTCATGTTATTACTACATGATTGAAGTTTTGTAATGCATAAACCTCTTCATAAATAAAATATAAATTTTTTGATCTCTTCGAATTATTTTATAAAAGAAATGCAAGACTGCTGTTAACAAGAGCAAGTACTATGTATAAAGACAATTTTATGCAGTAAGGAAGAAACAAAATTTCGGAGCTGAGAGCGTATATATTCGTTTCGATACCTTAACTGAAGTAAAATAAAGCAATAAAATTAGGAAACGATAAGATGGAATATCGCAATATAGAATAGTATACATTTAACTTATTCATATAGAAAGTAATACACAAC
Source organism: Dermolepida albohirtum (assembly GCA_031893035.1). NCBI lineage: Eukaryota > Metazoa > Arthropoda > Insecta > Coleoptera > Scarabaeidae > Dermolepida > Dermolepida albohirtum. Next base: position 493,797 of record JAVIWB010005124.1, read on the forward strand.
ATATACCGGGTGTCCCATGACATGATAGCCACAGCTTAAGGGTATGTTTCTGAAGCAATTACAAGTTAAATGTCTAATGAACATATGATCAAAACTCTATCTAACTGAGCTACAAATTGATTTTAGATTTGTTTTATTTAAAGCAGGCATTACGTACTGTCGTCAGTTTTATTGTTGTTTTTTCGGCGAATGTTTGGTGTGGTATTATTGACGATCGTCTCATTGGTCTGTCTATAATCGAAGAACGTTTCTTATTTACGTTTCCTGGAGAACAACCCGACAACATTATTGGATAATGATCCTTGAAGACGACGAATGTGAATACAGCACGATGGAGCACCTCCGCACAGAGTTTCCAAATCAAAATCATATGAACCTGTGAATTGGAAGAGATTCCGCAGTTGTTTGGCCGCTATGGTCGCCAGATTTAAATGAAAACTTTGGTTTATGAGAACAATTTAAAAATAGAGAACAATTTGTTGCTAGAATTATGGTTGCCGCTGAAACTATTTATGACTACTATTTGAGACTTGGTAGATCTACTTCTTCAATTTTAAGAACTACAGTATGTATACAGCAACTGGATGGATATTTTGCACAACTAATTCAATAAAGCGACTTCTTTTTAAATTATTTTCAAAGAGTCTTTTTGTGCAGCGGTACATAATACTTGCATTAGTACGGTTATCTAAAACTACAAGTGCTTTAAGCGTAGTTACGATAGAATTTTGAGCATATATTCACAAGACATTTTTAACTCGAAATTACTCCAATAACACATCCTTAAGCGGTGGCAATTATGTCATGTGATGCCTCCGGTATATATGACTAAATTATATTGAATTGGAATTTAATGAAGTCAATGTCGTGACAGACGAAGGCCGTCCATCTATTTTTTCCCACATTCCCCGTTTTTTACGAAATTTTTATGAAAATAAATTTAGAGTGATTTTTTCTTAGAGATCTACAGCCAATTGGTCAACTGACAGACTACAAAAATGTCAAAATTTTAAACTCAGGCCCCTGCGTTTTCTTTTTGGTTTAGAATTTCACCTTCATTATGGTCAACTTATTTGCTAGACTATTTAAATGCATTTATAACTTTTTACCGTACTTATCACTAAACTACTACTACTACTGCTTACTTGTCGTGTGTAGTTTATACTTACACGTCCATGTGGGTAACATCCAATATACATTCCTCTAAATTTTATACCATATTGCCTCCTTTTAGAAAATGTATGTTCAAATAGAACCAACTATGACGTTGAAAAGATTCGTTTTGCGTATAAAATCTCTATATTGTTTTTCTATGAATTAGGTTTTCTTAAACGAACCTCTTCAACTGAATGCCTCATTACCCCTAGGAAATATTTCTAAGTGATGGTTTGAGCAGTTGGCAGAAACAATTTCAATAAATTCTGACGAATTGTTTTCCTCACGGCTCGTTCGGAACACTTCATTTGCTCGATTGTTGCTTTGTCATCGTAAACTCATAACCAGCTGTGTTGTCATCATTAACGATAAGTTAAGTGTAACGAATTGTGAAATCAACTTAGACTTTAGTACATTTGTAGAAACGTCAACACGTTCTTCGCTTTCCTCACTAAAATTTTGGGATCTCTTTCGTTGCAAGATGTCCGAAGTTTAAATCATTCCATTAAATTAATATAATTAATATTGGGCTTCGTCAATCACATTTTTGACTATTAAACGTTTTCCATGATCATTGATTTGGTCTATTTCAATATTTTGGTCAATAAAGTAAAAAGAGTCAACAGACAAATTAGTTTTCTAAGGCGTGCCTCTATCAGCATCCAAACACAGAAGTAATCTGGGTACCGTACAGTACCGATTTAATACGCCGACTCAGACTTATCAAGCTGTATGAGTTAGTATAATGGAAATCAAAACAAAGTGTTTGCGTGAGAAGTGAATTAAGTGCCAGAATTCAAGGCTCTGCAAGAGTATAAAAATAAAGTGTAGATGTAAAGATACAGTGAGAAAAATGTGTGAATACGCAAGCAGAGTAAAGTAAATTAATTGAATTTGATGGACGTAAATTCGGTTTGAAAACATTAGTAAGATAAAGTAGTAAAGAAGTAAACAGCTACGAAAACAGACCAATGATTATTGAATCTATATGAAAAAGCACAAATTTTTCGCATAAAATTATTTTTTTCTTGTAAGTTATTGCATTTAGTTCTACCAATATTTAAATTCGTTCATTCGTTCGAAAAGTAACCTTTATCAAACTGTTCGAAATATACACTCTTATTCAGTTCGGATCTCTAACCGCGGAGCCAAGTTTTCATATTGGAAAAAAGAAGTTTGAGAAGGGCAAATCTAGGGAATAAATTGGATGCAGAAGCTGTTCGAAATGTAGTTCATAAATTTTTGCCTTTGAAACAGTCAACGTGTGAACACATTTGTTTTTTATCGCTTTACCTTCTTGAAGACAATCAATATGAAGAATTCCACTGGTCGCACTTTTGCTATTCTCAGTTCATTGTTTCAATTGTTGCTTCATTTAGGACGTATAATAGTGTATTCAAATTTCATCAGCCGTTGCTATTCAGCGCCAAATATCTTTTGGATCACGTCCTAATTTGGCTAAATTGAGAACTGTAATGAGTCATCGCTCATGCCTGTGGTTTACATTCAATAAGCGCCAATCATCTTACTCATAATTTTTTTCATTCACTGATCCATAAGATAGTAGACCTTTTATTAGTTCTTGTAATTTTATTCGGCGGATGTCTAGCACCACATCATATACTTTTTGAATAATATCTCGAATTGTGGACTCGTATTATGGGTGTCCACTGTGTTTGTTCACCAAATATACTGTTTCGGACAATATTTAAATTCTGATATCCGTCATGGAAATTATTTCCCTAATCAGCTTTAATTTCGTCATTTGTTTCGCTCTTTAAAAAGATCTTAATGAGCGATTGTTACTCTATTTCTGTCATGTTTCAAAGGAAGCTAGGGACAGTTCACTTTCCAATCAAATAATGAACGTTTTTAAGATGGAAATAAACGCAAGTTTTGACAGTTCTCGTTTGAGGGATTACAAATTTGAACTGCACTCCGTCGTCGAACTTACTAATTATCGATCTCATTCGTATTTAAAAATAGGTGCTATCATAAAGCTCAGAGATTATATTTCAAAAAATTTGATTAATATTTGGTGTTGATGGTGATCTAGGTGATTCCCGACGACTGTCAAAACTAATATTTTACTAGAGTATTCGTTTAATTCTTACTTATTAAATTTTATAAAAAGCCTTTGTTTAATAATTTTAAAAATCGAAAAACAAGAAGAAACTGATCTAAATAAAGTACTGTAACACCATTAAGTTGATACTTAAGTAAAATGTACAGAAAAAAAGACGTACCAGAGAAAAATTGAACCTATGCAACTTTGATGTGTGTTTAAATAAACATTTCCATCATTTTTGATCGGAGCAGTAAATCTAGTAACTAGTATTTATGAATAATAGTTTAACATTTAGTATTTTAGTATTTGTAGCAATCATTTCATTTATTTAAATATTCTGAACTGAATTTAACCTTCATGTGACTGTCGCTTGTAAAATGTAAGAGGTTTCATTCAACTCTGTGTATACAAATATACATACATATGTGTATATGTAAATGTCTAATAAACTGAACTCCTTTGGTTGTATTGAAAAGAACAACCAATAGTAATTTCATAGAAGAGGCACGTACCGCGTATTTTGAATAATTTACCACCCTCAGTTATATGAAATAAATATATAAATATATTCCAATATAAATGTATTTCTTGTTCAGGTTCATTGGCAATGCGGCAACGAAAAAAAGAAAAGGAAAAAAAACAGTTTTCTGAGTAATAACGACGAAAGTATAAATCAGTTTTCGTGTAGAATGTAAACGACCTTGTTATCAGCGTTCGACGTGAAATTCAAGTTTCACTAGCACAAAGGAATACTTATATATAGTATATATATATATATATATATATATATATATATATATATATATATCTGTTTGCGCAAGGCAAAAAAATAACACGGTTGAATTTAATAAGTTGTATTTCTTATTGTATAATAATTACTTGATACTCTTCTTGTTTGCATATGTAATGAATATGGTTGAGGTTGTTAAGTCGTAAAAGTTTGTAAAATTCCCGTGAATCTAATTTATATGTTTGTACCTTAAAATAAGTCACTGATATAGAAATTCCGACACAAAATTCTAAACAAATATAAGTGAATATTTCCTGACCAATTTTGACAGAAATTTAGCACTACTGAAATAAAGGTGTTTCAAATTACGCGGTTTTCTTTAAGAATAAATAAAATATAGAGGGCGCACTGAATTTGTCTGGGTATGTAGGCATTTAAAATGTGTGATGTATGACATTTATAAAAACGATAAAACAGCGCGTTCAAATTATTGAATTATTTTATGAAAATCAGCCTTCTGTGAAAAGAGTTTTTAGAAAATTACGTGAATTTTATGGTTTACATAATCGTCCAGCTTAAAGCACTAGTGGTCGAATTATTAAAAAATTTCAAGAGACCGGTTCCGTGGAAGATCAAAAAAGTGAAAAATACAGTCGTAGTGGTTGTTCGCATGAAAATATTGGTTTGGTTCGTGAAAGTGTTGCTGAAGATCCTGAAATGTCCATTAGACGACGTTCAGAACAACTTAGACTTAGTGGATCAACAATATGGCGTATTTTACACAAGGATTTAGCTCCGAAGGCATATAAGGTTTAAATAACGCAGCAACTGAATCCATTAGACTATTTAAAACGTCGTATATTTGTCAATTTCATCAACGAACAACCAGCAGATTTTTCTCAAAAAATAATGTTTTCTGATAAGGCACATTTTGAACTTGGTGGCTATGTTAATAAACAAAATTGCCGTTTTTGGGGTGAAGAAAATCCACGAATTATTCATGACAAACCCGTTAGAGAGAGTTAGAGTTACTCTTTGGTGTGCATTATGGTCAGGTGGTGTAATTGGACCTTAGTTCTTTAAAAATGCTGCTGTTGAAGCTGCAACTGTTAATGGTGATCGATATCGTCGGGTGATAACAGAATTTTTGTGGCCTGACTTAATGAATATTGATCTAGAGAATATGTGGTTTCAACAGGATTGCGCTGCCCTTCACTGTGCACACGAATCAATTGATTTATTGGAAGAAAGATATCCTGGACGTATAATCTCAAGAAATGGTGATATTAAGTGGCCACCAAGATCATGTGATTTGACACCGTTAGACTATTTTCTTTGGGTTTATGTGAAAAGTCAGGTTTATAAAAACAATCCATAATCAATTCCTTCTTTAAAAGATGAAATTATTCGTTTCATTGGTGAGATAGAGCCTCAATTATGTCAAAATGTCATTGAAAATTTGAACAAAAGAGTGGACGTCTGTGGAGCTGCAAGGGGAGGCCATTTGGCAGATATTATTTTTCGCATATAAATGTCATAACTGATACTTCAATTACCAATAAAAAGTTTTTGAAAGTGAATGCAAGTTATATGTTTCATTTATTCTTTAAAAAACCGCGAAATTTAAAACACTTTATTTAAGAAGCTACCAAAATATGAATGTACTTATCTTTTACTTATGGCTTCAAAAAGACCGAATTAAAAAATGAATTATCCTTTAAAATATATTAATTAAAATTCATTATGATTAAATATATTTAAAAGAAAGTTTCTATTGCAAACTTTTCTGTCTTACTACAACCTATTACATATAAATTAGTATTAATTTTATTTTTGATTCCTTCGCAATATTTATCTTCATGTTAATAGTATAAACTAGTAAACAATTATCGAATAGTCAGCTGCTGTATCGTAAAAACTTGTTTCATTTAAAATAAGGAATATACTTTCGAAATTGACTGTACATTCGAGTCTCTCTCGCTACTCCATTACATTAGTATAAAAGCTTATGATAGAAATGTTTTGACGTGCCAAATAAAAAAATATTACTGAAGTTGTTATGTATTTATTTGATATATTCGTATCATTAATAACTACGTCAACGGGAACAACTTTTTTTATTAGAATACATACAGTAAGCGCTATAAATTTTCGATTTAACCATAGAGTGGTAAAATTTTACATTGCATTTCTTTAATCTTACTGCAACTAATCAATATTTACAATAATTGCGAATATTACTTTCAAAATAAGTCATCGTAACTATCTGTACTTTTTAGTGTCTTGGCAACATTTTCTTTAAACTTTTTTAGATTACTAAACAGAAAGCAATTATTAGGAATCAAGTTTGTGCTACAAGAGGTCGTAAATTTCAATTTAAGCAACAGTAACGGTGCGAAGAGGTGTCAATTATAATAAAATGGTTGAGAAATTTTCGCTAATTTACTTGGGCATCTATCATGGAACAGTAGGGCTTAGAAATTGAAAATTGTTTTATTTTTCAACGTCGATTGCTCAATAAAAAAACATCAAATCTGATACAATTGTTTTCATCGATTAGCTGAAACATAGCTTATTCTCAAGAAATTATGTTCCCGATTTTTAACCGTCAAATACGAAGACATCGCATGCACGTAATTTAAAAGTTTTTAATTTGAGGCACCAAGTAATTTTCCTTTGTGCAGGACATTGTAATACGTTCAATTTTGACTATGACGAAAGGATATACGAGGGTAGTAAGAAAAGTTACAAGCCTTAGCATGAAAACAAAGCTACTCGTCAAAAACATTTTGGTAATATAATTGTGTAAGCTTTAAAAAATACTTTTGAAAATTTTAGGAATGTTGGACGTCATTTGCATCAGTCGATGCCAATGTTTTTGGAAAAATGAAAAAAATTGAAAATGAATACGCTACTAAATTCTTTGTTTAAAAGGCAGTAATCATACGCAAATTAAAGCAAAAATGGACATTGTTTTGTGTGACTCTACACCATTATGTGCTGAAGTAAAATTTTGGGCATTTGAATTGAAATGTGGTTGTACTACCTTGGTTAATGGCGAATGTTCGAGACGGCCGAAAACTGTAACCACTAATGATAAAACCAAACACTTACCGAATTGTACTAGACGATGGTCGAATTAAGGTTAAAGAAATAGCAAACGCTGCAGGTATCTCAAAAGAACGCGTTTGTCGTACATTGACTAGAGATTTGAAAATGAAAAAGCTAACTGCACTTTGGATACCGCGTTTCCTCACCTCGAACCAAAAATGCATTTGAATGAGCATTTCGAAATGACTATTGAAGTTTAGTTTAAGTAAAATATACCGAAGTTTTGTCATCGATTAGTAACTATGGATGAAACTTGAATAAACCACAACAATTCTGATACCAAGAGAGTCACAACGCTGAAATGCGAAGGGTGAATCCTCCGAAAAGGACGAAGGGCTCGACTGGAAAAGTCATGGCGTCTATTTCTTTAGAAGTTTTTTTATAGAATTGTGTTAGCCGACTATCTTAAAAAAGGAAAACAGTATCAGAGGCATAACTACTCACCATTATTTGACAAGTTGAAGGTGGAAAAGCAGTCGCGTTTGAAGAAAAGGAAAGTCTTTTTTTCCACCAACACACTTTAATAGTCGCGATGGCAAACATTCAAGAATTCACATCTGAATGGACCGACCACACACCAGATCTGGCCCAAACGATTTTTGTCTTTTTCCCATGTTAAAAGTTTCACTTGGAAGGCAGAAACTTGTATCGAATGGGGAGGCTATCGCAATCGTAATCGCCTACTTGGCAGTTAAAAAGTTTCGAAGTGCTATTTGGCCAGATTAAAGAAATGGAAATATCGTTGGGGAACGTGTGTAGATTTACAAGGAGACTATAAAGAAAAATGAAAATGAATGTTCCATAAAAATACTTGTTTCTGTATCGGAATAGAAATTGTTGAGATTATCCTCTAATATGCGTAATCATACTGAGCCAAGGGTTGGAGATGGCGCGAAACGAGCGAAAACACTTATTTCATTTATATATTTGTTAAATAAATTAAAATTCCTTCTCATTAGAACGGTATTTTCTATATAAGTGATAAATTCTGTTTATTTCTTTTAATTTTTTCTCCAAAAATAAAATTTGTTTTAATTTTATATTGAAATATTGTTTACAAAATCCACCTCAACTAATATTAAAGTGAACCACCTTTAAAGAAAAATAGAATTATATTTGAATTCTTACATACGCAACTCATGGAACACTACAATATTTACTCCTTAGAGAGCTGAAGACATCTGTAACTTTGCATGTCAATGTTCCTTCAAAAGCCACAATTCCTCGCTGGATACTACAACTTAAACGTACTGATACGAACATTGAAAATTACGTGCGACTAAGACGATTAAAAATTAAAAGAAGAAGTGATCGATAAAAATAATATCTATATTTAAATAACGTCAAAATTCAATAGCTTCATTACTATATGTTCTTGAATACATACGGTAATTTCAATAGTGAACAACTCATGGTAAGAAAAGTCATGATATTTCCATTGGAAAGTAAGGTGATGAATACTACTTTTTAGAATTCAAAGAGGTTTTTTTTACGTAGGGCCAAACCAATAACGAACCACATTATTCGCTGTAGCTGATAAAAGTTCTTTCTTCCATTTCGAAGACGCGCCTTCTCGCACAGTTCAGATGTAGTCTCAAGTGATTTCGGCTTATTCTTCAAACTCAAACTTTTTAAACTTTTCAAGCATCTTGAGAATCAATGCAAAAATAGCACTTCAGTGACGTTGATCCAAGTGCGTTGAAATTGAAGAAAATATAATGAAAAATAATGAAAACGTTAATGCCTATTGTTTCTTTTTGAGTCCTCCTTCCTGTCAAATGATCTTTGCATCTATGCAATAATGAATAGCCAAAGGAAAATTATAATACACAAGAGTAAAGCAAAAAGTAGAGGCCATTTCCATAAAACGTAAATGCGTATATACTTTTCAAGAGATACAATATGCATTTCACATGTACGGTGATAAACTTTTGATCTAATTCAATTAACTTTTCGTCCTATCTGAAAAACTTGCGAAGTCATGTGCGTGTTTCTTGGACCTTATCATACGAACTAAACTCGCAATTGCGTAGTTTGTAAAAGTGATAATGGAACGTTACCAGATGTAAAAGGCAAGCGGAAATGATGTAAGGCCGTACGTTGCATACTGTCTACTATTGTTGTATGCGATTGAATATGGTTTTAGAACAGTAACATCCTTCAGACTAGTTCTTCGTTATTTGTCTTAGTTTAATTAATTGATGTAATTGAATATGTAATACAAGGCAATGCATTTTACTGTAATTTTAGTCATTTGTCTAAAACGCATAGATTAGTTTCTTAAAGAGTAGCTGTTGTTTGAAAACACAAGGCAGCGAATGTTATTCTAGACTCTTTCTCTTGGTTGCACATTTGTAGTGATGTATTTATCTCACCAAATAACCTGTTACAATTAGTTTTCTTCATAGAAGTGGAGGAATAGGGATACAACGTCTACTGTTTTGTGCTTAAATTAGGTTACTCGAAGTTGTCGTAGAGCCTATTTAACTGTGACCGTTCCAGATCTATTAAAGTCCACATGTCTTATTCTTTTAACTAGACTTGGCAATTTCTAGAGCAGTTTTGCTTTATATGGTTTCTGCTTCAGGATATTTATCTTCCATTTGCAGAAGCGGCGTTCTTGTCAATCCCTCAAATTAGTGTAGTAATCTAGAGTTGTTAAGTCCGACAGTTCGGTAGACTGTAAATAACTTGTACGATCACCATAATGAAGTTTTATAATAAAATATAAATGATGCCTGCAAAACCAGTACAAAACAATAACGAAAAATGGCTCCATATATCCATGAAAAATGGATCTACTTTGATAGTGATAAATAACAAATAATACGGAACAGTAAATACAAGGAAACATTAAAAGGTAGTGTATAAATATTACAGTAGATCATATGTTGAAAATGGAAAATATAACCGGTAAAAGTAAACTAGGAAAGTAACTAAATTTTTTAATTGCTTTCGTCACAAAATAAACGAACATCGATTAAAAAAAATTTAATAGCACAAAATTATTTCAGTGTACATATTGCTTGTAACCGGTAGCTATTATTGAACAATTCGTAAATTTACTTTTCGCTATGAGCTGGGAATTTAAATATTCATTAAACAATTGCACACAAACGAATATTGAAAAAAAGGTAGAGGAAAAATTACAACAGCAACCCCATCCAAGTTAATTTATAATGTCAATAATACTTGAATATAAATCCACTGCATTGCGCGCCCTAAAGCAACAGCTGTTATTAATGGTGTGACAAAGTATTTGTGCGTATATTTTTGACAGAAAAAAGAATAAAGGCCGCATTTTTAATTTAGTGTTCATATATAATAATATGAAGGAATATAATGCAAATACGCATTCATTTTAATTGAGAAATTTTACTTAATTAACAAATTACTTTAAATGTAATTTCTATTCATCATTTAATTTAAATTGTGAAATGAAAACGAATAGCGAATAGCAATGATTTTTAAACATTAAGCAATGTCAACTTATATTAAAGTATTCTGGTCAAGTGTTATTGAAAGATTTTTATTGTTTTGGTAGCAGTTTGAACAAGAGTTGGAAGAATGATAAAAATACGATTCTTTCCCGAACGATTTTCATAAATGTACTTTTAGCTTCGTTTCTCAGAGAGAATACAAAATATTCGTGAGTGAATGGTAAATATAAATATTTACAAAATATTTATCATTCCGGAATGAAAAACGATGTGAATCACCAATAAAATTGGAACACAAACGTAAGTGACAGAAAACTTTAATCATAAATGCTATAATTTTCATTCTTCCAAAGAAACTTATTAAACTGTGGCTATTTCGGTTCACTCTTTAAAGATTTACTAGTTTACTGAGGCAAATGAAGTAACAATACCAAATGTTCTGTTCTAGCTCCCAAAAATAGACATGGGTCAAAAAAACATATACTGCTCAGACGTTTTTACTTAGCAATGATATAATGGGTGTCCCAAAATTAACGCAAGATTTGAATTTGTCGCCATTTGTGCAGTAAAGTGTTGGCAACCTTAAAGAGAACAATTCGAGTTTAGAGTTAGTAAAAATGAAGCGTTACATGATAGAATAACATGTCTTCATTATTGAACGATATTTCAAAAATAATGAAAGCTTGGCGGCCGCAGTTCGAAAATTTGATACAAAATATGGTCGGAATAGTGTTTTAATTTCGTCAGCTGTGAAGATTTTAATTGAAAAATTTAGGGATAGTGGATCCGTTGGAGACGCCAAACACACTGGTCGTCCAAAAACAAGCCGTTCAAATGTCAATGTCGAAGCAGTGCGTGAAAGTGTCGATGACAATCCAGGAACTTCAATTCGGCGTCATGGACAAGTATCGCAAATTTCAAGAAGCTCTCTACAGGGTATACTCACTAAAGATCTGTCTCCATGCTCACAAAATTCAATTAACACAACAACTGAAGCCTAATGGCCATGCACAGCAAAGAGAGTTCGTTGAATGGATTATAGAAGATCAGCAAATGGATGCTGATTTTTTGAGCAAAATCATCATAAACGATAAAGCACATTTTCACCTTGATGGCTTTGTTAATCGCCAAAATTGCCGCTTTTGGGGTTCTAAAAACCCACATGTGATTGTCGAAAAACAAAAGCATCCACAACATGTTACTGCTGGGTGTGGATTTTTGGCTGGAGGGATAATTGGACCATACTTTTTTGAAAATGAGGATGGTCAAGCAGTGACTGTTACTATAACACAGTTCTTTCTGCCGAAATTGGATGTTATTAATGCGGACAATATGTTGTTTCAACAAGACGGTGACACATGCCATACAGCCCGCGAAACAATTCAATTACTGCAAGAGACATTTCCAGGTCTTGTACTCTCTTGTTTCGGCGATCAGAATTGGCCCCCTAGATCGTGTGATTTAACACAATTAGATTTCTTTTTATGGGGTTATTTGAAATCACAGGTATATGTCAATAAGCTCACAACCACCCGTACATTAAAGGAGGGGACTAAACGCTGTATCAACAAAATTCAGCCACATTTATGCATAATGGTCATGGAAAATTTCGACAAACGAGTGCGTATGTGCATGCAAAGCCGTGGAGGCCATTTGCCCGATGTATTATTCCATAAATAACCCTATCCTATGTACTGTCTATTATTATGATTTAATAAAAAAATAACAATCACAACATTAAAAACTGTATTTTCTATTTAATTCAAATCTTGCGTTAATTTTGGGACACCTTTAAATGTGCTATAGTATACAGATAGCTACTAATAGTGTGACATTTCTACTATAGTAGCTTAAGAGACCGTGCAGTTTTCTTATTATTATTTAAATCCTGTTACACTAGCAGTATATACGAGTGTTTGTTATTCACTAATTTATTCATATAAAGTACTGACAATTTTAAATTAAGATGTCCACAATAGATAATTACAACAATTCATGGACAGAGGTGAGAGGTTGGTCTTGATGTGCATACGTTAAAGAAAAAGTGGTAACATCCAGGGGTATTTCCTTTAGAACGGTGGAACGTATTGTCAGTGAAAGACAGTATGTATTAGAAATTAATAATAACAAACGATTTCCTTGTTCAATAAAGCGTGTTACAACACAAAATGTAACAGAACTATTTGAATATCAACTTCGTGATTTACGAACCACTATTTATAACTTTCCTAAAACAGAAGGACAACAAATTACAGTAAATTATCATGTGAAATACTTAGAAAAGATTTAGATGGGTTTGGTTCGAAGACGTCGCTAAAAAAATTATCAAATTTTAGTTGAAGAGATAAATATTCGTGCATTGCGAATTTCTTAGAGAAACAAATTAAGTTTTTGAGTAACACAAACAGAAACAGTATTTTTAGATGAAACACACATACGCATTTCTGAAAGTTAGAATGACAAATGTGGAAACGAACTATTTTCCTCAACCTCTAAGGGAAATCGATTACTACTGTTGCTTGTGATACTTTTGACCTATTACAGGTTAATATTGCACAGTGTACTGAAAGTGTGTACAACCAATACTTGTATAGAAGACACAAAAAGAGCTATTTGAAGTACATTTTCTAATTCGATATCTTTACGGAAAATACTTTTATAATTGAATTTGAAGTTGAATTTGATGGAGCCTGTGGTTGATTGACTTGATCAATAAGGTTGATATATAACCCCTTTCCACAATTAACTATTTGTAAATTCTGTATACGCATTTCGACAACCAAGTTGTCATCATCAGCAGACAACCCCAAAGTGTCGCACCTGGCAAAACACGGCGAAAAAATTGTACGAAAAACAAACTCCGTACGCGATCCGCATCGTTGAAAACCAAGATGTGCACATCTTGGTTTTCAACGATGCGGATCGTTGACAACTTGGTTGTCGAAATGCGTATACAGAATTTACAAATAGTTAATTGTGGAAAGGGGTTATATATCAACCTTATTGATCAAATACTTTTATAATGTTATAGAATATTTATTTTAAATGACTCCATGTACGTTAGATTTCGTAATGTTCGTTTGACTTCTTTTTCCTGTTGAGGTTGATGTTGTGCCTATTAGGGAATCGACTTTTCTTCGCAGAACTGTCAGAATTACTATTAATCGATCATCTACTGCCGAACCTTTTCAAAAATGCCAAAGTTGCTCTTTATTGCATTACACAAATCAGTTATACTATTACCCAAATCTTTTTCATGTGATTAGTGGTGTACGAGCTTATTTTAATGTGGTTGCTTGTGAATGTTTAATGGAATTAGACAAGGTGAACCTCATCCATAGTCTGCTCGATTCCCAGACATAAATCCTTTGGATTTGTTTTTATGCGACCATTTAAAGACATTAGTGTACACTACTCCAGTGGAAAACGAAGAATGTTTGACGATTCGAGTAATTGATGAGTGTAATGCAATGAAATTACTATTGTACTCCTGAAAGAGTTCGGCAATAAATTAGGAGAAGATTGAGTGCATACCTTTTACGAGGATAGTTTGACAAGTAGTGAGAATGAAAAAGAAAAACGAATTTTTTAAATACAAAACAATTTTTATTTTTCAATATATTCTACTAAAAGAGCAATATATGTATTTATTCCAACGGTGCTCCAACGCCCTTATGCCATCTCTAAAATGCGATTCCGGAAGGCTTACAAAATACTCATTTACGAAGACGATAAGCTCGTCGTTAGACGAAAATTTTTTTCCACCTAGTGCCGTCTTCAAATTTGGAAAAACGTGGAGGTCGGAAGGAGCTAGATCTGGCGAATAAGGCGCATGCGGGACTAATTGGAAATGCAACTCGTGGATTTTGGACATCGCAACTGTGCTGGTATGCGAGGGAGGGTTGGTAAAACAGAATCTTTTCTTTGCCATTCCTGGCCGTTTAACACGAATCTCAACATTTAATTTTTGTAGAAGTTCTGCATAATATTGTCCGTTTATTGAGCACCCTTTCTGAAGGTAATCAATGAGCAAAATACCCTTTGAATCCCAAAAAATTGATGCTATCACCTTGTTTGCCGATAAAGTGGTTTTCGCTTTCTTCGGAGGTGCAGAACCACGTTCTAACCATTGTTTCGACTGTTGTTTAGTTTCGGGTGTATTGTGGTGTATCCAAGTTTCATCGCAAGTAACAAATCGCCTACAAAAATCAACATGATTCCGCTTATGAAGGTCCAAACACTCATTGGAAATGCGCGAACGAGTGAACTTTTGATCAGTCGTAAGCAATCGCGGCAACCATCTTGCCGAAAGCTTGGAAAGGCCCAATTCTTTCGTTAAAATGTGGTGTACGCGTTCTTTTGAAATGTTTATCATGTCTGCTGTCTCTCTCACTTTGAGTCGTCGATCTTGCGTAATAATATTATGGATTTTTATAATCATTTCCTTAGAAGTCACGATTTTGGGTGCTGCAGAGCGCGCTTCATCAACACAGCTTGTTCTACCACGTAATTCATTTACCCAACTACTTATTGTGGCGGATGATGGAGCAGATTCACCTAATGTTTCCCGTAACTCACTTTTTATTTCGGTAGCTTTCATACCCTTAATTACGAAGTATTTAATCACCGCACGATACTCTGCTTTTTTCCATTTGAACAAAACGACGTGTTGCTTCTTTTTCAATCAGCTGTCAAAAATAAACTAATCAATCGATTTATCTAAATATCGAAATTTAAACATATAAATAGGCAACCTAAATTACAGTGCATTTGTTTTACCAATTAGGGCGCCACATATGTGTCATTGTCACTAGTTGTCAAACTATCCTCGTAGCTGGTCGTAGCTATTTTCAGCAATTTGCATAGATTCAAAATCTTTATATGCAATAGTAAGTAACAAAGAATTATTTTCGCCCTGTATTTTCGAAACAAAGTGTCTTTCCAAAAACCATTCGAGGACACAAAAAAATTTTAAAATAGCTCAAGGAATATTTATTCCTTTAAGTATACAAGTTTTGGACACTTTCTGTAACAAAAACCATTACGTCACGATATGTTTTATTAAATTGTTTACCCAAAAAATGAAATGAATATTTTCAGTTCTAATACAATAATTAACTTTCTTTTTGTGTGTTTTTAATAGTTCGTTTTAAAGCAAACATTTATGTAAATTTCAAGTCATGCCATTTCGTCCTTTATATTGCCGACTTAACATGTCGAACCAATAATGGAACGGGATATATTATAGATATATTATTTTACACAGCTTTCTACATTAGCATGGTATTTTTCTTCATTCAATGGGTTCTTTTTCTTCTATTTTATTCACATTCATTTGTTTCCAAACTATTTACATCAAATATAAGCGAGGAGAAAAGAACGAGCAAAAAGAATGGGAAAAATGATGTGCCACAGAGTGAGGCGGATAATATACGTATACGTAGAAAGAAAAATGGGAGGAAATAAAGACGGAAATAATATTTCAAGTGAGGGAGTGTGAGAGAGATGAAATGATAGTGAAAAAAAGCATACCACTCGGTGTGGTGTATTTAAATCACTTGGTAGTTAAGTGTGGACACTTCTATATGTGGCGCACTCACAATCATGTCCCGACAAGGATAGATATAAAGCTGCGCCCTACGTGTATATGTGAGTAACAAAGACAGTGAACACTATCGGTCGCGAGGACTTTAGTACGACTGCGACAGATCCACTAGCGGCAATAGCTTCAGAGCTTAAACGGAATCTAGTTTAGGTATCCGCGTTTGGTTTCAATACGGTGTCCGAAACTTTATTGGTATCAATATTGGTTTCCGTTACGCTACGCGTCAGTCGACGTGTGCTTCTGGAAGCTAGTTTTGAGCTGCCAGAGAGAACGTCTTTCTATACCCCACACTGTCGTTCTCTCTGTCGCCCTTAGCACGTGCACACATCTTTTAAGGGGGGTTGTTTTTCATTACAGCTGGCTTTTCACGTCTCTGTATCTCTTGCTTTTAGTTATGAAACGGGCGAAGATAATTTTAAAGGTTTGAGATCATCATTCTGCCAGCCGTTTGTACGGTAGTGACAAATATCATAATCAATTAAGTTCTCTAAATAATTTCCATATCCTAACGTTTACTGGTTCGTGGAATAAAGAAATTCTATTTTCTCACCTTTATTTATTTATAACGTTACCACATAAATTACTCTTCGTTTCAATATTTATCATTTTTAATGAATTGGTTTTACGGATTATTTTAATTACCTGATGAAGATAGTAGTTTTATTAAGAAAATATTAATTTAAGAAACGCTTTAAGTCGTAATACCCGGAACATTTTAATCTTTTTCAATACGATTTCGACGTTATTAATTATTATATTTAGTGTATTATATTATTATATTTATTTAAGAACTGTGACGTGGGGGTTATTTAAATGTCAGAACAATTTATTAGCTTTTAAAGTCTATATTAATCACCCAATCCCAATATGAAATGTAAAAGAACTGTGTTTAGATCTGGGTATAAAACTCCACTTTTCTATAGTGTTAACTTAAAAATTAGAGTATAATTTGATTTCAGAAAATCAAAACTCTGATGAGTGAGGCAGATAATCTAAAGGAAAAACAGTATATAGGAAGCAACAGACGTAAACATGAACATAGAATTCCTTTATTGCTTTTTATGTTGAATGCACAGTTGGGTCATAAGTTTATTGGGTTAGTCACAAACATGGAAGTAAGAATATGTAATTGAGTAGGTGTAAAGTATTTCATGAATTTCTTCTAACCCATTCTCGTCGTAAGAGAGGAAGCAGTGTTGATTATTACTCTTCCATACTGAGAGGAGAGATGAGTTGCAAAAAGGGTAGGGATTCGACATTGTTAGAAAAGAGTTAGCTGCAGGATTCTTGAATAAAATTTGAAGATTCTGCCATAAATCATCAGAAACTATTAACATCTTGAAAGAATACGAGATATTAAATCAGAACTAGCTATTTAGGGGCAGCTTAAAGTAGATTCCTCAACAAAGAGTTGCGACCTGCATTGGGCATGTACAGACCAATAAAGAGTATGGAAGCATTGAATTAGATGTAGTAGAAAAGGAGGAAACATAATTTGGTACCACGTCATAATATTATTTACTAATTATAAATAGTTTTACAATACTATCTTTCGATTCATCAAAAGTTTCGGATGTTTGTTATGAAACATCAAAACGACTGTCCATTTTGATGTTATGGGAATTGCATAGAAGACTCTAAAGATAGGTCACACTTATAATTAGTTCTTGTTTAAATTTGAGATTCTTTAGCTTCTTTAGAGTAGTTTGGTCACGTTGAAAAGGACATCAATTCACAAAAAAAAACTTGGTGTACAATTATCGTGTTAATAAGGCTAACAAAATCCATCAGATACTCAGTAGCTGCGCTTATATAATTTTGTTAGCCACGTTTTTATTCTTCTGTCATCCACTTTTTTCAGATGCTATGATCCTGAGCTAATCATTTTATTTCTGCCAAAGTGCCACGGTGTCTTTCTTTAACCTCCGAACTTTTCCCTAAGTCTTTTCCTTATTCTTTTCTTCTCTTTATGAATAAAGATATTTTTCTTACTTCTCTGTTGTACACTTCCATTACATAGTGTCACACTCTTAAAAATAAAAGAATTACGTCCTAATATACGCATGCTTGAAACAAAATTGTCAACTTCATTGAAGACATACTAATAAGAAATAGTATTCGATTAAAATTACTGATATTGAGACGACAATGATGTATTGACGATACGGTTGATACGTTTTATATATCGTAAGTCGTTTAATCTTGAACGTGAAGTACTTCTTTTTGAATAACATGCATAAGGAAATATAAATTTACCAAGCACAAATTCTAAATACTTGCTAAATCCCTCTGCAATACAGTGCAACCATTTTCGGTTGATATTTCATGAAACGCTTTAAGGTCGTCAGCGAAAAATAGTTTTTTTTTCAACGTTATTGATTTAAATCATCTACCTTTCACTGATGATCTTAAAATACTTCATGAAATATCAATCGACAATAATTACTATTCGCTTTACCATATATCCGAAGACTAGATAATACCATATTTCAGACAAATAATGCCCGTTCTCATGTTGTTGTTGGTAGATTACGATTCCTGCAAGAGGCCTACTTCAATATTCTCAATTGGTCTGCATGGTCACCAAACCTATCACCCAGACCTATCGAACATGTCTAGGATATGCTAGATTGAAGGGTTGGTATGATTTTTAACTCTCTAATGAATTTACAACAACTGAATGATGTCTTATGAGTTTCTTGGAATGAGCTTCCACAGGAGTTCAGCGAAAACCTTATTAAAAACATGCACAGACGAATAACAATGCATTCATTTATGCGGAACGGCAGTTTATTATTAAATTTTCTCTCCAAATGGTACGAACTTTTCAGTTTTTCAACACAGTAAATATTTGTACACAATTTAGTTTAAAGGCATATAGTTTTACTGGGTGATTTCTTTCTTCGATACGTAGTCTACAAAGCATACTTGTTCAAATAACCTTCCCATAGCTTTCCTAATATTCTTAAGCCTCCAACGTTTTATTTTTTTTTTCTACATAAGGACTAGCACTTAAATTAAAGGAAATATTAAAGATTGGTGGATTACCTGAGATGAGGTAAAAAACGAAGAACTGAAATAGTTGGAAATCTCTCTGCAGACGCAGCAATTCCTGTACTTAACAATGAAAGACCATATTGGTATTAACCTTAATTACATACAATTTATTTATAATTAAGTGTAATAATAATATTTATATATTATTATTACACTTAATACATACAATTTGCAAGTCCCAACAATACAGCTTTCAAATAAGGGTTCGTTATTTGTTTGTTTCTTATTTTTTATTTTTAGCTTATAGTGACAGAACTTCTTTGTATATTCTACTTTCGATCTTCGAAATAAAATTCCTGAAAACCGAAAAATATTGAAACGAAATTAAAACATTAACTAGCAATTATATTCATTTTGTAATGTTGTAAAGAAATATTACTTGAAAACATAAGCTTTTCCAATAGATGTAATTTGATGCGATACAATGTCAATAGTAAAGATAAATTTCACCTATTACAACCGGGCGTAGAGAAAAAACGTTCTGGTAACGCTCCATAGAGCAGCTTCAAACGTTGCCGGAGTGGTTGGACGACGAGAAAACTGGCTTCCAATGAAGTTAGCTCAACCCTATTAATTCGTTAGTTTTTATCTCGCAATGAATTACCTGCTGTCTGTGTGGGTAGGCTTTGGCAATAATATTGCCGCTTATTTCTAAATATTAGTACGCCTGTTGTGCGTGGCATCACAGCTAATTATACTCACATTAATAGACGCTTATATTTATAGGTGATAATATCGTTTACCACTTTGTGTTAATTAACGCCTTTTTCAAAGGGATTTAGATGGAAGTCAATTAGAACATTAAATTTATTGAGAGAATGAATGATTAAAATTTTTAAAAATGCCTAAAAATTTATTTTCCATAATAAGAATATTAATAATATATAATAATGGTACCATTTATTGATCGATCACAAGAAAATAAGAAATAATAATTAACATATTAGAAGGAAGGCTTTATATATCTTAATATTATTTTTCTCGTCGAAGAAATCATCATTGGTATAAACTCTGCTCTTATCAGTATTCCTGTGCTTATTGCTAATCTTATTCACTTTGAAAGTCCTTACGCTCAACTCAATCTTAAATGATCGAAAATTCCCGCTCACAGATCTCTAAAATCTGACTCAGGTATCTTTATACTTGAAGTTAACAAGGACAATGCTACCATAATTGTTAATGGAGATGAGTATGAACGTAAAATACGTTCTCTACTCCAAAGCGGTTCCTACAGGCCTTCGAAGTGAAATTTCACCACATGCACCAAACGATCTATTATTACCTCCATAAATCTCTTTTACCTAGTGAAACAAATGCCCCTAAACAGTTCGATCTACCCAAAATCTACAAATCTAACATCCCTTATGTTCTATATTTATTACTTTAAACAGCCCTATTTACATATGTATAAACTATCCAAATATCTTGCAAATTTCCTCACTCTTAGAGTAGTAACAGTGAAGTATATTAAAAATTCCAAATATTTTTATACAAAGATCACAAAAGCTGACAGTCAGTCCTCAGGATTGAATGATAAGATGTGATGTCGAAACTTTGTTTATCCTGATGCCAAACAAACAGTACGACATATCATCTTTGATACCCAGCTTAACGACATATACGTAAATCTGTCTGAACCTCTACTTACTTCCGATTTCGTGACTATTAGTACGAATATATGCCATGGGTTTTCGAGTTTCTTCCCTTCATTGCCAGCATTTTCATGGAGGTCTACGCTGATTTAGATAAATAGATTCTGATATGTTAATTATCCATTATACCTTCATTTTCTAGTTTTATAGGCGCGTATCATTGTGCAATTTCCTTACTTTTCTGTATTCTCAGGACAGTTCCATTCACTTTACTGTGGAAGTTAAATCGGAGGCTTTTCTTTCTCTCTTAGACATCGTGGTGAACCATAGTAATAATGGCCTGTTAGAACATTTCTTTTATCGCAAATTTATATATACCGGTACATAATGAAATGTTCATTCTCACCATCGTCCGCCACAAAAGTATCTAATCTAATCCAACGAGCTTTCTCCATATCTGAATTCACTATTCGAAGAAGTAAGTCGTGTTACTAGAACATCAGTCAATAACAAATATTCTAAGATATCCATCACAATATAAGCTAGTATCTCAACAAGACCATTCAGTTTGTTTTCTCTACATACTTATATCCCTTATATCAAAGGCGTCACTGACGTATCAATGAGGTCCTTCGAAAGGACGACATCAGAACCATCTTCAAACCTTACCTTACAACTCAATTTAATTCCATTCGAGTTCTATTTCGCAATTCATAGAAATTCGAAAACACTCTAACAATCTTAACCGCATTGTTAGCTACTCGTTACAAAAATTATGGCAAGCCTTTCTTTTACAACTGCTCCACCGTAAACTCTTCCCTCTAGTGAGACGAAACAACTAATGCATAACACTTTACTGAACTAGCGGATTTTCAGTTTCATTGTGACAGTGAGAGGATCAACAGCGACCCTCAGTATGTCCCTTGCAAGAGCGAATAAAATATCTACAAGTGTCAGAGCCGCTGTTTTAATTCGGAAGCTCAAGGAAGAACGAGAGCGTATCAAGTCGCTAAATCAGTAATAATGATAACAGTGTCTAAATGGACGAATACATTAAAATCTTGAATTGCTATTAGACGAATCTTAAAAGAATCATTCAAATGTTAATAACACCCTGTTTATTACGCGTTTCATGGAGTTCAGCTCTCATCAGGTAAAATAATGTTATTAATGAACAGTTCTTTGTGAGCTGATCGTACCTTTTTGATACAGAAAAATGATGAAAAGCAATACCTCCTTCTTTCGTTCAAACATATGATTGTCTGAAATAAAGAAAAAGGGCGTGTAATCTCATTAAGGGGCGATAAACCTACAAAGAATTACAATTAAATAACTTCGAAGCAGTTTAAAGTTACACAAATACAGACGTTATTAAGAAGGCAATTTCAATAGCAACGTTTGTCAGCGTTTCTTAATCTTCTTATAAAGCAACTCGACAAATTTGTTTACATTGTTTCTGCTACACAAATATAGATTTCGCGATATAACAAGTTTTAAATATTCGACCCCTTAAAGTCAGATACTGACCGCTAATGTTATAGTTTCCCTGTCATTTGGCGACCCATAAAAATTTCGACTCGACCCAATATTGGGATCCAAAGTTGTAAAACGCTGGCCTAGTAAATACACACATTATTATTTATCTGTCGAAGTAGCTTGATACTTCTACTACTACAGCCTTTAATATGGACAATGTTTTCTTGTGTCCAACCAAGTTTAGATTGACAATACATAGCATCAGGAATCAGGTTCTAAAGAAACAATTGGCAATCGTTGGTCATTGTTTATCATGTCATATCGTATACACTAATATAGGGTTTTAGCCTAGTTGTTGAACCAAGCTTAGATTGACGGTACATAGCATCAGGTGTAAGATTCTGGAGCAATAATTGGCAATGATTGCGTATTATTGATCATAATCATATCATACACCTTAATGTAGAATTTTGGTCTAATAGATTAAATCTGATACAACACTGAACTTTTAACACTTATTATACCATGCACTTTGGTTACTATATCCTATTTGCGAAAATACTATTTAAAATCAACTTCCGAAGCAGTTTTTATTGATCGGAATTTTTGGTAGTTTGGTAATAGCAAATATATTTTTTAAAAATGTACAATGACTCTCTTTTCATATATAGTTCATATTGCATTATTATAATTTATTTTACTATGAGCCGAGTCAGTGAATTTGCTTTGACTTAAACGAATTATTTAGTGCGCGTCCATACATCTGTTTGCAGTTACACTTTGGCACTTGTAAGCAAAATGAACAGAGAAAGATGGCGTATTGTAATGTTAATGTAGATGCAGAACATGTAACTTCAATCAAATGGCAAAAAATATTTTCTTTTAAAGATAAACTCGTTTCTTTATTGAGGACGGTGCATGAGTAACATATTTATGCGTCTGTCGTAGATAACTGCGTAATTGTAGATAGCTTGTAAGATTCTCTATGTATGTATGTGCTTGTGCTGTGAACGTATACAGGTTGCTATTTTTTTCTTTTCAGATGGCTCATGCGGTTTGAATATCAATTTGGAGTTATGTAGTTCTTTCAGGGTATTAACATCAGGTGTGTACGCAAATTGAAAAACGAATGCAATACAGTCAATTCTACTATACAGTAGTTGATCACTCAGTTACCGAAATATAAATAATATAAATAAAATCCTTATTTTTCGATTAAAATAAATTTAGAGTTACATTCTACAATACTTCACTTTTGGAAAATTTTATTTGCTTTTAGAAATATATGATATTTTTATCGTTTTGATAATAAGAATGGCCACACGACATATTTATAGACATTTTAGAATTTTTAGAATTCGTGAAGCACTAACCATAAATA
This sequence comes from Dermolepida albohirtum, assembly GCA_031893035.1. Classification (NCBI taxonomy): domain Eukaryota; kingdom Metazoa; phylum Arthropoda; class Insecta; order Coleoptera; family Scarabaeidae; genus Dermolepida; species Dermolepida albohirtum. Next base: position 517,412 of record JAVIWB010005124.1, read on the forward strand.
CTACTCTGTATAGCATTCCATAGAAAATTATTAACAGTGGGTTTTTGCAAAATTCACGTATTTTGCAACAGATGGCGCTAGTTTATTTTTGCAAATTTCACAGTTATCTTCATCTATCTTCATGTTATCCTATATGAGTATATGCGCTGTCAGTTTTAACTATTTTGGAGAAATATATTTAGCGATTTAATTGAATATTTGAAATTTTATGGAAAGTTGAAAATGAAAGACCAAAGTGTGTATTTTGCTCATATTTTATTCTTTCGCTTCGCTAAAGATTACGGTAAGCAAACGATAGTTCACGAAATCTTATGCTCGTGATTGTGATCTTAACTGCACTTCACGCTTGATGACAAAATAAAGGCGTTGACCTAGTCAAACCCACGAGATATTGCAGAAACGTGAAACACTAACCCTTAAATGTTCATTACATATAAAGGAGCCACTCAAAGAAGTTCACATGATGACGCGTATGCTTCTTAAACCTGAGGAAAACGATCTTTTTCTGAAGCGACTGGTGAGAAGTGGATTGTTTACAACGATGCACAAAAGCGGTTTTGATCTCGAAAAAGGATTCGCTTCAAACGTGATTGGATTTTAAAGATGTGTTTTTAGAGCTAAGAAGAGATTGTAAGCTGTCAGACATTGGATAGTTAATCGAATTCATTATTGAGAAATATTGAAACATATTTCATTACGACAGTGCGAATCTATATAAAAATTTAATCGCCCTTTAAAATTTCCACTTGTCTCATTTTCTCCTAAACTTTTTACATGATTGTCGACCCACATAAGGCTGTGAATCAGCACCTTGTACATAATTTAACCGATAAGGATACGTTATCAACAATTTCGCCAATAATATGGAGAAGAGAAAGCTTCTCACATTGTGAAGCCAATTTTTATATACAAATAAAACAAAAAATGGGCCAAAATGGGGGACCTATTCTACTGTCATAATAATAATTAAACAGAAATTAGTAATAATAAGGGACGTAGACTTCGGCGGTCGTGGTCCATACTATCTTCTTCTTGGCTTCCGGACTGGAACCGCGTCACTGGTATAACTACCGACGTTTCATACCCACTCGTATGGGATATCTTCAGGGCTCAACTACTGCTACTGTTGTCGCACTGTCGCATTGAAACTGGTGTAAGTCGATGGTGTACGGGTTTATATATGGGTAATGGGTCATGGGTCAATGGAGCGTTACGGTTGCGATTGGGTTGATCGGAGATGTAGGATTACCAAGTGTTGGGTAGGGGGTAGTCATCATCACGGTTAAGGTTATTAATATAACAATAACCTTTCCAGAAGTGGTCCTGTTCACTGGCCCCATCGTTCGTGCGATTTAACGCCTCTGGATTAGTTTTTATGGGGCTATGTTAAGTCATTGGTATATGCCAACAAACCAGCAACACTTGAAGCATTGCAAGCAAATATTCAAGCCGCCATTGACGCCATACGACCAGATTTATTGGAAAAAGTAGTCAAAAATTGGTCTGATCGAATGGACCATGTAACTCGTAGCCACGGCGGACATACATATGCCGGAATTATATTTAAAAAATAAATGCCATGAAATTATCTACCGGATTATAATAAAAAAAAATTTCATTCCAACAATATTTCCGTCTTGTATTATCATTTTAAGTTCTCAAGCTCTTAAAAAACAACCTATATATTAGACTTTCTTGTTTACGTTTGTCCACAAATATTTCCGCCGAATATTGGACGTTACTGCTCAATCAGCTTGTATATGTAGATACTAGTATTAATTTTATTTCTGTGTGAGTAAAATTATTACGCGCAAATAGTACTTTATTTCAGTAGAGCGAGAGACGTGGTAATATATTATTTTATTAACCCTGTGCGTAAGATTATTGTATTTTAATTCGTGTACGCCACTGTGTAACCTACGTATCTAATCATTGATAATAATTAATTTAGGTATACTCTACGCTTATATATACGAATTGCATTGTTTCAAACAAAATTTTGACAATAATTAATTCGTAAATATTCAGTAAAAATTATTTTCCCCACAAATCTAATAAGTTGCATGTCAACTGTTTCAGTTAATTTAAGCTTTTAGGTGTTATCAACGATCTAATAGAGAAATATTATTGCTTATTAAATAAGATCTTAATCAGGTTATAAATGCGAATTTCTGGAGCAACAAAACGTGCAGAATTTAAATCAGTAAAATATATCTGAGACCTTAACAAGCACGTAGAACATGTATTTCCTTATTACTATGTAATTTCCATTTCGGCACCTAAATTCCGTTAAATTAATCAATTATCGCGACCACATTATCATAATTGAGATATTAATATACATATAACTCATCCTAGCAACCAATATTATACAATATAATCTATGCACATATTACAATGTAATTAACAGCGTGCGATAAGTGAATAGCTTTATCGGATGTACACTCCGCGCAACATGAATAGGACCAACTGCATATATGACATTTGTAGTTGGTATAAACATGGTAGCGCGCTGGAATTGTTATTTTCGAAAATAAGAGGGTTGATAAAAAGATGTATGTAGGTACCAAATATAATTTTTGTAAAAGTCAGTGCAAATGTACGTTACTAATGACAATAAGTAGAGTAATTAAACGCCACTTGAATACGACCAATCTACAAAATAAAAGATTCGTTTGCAATAACAAAATACTTTATTGTTCAATAATGAGTACTTTTGCCATTATTTCTTATAACCTCAAATAGTCGGGATGGAATGGAATTATACAGGGTTCTCAAGTAGTCAACGGGAAGTTCCGCCCAACTTCGTTTCAGCGCCTGCTCTAGTTCGTCAGCGCAACTGAATTGGGTAGCATTGGAGTACAATTTACGCGACAACCATCCCCAAACATTTTCTATGATGTTCAGGTCGGGGGAGAGCGATGGCCAATCGAGAACCCCATGCCTTGTTCTTGAAACTAGCGTCGAACAATGCGCGCGGTGTGAATACTGGCATTATCCTGTTGGAAAATAAATGGCCCACCTGCCCTAACGTTGGAAAATTTGTCTTTCACCTGTTGCAGCAGCTGGACGTACTTTTCCGAATTCTGTCTGCCCTTCACTATTACTAAATCAACAGGTCCGTTATAGGAAATAGCTCCCCATACCATGACTGAACCAACATCGGCTCGCCTTCGTGACTGAATCACTTCATCTTTACGTAAATCGTGGAAATAATAAGAAAACCCATCCGGGCCATCTAAATTAAACTTCTTCTCGTCACTGAAAATAACAGTTTGCCATTCTCTTGTCCACCCCATTTTTGCTTGAGCAAACTGAAGACGTGCAGTGCGCTGAAATTCCCTTAAAGGAGGCCGTCGTTTAATTTTCAAACGTTTTAAATGCGGACAGGTCTTCAGTAACTTCTGTACAGTTCTTACCGATGCATTCGTTCCAACGTTACTCGCGATTTGTCTTGCCGTTAATGCCGAATTCGATGCTTCGCGTAATATGGCTCGACGTTCTCTCTTAGTTGTAACGGATGTTGTTCGCCCTTTAAAACGTTTTCCATAATTCTCGGGATCCCTAATAAAATTGTTCACAACCTAGTGTGATCGACTTATTTTCTTTGCAGTAGCCCTTGAGGAATACCCTTCTTGATGGAACGCTTTAATTTTTCCAATTTCTTCCATACTTAAGCACTTCTGTCGTCCCATCGTTGCACAATACCCTTAATTACAGATGTTTGTTTATCCGGATACACGTTGTAACTCGACACTCATCCGGTAGCTTACTATTAAATACTGGTCGTATCCAACCGGCGCGGTGCATTTTATATGTATGTGGTACTTACGTCACCCAATGCATAACGTTAGGCACTATTGCGCAATAATGCGTATTATTTGCCATATCATACCATTACAAACTTGCATTGTATTTTTAGTAAATGAATTGTTTTTCAAACCACCGAAAGCTTGCAACAAGTCGGGTGGTCCTATTCATGTTGCGCGGAGTGTATTTAAAACGTACGGTAGGTCTCTAAAACCTCGTTGGATACGTTTATAGTGCTGCTCACACATACGACGGCGTTAATACATATACACGTGTGCGATCTACATTGTTGTTGTTATTATCGTAAATATCGTTACATAATGACAATAATGAGGCGTAACTATAACGAAAACTGGTACATCGATTAAATTACGTGCAAATATCATTCGACGCCGGAAAGATTGATCTCACGAAATGGCTCGTTCTCATCGACAAGGCAAAATAAAGCGATATTGCGATCATCGAATTATACAGGTACTTATTATTGAATTATACAGGCGCGATCAAAAACATTAAACGCGTAGAAGAAACTAATGAAATTGTATTATACGCAATTATTAAAAATTATATTTTATTTAACTATAATCTACCTATATAACATTCTTCCCCAGAACACTACAAAAATATGACATATTAAGCAATAAAGAATTTTATTTAATATTTCCAAATATTAAAATCCAACACAATTGCCAATTTATATAATTCTAGATTTTAAAAAAGCAGTTTCAATTATAGATCGTATTTTGCAATCAACAGAATTTGCAATAATAGAAATGAACAAATATTAGAAATGCAAACGGTGTTTCTTGATTATACGAGGGAAACTCGATAAATTTTGAGATACGTCTCTGTTAATACATATTTGATAAAATCGTAATAAGAACATTTGAAGTGTTCAACGTCAACACATCATTGATTGATGTCTACATTTTAAATGCATCCAATTAGACCTCGGAAAACAAGTTCTCAAGAAAAGTTCTCAGAATGGATATCTCGCTCAGTGGAAAATCATCAACTTATAGTTAACTTTCCAAATTAAAGAAAAACCGGAAGCCATACATACGAGTAGTCAAATCTGGTGAAAACGAAGGATATTAAAAAACTTTAATATCTGTTTTATATATATGTGTATATATATATATATATATATATATATATATATATATATATATATATATATATTTCCATATATATTCATTAGCATGTTCCTTTGTTTTTCTGTTATGCTGTTTATAATTAATAATATAATTTTTTTGTTTTTTTTTGCGACAGTGTTGATTGAGAAATTATTTTATTTATTTACGTTTTGGAATATATATACATATACGAGGGAGCGTTTTTATATTCGCGGAATGGGGGACAAGGGGTGGAAATAAAAAAAACAAATTATTTTTCTTTTTCAATATATTCACCTGCAAGACGGATACATTTTTCACATCTTTCAATTAATTTATTTATACCCTCATAAAAAAATGATTTCTCTTTATCTGCAAAATACGCCGAAACTGCCTCCTTGACTTCATCATCGGCAGTAAATTTTTTACCCCGCAGCTCTTTTTTCATTTTCGGAAACAGGTAATAATCACTCGGGGCCAGGTCTGGGCTGTAGGGTGGGTGATTCACAATTTCGAAGCCCACCTTATGCAGGGCAGCTAACGCAACGGGCGCGTTGTCGTGCAAAAGCACAACACCTTTTGTCAATTTTCCCCGTCTTTTCTCTTTAATGGCTTCTTTTAGTCGCTCTAATATTGAAGCGTAATATTCTCCGGTTATAGAAACACCTTTATCTTTATAATCAATCAACAATATTCCTTCCGAGTCCCAAAATACCGTTGCCATGAGTTTCCCAGCTGATTGTGACACTTTAAATTTCTTGGGAGGTACTGTGCCCTTTTTATGCTACTGCATGGAGTCTTGTTTGGACTCAGGTTCATAATGATGAACCCAAGTTTGGTCTCCAGTAACAATTCCACTCAATACACCATCCTTGTCTTCATTACAGAGGTCCAAAAATGCACGCGAACACTCTACGCGCTGTTGTTTTTGCGGCGGCGTGAGCATTCTCGGCACCCATCTTGCGCTGACCTTAGACATGCTGAGATGATCGTGTAGGATTTTAAAAATTGTTGTATCGGATACTCCAACCATTTCTGCGAGTTGTTTCTTCTTTAGTCGAGCATCTTCGAGTAAAATTTGTTCAACTTTTTGGATAAGTGCTGGCGTGGTCACCTCAATGCTCCTGCCCGGCCTCGGGTCGTCTTCAAGGGATTCCCTTCCTTGTTTAAATAAACTATGCCACTTGTACACCATGGTTTTTCCTGGACAAGAGTCGCCGTAAACCAATGACATCTCATTCATTATGGTCGCGACTGATTTTCCTTGCCTGGTAAGGAACTTTATAACGGCACGATATTCGATTTTTTCCATATTTCACTTTTCACTCCTGATTATGTTACTTGGTTGACGATAGCTCAAAGACTAACTGTCTAATAACAATGAAACTTCGTATTTATACTAATCATGAGTCGCTGCACAGGCCACGCCCCCAATGCGCCTACTCACCCCTCTACAACCCGCTCATTCCGCGAATATAAAAACGCTCCCTCGTATATATATATATATATATATATATATATATATATATATATATATATTGTCTTCCTCAGAATTTTATTATTTATTCAATATTATATCTGCCTCACCAAACTCCAAAAAGACCCGAATATTGTCTAAATATTCTATATTCGGAATGTATTTTATTTCTACACATTGTTGAAACAAGGAGATGTTTCCTTGCTTCAACAATGCTTCCGTTTGAGGAAGGCTATATATATATTGCCGAAACGTAAATAAATGAAATAATTTCTTAATCAACACTGCCGCAAAAATCACAATATATATATATATATATATATATATATATATATATCTTTCTAATAACTATTAAGTTTTCTGTATGGAATAACGCCTAATTATAATCAACTTTTAAACTGTGTTTTCAGATCATGATGTACTTCTAGAAGGCAGTTAGGCACATACCACTTATTGCTTTCTCTTCTTCTTTTTTCATTAAGCACTATGTCTCGGTAGTCATTGGAGTTGAGTCATCTTCATGTATTTATTCTCGACTGCCTAATAAGTTGAAAATTCATAAAATAGTACCTATGTTTCATCGCGTGCTACTATTTAAGAATAATTCAAGATCCTTTTCATTTAAGAAGCTTTAGAATATTGCGAGAAGTTAGAACACATTCATTCACTCTTTAAATGGCCATTCAGAGAATGTGGTACTCAATGTAAAACAACTTTTTTCATATGAAGTTTGTCACGTAAAATTCAGTGAACTGAGTCAAATTCAATCCTCAAGGTCTCTCTATTTCAATAGACATAGTGGTCATTATTTATCGTACGCTGGAAAATATGCTTTTAGAAGTGACTGCAGTTTTTGACCTACATTCATAGGCAATAATCTGTAGAGAATTACACTCCTTCACCCCTTTCATATTTATGCTCCCAAAAATAATTTACAAGCGATCGAGGGATTGTCTTTTTAATCAAGGTAGTGTTTACGCGAAAGATCTTTACTTATTATGTAAAAGAAATCATTCCATTGGAGAAAAGGGCTACAATGTTTGCATATTTTTATAAAACGAAATGCTAAACTTTTTATCGACACGAGTTTGGTTGCCACAGAATATTTCAAAATTTCCACAATGTTTCCCATAATCAGACTGTGTTTCGTAATTAAATATGTAAAAGTCAAATACATTATTCAATGCAGAAGCTTCGAGTTCAATATAAAATTATTAATTTGACAAGATGATTTACAAAAAAATTAGAAATGTAGATACTGTGAAAGGTATAGGGTCGAAATAATTCAAAATCAGTTAGATTGAGGGGATTATAATGTCATACTGTGGATGAAAACAATTCTAAGGATTGTGAATGAGGAAAAAGACAAATTTTTAGAAAATACGTACGCGAGCAACCAAAAGTATAAAAAAACCTGAGTAAAAGACTTTAAAAGAACGAGCAATTTGAATACTGAAGAGCAATAATAACGAATGAAAATAAATAGGATACGACAGCAAAGAAGACACCAGATTAGATCAGACTCCTTGAGATGGTCAAAGAGTCAATTCTAGTGTGACCTTCACAGTTTCGTGGTCTTCACACTTTCCGTGTAGACTTGTACATAGCACATAGGTCACGGTTTGGTCTTCTGCCTGGCATCTAATAATCTAAATAATAAATCCCAGTAAAACAAACAATACGTTTTCGCAATATAGAGAACATGCTTTGAAAATGTTTTTGCCATGTTTGTGGCGATATGATTTTTTCATTTCCAGTTTGAAAACATAAATACATAACATCATTGACCGAAATAAAGTGTATCCCATAACATATTTTTGATATGTTAAGAGAGTGATGCATTAATTCAACGAGGTACATTCTTTGAAACAATAAGGGTAGTCGCATAGTTGTGAGCCGTTGATGACGCAGATTTTATTGCTGAATGCTTTAGGTTCTTGGAGAATTTTTAGGAACTAAATAATTTTAGCCATCATTTTCATTAGGATTATATATATTTTCCAAACTTTATTTCATTTATAAAATTAAATACGATACTTCGTAATTTTTCACTATTAGTCCTATATAATTTACTATAAAATTATTAGTCTTTTTCGAATCTATTCTATGGATTCCACTCAAAAATAGCATCAATTTCGTGATCCTATAAAATCTTCAAAGTGAAATTCCTCAGAGCTTTCTATTGCCCATTTCATATCGTGACTGATCGTTTTCAATTTTTTAGCTCCGATAAATTTATTAAATACCGTGCCTGATGTTTGTAAGACCGCTTCTCTTTGAATTTTTCTATATTCTAATAATTTGTTCTATCTGTGTGTACAAAGTTTCTAGAATTTTCCTATAATTCTTCTGCAGGCTTTACAAAGAGAAGCCACTTACCTTTCCACTTTTCCAGTAATTAATAGAATTTTTTTCGTAGTTCTTTGTAGCTGATTTAAATGTAAAGATAGGAACCCCCGAATATCCAAGACTAATACAATAACCAATTTTGTACAAGTATACCTAAAAGATTTTTTAAATCGATGCATGGACCGTGCAAGTATATGAATAACATTTTTGCTTCTAATATTAATGAAATGGAAACCTTATCTTATGCTTGAGATATGAAACCGACTTATTATTAATAACTTTATAAATGTCATACTCGACCAACGAATTTCACTTAATTTGTGAAAAATTTTGTTTGCCACAAAGGCCATAAATACACCACAGACACGAATTCTCAGAGCTCATGCATGGAATTGCTGTAATCAAAAATTCGTAGATATTATATGCCGTATTATCTCATATATTTGTTTTTATTAACAAAAATTACAATTTTGATGAAGTTAGGAATTTAATCATACATTCCAGATACATCGCACACATATTTTTTAGTTAGTCATGTCTCGAAGGGAATATAATAAATCATATTTAACTTCAATAAACATCAATTTAGCACGAAGGTGAATATTATCGATTTTCCAGCATCCTTTATCTTCATCAAATTCATTATGACATCCTTACGTACACAACATATCGAATTAAATCCGCTTACTTGAAACCGACAAATCAAGAAATTCCTTGCTTATGTAAGCCTTTTTTCTTTGCTTGGTCCTCTATTACTTTTCACGAGCTGTATATCAATACAAATAACAGGAGATAAATAATTAGTTTCTACATCGCATGCAATATTTACACACAAATAACACATTGAATCTTGTAGCTTGAAATAACGAAAATGTAAGATATGTACATAAGTGTTAAACGATTGTATAAATAATTAATACGTGTACATGTATATATATAGCTCAATTATCCATCATCGCCGTACAAGTAATTTATCATATTACGATTTATTTTGTTTGCAATTAATTTCATAGAAATTTTTGCTAATTACTTCATACAAGTGTACATATACCGTGTGCCCCAGATTTAGTATTACAAACGATATCTTCCTTAAATGTGTGAATGCAGAATACAGCAAGACAGATGGAAATAGTACCTTGGGACACATACTTTTCAAACTATTTCAAATAAACCACTCTCTGCGACCCTTTTGCTTTTTTCTTGATTAGAATTGAACTGCTAAGCGTTTGGCGTGCAATGGTGTTATTGATAAAATATTTAGTTCCAAATAATAATATTAATCTAAAGGTAAATTTGATGGAGCCTGTGGTTGATTAACTTAATCACTGAAGGCTAATTATAACCCCTTTGCACATTAATTTTCCTGTTCTGTATACGTATTTCGACAACTAAGTTGTTATCAACGGCAGATGATAACAACTTACTTCAAAAATATCTGCACGAAAAATACTGTAGCGTGCGTTTTGGCTTTCAACGGTACAGATCGTGTGCGGAATTTGTTTTTCGTACGGGTATTTTTGCCGTAGTTTTCCAGGTGCGACACTGTTTAATTATCTGCTGATAATTTAATTGTCGAAATACGTATACAAAACACGAAAACTAATGTGGAAAGAGGTTATATATTAACCTTCAGTGATTAAATTAAACTAATGCCCGTATTTTGTAAATAATTTTAAATAAATGTTCAAATCATTTAAATAAGTGACGCTTCAAATCTACGAACAAGATTCTTTAGAATTTTTAAAGTTAACTGTAATAGAAGTACATACTTGCACATTCTGACGTTTTAAATCAACTACAATATGTATAATAAAAAGCGCGTCAATATTTCTACAAAAAAAAGGGAAAAAGTTTATAGAACAAATAGTTATATTATAACACACATTTTATACGCCTATATGCTAATATTTAATATGGCGTCCGGTCTCCATTACTTTTAAGAATAGCCTTATAACAATTTTCCATACTTGCCACTTGTTTATATTGCGAGATAATTAAGAAATTTTATATACACATTTGTGTCCTTCCACTTCCTACAGTTTGCTTCGATGTTTTTGAACAATATCTTTTACCTGCCTTAGAAGTTCTTTTTGGTAAAAGTTTACCATTTGTTTCGCGTTAAAGTACCGGTAAATACGCATGAAGTTTCGCAGTCCCCCGTGTTAAAGCAACCTCCGCTGTATAATTCTTTCTTTGTCCGTTAACTATGCCTTCCTTCCAGATGGCCAGGCTCAGGAAGATGATTCATCTGTAAATCAAACGTAAGGCTAATTTTTGCTGAAACTTTCTTGTGCTAAGATTTCGCTCGATGTTTATCGAAAAGTAACGGTTAGTAATTGTTCTTCGATAAGAGAGAGTGTATTCGCGCAATCTGCTTTTAATTGTTATTAAACTAATATTTATGTTCTTCTTGGCAAGCTCTGATTTTCCTTGATGAAGTGTTAATTACATTTTTTTTCTCTTCTTAACTAAACCAATAATATCTTATTATACCGTATCGTTGTAGTGCGACTTTTCCTGCGTCTTGGAAGATGATATATACTTTGGGTTTATTGATAAAGTTTTATCCATTGTCCGGTGAAACATTACTTATACCCATTTAACCAATCAGAAACGACCACGTACTGATCACTCATTTTCATTTATTCTATACGTCAGTGACACAGGTTGTAGAATATATATTTGTATATATACATCTTAGCATGTTTGCGTTAATGCATAAGAACTATGTATTCATGTGTAAATTTAGATACTTTTGGTTTGCTCTTACTTGCTAGCACCTTTGTCGAAGAAAGAGGATACCAAATATAAGCAAGATATTACTTAATAGGCCTCACTAACTACTTGGAAAAAATTGTGAAAGCATTGAATAAATATAGCAGATGAGAGCTTCAAATATTTAACTCAAGTTAAATTAAATAAAGGTTAGTTAAAAGAGGAAATATTCATTGGACCTCGATTCAGCGAATTACAGCCTAAGTTATAGTTGATAACAAATGAAATCTTTAAGAAACAGAAAAGAAATCATTTAAAGACGTTGCTCAGGGTTTTGTTGGTAACAAAAGCAAAACTGAAGATAGTGATTTCTAATTGAACAGCTCTTGGCAAAAGATTGGGCCGTTGGATGTTGTCAAAACTTCGTATTTTTTATATTCTCATCTTAATGAAAATTAGAGATTGGAACAAATTCAGAAGAGGAAGAAGTGGAGTTACTGAATTAATACGAAGAAAACAGCAGAAGTTATAGAAATATCGTAGATCAAGCTCTCCTATAAATAGGATTAAAGAATCCTATTATTAAAGTAGAGCGGATATAATTTTACAAAAAATATTGTTTCAAATTTAGAAGCTGTATATGTAGTGGACTTGGAGACAGAATCCGTTGCGATAAAAATTTCTTTATGAAGAAGAAATTAATTATGTCGTCTAAATCTTCATTATTATCAAACAATCAGGATTTCGTAAAAGTGATATTCATGCTCGTTAGCACGAGTGAATCACGACTAAAATGAGTGTGGACGCTATTTGTAATGCAGATCAATCATTTTCGCTCGTACAGATAATCGCGACGAAACAGATTTTTATTCTTTACTAAATGTCGTCGTTCGCTTTCGATTTGAGTGTTTCACTTGTCCAGTAATGAATAATACATCTTCTGTAATGATATACATTAGTTTTCCTGTCGGTGGAGATGTTTTTCGCCTTCTTCGGGTACTTCGACTAGCTCATAATCATTGTCTACATTGTTGTTTAATCCCGGGTGTTAGTAATAGACCTTATCAATAGTAATTAACTGGCACAATAATTCAGACTTGGACGTTTCAGTCGATAAAAATCTTTTTGAATTAAATCAACAGTTAGTACACATCAACAGTAGTTTGTACCCAATTTTTTCCATATTGAAAAATTTTCGAAAGCTGTTTATTTCAAACTCGAGTGAAACATATTGCATATACATTAATGAAAGACAGCTGATACCTATTTTGGTTTCAGAAAATAAATTTTCTCTGATAGAGTAGATGCCATTTTGCGAAAGCAGTTAAATCTAATATAGGCAATTTCTCGTACATGACAACTTATAATAATTTTGCAAGCCCATGCATTATGGATTTGCAGTTACTTTCATTAGATTGGATGTAGGTGGTACATGATTATGTGTTAAGATGTGATTATGAAATTTTATATATTTTTTCATTTATGCCTAACTTACAGCTAGATTTAGCTTGATATGTTCAAAGGACAATTGAGTTTGACTTACTTTGGTAGAAAAAGAAAAGTTATCTTATTGAATAATTATTTCATTACAAAGTTATGTGTGAACACAATATTGTGCTTCTAAGCTATTGTACTGACCTTCGTTTCCTACCTTTCCTTCTGGTGCTGTATTTTCTGCTGTTACTTATTACATTTTTGTAGCAGTTTAAACTTCCTCCTTGTTTTAAAATTTACCAAATTCCTGCACTGAAAGATATATCAAACTTCTTTCTCTTCTCAGGAATGTCACCATTCAACAAACTACTTGGCGTTTCGGTGGCAGTTCCAAACTCGAAATTTTGAAAGTAAGTGACATTCTTTCTGTTTGGCTTTTCATCTAAGTAAATGCGTTTCAGGTCGAAAAACCTATGACTTTTTTGATCATTTTTTAATACCTTTACGGTATAAATTTTCCAATCTTCTTTAAGTTGTTTGATTGTACCAAATTGATGATAATATTTTAAACATTTTTCGATCCTACCGAATACTTTGCCAGCATGCAAGAAATTGTGCCATCCGACGTCATAAGTTACTTCTACTTTTGGCACATGAGATGTAATTTGAAGTTTAAGCTAACGATATACGGCATAAAATAAGAGAATCTTTATTTCGTCCTCCGTGTCCGAAAAAAAACATACTATGTTAATGTTTTCCAGCACAAGGAAGTCCAATTGAGATGAAAGAGCTGATACTATTTCAACGGATACCATACTACCTTGGGCCTCTCACCGTACATAAACGTGGGTGTCTTAAGTACACAGACGCTCATCAACATATATAAAAACTTGGTCGGTATAGAGTACATCGCAAACTGGAATGTGAACTTGCTGCTGGTCGAAGCAAAATTTAGAATTCTCAGATCTGTCTTCATTAAGTCGTTAAATGGCCTTTTCTCCTCCTCTTATGAACCTTCTCATCATGTCTTTCAACCTTGTGCACTTGGACACATTTCCATCTTTTACACGTACGAGCCAATTCGCCTGTTATTCAATCATTTTACTTAGATATTATTAGAAAAATTTCCACATCAAACTCAAAAGAGTTGATTGCGATGTAGGTTTAGTACTAGAAACCAGGTACTACATAGCTAAACATTCGTTCAATTAATCCATAATTTCTGTTTGAATAAAGATTTAATAGCTGTTTGTGATACTGCTTCCAACCAAAGCCAACAATATTCCTTATTTAGGAATTTACCTGGCTTCGGTTGGAAATAATATCATTAGTACAAAGATCTGACCAACTTTAAGCGGATTTACATTTCGCATTTAGAGGAAAAAATAGACTTACGTTCATTTACACGGATACTCCTCGTATGGACTAGACTGAGAATATATTCCTCGACCCTCGTATAATTGAAACTGACTGCAAGATTCTACATAAATAGTAAATTTAGCATGTAAAAGTTTGGTATATTCCTTAACAGTAAAAATAAATTTTGTTCGAGAATATAAATGAACATTATTCCAATAGTATTTTTCACGTAGTTGAACACAATAGGGGTATTTTGTGGTAGCAACGGTGGAGGGTTGTTAATAACCTATACACTGAATTATGAATTGTGGAGCTGTATTTACAGCAACTGAGTTTCTAAAGAAATCGGTGAAGCAAGAGATTGCAGTTGTGAGAGAGATTGACTAATCATGGTACAGAAAAGGCGCCAAAATTAATAAATAATTAAGAGCGCGATATAATTATAGATGCTATAATAATATTAAAGCTAATATTATTAAAAACTTAGTTGAGAAAAGTTGTTTACAATGATATATCACACGACTTGCTTTATGTAATCGTTACTACAAATAAAATCAAATAATGGATAAATTTATACCACTCATTAAAACGTATGCTTTAATGCTGAATATATAAAAATTTAGTATATTTTTTAACTATCAGAATAAATTGTATTCGAGAATGTAAGTGAAGTCTATTAATATATTATTTCGATAGTATTTTATACATTATTGAACATAATAGATGTACTTTGTGGGAGTAGTGATTGGTGGTTTGTTAATCTGCACAAGAAACAATTTCCTTAAACTACTAATCATAAAACATTATTTATTTCTAATTAGTAAAATACTATTAACAATTACTAATAAAATTGTTTCTCTGTGTCTAAAGTTAATTTCTTTTCCATGTGTATAATTTCGCTTAAAATTATTCAAATGAATATATTTTCAAGTAAATAGATACACCATACCTGTATAAATTTTAAATATGTGCTTAGATCAGACATGATTTCCATTGATTGTTATTTTCTGCGGATGTTTTTTACTACTGCGTTATGTAAATTCGCCGAAATCCATTTGAATTTTTATAAGTTGAGCTTTATTTATGTCTGGTGGTTACGGAAGAGGGGCCGCTTTGCATTCGCGTTTACAATGCCTTCTTTTTTCAGAGAAAAACAGTTTTTGGGGTGAAGCTTTATGTTATGGTGAAAAAAGTTAAAGAATCATTTCCTTTGTTTTTTTTCTTTCGGGAACTTCTTTAAGTACTTCTATAATTTATTTAACACATTCTGTAAGAACGGTAATCGCTCTGGAGATAATATACATAAAATAACTATGAAGGAATGATGGAATATATTCTTATCTCTGTTATAACAAGGCCCATCTACTATTAAGCAATTTGAACAGATTCTTGTTTTAAGTCTAATTTGTAGAACAAGTTTTTATAAACAAACTGGAATTGCAAATATTAGTACAACTTGTCACCAATTGGACTAATGTATTTTATTCAAATTTCTTAGGTTAACTATAAATCGTAATTCTTAATCCGTATTATTCTTTCGACAACATTAAATAATACATATAGAGGTTGTTTTCTTTAATCAATCCTCTCCAGCAAACATGACACTTTGCTACAAATTTTGCTCGACATTTTAATTATTTACAAGCTAAATGATGGTGCCAGTTGTAAAATATGCTTGAGTATTTTTACGCTATTATGCAAAGGCTTAAAATAATCATTCCTCAAGAATCATGGAATTGAATATTGAATAGTAATTTTTAAAATTTTAAGCGTTGTCTAGACCTTGAGGAATGCCTCGGGAAAACCAGCCAGGTATTTGGAGACAAGTTACCTTCCTTAGTTGCAAAGTGGGGTACAGTGAATTTCAATATAGTCGACTGACACATTTGGGTCTACAAACCAAAAAATATTGCCGTAAAGAATATAGGTTTTATTCGGGATATGATTGACGAAGACCAGTGTATTACTGTAAAGAATATTCTGGCAACTTTAAAGATTGATGTGAAGACATTGATGAAGTGAACACCATTTTACATATCAATTTCTCTCCAGTTCAAAAAGAAGACCATGTGAAGTGGTAGTAATCCATGTTAAATTACTTTATGAATAGATCCTCTTCTTTAGTGTATCACATCAGTACAGGCGATGATACATGTATAACGCTTTTATCCCGAAAAAAAATGGATGTGTCGCCTCAAATGAAACTCGCAAAAAATGTCGAAACAAGAAGTTCGCTCTCTTTAGCGATTAGTAGAAAAGTTTCTTTTGTACCGCTTGAGGACCATCATTCTGTTAATGCAGAATAATACACTATAGTAGAAAACGTAAGGCAAACAGTTTGTTTGCCTTAAGTCTACAGTCAAGAATTTAATGCAAACAAATTGTTTGCCCCAAGTTCTGCACTATACAGTAGTACTCCAAAGGGCACACACGTCCTCAATTGGAAGGTTAGTTTGAATATTTATTGTAATTACAATGGTTTATTATTACCTTATTTTATTTTTCCTAAAGTGGTACACGAAAAACATAAAATGTTAATTATCTTGTCATATATTAGTTTCTGGGTTGTATTGGTTTGAATACATTCTTAAAGCGCTATCTTGACCGGTATATCATGTTTATATAAACTTTTGTGGATTGTTTTCCATCTCTAGCATCTAACATCTCTTACACTGCTTCTATGTTCTACTTTTGTCTTAGTTTCGTCTTACTTCTCTCCACTTACATATCAATTTTCCATATCGCATTAAATATTTTGCCTTTCTTCTCTCACACCAAGAGAGTGCTTGAATAATATTGATTTTTGAATTAGGTTTTCTAAATACTAAATTAACATTTCGACAAAATGTAAATTCAAGTAATATTACTTTTGTGATTCAGTAATGATATACTATCGTATATTATTTTTGATTTAATTTTCAAAATTAGCGTTCAATTTATTAGATTCCTTAAAACGCATGTTTAAAGTTTTGTTCATAATTGTATGAACTATTGTATGGGCTATTTTTCAGTAGCCTCTGTACCAGTTTTTGTTAATTTTAAGAACAAATGCGCCCACCATTTGAAGCGAAAGTACTTACACTAAACGTCAAAGGCATATACCAACGTGCTTATCAGCGTGGCAAAAGCTGCATTGGACATAGGAAGGAGAATCCGATGTTGGGTAAAGGCACCTGTACGAAGGTGGAGAATATCTCATAGACTATGAAAATATCACCACTTATTCTAGGCTTTGATGCTGGAGTTGCATCTCTGACACTGTTGCCTAACTTACCGATATCGGCAAGTGAGGCAGCAGCAGTGCCAGAAACGCAGTTATAGGCCAGAACCTAGAAGAAATGATGTCATAATTTACCGAAACCAAATATTTAAAAATGGGATATATAACTAGAACCAAATGCGCGATATCAGTTTTCATATACTTTCTGAAGAAGCTGACTGGATGATCAACTAAAATTCAGAAGTAAATGGAAGACCATACTCAGAAGGCTTATCTACCATTACAATATATTCTTTTTGTTTATTTATTAGAAAAGATAACATGAAATCTTTTCTAGTTAATATGATAATCACATGATGATTTAATAAAAGCTAAAAGGAAAGGAAAATTAATTTTGTTACTATTGTTATTAATGACCGATAAAACCGATAAAGATTAAAGATAAGACCGATAAAATTTAATAAATAATGTTTATAGATTTATTATTGATAGAGTTCCCAATTCTTGACGATGCATCAAACTAAATTAACTGACAGAGTAAATTAATTTAGTCTGATATAAATCTTTGTTCTTCTAGGTCAAATTTGCATGTAAGGATCACATTGAAACTTCATAACATGAATATGCAAAAAGCAGATTACATGCTTATAATGGCTTTATTTTTGATTTAACTTTGATGTATGTATACTGTTTGTAATTTACCGTTTTCTTTACTTAATTAAAAACAATAGCGTAAATTCTGTGTTAGATACAATCCCAAATAGAAATTACTATCTCGAGCAACATTGCGCTCTGTGCGCAGTAAAAAAAAAACATTAATCCAATTTAAATAATAAAAAGCTGTGGTTATATGTGGACGACGCTGCGGAGTGTAAACAAGTTCTATTATCAGTGTTGTATTACCAACAAGAACTTTTTAAACTATAAGTATCATCGTTACCAGTTATTAAAAATTAAAGATTGTACTAGCGAAAATTTTAACGATAGTAAGTTGCTGTCAACAGACTAAGTGTTAACGTTAATTAGTGATAATTCCACAATCATGTTCATCGCTCTTTTTAAAATAAGTGTAGTTAGTACATAACTTAATACCATACAATATGTAAACTTCAGCCTTATATCTTGAAGTAGAGACTATTAGGAACTGCTATTCAGAACTAAAGGATTCACGAAATTGATCCCCGGCGTACGGGGAGTGTTTTATGATTCTAAACATTTTCAGCAAATAAAGTTTAATTTTAAAATTTAATCGAAAAGAAACCGCAGGTATTAAAGAAAGTTAGAAAAATTTGAAGATTCTCTAGTATTTACAGGCTTACAATCTACTTATAATTACAAAGGAATGCTTGAGGTAACAAGCAAAATCCTTCATTGTCATTAATAAAATCATAATTATGTAATGATAATGATAGTATTTCTTCGTATCCCTTGCATAACTTTAAAGATTATTTTGTCTACGTAAATGTGACATCACTAGATATGGACCAATCGTTTTCTTTATGTAAGGACATTTTTCAGCGCGTCCTACGTCGTCGAGTGAAACGCTATTGGAAACATATCGATGCCGCAGATGTATAACATCGAGATTGATATTGTCTCACAGAAGAGTAAGTGTTTTACAATTTTTATATCTTATTAAAATTTGTTAGTTAGGTATACGTTTTCGCTGGGTAAATGACAAGAATTTACGCGACGACGACGTTCATTAGCAGTTTAATCTATTTAACAGATATTTACTCAACAATATATTGAAATGTACAAATATTTTACGAGATTTAAACTGAAATTACAATTATTACGTATCACCTATTACTAATTACGGTGGGAATGGCTATGGCGCGCCGACCTATTTGACAGCTCTAATTATTAAGGATAGAATTAAAAATTGAATCCGTAGATAGGATGCGTCTTTGTTTGAAGTATTATATATATATGTATATATATGTACATATATATATATATATATATATATGTATGTAAATGTAATAATCGTAAATTATGCACGTTGTTCACATGGAATGTACACAATGTTAATGTGGAAATTTGCATAATAATTATCCAAAAATTATAATATTTCGATGCATTTTGTCTTACATGGATTAAGGGAAGGTAGAAATTCTATTTTATATACTCCATATACATACATTATTACTAAAATTACGAAAACATAATTAAATAAAATAATTTACTTCCTCTGATTTAATTAATACTGCTATTAAACTAGAGGAAGTATGTATAATATATATTTTAAATTTGGTTTAACTTTGTAAATATAAATAATTTAAATTTTAGTTTTATGTAGTCTTGTATTATTTTTTTATAGATAATTAAATTTTATTTAAATTTTTCTTTATCTAAGGTAGATTCGCACTCGCTCTGGTGAAGGTTATTTAGAAATAAGTGTATAAAAATCAATATAACTTCCGGGTATAGAATTTAATAGACTCAGTTTGTAATGATTTTTAAATCAACTTTATATACGAGGGTAGCCGTTTATATTTCGGAAATAGCAAACAAAAAAGTTTTTATTGTCGAAAATAGTTTAATTGCTTTAATTTGCTCCTTGCAAATCAATGCACTTTTGTATTCGTTTAAACTAATCCGAAAAGCATTGCTGTCACTGTGAAGGAGGTATCTCCAAAATATAAGTTCTGAATGCGTCAATTACCTGTTCCGGCGTAGAAAACCGTTGACCACGAAGTTTTATTCTTCACGTGTGGAAACAAAAAGAAATCGCAGTGTGCTAGATCAGGGCTGTGCGGCGGATAGCTCATCAATTCAATATTTTGCCCGGTCAAATATTGAATTGTTTCAACCGATCTGTGAGAGCTCGCATTGTCATAGTGGAGAATGATCTGTCGATTTTGGTTTGTTTTCCTTATTTCTTCAAAAACTTTTGACACACAAATAGTTGTATAGCATTCGGAATTGACCGTTCTACAACTCTCTAAAAGCACGGTTGCAACGTGACCAATTTTTATGAAAAAGAGGCCGCAATTTGTTTTGATGTGCTTCCAGCGCGAACAACTTCTTTTGGTTTTGGCTCATCTTGGAATACCCACACGGTAGACTGCTGTTTACTATTGGGCTCATACGTATAGATCCAAGATTCATCACCTGTTGCGACTTTATAAATGTTCTTTGAAGCACCGCTATTGTATTTTTTGTGAATTTTTTGACACCAGTCGACGCGTGTACTTTTTTGAGCGGTTGTCAAATTATGTGGTACCCAACTTGAACATAGCTTCTTAACGGCTATATGTTCATGCAGGATCTTATGCACGCTGGTGTTACTAATACCTAGAGATATCTCGATCTCACGGTAGGTCACATGATGGTCTTGCATTATCAATTCAGACACTGCATTAATGTTTTCCGACACAACTGCATTTGTGGGACGACCGTCACGAAATTCATCGTCCAAAGAACGCTGTCCAAGTTTCAATTCACTATACCGACGATATACTGTAGTTTTCGATGGTGCTTGATCACCATATAAAGAATTCAGTTCGTCGATGCATTCTTGTTGAGATAATAAACGCCGAAAGTTATGAAAACTAATTGCACGAAAATGGACGGAACTTAATTCCATTTTTCGCTAACATAAGATTTTCAAGTTACTGTCAACAATAGAAATATCGACCGGATAGTAAAACTGTCAAGGTAAATATATTGTCGAAAATGACAAGCTTTACGATGCAATTAATGATGTTAGTTTTAAATCCTATATATCCTTTAACATAATACATTAAATTTCTTTACTATTGTTTAGCACTATAATCAAAATAATTTAAATGAAATTAAATTTAAATGTATTATATTCTTATATATTTGAGATCTTTTAGATTTGTATTTATATTTGCTTATTGCTTATTTAACTTTTTTACTTTTGATGAAGTAAAAGATTCTAAATTTTTCTGATAAATAAGAGATTATAACTTTGAATAAAAGAAAACCTTATTGACAAGATCAAACAATATAACTTTTATTCTTATACATTAAATTTAATTAAACAACATAATAGCGAATACCTTAATCATTTGCATTCTTTTAGATTAAAAAAAATTAAATACTTAAACTGATATAACTTAACATCTTAAATAATTTTGGCCATTCTAATTATAATTATATTAATATTTGCTTCTGGGCTTCCGGGCTGGAACCGCGTCACTGGTATAACTGCCGACGTTTCGTAGCTCCAGGGTTCAACTACTGCTACTGTCTGTCGCACTGAAACTGAATCTGGGTCCAGAAGCAGATAGTATGGACCACGACTGCGGAAGTTTACGTGCCAGATTAATTATATTAAATGTTTTTTGGTACCTTTCTTCACTATCTTTCCTGCTATAATTTAAACTCATCCACTACCGTTAATTTTTCTATCTGGTGCATTAGGATGTCATTTCAAGCTTCTGCAGAAGTCGTACTTGTCTTACAGTCTTTGTTTACACCGATCGTAGTTTCATTTAGTAGTTTATTTTTCACTCTTAATAACTTTAATATCACTTATACATCACTATGATTGTCTTGTAATAAATAATATTGTCTTTATTACTGGGTTAATAAACGTTGTAAGTATTGATGATTTTTCCCAATATTTATTTCTAACGTTTCTCTTTTGTTTTTTTATAACAAATTAATGCATGTTTACTGGGCAACTAATTACAATGTAGTCCTCTATTACATACCAGTCCTATATATATGGTGTCAGATATTTGAATTAACCAATAGAAACATTGGTAATTTTGATGGAGCCTGTGATTGATTAACTTAATTACAGAAGGTTGATATATAACCCCTTTCCACATTAATTTTCCTATTCTATATTTCTTCTTTATTTCGACAACTAAGTTGTCATCATCAGCAGATAATTAAATAATGTAACACCTGGAAAACTACGGCAAAAATACCCGTACGAAAACACATTCCGCACACGATCTGTACCGTTGAAAGCCAAAATGCACACTGTATATTTGTTTCACATAATAACAATCTGTTCTTAAATTCAGTGACTAAAGGTTTTGTGTACATTAAATGGTTCTTATTGAATTAATTCTCCTTATAATATGTCGTGCTATCGTTAAACCTAATAAATATATATTAAGTTATTATATATATATATATATATATATATATATATATATATATATATATGTGATTATGAGGTGCTTGGTGGCAAGGTAATAATTATTTTAGATTTACGGCATCCTTTATATATATATAATGTATATGTATGTATATAACTACTAGTAAATACTGTATTTATAACGAAACCTCGTATTATAAATTTACGGCTTTGTTTACCAGACGAAACTTACTTATGTCTTTATATAGTGGTAATTAAAAAAATTAATTATATTTTAACTTAATTATTTTGTTAGAATTTTATACACACATACTAGACTAAATAATATAATTTATTTATTTGTATTTAAGTATAAGACGACAGATTCCGCATTTAAATAACTAGTAGTGAATACTGTATTTATAGGGAAACCTGGTATTATACCATAAATTTACGGCTTTGTTTACCAGACGAAACTTACTTATCCTTTAATATAGTGCTTATTAAAACATATAATTATGTTTTAACATAATTATTTTATTAGAATTTTATATACACGTACTAGATTAAATAATATAATTTGTTTATTTGTATTTAAAGTATAAGAAGACAGATTCCGCAATTAATGCATATGTATATTGCAACATATGCAATAAAGGACATGCTTCTGACTCTAATAAATACAGTTTTGTGTTTACTGAATTTAAAAATATTTCCACAAAATGAACGCACTACACAGTTTTGAATTTTTTTTATTTATTACATTTATCTAATCTTATGTTCTGGTCATACTTCGATTATATGTCTCAAAAAATTCTGTAGTAATCTTGCAGCTAATTAAATCATCCATTAGTATGTTCATTCAAATCACTGTATGAAATTTTTTTTATGAAGTTTTCCTCACTTTTTTTTAATTTATGTATATCTCAAAACGTTAGACTTCTTGCTTATTATCTAAAGAACGGTCACATTTTCAGAAAGGAATTCACAGTAGATAACACCATTTTTGTTCTGCTAGTGGTACAATACTCTACTATAAGCTTCCAATTTTTATAATCAATTTTGGAACTTGCTTATGATAATATGTATAATTCTTTCTTGACTACAGGCCATTATATTGCTTAATTCTCGGTTTATATATCTTAAATAATTGTGGATTAAATAATTTAAAAATTCTGGTTAAAGGCAGATGATCTTTCTGACATAAAACACAGTAGTATTATCCCGGACTATGTGCTGAAATTCAGAAAACTATGGTCTGTGTTAAGCACTTTTTCTCTTTTTGAAATCGTATTATAAATTGTACATATACACTATCGTTCATAAGTATTTGGCCACCCTTGTTTCATTGCAGTTTTTATAGAAAAGTTGTAATTATAAAATTTATTTCTGTAGTAAGAAATAGTTTCATAGTAAACATTAAAAATCTATAAAAGCTTATTCCAAAATAATTATGGGATTACCCTATCATTTACAATGAATGATTAATACCCTAATAAAACTCCAGGTAGAATAATTGCACTTAAGAGATTAGATCTCTTAATTCTTGGACATTTTCGATTGTTATGATTTTATTTTAAAGTAGGGTGTTATTGTAAACTATTAAGTATTTATACTTAGGTATTTTGACAAAATTGCAGTTAGTTTTTGTGTGGTGCTCATAGTGATAACATCGTGTATTTCGAAGAGTTCAATCGGTTAGAAATGCCTAAACGGAAAGAATTGAGTGTCGAAACACGATCGTTTATACTCGCATACTATAAAACTGGTAAAAGCAATCGCGAAATTGCCACAGAACTTAAATTAAATCAGTCCACCATAGGTTATATCATTAAAAAACACCGCGAATGTGGAAGTGTGTTGAGCATAACTCGAAAAGGAAGACCGAGGGCAACAACCTTAGTAGAAGGTCTTGCAATTGTGCTAACAAGCGAGAGTAATAGACGAAACACAGCCCCACAAATCACAGCAGAAATGAATGCTGTTCGTTCAAAACCCATAAGTGTTTCTCACAGTTAAACAACGATTACAAGAAGACGATGGACGAATTGCAATACAGAAGCCGCTTCTACGCAAGCAGAACAAGCAAAAACATTTAAAGTGGGCACGCGTTCATCAAAATTAGTGAGCGTGCCCGGGAAGAATGCATGGCCCCTACTGTTAAGCAGAGTGGAGGTTCAGTCACGATATGGAGTTACTTTTCTGGATTAAATGTGGGCGATCTCGTAAAAATCGAAAGTATACTAAAAAAATAACAGTATAAGCGCATATTGGAGGAAAAATGCAATCCCCTCTAGAATTAAAATTTCAAGTCAGAATTTGATCTTCCAACAAGATAATGACCCGAAACACACTTTCCAACTATGCCGGGAATATTCGCAGAAATTGGAGAACGAGGGAACCATAAAAGTTATGACGTGGCCTCCCCCGAGTTTCGATTTAAATCCCATCGAGTTGCTGTTGGAAGAACTTGACCGAGAGGTGATGAAATTGGCCCCTACATCTGCTGTTAATATGTGGACGAACCTGCAAGAGGCATGGGGTAAACTAAAACCCGAAACATGACGAAAATTAATCAAAAGAATACCTCAATTGTATGCTGCAGTGATTGAAAATAATGGAGGGCGTATAGACGAGTCTAAAATTTAGATAAATATATTATACAACAATTTATTTTAGATGTAAAAATATATATTTTAATATATGTAAGTAATAAAAAGATATTAGTGTTTGAATTTTAATTTTTGTTACAATTTGCGGGTTAAATGCGAGTGACCAAATACTTATGAGCGATAGTGTATATTGTGACTGACAGTATTAGGCGAAAATTCATTAACTCCAATGATTTTTAATTTTATGAAAATGTACTTTACATTCCCAAGTAATCTATTCTTTATAAACTGACTTATGACTCAGTTGTTGTACTACAAACGCTATAATGTGAAAAAGAAGTCAAACATTGATGCTTCTAATTGTTACTAATCCCATGCTCTGGGTCGCTATGTTACGGTATTAAAAATAAAAATGGTCCACATTGGAGTGATTCAAATTATTATTATGCTGTGCGAGTAAGAAAAATAAGTAGGGTTGATGAAATTCCGGTCTGGCTATAGCGTTCCAGTATTTCAAAAAAAAGTAATAAATTAATTTGCACATATGGAAGGCTGAAGAAAAATATTAAGAGAAAGAAAACAACAAGACTGCTTACTTTCTATTTAAATTAAATTTTTATTTAAATATATTTAAAAAATCTTGTTGCTTAAATATATTTAAGCGAAATCAATATGTAAAAAGAAAATTTATGTGGAGGCTGTAATAAAATATGTAATGTAATTAAGTTGGAGGAGAATAATATATAAGGTTTTTTAAAATAATAAGTTTTGAACGATACGTATACTTGCGGGTGGTTATCCCTGGATAGGGCTCGTTGTATATCGCGAATATGCTGAGCTACATTGAACACTACATGCGCAGGGCAATAATCAAAATATATCTTGTGTTGTGAGTTTTGTAAAACTAGACCCCAACAGTAATTTATAAATAAAGGTTATCGGGGAAAAATTTATGCGAAGCGTTTTACAAATGAAAAGGAATAAGTTCCTTTCTAATATTTCTTTTTTAATAATCGCACCTTGTATATTTCTAACAATACTGATACGTTCTTAAAGAATTAACAAAAAGATAAGAGTTACTTTTCATGAAGAACCGTAATAAGATTTTAATAGAGAAAAAAATTGCACTCTCATGCCTTTGTATCATTCCCAACGTATCCAACAGCGCAGCTGAACCGAGCACTAAATCAGAATATTTAAATGATTACAAAATTAATAGTTTATAATAAATATAGACGAACATATGTACATATGACTCTGGCACGTTAAGTATAACAGAATGTACACGAAGTCGTACTGGCAATATGATTAATGCATTATATTTATGACTGACGTATTTTGTTGCAAGCTCATCCCGTCTTTCATATTCCTATAACGTTATAATACATTACAAGTTGCGGTACTAGGCGAGTTGGAGTCGAGCTAACGATACGTGAGGAAAGCACTCGCCAGTTACAGCGAGAGTGAGCAGTGTAGATAGATGCTATTACTTTTAAATTGAGTTAAATTCTGGGAACTGGCACGGAGAAAAAATAAAACTTGGGATATATTAAACGGTAATGAGATGCGCTATAATGTCCATATAATAGTATTTAGTTAAAATTACATTAATATTAACTTCATAACTGTAATTATATAGGTAAGTAGGTGGTTAAAGTGTCAAGATTTAACGATTTAACGGACTATTAATAATTTAAAATCTACTACAATAAATTCAATGAATAAAGAAATAACGAAAAAATATTCTTTTAATGAGCTTGTGGAATAAGATTCAACAATATAACGGTCGTTGCATGTAAATTAAACGAAAAAGCAAAAAGTGAACGTACAAATAAACAAAAAAAAATTAAATCACTAGCTAGAGTCACAATTAAAATAGAAAAACGACAAATATAAGAAAGGTTAATTCTGTTTTCTAGGAACAAAAAAGATGATATAGAAAAATAATTATACTTGAACGAATAACAACTCAGGACAAGAAAATTATTTTAGAAGATTCTACTGGAAAGAAAATTACAATTTATAACATTTATGGTATAGAATTCAACATCTGTAAAAAGTGTAATAAAACTAAATTTTGTTAATGAAATTCCCAATACACTTCCTAAGTTTCTATCAATAAAGAAAATGGCTTCAAATTATAGAGGATTCTGGAAAATCGCTTAACTGCTTCTCAGATTGCAATATTCTACTTCTGCAATGAAAGTTTAGTAGTTTTGGCCTGTCACTTATTGATACATTATTAAACAACATGTAAAAACGGTTGGGTACTGATTCTGTACAAAAACGTCAATATACAGAGGCGAAAGGAAAGTTTTGCAATACAGCTTTGTTTATTCAATTTTTCCAAAGTAATTTCCTCTACACTCAATACACCTCTCCATCCCCCGAAACCAATCTTTAAACCAGTTCTGCCAAGTTTCATTAGGGAGTAAAGCACAGTCGTTGTCCCAAGCCTCGTCACTGCAAAACCGCCCCCTTTTTAGCTTCATTTTCACATGCGGAAACAGTGCAAAGCCGCAGGGAGCAAGATCTGGACTGTAGGGAAGGTGCTCGGGAAGTTTCAATTCTGTCGTGGTCAAATATTCGGTGCATGCTTTGGCACTGTGCGCTGGAGCATTATCGTGATGGAGGAACCAGGTGTCTATTCTTGACTTTGGCTGCAAGTTCTTCATAGATGACTTTAAGCAGGCACTGTTCAGTATACCACTTAGCTGTGACTGTCTTCTGTGTGTCCAAAACGAAGCGTTCCACAATTCAGCAACAAGCAGCTTCCTACTGTACAAAACTTCCCTAGTACCCTTTGTATTTGGCATTCACATGCTCGTAAAAGTTCAATGAATGTATGAGGTTATTGAGTAAGTTACAACATTTTGTTCCAGCGAATGACACTAATTCATTTTTTCAAATGCTAGAGTAAATTTAATCTACTTTTATGCTATGCCATGACAGCTGGCAAGTTTTAACGTTATTTTGGAAACAAATGGAGCGATTTAAATGGGAGTTTGAAATAATAAGCTGAAAGTAGAAGAAAAAATATACATTTTCGTCATATTCTCTTTTGTATACGGCAACGAGTGTTGTAAAAACGTTCACATCCGTCACTCAAGGATTCACGGCTACGTCAAAACGCTAGGATACGTCAAAAAGCCTGATATTTGAGTTCTTCATGAATACAAAGAAGTTTGGATGACAGTGCGTACAAAAGCGTGGAAAATGGTCCATTTTAGAAGCCACTGATAATTGTTGATGAGAAGAGAATTGTATATAACAACGTGGTGCTAACATTAACTTGATACAGAGTGGAATAATCACCCTAAACTTAAATTTTGTCAGAGGTTAAAGTTATGCTCTTAATTCGGTGGAATTTTAAAAAGGTTACGTTTTCTGTTTTCTTAACAAAAAACGAAACAATTATTTGACGTGTGTATTATCAGAATTTGCAGAGCTTAAACGAATCAGTGTAGCAGTGTGCGTTTTGGCTTTCGACGATACAGATCGTATACGGAATTTGTTACGCATGGGTTTTTTGCTCTACTTTTCCAGGTGCTACACTGTTTAATTGTCTGCTGATGCTGACAACTTAGTTGCTGAAATACGTGTACAGAATACGAAAAATTAATGTTGAAAAGGCTATATAAGTGATTAAAAATAGTTTTCTAATCGATAGTCTTTATGGGAGTAGATACTTTCAATCCTCTGTATTTTTGACACACTCTTTAATTTGGTTTTTAAAATGCATATCTGTGTCCATTTGGAATCCATGTACTAAATGATCAAACTTATTTATTTATTGTTTAATTTATCACACGGTAAATAAAATATACATCATTTTTGAAAACAAAATCCACATTAAAGAAAATGAACCCCAATAATTTTCATCCTCTTTCTATATTAAAAGTCCCGACATGCTCATTACAAACTTTATTTTGTTTGGCAATGATAATTAGGTGTTTCTTTATTCCATTAATTTCCCCTTTGTTATTTTTGAATATATAGTACAATTATTTAGTATAGAACGTATTAATTTACTACAAACTAACCTCACTAAATGTCATAACACTATAACGGAAAGTGCAAAAATTATTCCAATAATCGAATTCCGAATTAATTTAATGGAACGAACTTCGCGCTGCCCTCCAATAATTAAAAATCATGTCACAGTCGTTGTGATGCTATGTGATGTCATTACACGCACACACAAACATACACGCAGTGCTACATACGCCGTCTATTGATTTTCTACTAAATAGTACCAAAAATTTCTTTATGAAGGTAACAGCGAATAGAAAATATTTTGGGTACTTGGTACTAGGTACTATATACTACATCCAGTTAAGATGTATGTACATAATAGTGTGCTAGATACCTACAACGTTTTCTGACGATAAAGCTGTACCTAGTACCAACTAATCATTAATTTAGTTATTATTTGGTAATAACAAACGCACCCGTGTTCCCATAAAGCAACAAACACCTAAAACGGTTAATAATCAATTTTCCTAGTGTTCAGGTTCGTTCAAAATTTACGCACATACATAGAGAGCAAGATAAAGAGAGATGGGCAGAACTAAGAGGTCCTTTTCTTCACCACTTTATATTATCAGGGTCGATCTGTACTCGGAATATAACGGTGAGTTTCCCAACTTTACTGCCGATGTTGTTCCGTCCTTTTCCATACATACAAAATGTACATCTGTTCTCTGTCTAAGGTAATATCGAAATCATTTTTCGCCATCTCTTTTTTACACGAACGGAAGGTTGTTCCCATCCTCGTCGCACTTTATGATCGTCCGTGTTAGGGACATTACATGGTCTTTATTCATAAGGAACATAGAGGCCTTAATTGTTGCTCATCGTTATCTCAGTAGGTTGATAATTTGTAATGTCAGATCCGTTGCTTGTGTGTTAGGTGAGTCGTTTTTAGTTTATAAACGACCATATTTTTCGAATTACAAAAGATAAATACAACCGTATGTATATTATACATGTACTCCAGAAAATAATATCTGTATTCTGTTCAGGATTTATTTATGAAATTAAGTTGAAAGAAAAATTGATTGGTTATGCATAATTATATTCTTCGTATAAGTACTAGAAAGAGATATAAAAGAAATATAACTGCTTATATATTTATTCATAGTTTTATGATCATTGATTGCTAGGGTGGCCACTACGCTAGCGCCTAGCAAGTATTTTATGAGTATATTGCTTTCTCGGTATTCGAATTGAAATAGGTACTTTTAATTATAAAAAAATATGCTTAGAAAGCAAACGAGAAGGTGTGGCAATTAAACACCGAGACTGGTGTGAAAAATGTTATTTATTTCAAATAAACTTACATTTAACTTTTATCCATTTAATATACTGTTCTCCCGCATCCATACACTGCTGTATACATATCTCCCATTGTTCAAAATAATGATGTAGATCATCAATTGTCAGCCTCTTCAATAACTCTGCTGCTTTTGCTTTTACATGTTGAACAGGCTGAAAATGTGTTCCCTTTAATACACTTTTCACTTTTGGGAACAGGTCGGGCGTCTAATGTGCTTGTCTGCTAAAAACTGTGAGGTTTGTCAGCAGAATTTTGCACAAACTTTTGTCATGTTTAATTCATCATGTAAAATGTGTATTGGTGTTTCTTTGTCAATGTTTACCATTTCGCCAATCATCCGAATGCTCAGACGTCGGTCGTTCCGCACAATTTCATTAATTTTCTCAATGTTGTGTTCAGTTCTTGCAGTCACAGGTTCATATTTTACCTCTTCCTTACCTTCAGAAAATTGTTTAAGCCAATCAAAAACTCGTGCACGCGACACAACTTTATCATCAAAACCTGCTTTAATATTAGTAAACATTCTGTTGGCGATTTTTTTAATTTGACAAGGAATTTCATGTTAATTCGTTGCTCGATTTTTATGTCAATCATTATCACGGCATCACCAAGTAACAGTGTCCTTTACAATTAAAGCTCGAAAGTAAACTAAAGCAGACAGAGTGGCGAAACTATGGGTTGATGCTTGGGAAGTACTAAAGTCAATGACACTCCAATTACAGCCCTGCCCGATGCGGCTGCGCAATGGAAGGAACGCAGTCTCGTGATTTAATTGCCATACCTCATATCTCACAGGATGTCTGAATTATAGCTTCTAATGTAGACATCCTTGATGTAGTTATAATTTACAACAATGAAAACGTTATTTTTAAAATACCCCACGAACTGTCAATCTGTTTAATTATTAGATTATGTTATATGAATTGTGACATCTAGTAAGCAAAGTTTAAAATTTAATTTCTAAAAAATGCATTTTGATTAACCAAAATAATTTCATCTGCTTGACCACATTTTTGTTACGATTAGAGGCAATGAATACCATTTATAGAAAACTTTTAAATTATGCAGATGGCAGATAGATGGCAAGATACAAGTGCTTTTTTTTCACATGAGTATGCGTGTACATAAGAAGAGCTACTGCTTAGTTGGGAATCTATTGTTGGCCTTTATAAAAATTAATTATTCATTTTGATTTGTGTTTATTTACAAAAGAATGCGCTCATAGTTATATGGTGCTGTGATAATTAGCAAAATAGTTTTCTTGTTTACTTAACCAATAGCATTATTTAAAACAAAGTAAGAGTTGAGCCATTGATTTATTACTTCTTCAGTTTACCAATACATTATAATTAAGATTCTGAAAAGTTCTAAATATATTTTTAGCTAAATAGTTTGCGATTTTGACTTTTAAGTGCCTTATAATAATAGTAATATTTCCTTTTCATGATTTTCTAACGTACTGTATATCAGAGTTTCCTAAAATACAGGAATAAATTCTCAAAACTTTCGGCAGACAGTTTGCCGTATTTTCGCAGATGAGTTACCTGAAGCAGACAGTCTTTGTAAACTTTGGGATATCAAGGCGAACTGTCCATTCACAAAAGATTCTTTAAGATAAACTTGAGGAACATTAAAAGTGTGTTGTTGCGATTTCGTCAGAAGTTTTGAATATTATTTTTTAACATTTAAATTGGTTTCTTTGTCAGTCGTTAGAATTACGAAGAAAATATTAATATTACTAAAACTATTTGTTCCTCTTATTTATTACAATACTCATGAGTCAATTAAAACAATATTTTCATGGTATATTATTCAATTAAAATTTTTCTTTGAATGTTCAACGTCTTTTCTATTTTACTAGACATTTAAGACGTAAGAAGAGCTGTTAACTTTTTTTCAAGAGATGGAAGTGTCGACGAAAATATCGAGCTCAAAGAAACAAACATTCAATTTCATTTATTAACTCTTTCAAAGATGTTATTCCTTACGATAATAATTGTGTTGAATTATTCAGATATTTAACAAAATGCTAATGAAAATAGTAAAACTGCGATAAAATATCTCAACACACTGATGTGTATAATTAGGGAGAACAATGCATTTATTACAGTGGAACAATTTTTTGAAAATGGTGCCACGATCTGAACGATGTGTTTCAGAAAATATGCAGGGATAGCTAATGTCATTACTGAATATACCATATTATGAGATATATTTTACTAGTACTTTTACCATAAAGAATTTCGCCAACTAGTGAATGTCATTTTCACAGATTTGACCAAGAATTTTGGTTCCATAGATTATGGATTACTATATGCAAAGTTGAACCACGTTGTAAGTCCATTACTTTTAAATTTAATATCATCATACATAACTGTTAGAGTCGGATATGTTGCTTATAACGATTATTCGACCACTACGATCGCTATGATATCAGGAGTTCCACAAGGGTCGAATCTTGGGCCGTTTCTATTTAACATTTATATTAATTATTTTCTAATTAAACTTGACTGTTTGTTGACTATTTGGATTATGCAGACGACCTGGAAATACATAATACAATAAATGAATATCAACTTCAAACAAATTAGTTTTAACTTCTTATATAAACAAAACAATATGCATTTAGATGTCCGAAAACGTTCTGTGATTACATATACTAGTTGTGCGGATAATGCTATTTATAATTATATGTCTGGTTCTGGGAACCTAGCTAGAAGAGGAGAAACGGCGGACTTGGATATATTATTTGATTC
Organism: Dermolepida albohirtum; assembly: GCA_031893035.1. Taxonomy (NCBI): domain Eukaryota; kingdom Metazoa; phylum Arthropoda; class Insecta; order Coleoptera; family Scarabaeidae; genus Dermolepida; species Dermolepida albohirtum. Next base: position 550,662 of record JAVIWB010005124.1, read on the forward strand.
ACGTCTTACTTTCTGGAAACATGTAGCATCTGTCTGTCTTTTATCATCTAAGTCTCTATGGTTCCTTATAATTTTTGCGCGTAATTTCTTTAACATCAGCATGATTAGAACTTTACAGTCTCGTTCGTACCAAATTGGAATATGCTCCTCTAGTCTGGGGTCCTTATTATGTGCATCAACATCTAGCAGTTGAACTGATACACAGGAGGCGGGGATTCTGTAGGCGTATATGTGCTAATGTATGAAGAACAGATTGTTACTTTTGTTTAGTTTCCAGAACGAATCACGTATTGTCGATACAGTTTTTCTCATTTTTAATATTTGCGCTTATTTGACAGATTTTACTTTTTTTTCCTTGCGAACTCTTTATACGTGGGATGTCTTTTAAGTTTTGCATAGTGGGACATAGAGGGCGCCACAATAAAATGTCAGTACTAAAAATAAATCTCCATCTTCAGTTAACCTATATCCAAAGTTGCAGTGCGACACATGTAGTGTTGTAGCTACAACGAACTGTCAAAGTTAACAAGTCTTCCACCAAGACATTAGAAGTGCGCACATAGCACGCAAGATAATTGAATTTTTAATGCAATAAACGTCGAATTGTTGGACCATCCTCTGTCTAGTTCAGATAAAGTCCGATTTCTTTACCTGTTAGGTACCAATCGTCAGAAGGAGCAGTCGATGCCTTCGAAAACACAATTTTTACTGTAACAACAAACGAGTGGAACAACTGCTTCCAGAGTTGGTTCGAGCGCATGTAAAAGTGCATTAGTGTTCGTGGAGAATAGTTAGACAAACAATGAAGTCTTTAAAAGCTATCTACTGTGCTATTCTAGTTTTATATGCAAAACTTAAAAGACAACCCACGTACTTAGTATTTATGACAGGCAAATTATTCCATTTCCTTTTTTTTGTTCATTTTTAGTATATTATAAATCATACTGTATAATCGATTGCTTTTTTGTATATATTATTGTTATTCTATAAGTGACTATGCTGTTGGATAATGAGGTTGTTTTTATTATATCGATAATGTCAGTACCTTTTATCGACTAATACTTTTCGAAAAATACTGTACTTGTAAATGGTAAAAGGTATTTTGTATTTGGTTACTTATTTATTTTACCATTTCTTTTTTCTGATATAGTTAAATCATCTAAACTAGAGAGGAACATGGCAGCAAAATAAGTATTTGTTACACAGGTTGCATAGGGATTCATAATATCACATTCTATTTTGCAGCAATTCTACTAATTGTAAATAGAAATAACGACATACATATATTGTAGGACATGGTAAAAATAATAGTAAACACTATCGAATATTTCATAACTGCCCTGATCGATCTGCCACAGGAGAATGTTTATAGAATTGCTTAAATAAATATTCATCTGGCGAACCGAAACTATTGGAATGTACTAAAAACAAGACAATACTAAATAATTTTGTAAGTGTCACTGAGTCAATTAGCTCTATATAATCATTATTTTAGTGGGAAAATCTTCGGTAACCTACTTTTGATGTATATACACGTATTGTTACGTTTCTCTATCAAACAGATATGGATTAACATTATTATAGTGTAAATTCTATATAATAATAATTACCTGGGGCAAAATAGATGCCTCTGTATTTAAGATTTTGATATTTTTGTTAAGCATAATTCTATACAACTTTTCCCAATTAATCGTGTTTGTGTAATACGTTAGTTACATGTATTATTTTAATATCTACATGTATCAGTCGTATATTACTTTTATTATGTTTTCTTTGGCTCCTCTGTATATATCATCCATTTCTATTATGTAATGTAGAATTAACTGTTGACCGTTGTGAATCTTACGTTCATTTGGTCATACCTTGTACATTAAAAGTTTTTTTTATATCTCATTATGTTTTCTATGTACAATTGTTCTCGTAAATGCATAATTACCTACAGTTTTCCCATAAATGATTATATTGTTTACATACATTTTAATCATGTCATCCTTTACCTGTAAATTATGTTAATTTATCGATCTAGAATTTACGTTTTAATTGACTACCTTTTTCTTTGTCTACTCTTGAGCTTAACAATGTTTCCTTTCCACTAACATGTATTGGTATTATTATTGTTGACATTTTGAATGGTTTATCTATCGATGCCAAGTTTCTGACACATCGTTGTAACTCCTGTTTTATTAGGTTACTTGGTCAAGTATTATCGAATTCCCACTTTCGTGGTGTGTTCTTTATAGATTAGATTGTAATCACATTTATTTACCCCTTTCTTGTGTTTATTAACGTTATTATGCCATTTTATTTTGTTGATATTTGTGTTTATTCTCTCGATTAGTTTCAGAATGCGTATTCTAGTCTTGCGTATAAGTGAGCTTGTCTCACTTTTGATTTTGAATAGATTTACAAATTCACATCTATTCCACAAAGCTTTTGAACATAAAGTACGTTCAACTAGTTTGATTTTTGCTGGCAGAATATATCTGGATAATGAATGGCTTTATGAATAACCTTTTCTAGTACATGTGTTGAATTTTTGACATCGAAATTAATTTCGAAGTTGCTAGTTACAGTTCATTGCTGGATAAAGGCTTTTAGAAGATTAGCAAAGTTTTTTTAAGGCACTTTTTATCCATCTCCATCTTAAATACGTTTTACGATTTTTCTAATTTCTTTCCTTATTGTTATTTTACAATATTTAATACGAGTAATACTGTAAGTAGTAGTACAATTTGTTGTTCGAATTAACATCTCTCTTGTGGAAATACCAGCTAAATGGTTATATAAACTTCGTACTATAATACTCTCATTATTTTCTTTCTTTTACTTAAAACCGAGTCACTTCAGTGAGTTTAGTCAAGCTTCAAAGCCATACATGTTATATTTTGCGAAAGTAACACTGTCATGGATTTACACCTCTTTCAAAATGTCGAGTTTCGTACCTGAAAAAGTGCATTTGCGGCACATATTACCTTTCTTATTTAATCAGACAAAAAAGTCGGTGAAAATGATCGTTTGTTTGCAGAAATTTACGGTAAGCATGCTTCAACCACAAAAACATGGGAGGCGTGGTTTCGACAATTCAAACGTGGTGATTTCGATATGCAAGACGAAGAACGTTCTGATAGACCGAAGTTTGAAGATACGAAACTGCAGGAGTTATTGAATGAAGATCGAATCCAAACTCAAAAACAATTGTCAGAAATATTAAATGTGGCCCAAGAAAGGATTAGCGACTGATTACGAGTAATGAACAAAATCCAAAAGATGGGAAAATTTGTGCCACATCAAGTGAATGACAGGCATGTTAAATGCTCCTTCAAAGGTATGATTGGAAGTAATTTCTACATCGAATAGTGACGAGTGATGAAAAATGGGTTTATTTTGAAAACCCTAAGGGCAAAAAATCATGGTTATCATCTGGCGAAGCCGGTTTATCGACTCCAAGGCCAAATCGTGTCGGTGGCAGGACAAAGCTCTGTGTTTGGTGGAACCAGAGTGGCGTGGTATATTACGAACTGCTGAAGTTGATGAAACAGTCTCTGCCGACAACAAATTATCAATTTCAACCATGCATTGATAGAAAAACGTCCAAAATGGATCCGAAGCCACGGTAAAGTGATTTTACAGCACGATAACGTGCCGTCTCATATAGCAAAACCGATCAAGGAAGCGCTCAAAGCACTTGAATGGGACATAATATCGCACCCGCCATACTCTCCAGACCTTATCCCGTCGAACAATCACCTTTTCGCATTAATGGGATACACGCTGGCAGAGCCGCACTTCGCCAATTTCGAAGAAGTTAGAAAATGGCTCGATGAATAGTTTTGCTCAAAGACCAAACGGTTTTTTGAGATAGCATCCATCAATTGCCTGAAAGATTGACAAGAAGTGTAGAGTCAAATTACCAATACTTTGAATTTTTTTATTTTCTTGAAAATTAACTATTTTTTTAAAGAAAAAAACCGGTAATGACTTTCCGGTACACCTGGTGTGTATATGTAAATGAATCGAAGTATTGGTTACATAATTATACAGTGTGTTTTACTCTAGAAAACTGTTGACCTATTAGACTGATGTCTGTTGCTGTTAACAACTTAATTAAAAAATCGTATATAGAAAAAAGCTATGATATGAGTAGCAATAGTTTGTTAACATAAAGGTACATATTACAAGTTTTTGTAATAGCTTGTAGATTCTTTTTTTTACAGATGTATATGAATATTAATATCGAGACAACCAGTTGTGCAATAATGAGTGAGTATTTAATAAAGCAGTTACGATAAATAAAGCAATGAAATGAAGTGACACATACTAATAGCGATAAAAGGTAATTATTTTACAAGCATGACGCAAGTTCAAGACCTGAACGGTTTAATTTATTAGAAGTCGTTATAATTTATAACCTCGCGCGCGGATATATACGCATGTGTCGTACATCAGTTCAGCGAGTTTCCGATATATTATTTTAGACTTTTTTTCTTCTATTTACATGCACTCATATATGCAAATGTGTCACAAGTATATACATTTCGTGATAATAAATTAATGTCACCAGTGAGTTAATTTAAATTCCCAATTATGTGCTTTCCAAAGAAAATAGTTTGCTGACAGATAATAAAATTAAATTATTCTGCACAGAAGCAAATATTATTCTAAAACGGGAAATGTTCAAGTATATTCCATTTATTTATTTGCAATTAATTAACTTCAGTATCGAAAACAATTAAAAACAAACAAAATATTTTATAGTAATGATAATAACAATAGTTTGCTATCCAACAGTTGATAAAAAAGCCACTAATTACTGGATACTATACAGGTTTTAGCAAAATGTCTTGGTCATTTTATACATCTTATCATCATTAAATTATTTAGTTAACTACAGAACAAGTAAATTCATATTTAAGAATACTAATAATGAGTTATAATTTGAAAATATTGTGCTGTGAGTGATCGCCATTCTAAGTAATACACCTTTTCAAACTCGTGACGAAATTCTGCATAACAAATTGAAGAAATTGACGTGGAATAATTTTGTTAGTGATGTTTCTTTTAAGTTCCTTCAAATTTAGAGGTTCATTTGCAAAGTTATCAAATAATCCCATAGAAGTGAGTCCGAAACAATAATATGAAGCGAAAGGGAAATGTCCATTCCTTAAAATTAGTTTATTCGTAAACGGCTTTCGTCGAAGGTCCACATTAATTCTTGCAGTATTTCTAGTAGCACCATTCACCACCACTACCATAGCACTGGAACCAATAATTCTATTGTTTCTCTTCTTGGATTTGGATTCAATAAAATTATCTGTGACATCTTAGTTACGATTGGACTATTTTTGCAAAAAAGTGAAATCTAACAATTTTAGCCAACGAAATGATTCACCAAACTGTTACTTTTAGATTATGAGGAAGTTTTTGGTTCAATTTCTACAAATTAAATCTGACCTTTCGGTAATGGTAATTTTGTTTATTGATATCATTGTTAAGATGAAAATGTGTTTTCTAAGTTGTCACCATCAGCTCATAATTAATCACAGTGTGTATTCTAGTCACCAAATAAATACTTATCTTAAAGAATCTGCTTGCATATGTAAACCTTTTCGTCGGTCGTATATTACTTTTCTATGAAGTGAAATAGACATGAGTTAGGGACTGGACCTCCATTGGCATTTGACATATGGTTTCTGTTTTTCGAAATATATATGCTTTCAGATATCCACTTCACGATAATTCACATTCTTAACCAAATGTAAACTATCCGCGGTTACGTTACGATTATTCTCTAACACACACTTTACTAAACTAGATTTCCCAGGTCGATCAAATTTGATGTGCTCCATACTTTCTTTATACCGGGTTTCTATGGATCGTTTATCTGACATATGTATTGCTTATTGCAATCTATATATTTGATTTTGTATTGCTCCGATTTCTTATTGATCTCGACTTTGTGAGACAAGCAATTTATATGTTTATCATTTCCTCCTTTAACAAAAATGTAAATAGTGTTTTTAAAAGAGTGCAGTTTTTAAATTACATTTGGGTCTACTAACTCTATTAAATCCCTCTTAGGAAACGCAAAAGACAAAGTTGAGGTCAATAGGAAATAAAAAATACATAAGTCAGACAAAACGATCAATAGAAATCCGGTATAAAGAACATAGGGCGAGCGCACATCAAATTCAATCGAGCTGAGAAATCCAGTTTAACAAAACATGTGTGTGAAAATATTCATAACCTAATCAGGATTGTGTACATTTGGTTAAGAATGTGTATAATTATTGTGAATTAGATGTCTATGAAAGCATATATATTTCAAAAAACAGAAACTATGTGTTAAGCGCCGAAGGTGTCTTATTAATAACTCATGTCTGTTTTTCTTCACAGAAAAGTAATGTAGAATCGATAAAAGGTTTTGTATATGCGAGCAGTAAGGTACCTGCTTGCAAATAGGAAACCTTTTGATAAGTGTTTAGTTTAAGGCTAGAATACAATTTAAATTATGTGAAACGAATGTACAGTGTGTGTTTGGCTTTCGATGGGGTAAATCTAGTACAGACTTTGCCTTCGTGCGATCTTTACCGTGGTTCCGGGTACGACTCCGTGATTAATTGTCCGCTGAAGATGACAACTTAGTCGTTGAAATACAGAATACGAAAATTATTGTGGAAAAGGGATATATTAACATTAATTGTTTAAGTTACTACTCTATTCTATTAGCATATGAAAACATGATTATTTAGAATATTTCGTGTATTGTAAACATTAGATATTAACGCACATATACAAGAGAGAAATATACGCATCGAAACATTTCAAATTTAATTATTCAAAATGATATCAAAACTAATTGTATGAATTGCAGTAATTATTGTTACTATTCAACACTGGATAATAAATAAAGATCTACGGATTGCCACTCATAATATTGTGTAACAACAAACAAAGAAATTATACATTTTTTATCTAGGTTAAATGCTAATATTAATAAACACTGTTGTATCCGCGTCCATTCGTTACGCAAAAAAGCCATGCAATTTAAAATGAGAAAAACATTTTGCAATTACGTATTGTATTAAACTATTAAAAAATGTGAAAGTAACTATATTGCTAATTAAATATAATGGTCAGTCTGAAAGAAATGTAGATATAATTGATTCCATTTTGGAAGCGAGTCTTAATTATTATTAAATTGTGGTCCCCCGAACTTGAATAATTGTTCTGGCAACTTACTTATGAAGTGTTCAATATTATTTAAATTTCAGTAGAACTTAAAAGTTTTTAATTAAAGATGGTAAAGTTAGATAAACGTGAAGTTAACTAGAGTGTATGTAGTACTTGACCTTTGCGAGTTTAATGACCAAATGTCGGACTGAATTAGATAGAATACCACACATAAAATAGGCCATAATTTTCATGCAGACATTGCTTTAAAATATTTTTTCACACACGAAGCGGATCAGTAATTAGCGAACCTGACGAAAGAGGGTAGTGCTAATGAAAAAGTCTTATTCGTTTTCAACTTGGCAATCCTTCAAAACATAACAGTTAAAATTTGTTTGCTGCGATCGTACTGCTTGTTATTTGAATAGAAAGTGAATTATTTTTAGCTTGTTTTGAAATAAGGAAAAAAGTACCGATCAGAGATTAAGTTATTATTTTTAAAGAACAAAACAAATAATGAAATCAAAGCTGAGTCTGTTTCATATTATTTCAGGCCACGATTAAAACCATAAAACGATAGGCATCTGTTTCGGCGTTGAAAAGAATGAATATTCCCAATTCTTTAGAATTTGATTTCGCAACAATTAGTTCTTCGTGCACTAATAGCGAACGTTATCGTATTTGAAACGGAGCATTCTAATGAGGGTTTCCTTACATTTAAAAATATTGCCATGTTTATAAAAAAGCGCTGTCAAATTTTGGAGATATCTTCTTGCAAGACTTATGAACAGTAAAGATTTAGAAACTAATTCATTTTAAAAAGGTCTTTACATCAACCAGCAATACAGTTCATATAAATTGTTTACAATGTAACCAAGATCACAATTTACAACAATGTAATCAGTCCTTGAAATTATCGCCTGCTAAATGGTTTCAATTTATTAGAGCAAGTAAGCGTTGTTTCAATTGTGTAGAATCACATTTTTTATTTCCTCCATTTTGGCAATAAAAGGGAACATGTTGATGTATCCGAAGCTTCTGTTTCTTGTCAGTTTACAGTTTTGAATTTTTCTTCAATACATGAGTTTCAGATATACACATTTTCATTTGATATATTTTTTCTAATAGTTTTTAGAAATGTATTAATGTTGTAGAGTACGTATGTATATTTTTTTTGTTGTTGAATATTTATCGTAAATTTACAACCACGCAAACGCTTTTAAATTAACAAAATTATACCATCTTGCTTGTGTTTATACGAGGTACGATTTTGTTAATTTAAAAATGTTTGTATGGTTGTAAATTTACAATATTCAACATGAAAATGTGTATTCATGAGGTGTGCTTGCGCGCGCGCTTTTTTATGTGCGTGTATGTGTATGCGTATGCGGGTGTCTACGTGTCCCCCCCCCCTCTCACTCCGTGTTAATCAAATTAAAAGAGCGAGTTCAGTTATAGATAGTGCAGTATATAATTTATTCAAACAGCTTTGCGAATATCGATATTATTGAGATTGGTCTGCATTTCGACAGCAATGTACGATCACCCTTTTCATGTACAGGTACTATTCTAGCCCTTTTCCATCGTTCAGGATATACACAGGAGAATATCGGAAGACTCATAATTATTTGGAGAGGAAATATGAAGTCATATCTGCACTCTCAAATCAAACTAACGTGGTAGTAGTTCATCTTGTGTACATCCGTTAGGAAAGGTAGAAACTTGATGAGTTCCTCTTCCACTACTGGTATTCTCGAAGAATGTCTTTGAACGGATAAAGTTCCACAATTTTGAAGGTAAAGATTTAATAGAGTTTTTCATGTCATCGAGGTAACGAGGATAATTATTATTCATTTGTTACTTAATGAGAGTCCTAAGCCGTTTAAACTTATTATAATATACAACGACTCTTGTTTTGTGCCATTTTCCATGATAATCAGTTTTAGTCTTGAGGTTAGAGATAATTTCTTGTAAACACCACGGCGTATACGTAGACCCAAGATAACTCGTACGAGGAACATAGAACGTTAATATGTGATAAATCATAAAAAGCATCTACAGTCTCGCTCGTGTCAGTGTATTTTGGTAAAAAAAGCCGAATCGATCTCAAAAAGGTGGTGATATAGTGAAGAATAATCTGCCCAGGCAAAGTCATACCAAAAATTATTGTTAGATGGAAAACGCTGAAGGCGAATCAAGACCGGGATGATGCGAATCTTCCGAAACAACAAGAATGCAATCAATGTTGGAAAATATTAAATCAGGAATGTTGCCATTACTATTTTTAATATTGCTATATTTAAACATTAGTACAATGTTGGTCAATAAGTCTAAATAAGTTGTTGAATAATAATATCTCAAAAGGATATGTGAGTGTTTCCAAATGTAGATAAGTACAATATGTAAGTTTATTTATATATTATCTGTTAAAATATTGATCAGCTGATATTAGTAAATAATGTAAGCATTTATTGTTTATACAACTCAGAGATCTGTAAAAAATAGCAGAAAACAACCCTTTTTAATTAATAAGGAATAATTGATATTTTATCATATTTCAAAATGGTAAATTATTTGGATTGTATTAACTAATATTAATGTAACTATAATTTATTATAATTCTTTGTTTCATTTTAATCTTTTAGTCTTGTGTTAGAAGCTTTCATATAAAATTATATTAAGTCTTTGGTTAATTAAAAAAATAACAAATTATTTATTAAAGATCTTTTACATATTCTATAATTAAAAAATGAAAAAATTACTTCTCCCTCTTATCTAAATGAATAAAAAATCGAAGGGCATATTCATTTTGCCAAAAGTATAACTACATTGTCACGATGCATAATAGACCAAATGTGTTCGTTTATTATCATTTATTCCTTCCTTATGTCTTTAAGTACAAACATGGAAATAAGTTCGTTAACAACATTATAGATTACCTCATGAGCTTTGATAAAACGAAACACGTCGTATGCAAGGTATTATTAACATTAGAATTTTTCACATGCGATATTTTACAAATATTTATTTATTATTCAAATTTTCAAAATAAACCATAAGTTTTAAATTTTACTACATAAAAAAAAATAATTGTATCGCCAAAATTCTGTCTGAATACACTTGCACTGCTCTTACAGATTAAGAACTTCATTAATAGAGCTAGTCTCGGTAAAATTATGCATCAGTAATAGCAAGTACACATATTATTCAAATATTTAGTACTTGAATAATATACAGCGTGTTTCAAAAAGAATATACATATTACAAAGTATTATTTTGTCCAAACTATCGATCGCTGCACCTCGGCTCGGCTATTGGAGAAACGAATACATAGTCTAGTTTATTTAATAGCCGCTAGATGTCAGTTGTCTTCTGTTTTTCTTGGTAACCGTCATGCGTTTAAAATGGCTCGAGTTTGCGAAGTGCATTTCCGGAATTACAGTGCAAAGACGTTTCAGGTTGAGCTACCAAATTGATCCTCCCAATGGGCAGAAATTTCGCAGGTGATATCGACAGTTTGTAGATACAGGATGTGTATGTAAAGGAAAGAGTCCTGGCCGCCCTCGTGTTTCTGAAGAAATTGTTGCATGAATTCAAACTGCTTTCCAACGTAATCCTTAAAAATCAACTCGTCATGCCAGTCAGGAATTACAATTGCCTACAATACTTTGGCATATTTTGAGATGTCGGTGGGTTATGAAGCCGTTCAAGTTACAGTTGTTACAAGCTCTACCTCCTGATGACAAACGGAAACGTGTGGCATTTTGTAACGAGATTCATGATGCTATTGACAATGATAACACTTTCGCCCAACGCGTCGTGTTCAGTGATGAAGCATGTTAGTAGTTTGGTAAACAAACACAATGTTCCAATTCGGGGTCTACAGACCCCACGTGCAGCCATTGAATATGTACGAGATTCGCCTAAAATCAATGTGTTTTGTGCGATGTTTACGGCCCATTCTTCTTTGATGGAAACACCGTTAACGGTCAGCAATATCTCGCCATGTTACAAAACTGGTTGTTTCCGAGGCAGCACGAAGACAACTTCATTTTTCAACAAGACGGGGTACTCCCTCACTGGAGTCGCCAAGTGCGTGAATATCTGAATGAATCTCTACCGAACCGTTGGATTGGTTGTCAAGAAGCTGGCGACTTAACATGTCTCAGCTGGGCTCCACGGTCACCGCATTTGACACCTTGTGACTTCTTCCTGTGGAGTTTCGTTAAAGACAACGTTTATGTACCACCACTCCCACAGAACCTGGAAGAGTTGAAGAACCGGATCCGTACTGCCATAACATCAGAGACGAAGAACATGCTTGCCCGAGTATGGGAGGAATTTGAGTAACGATGTGATATTGTTCGCGTCGCTGATGGAGGACATATTGAAGATCTGTAATCTGAACTTGAGAGGTTTGTAAATATGTGTGTGAAGTTTCATATTCGTATGTCTTAAAGTTTAATAAATATGTGCATTCAAAATACGTATATTCTTTTTGAAACACCCTGTATATTTACTTATACTGCTCAACTGAAAATAATCAAAATTATAATCATAATATCCTTTCATGATAAGTACATAATTCCAGTAATAATAATGCATGTGCGCATGTTAATTATCTAATTGCGTAACATTTCAACAATATCGAAAAACTAGAGATGTAGGTGTATTAAAAGCTTTAAGATTCCACTATTGGGTATTAAAATCTACGTAATATAATCTACAATTAATGTCACGGATAGTAATTAAATATAATTCGTTTTATCTAAGGCAATTCAATTTGTGAAAAGAACTCGTTCCTTTAGTCGATTTCATTGAAATTACCGCCCATGCTACTGATGCTGCTAAATCGTTGAATCATCAGATCGATACAACAAATAAGCCCGTCCAGTAAGCGAATGTACGTGCACCCAAGTTGGAAATAATTGAATCGTATTACATTGTATTGTTATTATACATGACGGAGGTGTTACGTCATTCCTTTTGTCTAATCTATTAACATATTAAAAGACAATCAAGAGAAAACGTCTGTAGAAAATGATAAAAGAATAATAAATGCTTGTACACTTGCAACATATAAACAAAAATTGATGAACGTTCGGTATGATAAATGTGTGTATTTTCACTTTTCTTTTTTAAATAACTGCATGAATCTAATTAAGTATACTGTGATTGTGCAAGCTCAGGAAAGGTGTATTATTTATTTACGTAACAAATTATGAATACAAATTATTAGTACTTATTGCGTAATTTTTAATAGTAATAAATAATTAGTGTTTAAACTTATTTCCACAATATAGAGTAACTACTTGATTATATTAATAAAAATAATTACAATATTAATATTTATTCAAAAAAATAATTTTTTAAAATTTAAATAATATATCATATGTTTCTACGAGGCGTGTTTTTTAAGTAAGGACCCTTTTGACGTATACACTAATAGGCGGTACGCGCGCCGTGACGAGTGCTTGCTTACAGTTGCAGCTGTACTTGTAAACTGTATTGTCCGTTCTGTGTCTTTAAAATGGTCAAGATTATCGAGACGCCCGCTCCGTGCATTATTTATGAAAACAAAATTAATTAAAATACCTTTAACTGAAACGTACGAGGCCCTTATACTCCAGTCAAGGTATTAAACTGTTATTAATAGTATAAGGGCCTCGAGCGTTTCAGTATGAAGTATAATTTAATCAATTAAACACATTTTTACGAGAGCATATATTTACAATTTTTAATAAGTGAGATTGCTTTGGACCGCGGATATATTCTTCTCCGAATCTCTACTTCTATGCCGTATATATCCTCCGCCACATCTGCTCGATTCTATGTACCGTAATCAACAGTCATAAGGGTTAGTCATGTCCTTATTGCATACAACCCGTGCCGTAACAATGTTATTGGTTTAATAATTTTGTTTTTCTTTTCCTAAAACTTTTTAAATTGATTATTGTAATTCTTTAAATTTAACTTACTTCATTTAGAATTAAATTTCATATTAAATTTTTTAATATATTTAAATGAAATTCTTAATTTAATTGTGTCATCTATCGGATATTTTCCTATTATTATTTGATACGATATTCCTAATGGATTTTTTTAATGATTCCTGTATATAATCTGCATTATTAAAATTTTATTTACAAAATAACAGAGATTAAATATATTAATTGTTCCTGATTTCCAATTATATTTGTACAGCATTATACGCTATGGTACACTATATTCTTTTACCGGTTTTGTCAATTTTGTATCTACGGTTCAAAATATTGCATTTTTAGCTGTATATTTATTTATTATAAAAACAATTGCAAATTATTGCTAATCTTTTGTCTCTTATGTTCATATTAGTATATATATTATTTTGTGATGGACTATCAGATGTTTTCTTTTATATCCATCGTATGGTCCGAAATAATACATTTACTTTTAAACTGATATTGAAACATACTTAAATTGATTCTAAGAGATTAAATTACATTGAGATTGCTAAATGCATTGTTCTAAATTAATATTTTTAAGCCCAACTTAAATTGCAGTATGTACATTTTTAGAACTTTAAGAAATTATATACGAAATTTAAGAATTATATACAAATAAAAATAATTTGGTAAAGTTCTTGTTCTTTATTGAGATTGTGGAAAACAAATGCCGCAATAAAGAAAATCTGAGATACAGGAAAATATCTGACCATACTAATAGCATTCAAAACACGATAATTGATATATGATTATACAAATCCTTTTTACAATTAAATTTAACTTTTCTGTAATATAATGTATATCTTAGTATTGTACATACATGTAAGGTTTTTACGAATATTTGAAACATTTTTACAGTGAATTAATATACGAGAGTAGTTTGACAAGTAGTGAAAATGGAAAAGAAAAACGAATTTTTTAAATACAAAATAATTTTTATTTTTCAATATATTCTCCTAAAAGAGCAATACATTTATTCCAACGGTGCTTCAATACCCTTATGCCATCTCTAAAATGCGATTCCGGAAGGCTTGCAAAATACTCATTTACGAAGATGATAAGCTCGTCGTTAGACGAAAATTTCTTTCCATCTAGTGCCGTTTTCAATTTTGGAAAAAGGTGGAAGTCGGAAGGGGCTAGATCAGGCGAATAACGCGCATGCGGTACTAATTGGAATTGCAGCTCGTGGATTTTGGACATCGCAACTGTGCCGGTATGTGAGGGAGCGTTGTCTTGGTGAAAGAGAATCGTTTTCTTTGCCTTTCCTGGCCGTTTAGCAAGAATCTCAACATTTAATTTTTGTAGAAGTTCCGCATAATATTGTTCGTTTATTGTGGCACCTTTCTGAAGGCAATCAATGAGCAAAATGCCCTTTGAATCCCAAAAAATTGATGCCATCACCTTGTTTGCCGGTAAAGTGGCTTTCGCTTTCTTTGGAGGTGCAGAACCACGTTCTAACCATTGTTTCCACTGTTGTTTAGTTTCGTGTGCACTGTAGTGTATCCAAGTTTCATCGCAAGTAACAAATTGCCTACAAAAATCAACCGGATTCCGCTTATAAAGGTCCAAACACTCATTGGAAATGCGCAAACGAGTGAACTTTTGATCAGTCGTAAGCAATCGCGGCACTCATCTTGCTGAAAGCTTGAAAAGGCCCAATTCTTTCGTTAAAATGTTGTGTACGTGTTCTGTTTTTATAATCATTTCCTTAGAAGTCACGATTTTGGGTGCTCGAGAGCGCGCTTCATCAACACAGCTTGTTCTACCACGTTTAAATTCATTAACCCATCTACTTATTGTGGCGGATGATGGAGCAGATTTACCTAATGTTTCTCGTAACTTATCTTTTATTTCGGTAGCTTTCATACCCTTAATTACGACGTATTTAATCACCGCACGATACTCTGCTTTTTCCGTTTTAACAAAACGACGTGTTGCTTCTTTTTCGGAATGTAAACATATACGAGGGAGCGTTTTTATATTCGCGGAATGGGGGACAAGGGGTGGAAATAAAAAACCCAAATTATTTTTCTTTTTCAATATATTCACCCGCAAGACGGATACATTTTTCACATCTTTCAATTAATTTATTTATACCCTCATAAAAAAATGATTTCTCTTTATCTGCAAAATACGCCGAAACTGCTTCCTTGACTTCATCATCGGCAGTAAATTTTTTACCCCGCAACTCTTTTTTCATTTTCGGAAACAGGTAATAATCACTCGGGGCCAGGTCTGGGCTGTAGGGTGGGTGATTCACAATTTCGAAGCCCACCTTATGCAGGGCAGCTAACGCAACGCGGCTCTTGTGGACGGGCGCTTTGTCGTGCAAAAGCAGAACACCTTTTGTCAATTTTCACCGTCTTTTCTCTTTAATGGCTTCTTTTAGTCGCTCTAATATTGAAGCGTAATATTCTCCGGTTATAGAAACGCCTTTATCTTTATAATCAATCAACAATTCCACTCAATACACCATCCTTGTCTTCATTACAGAGGTCCAAAAATGCACGCGAACAATCTACGCGCTGTTGTTTTTGCGGCGGCGTGAGCATTCTCGGCACCCATCTTGCGCTGACCTTAGACATGCCGAGATGATCGTGTAGGATTTTAAAAATTGTTGTATCGGATACTCCAACCATTTCTGCGAGTTGTTTCTTCTTTAGTCAAGCATCTTCGAGTACAATTTGTTCAACTTTTTGGATAAGTGCTGGCGTGGTCACCTCAATGCTCCTGCCCGGCCTCGGGTCGTCTTCAAGGGATCCCCTTCCTTGTTTAAATAAACTATGCCACTTGTACACCATGGTTTTTCCTGGACAAGAGTCGCCGTAAACCAATGACATCTCATTCATTATGGTCGCGACTGATTTTCCTTGCCTGGTAAGGAACTTTATAACGGCACGATATTCGATTTTTTCCATATTTCACTTTTCACTCCTGATTATGTTACTTGGTTGACGATAGCTCAAAGACTAACTGTCTAATAACAATGAAACTTCGTATTTATACTAATCATGAGTCGCTGCACAGGCCACGCCCCCAATGCGCCTACTCACCCATCTACAACCCGCTCATTCCGCGAATATAAAAACGCTCCCTCGTAAATAGATAATGTCATTCTTATTACTTGTCAAACTATCCTCGTATGCACATAAGTGTATTACGTGTGATTTCAATTGCTCACACATTTTCTGTACATTTGAATGTTCTTGCATGTTGCACGATTATTTTTACATAAATGTTTAATCTAAAATACACAGCATTAGGTATATGTTGTACATATATATCTTTCCGATATATAGCCATGTTTTGTAGTTTTAAACAAAATAATTACATTAATAAAAAATACACATACAATTCAAGTAAATATACGAGAGTGTATAAATATATATGAATCGTACATAATATATATCAACTGACATTGTAAATTGAACTATCATGCGAACTCACAATAAATTTGTTGCGGTTGAAAATGAGCAAGCTGCAGGCGAACAGGGTCGAGTCCATAACAAGAAGAACAAGGAACACGAAGACGAGAACAGACAACCTTCTCGCAGTGCCGCTCAGTCCCTAGAGATTAATTACGAGTTAATCTCCATACACGAGAGTTTTGCAAACCCGGACTATTAGCGGAATTAAAAAGATACAGGTTGCCGTTCGCCGGTATAATTTAAAACTTATGAACGGAAAATGTTGGAAAACTGTCACAGGAGCGGTGTCAAAATATGTGATTGTTCTTTTGTTATGTAATAATACACTTCGCGATTCTTGATTGAACGCGATGCTTATAACTCTCAACTATCCGGATCTATTTTAATTAAGCGTTCTTAGTGAGATGTAATACTAAGATGAAATGACAACCAAAGTGAGTTGGATTCTTTCAGAGGTACGCAAAGTCAACACTGATTAAATGATACTATTGATTTAAATACCTACAAGGTTGGTTCGGCGATCAGTGTAATTCGAAATAAAGCAAATGAGTTAGGGCATTAAATTGTTTTTCAAATGTATCATAATTGAATCAACGATGCTAAAATGCCATTGTAAAAGATCCAAAAACACTGACTTTTACGTAACAGAAAAGTTTGGGTTTGGAAAATAAGTGTTAGAATGGGGATTAAATTTGGTAAATGGGGAGGGGGGAGGCATAATCTGAAATCTAGATTAATCTAATTTTTCCAATAATTTGTGGGAAGGTATATTGCCATTGCTAAAGGGATTTTATGCACAATTGTAAGTCGTTTTTCATTACTACGACTCTATTTACAGTTTGGCCGTTCGCGAGATAATCTATGAAAATTATCCAAAGTATCTCAACCATTAGCTTATCCACCAATAAAAATAACCTTTTCATGGAGAGAGTTGTCATGATGTATCCACTGTTGAGATTTAGGAATATAGTGGAAAACAGGTTTCATAAACCTTACCCAACTCTTCTATGCAGGATTAACTTAGGTTTATCGTCATTGTGTAAACAATTCTAATTTTTCTTGAAATATGGGACAGTGGATCAACAATTAGTACTCCTAGCGAAAGAGAGGAACACTAGTAAGAGTTATTTTTTCTTCAAGTTGGCATCCTTCGCGTAAAAATTCACTGTAAAAATTTGCGTTCATTTCGATCGTAAGGACGTCTGTTATTTGAATAGTAAGTGGACTGTTTTTAGCTTGTCTTGAAGCATGGAAAATGTGAAATATCGATCAGTAACGTAATTCTTATTTCCGAAAACAAAACAAACGACGAAATCACAACTGAATTACCGTCTGTTTACGAGAATTATTGTTCATCGGTTGCAAACATGAAACGACTGAAATCTTTTCGGTATCAGTGGATATTAGAATATGAGCAGTTTCAACTTTGCGTAATGAATTGACGCACAATTATAAGTGAGATAAATGCCGCATTTGTCAAGTGTGGATGACAAACGCGAATAAGAACGCATTTCGGTCTTCAACCATTGGTTCCAAATTATAATGTTTGATGGATACATTACTATACACCAAAAATGAAGCAACGAGTGAAGCAACGGATTAAAACTTGCACTAGGGCTGCAAGGAAGCTCAGGAAGGTTATGGCTATTGCGTTTTGGTACTGGAGTGCTATTCTTCTCATGGATTAACTTCAAAAAATAAAATAATATACTGCAAAAGGCCTCACTTAAAGAAAAGACGAATGCTTTTTCTTCAAAATAATGCACATGCTCACACTTTAACCGTCTCAATGCCAATTATTTCCGAACTATATTTCGAACTGCTTCCACGTCTAGCTTATTCGTCAGATTTGATCCCCTCATAATTCTATACCGCGAAATTTGGATCAAAAGAGGAGATAATCACTGTAATTAACATATTTTGAACAGTTTAAGAAAACTTATATTTTAGAAAGAATGCAAATACTTAAATATCGGCGGGACTATGCTGAAAAATAAAATATTTTATTGCCAAAACGAGTTTTCCTTTCTAGGCTTACTAATTACTAATCCGTCCTCGTAATTTAAAATTTTAAAGCTAATTATGGAGAGACTTAAATTGGTCTAAATCTAAATGAAGAAGATGAAAAATAATTTAAATCACCAATCTCCGATAATGCAAATGATCAATTACACGTAAGATGAAACGTGTAGCAGCTGGAAAGACAGTATATATTTTTATTTTGTGAAAATTCTATAATTGTGTACTTTACTTTAATTAATTTGAAGCAATTATTGAGTAGAGAAATTAGTTTAATTTATAAATGATAAATGGAAGCGAATTGTAAGTGAGATGGTAGGCTTTCAAACTAATTTTTGCCTAGTAATTGCATAAACACTAAGAAAGCGAAAGCTTGAAATCTCTTGTCCAAGATATACACTTGCTAACCCCAAAGACTGTACCGTTAGTTACAAGAATAAGTAGAAATTGCAAATAATTATTCAGTACATTTATTTTCGGAAAAGATTTAAAGAATTGCAGAGGTTAGAAAATTTTAGGAACTATGATGCCAACTATATTTTCACAATTTGAAAATAACCCAGACCGTTCAAGATGATGACCATGTACTCTACCAAGGATTATGAACTTAATTCAATGGCGGTATCGTAGATAATGCTCAATTTCATTTATTTATTAAATAGGTTGCACAAAATCATAGACATAATTAAATTATTTAAATTTAGGGAGATGAGAACCTGCATTCACGAAGGTGGCTCTCTTTGCTCCAACTCTGACCCACTCACAATAATAATTTTGCAAATTTTTACTTTTATTTTTCTACATAGTCTCCATTAAAGTTAACACACTTTCCCCATCGATGTTCTAGCATTTCTAATGCTTCCCCCAAAAAATTATTCAATCTCTACAAACCACTGATTCACCGATTTAAGTTTTGGAAACAGTTAGTAATCGCTGGAGGTCAAATCTGGCGAATATGGCGGATGTTCAACTAATTCAAAACGTGCCTGAGCTATTGCAGCTGTTGCAATTGCCGACCTGTGACTGAGTGTGTTATCATGATGCAAGCGAATACGTTTGCGCAAAATACCCTAACGTTCTTTTAAAGCGTAGGAATTAAGTTGGCATAATAAGCACCTGTAATTGTGGCCTCCTTCTGCAGGAAATCTGCTAAAATTATGTCTTCAGCATCCCAAAATACGGATAACATGACCTTTTCTGCTGAAGGTTGCATCTTCAATTTTTTCGGCGGTGATGAACCTCGATGTGTTCACTCCGTACTCTATACTTTGGTCTCTACGTCATGATGTTGAATCCAAGACTCATACATTGTCACAAATATTGCAAAAAAAATTTCTTTGTCGTGTCTATACCGCGTTCAAGGACAACTGCAAATGTCTTGTCGAGTTTCCTTGTGTGCATTTATTAACATTCGTGGCACCCATGTTGCAAATAATCGAGATTATGGACCTTTTAAACATTTTCTTGGATAGTAACGGTTATGGGCGCTAGAATTGCATGTTCATCTGCACTCGACTGTCTACCACGTTTAAACCCACGACACCACCTTTTAACTATATCATATGATACTCTAGATTCCCTAATGTATCCACCAAATCTTGATGAATTTGACTAAGGGTCGTTTTTTCAGACATAAATATTTAATCACTACTCGTTGCTGGACACCATCCATTTTGATACTGTAGGCACACCTTTAGAAGCTCAAATTTGTAGCTTTGAGCATTAGATAATAGCGGGTTACAATACGACGTGAAGATAAATACTTGCTTTAGTTTATAAATGGGTTAGAGGCAGACCAAAGAGATCAGCCCTCGTACATAAATATCTTCGCGAAAGAAAGATGTATTTTCTTGTAAATGATTGATATTATTGGCAAACATTTAATTAATTAATCTGTTTTATTTCACAATTTAATTAAAAACTATATTTTTTACTTTTGCATTTTATCGGACTTCCTTTACTTATTTTGAAGAGAATAAATATAATTTAACCTTTACAATGTATCTCGAATATTAGGATAATTGAGTAGTGCCTTCTATGGACTAATATGTCTTTACAACGAAGTGTTTATTAGTATTAATTACTTAGCTTGTGGTGTGTCAGTTAGTATTAATGTCTTGTAAAACGCAGATAATCGATAACGAAGAGGAACAACGAATATGCATATCATTATGCGGTTAATCTACATGATTATGAACACACACAACACATAATGTTGTTTATGAATCACGTTGCTGAGATTATGTTCCGGTTTGCAATATCATATAAACGAAATTTCAAATTTTTGTTATTGAAACAATAAATAATTTTTTATTCCGTCGTGAATATGTTATCGGCAAGGAAAATATGGCAATGAATATCATTTATTACAGGTTTTCCTATCTTTTGATTTTAAAAATCAAAGAAAATTCTGACATACATAATTTACTTGTCAGACTGTGTGTAATAATTGCATTTTCATATTTACAATTTAGGATTTAGGTTGTGAAACAAGGTTTATTTTAGGATATAGACTTAGCAACATTGCTTTTATTACTAAAACGCGGTAATATCTGTTTTCAATTTTTTTAATAATGAATAATATAGATGAATATTTGAAATTAACATAATAGTTTTGTCACTATTTTTTCAGGAAACTGTCAATTCTTGATGCAATATTACATGAAAATTACTGTAATACGCAAGTCTTAGAGTCCGGTGTCTTATTACTTTTCTCAACCATCTAATAACATATATCACAGTAACTAATTGTTTAAGAAAAACTTATTTGTGTGACTGTGCTGTAGAACATTGTTGTAAATGGGTATTCAGGAGTTTAGATCTTGGCTTTTCGTTTTAAAAGGTGGTAAATAAATTCGCTTGTGTTTTCTTGGTGTACATCTTCAATTTCTTCACTTTGAAGCATTTACTTGTGTCAACAGCAACTCGGTGCTTAGATTTAACTTATGCTGTAGTAGTCTGCCACTTAACAAAGGACGAGTTATCGACATATACATAGGTAGGACTCAGAATAGTTCACCTTTGCTGAAATGTCATAATGCAGATAATATAAGAGATGACTCATGAAGAAAACCTTAAAGTGTTCTCGTTTGCTAAAAGGTCAAGTTTTAATTAAACGAATGGAAAAGTTAATTTCTTTTGCTTAATTCTTCTTTGGCGCAATCTTCGTAAATGTGAAACACCATCCATTGGTTCTGCCGCTTGATAAAGCATATCCAATATTTGGACTTGTGTAAGTACAGAACGAGCGAACGACACCCGAAAAAGCAATTTCAAAGTTTTTAGTGTACATTTTAGCTACTTACCTATCTACCTCCATGCATATAAAGTTGTTCCTATGACAACTGATACAGCACTGAACTGTAATTTATATTGCATATTGGTGCTACAATCCTTCTACGATCTAGACTTTGTTGCTTTCAAGAAATCGCCCTCATTTAATTACCATTCTTCTCCTCTGGCACTAGTGAATTCGATTCCGACAATATGTTTTGCGTTTGCCTGTCTTCCGCCACTCTTATAAAGTATATTAGAAACAAATGGTAGTTTTTTCTCTTCCGCTGGCACCACCCTTCCTTGTTCATTAGTTTTTCTAAACTGCCTCTTCTTATATTGTATCCAAAGTATTTCAAAGGCTTCCATAAATATTTAGGCTACGAGGCCTCTTATTTGTATTTGTGTTTCGTCTGATCATCCGCCTGCATTTGTCAATAAGGACCCTAAACAGATTAATTTTCTCCCATTTTTGTAAGTGAGTTATATTTTTTTGATTATTCTGATCCCTCCACTCTCTGTGGACTTATAGTCCCATCTCTTTACTAATTTCATCTATTACTGTAAATAGATATATTAATTCTGCTTTGTGTGCGTAGCTTTTCCCTGCTACTAGAATGTCACCCTCTCAATTCTTATAACCTTTCTTACAATATATGCCTAATATTAGACTTAAAATAAAAACTTGCACAATCTTTTCTGTAGGATAAAAGATTAATAGGGCTGCACTAATTCTTATTTTGGCGGTGTTATTTATACAGAGGCACTTAATTAAACTTATTAGATGATGTGAGGTTCCCATATTGGCTATGGCCAACTTATGCAGCCAAAAGGCTTGATGAATTTAAGAAAGTAAAAGCATTGTACAGTGTAATATTCACTATGTTTAGTTTACCAAAAAATGTCTATCAGTTATGTAAGACCACTTCAGAGTAACAAATGAGATATTAAAACTTTCTTGTAGGATAAAGCACACTTGCATGTAATCTCTCACTAGCTACTTGTATAATATCCAAACAAGCGGCGAAGAAGTATCTCTTCAATATATATTCTTTAAGTAAAATGTATTGTCATGAAACTTTTAGCGGGTACTATATGCTCTGTCTGATGTTGAACGAGAAAACTTCAGAAAAAGAAACTTGAAGTGTGTTTCCATTCTGGGGAAAGAAGATTCTCTATTCGATAAGAACAAAAATAGAAGCCGCATGTGAATGTACAAAATACCAGATTAGTAACAAGGCTTACAAATCAATCTAGTGGTTTCCATCTGTTGTAGATATATTGAACATTAACTATTTATTTTTGTCAGATTTTATTTAAGGCACTGATGATTGCCCAGAATAGACTTAAATAATGCGCATGAGTGAATTTTGAAATTCAAATATCGCGCGTTAAATTGAAGTCAGTCGTCATATTGGTAGTTTTGTTACTTCTGCTTGTTTATAAGTATTTGTCTTTGAATTGTTTAAAAGCGCTTTGGATCCTGTAGTAGATGAACCCAACTTTTATACATACATACATAAATGTACATTATAGTGCTTCATATTTAAACTTTTTGTTTATTCTTATTTATCTATAGTGGGTTTAGCAACTTAGTGGTAAAATAAGAAACTTTATTGCAGCTTATTGAGTAGCTCTTAACGTGTTAAGTTAAAAGTGACTAATTGCTTATTTGCAGCAACATTTTTTGGCATGTCTGCTTCTCAGTGTATCATTTGTGATGAAGAAAATTTAGTAAATAATGTGTATTACTGTTCTAGAAATGTTAACGAGTAAGTGTTTGAGTACAAGATAATACTAATAGTACTTTTTTCGGATCCTTTAAAATCAAATTATATCAGGAAGAGAACAACATAACTGGATTTATGCTACACCACTTGAAACTAAGCTCTTGGTAACTTAAATTCAAAATATGTTAATTAATTTATTTTTGTTATATATTGGGTCTGGGAAAAAGTTCGTGGCGTTTTTCCCGATAGATGGCATTGGTTGCCGATAACTAAAGAACAACAAGTTCGTTTTTTAGATGACCTTCCGAACGTTAGTTTGAGCGTAGAGACATTGTAATCGGTTTTGAAAATGGAGAAGAATAATGAGAAATTTCGCTATATTCTGCAATATTATTATGATAAGGGGAAGAACGCTGCGCAGGCTTGTGATAAAATTTGTGCTGTGTACGGTGAAGGTACTTTATCGAAATCTGTTGCGCGGAAATGGTTCGCTCGCTTTCGTTCTGGAAATTTCAATGTGAAAGATGAGTCACGCTCCGGTCGTCCAATCACTGAAAAATCTGATGAAATTCTTGAAAAAGTCCAACAAGATAAGCATATCAGCAGTGTCGATATTGGCATGGAGCTAGGCATTGACCACAAAACTGTTTTGAACCATTTACACAAAGCTGGTTACAAAAAAAAGCTTGACGTATGGGTTCCTCATGAGTTGAGCGTGAAAAACATGATTGACCGAATTAACATCTGCGATGCGCTGCTGAAACGGAATGAAATCGAGCCGTTTCTGAAACGTTTAATAACCGGAGATGAAAAATGGATTACGTACGATAATCGGAAGCGTAAAAGATCGTGGATAAAGGATGGTGAGCCGTCACAAGCGTTTAAGCCAACATTGACGCCAAAAAAAGTGATGCTGTGTGTATGGTGGGACTGGAGGGGAATTACGAGCTACTTCCAACTGGTCAGACGTTTGATTCTCAACTCTACTGTGCACAACTAGAGAGATTACGCCAGGCTATTGAAAGAAAACGGCCCGAATTGATTAATAGGAAAGGCGTTGTCTTCCATCATGACAACGCCCGACCACACACTTCTTTGATGACCCGTCAAAAATTGAGAGAGTTTGGTTGGGAAGTTTTGATGCACCCACCTTACAGTCCGGATATAGCACCCTCTGACTATCATCTGTTTCGATCTCTGCAGAACTCCATTAATGGAATTAAGTTGGTTTCAAAAGAAGCCTGTGAAAACTACTTGATTCAGTTTTTCGACCAGAAACCACAGAAGTTTTTCACCGATGGGATCATGGATCTACCAAAAAAATGGCGAAACATTGTCTATAATAATGGAGCATATTCGGTTTAAATTAATTCTTCCACGCGCCATGCGGGGACCAGTTGAATTTTACTGAAAAAACGCCACGAACTTTTTCCCAGACCCAATATTACAGTGTGAATTGTATAGTTTTTCGTAAAATATTTTATACCAAACGGCGTATTGAATTTTAGGAAAGCATGATTTTTCCTTAATTTGAGATTTAAATATTTTAGAAAACTATTAAATGTGTTATGTAAATGCTTGTACGCATGGTGAATTATTCTAAAATTTGTCATGAAAGAATGGGTATGATTTTCAACGGAGAATCGCTTTGCAATTGCAATATTTGTAATTTCCGTTGTATACATCAGGCTTATGGAAAGGGCTTTCGTTTTGAAAGAGGATGCCGTCCCTACATTACTTCCGGTAAGCAATTAAGTGCTAGTGGGTTCTAATTTGTTTGTTTTTCCTGTATATGCAGAATAATCTGAAGAAGTACCTTGGCTTTTAACATAAATATCTCAGCCCCTGTGGCTATTAGAGTGCAGTCTGTAATCCAGAATGATACGAAATATGAAGAGAATCAATTGTATTTTTATATTGTATGTAAATTGCTATTACAATTTTATAAATTATCCACAGTCAGACTTATTTAAAGCATTATTTGCTTTATTGTTTCTTTCTAAACCTATACTGCAAAGGGTATTTTTTAAGTAAGTACCGTTTTAATATAAAAAGAAAGCAAGAGCATTTGGTACGTAGACTTACGCGGTCGTGGTCCATGCTATCTGCTTCTGGGTTTCCGGGCTGGAACCGCGTCACTAGTATATCTGCCGACGTTTCAGTTTCAGTGCAGTAGTTCAGCCCTGAAGATGTCCCATACAAATGGGTACGAAACGTCGGCAGATATACTAGTGACGCGGTTCCAGCCCGGAAACCCAGAAGCAGAAAGCAAGAGCAATTTCTTCCAATAATTTTACTTTTATAAGAAAGCCTGTATCTTATTCTACTTTTTCAACATAATTACCACCAATACCAATAACTTATCATATCGCGCAATCAACTTACAAATTTCGTCGTCGTTAAATTCTATCGTCGACTCGTTCTGTCACAATTTCGTAATCATTTCTTGACACTTGCGGAAACTTAACAAATAATGACGAAATCGTAAAGCGCCTGTTTTTTTCAAACTTTTGCGCCACTATGCTCCCCATCATCAACATTAGTAAGGCTAGTCTTCAACCGTCTAAACCTTGTTGTGTCAGAAAACGAATCTTACAATCGGCGGCATTCTCAATTGTTTGAAGCAGTTTAAATACGCACAAAGAAGCGTAATCATGAACGAATGCTCCCGTACTGCTGCCTCTGACTAACCAACAGATGTAGATATTTAACACACATGGACGGAATGACTGCAGCGGCCATATTTAAATCGGTATTTACTTAAGAAAACAGCTTTGTACTACTGAAAATATTTGTAGTGCAAGAACCAGTTATTATCAGTTATAAATTTATCTTCTAACAAATCCTATTAATAGAATATATAAAATACATGTCAGTTCTATATTGGTAATTTTTTTCTATATTTTATTTATAAAAATATTCAAATTATTTGAAAAGTGTACTATAGATTTCCCATTAAAATTTTATATAAAATCAAATTTAATAAAAACAGTTATTTATCTGTAATTCCTGCTTATACTAGTACATTTAGGAAGGTATCTTTATAAACAACTCACCGTTTTTATTGAAGTTTTGTTATCATTTCTTCATCTCAACAGTATTGACGCCGACGTTTCGTTACCACTTGTATGGAACATGTTCAGTGCTTAATAACCGCGTTGAAACTGGTGTAAGTCTGTGGTTTATGTAGGGATATTGGTCACGGGTCAATGGAGCATTACGGTTACGGTTGTGTTTGGAGATACAGGATTGCCAGGCGTTGCGTAGAGCATGTACATCATCCCAGTTTAGGCTATTGAGGTATTTAGAGATCTATATAGATTCACGAGAGATCTTGAGATTTCTAAACACCCCAATAACCTAAACCGTGTTGATGGTTATCCTCTACACAACGCCTGGCAATCCTATATTTCCAAGCATCTCAACCGTAGCCGTAACGCTCCATTGGCCCGTGACCAATATCCTTATATAAACCACTCCGTAAATAGACTTACACCAGTTTCAGCGCGACTGTTAAACCCTAAAGATGTCCCATACAATTGGTGACGAAACATCGGTGCAGGTATTATCGAGGACGCGGTTTCAGCCCGGAAGCCAAGCTTTAGCTTTGATGACGATTACGTAAGTCTACGAGCCAGATTTGTTATCATTTCAGATTTAAATTTCGTATAAATTTTTAATATTAAAGTTGTCAGTCTGATAATCTATGATCGGAAATCATTACTAATTATATTGGCGTTCCTGTAATAAAGATCGATGTTAGTGATAAACGATGGCACAAAGAACAACACCTCAGTTTATAGTTATTAAAAAACAAAGTTTATGTCAGAAGTGCATTCTTTTTTTAGACAACACTTTAACGTTGGTCAACATGGTGAAGTATTAGTCTTAGAGTACAGTATTAGCTTGTGTAAAGAGATTCGGAGATAATAGTAGTATGATCGGTGTGAAGCACGGATCTCCAAAAACAATACGCACTCTCGAAAACTTACAGAGAGTTTCTGAGTGGCGTGCCAACAATCTCACATTTATTCAGAATTCTTAAAGAAATCAAGTTTCATCCTCACGAATTGAAAATTTTTCTGAAACCTTGTAGGCAAAGAAGAACGAGCTACTTTCTCTGTTGTCATAATCGATTATTCTTGAAAGACCGTGTGCTTCGAAGATGTATTGTGTGCATTCAATAATTAAAATAAACTATTGCATACGAAGTTGTAGCTACTGACTTCCGGAAGTGCCTGCAATATTACATTGATTTAGATGGGGGCCATCTTTGTGGTGCTATTTCATTTTACTTTTCTTGTGTCTATTCTGTAATCTAATCTAAATAATAAAATAGTCAGTAATTGGAGTAACTCGACATTACTAGTAATTACTAGTTAATAATTATTTATAATAGCTGATTCAACATGTTAATTTATTGTCATCAAAACTTACTAGCAAATACGAAATACGTAATAAAAATATGTACATACATTGGCACATTAAATTTTCAAACCTCAAAACATTAAATTTATTTCTGTTATGATAGTTTGTAATTAATAAAGACTAGGGTCATATAGTTAAATTGTGGTTATACAGTGGCATATATAAATGAAAATATAATGAATACAATGACGATGTATACGCTATTAAAATTATAATATATAATAATAATAACTAATAGATTTATATTGTAGTAAAGAGACAAAATATGCTACAGAACAAACACATGCAAATTTTATATTATTAATAAATAAATTGACATTTGTATACACACAACTATACGAGTATATTACCCATAATGTGCACGAGTACAATTTGAGAGAAAAAGCGACAGCGGTGAACACTATATTCTATATTTTGTTATATAGTGTAGTGCAACAACAGTACGCTCCACATAAAGGCCTGTGTATGTGTGTCTTCGCACGAGGCAGTAAAACAAATTGTCTCTTCTGGTTCGTAGCCTTAGAATGAAGAAGTGAATTGTTTTTAAAAATTTTGTAATGTCAGTGCCATTATTAAGTAAATTAAATAAAAAACTTTACAAAGGCCTGATTTCGACATAGTAGCAAAGAATCCACACCAAACATATTAAGCAGCTCCTGATGATTGAAACTCCGAATAGGATATATATATATATATATATATATATATATATATATATATATATATATATATATATATATATATATTAGGTGTGCAACTAAGCTCTCGCTGTTTTTCGAGAGATGGCTCCAGTAGTAAGTGCTGGTCGATTGTGACATAACCAAAACGTTATGAACCAAGCTTAGACATATGGTAAACAAACCGCTTTGACACATTAGTGATTTTGTTTTTGCGTCATATACTTTTGGTTGTGTGAAAATGTCTGATTTTGTGCCAAATAATCATCATTTGCGGGAAGTGTTGCTTTTCTTCTTTCATTCGAAGAAAGCGGCGGCTGAAACGCATCGAGAACACCAAAAAGTTTACGGAGATGCTGCTCTAAGTGAAACAACGTGTCGTGATTGGTTCCGTCGCTTCAAAGACGGTGATTTCGATGTTGACAACCGTTCGCGTGAAGGAAGACCAAAAACCTTCGAAGACGGTGAATTGGAGGCATTGCTCGATGAGGATCCGTACCAAACGCAAAAAGAGCTTGCTCCAGCATTAGGAGTTACCCGCCAAGCCATTTCCCAGCGATTGCATGCGTCGGGACCAGGGCGGTGTTATTTATTATGAGCTGTTGAAACCGAACGAAACAAACACTGGGGAACGGTATCGATCTCAATTGATGCGATTGAGCCACAATACGAGCAGAGGCACGAAAAAGTGATTCTACAGCATGACAACGCTCGGCCTCACGTTGCCAAACCCGTTAAAACCTACTTAGAAACGCTCAAAATGGAGGTCCTACCCCACCCGCCATATTCCCCAGATATTGCGTCGTCCGATTATTACTTGCTCCGTTCAATGGCACATGGTCTGGCTAATCAGCAGTTCCGCTCATATAAAGACATCTCAAAATGGCTTGATTCGCGGATAGCCTCAAAAGACGAACACTTCTACCGTGACGGTATTCGAGCTCTGCCAGAAAGATGGGAAAAAGTTGTCGCTAGCGATGGGCAATATTTCGAATGATTCATTTGTAAACATTTTTTCACAATAAAGTTGCATTTTCATTAAAAAAACAGCCAGAACTTAGTTGCGCACCTAATATAATACAGCATCCGATGAATAAAACCTACGCGTACTTATAATTATAAAGTCCAAAGTTTTTCGACTAGACTTAGTAACATTTTCGATATAAATGGAAAAGAACAATTTCAAATCGAAGGTAACACTAAGATCCACCACATCTGCACGTCCCGGTAGAGGAGGTTTTGAGATAATAAGGAAGAAATATGCACTCAATTTTTTACTAGTTTTTATTCACATCCGGTTTATTTCTATCACACAAATTATGTACAATATTTATCTGACCTGAAAGGAACTTTCAATCACCAACCTTGTTTACTCGGTGGAAAAGCCTTAGACGATGCGCAAACAACAAATTGCAACTGAACCTATTGTAAAACCAGTCGTGAAAATTAGAAAAAGTAAGAGCCCCATGTTCATACTAGGAATAAAATGGCTCAAAATGATGATTGAAATATGAAACGTAATGCTTACTATCGGACAAATATAAAAAAATAAGTAATATTAATGAATGCGCTTCTAATTTATTGAGTAGAATTCGATGATGAATACAATCAATACGCTTTGGTCAAATCGGTGCAAAGGACGTCCACCTGGGTATTATCATCTAATTAGTCGCCAGTTAGAACAGCCAGCTTAGTTATAGTTGAATGCTTGCCGATGAAACCACACTTGTCAACGGATATGTGAGGCTTAAGTTTAGAATAAATGCAAGGCTAGAGTTGTTTTTCGAAAACTTTAGGAAGTATGTTAATTATAGCAATTGGCCCGTAATTTTCATTTAGGTCGATATTGCCCTATTTGCAAATAGATGTAAGTCAATTTTCCAGCATTTGAGAAAAACTTAAGCCTACAAAGAGAAATTAAGTGGAAAACGCAAAGGTCTGATGAAGATATAAACGCAATTTTTTTCCAAAAAAACAAGGAATACGATGGTTACCCAGAGTGAAGGTATTTTTCAATTCTCTAAGGTTTCGAAGAATTTCAGCTTCAGAAATAGAAGTAATAGTAATGGCAGAATTATTTAGTCCCATATAATGTCCCACGGAAGAATCGACTGGTGCATTGCATCTTGTAAATAAATTGACTGAAAGAACTCTCTGAAACTATTAATTATTATTATAGGATCGTCAAATTTGTTGCCATGGTTATTTTTAAGGTTATCTGGAATGGGCACATTATTTTTCCCTAAACGAGCATAAGACCAGAACCTACAGGATTGGTTTTTACAGAAATTTGAACATGCACCAGGTAACTTCGAGCCAGTGTTTAGAATTCATTTTAAATTTCATACTTCTCCATACTTATTCAGGTCGCTTGCACATCCAGTTCTTTTGTTTCTTAAACGACATTTATGCCGTATATAGGATTAGATATAAAGGTGTCCCAAAATTAACACAAGATTTGAATTAAATAGAAAACACAGTTTTTAGTCTTTTAATTGTTATTTTTTTATTGAATCATAAAGTACACAGGATAGGGCTATTTATGGAATAACGAGATTTTGCTCGAAAAATCAGCATCCATTTGTTGATGTTCAATAATCCATTCGACGAACTCTCTTCGCTGTACATGGTCATTAGGCTTCAGTTGTTGTGTTAATTGAATTTTGTAAGCATGGAGACACAGATCTGTAGTGAGAATACGCTGTAGAGAGCTTCTTTGAATTTGTAATTCTTGTCCACGACGCCGAATTGAGATTTCTGGATTGTCACCGACACTCTCACGCACTGCTTCGATATTGACATTCGAACGGCTTGTTTTTCGACGACCAATGTGTTTAGCGTCTCCAACGGATCCAGTCTCCCTGAATTTTTAATTAATGTCTTCACAGTTGACGAAGTTAAAACACTATTTCGACAATATTTTGTATGAAATTTTCGAACTGAAGCCGCCAAGCTTTCATTATTTTTGAAATATTGTTCAATAATGAAGACATGTTGTTCTATCATGTACCGCTTCATTTTTACTAACCCTAAACTGTCAACTGCGAATTGTGTTTCTTTAGGGTTGCCAACCCTTTACTGCACAAATGGCGACAAATTCAAATCTTGCGTTAATTTTGGGACATCCATTAAAACTAAGCATCACCTTTTAAGGGCACGTAAGCTTCCAGATATATTGTCTCTGGTAATTAATGGTAAAAATGTCTACAAGGCAATATTTACACTTTATATTCTAGAACGCCACTTGTCTTCTTGAGGATAATTACCCTTCATCCAAAACATTTATAAAATATACACTTACTCAACACAAATTTATGTATTAGAATAACATTACCAATTATAGTACCCTCATTTGGTATATATACAATTGTCATATTGAGATAGAACATGTTTTATCGCGATTGTTATTAAAATTTACATTAGAAATTGAAATTGTATGAAAACGTTGAATACTATACACCTGCACATGTGCTGCAAGAGGCGCACTTACACTTACATGCAAACTGGTTCTTCCGCATTATCGACAATTACATCGTAACTGTAATGATCGACATCAGGTGCCGCTTATTTCTTCTTTTAACTTATCTTTTTTTTCTTCGATTCAAATTTGTTCGTTTTCTTCTTATTCCTTGTTCTTGTGCTCCGTAATTTTCCGATGAACGCATTCAGAATAGATAAATTCTGAATGCGTTCATTGATTGATCTTGTTTCAGACAGTACACGTGCGCTGTTCCCCATTTATTTAATAGTTAAGCATGTTCTTGAAGCGCATTAATATGATAATAATGCAAACAGATAAGTATAGCTATAGTTGGATGTAATAATTTTTGCTGTACTTCAAATCATTAAATGAACGAAGAAGGATAAGAATAATTGCTTTTTGCAATTATAAGAACTCGATTTATATTAATACTGTGTAGGAGATACGTGCAAAAATTTTGTTCATATATCGAAGTATTGTAAATATATTTTCTTAAAACAATTACCATTTATGAAGCTAATATGTAGAGGGGACTTTGAATGAATTTACCCTAAAGTGATTGTAAGCATACATGTTTATATTGTATATACAAATATACAGTCTGTCGCAGAGATAACCGAACTTTTTTAAAATAGTAATTCTTATTGGAGCTATCTATTTAAAAAAAGTACGTGTAAGTAAAGTAGATCTTTCGCCAATGTTATGTCAAAATGTCATGACATTTGCTTCATTTGGCATTGACGAAAAATGAATTTCGAACACAGAGCAAATATCGAGTTCTATTTTGAACACGGTAAATCGTATATTGAAACGTTTAATTTGATGAAGCAAGTATATGGTGATGCGTTTTTCTCACGTACGAGTGTGTGTAAGTGGTATATACGATTTAAGGACGGTCGTACAGACATAAATGACGACGAACATCCTGGTGCCAAAAAATCTGTGGTTACGGAAAGTAACATCAAACTCGTGCGTGAATTTATCAGAAATGAGCTAAAATCCTCATTGCGATACCTGGGAATTGAATTACATATTTCCAAAGATTCAATTCATCACATTTTTGACACAGCATTTGCGACTGAGAAAGATTTGTGCAAGGTTTAGACTATACAAGCTAACTGATGATCAAGAATTGCTCCGAATTCAACATTGTACAGACTTAATTAAAGAGTCAAAGAAGGACGAAAACTTCAGGTATTGTAACTCACTTTGAGACTTGGTGGTTTCAATATGGTCCAGAGACCATGTGTTAAAGCTCCAAATGGAAGCATCCAAGCGAAGAAAGGCTGAAAAAAGAATTAAAAAGATTAAGAATCGTCTTCGTGCCCTCAATATCGTGAAAATGGTAGCCGGCGTATTCACCGTATTTGGCCCCCTGTAATTCCTATCTATTCTCCAAACTACATTTGTCGATGAAAGGACAGCGTTATGCCGACGTCCAAGCTATTAAAAAGGCGTTGACATCGATCTTGGAGGTCATCTCTAAAGATGAGCTTAAAAATTCACTCGATATATTACTTGACCATGCAAAACGTTGTATTGTATGTTCATTAGTAGGTATTAGCATGATTTTATAAAGGGCAGATCTATGATAACGAATTTATGTTATTTTAATAAAGCTTTTAATCGTATAGAACCGTACCATATTGCAAAAGATAACCTCCATTCAGATGAGCTAGATCTTTCTAGAATTTTACCAGTTTAGTATATTGAATATAAAAGTGTGAGATAAAAAAAATCGTCTAGACCAATAATATTTATCAATGTTCAAGTCTAGGCCCATTAACGTTTATATATCGTATATATAATTTTTTTCAGTTTACCTATGTAACTTTTTGCTAATGCTTCAAATGTAATTATATTCTCTACTGCTGATGATGGCAAATTAGTTGCAGAGATGTATCTGGATTTAAAAGTTATGTTGTGTTAAAGGAGCTATTTTAATTATATTAACATAACTTCTACATTTAAGCATTGTGTTGTTACAGAATACTTTCCATTACTATTATAACAATTCCAATAATGATCGATAAGTCTAGGTCGAGAATCATTCTATAATTCTATTTGATTCAAATTACCATAACTGAATAAGAACAAAAACTTTTACTCGTTCAAGTAAATGCTTTTAATTGCTATAACAGTAAAATATTAAATCTGCATTTATACAAGAACTTTATAAGGCAGACAAAGAATATTTACAAATATTATATTAGCAACTTATAAAGCAATAAATAGTTTACAAAGCTGATGAAGCATAAACAAATACGGGAGCAGAAGGATAATAATAAATCAAGTAATGCTACATCATGTTACATTAATTTATCCTTTTTGTCTTTAAAGAATATTAATGAATATTGATTACATAAGACGCGCTAACATATTAAAACGATTTAATGCGTCACACAGAATTTCCTAGGACAATCACAAGATTCAAATAACTTGCAGCACCGTCGGATTACCACGTTTTTTCACGTTAAAAAAAATCTTGCAAGTCAGAAATTCTCGACGAATAACAATTAGAAAGCTGATGTGAATGTTTATTGTAACGAACTTGAAAGTTCTGAATTCTATCAAGGCATGAAGTTTGGATTATGTTGAGAAATAAACACAATTTCAAGCTGCGCAGTTTTTTTCTTTATTCTCATTCTACTGACTTTTCATCTCACCCTCGTATGTTCATTTAAAGACTTTTTAATTAAATAAAAATATTTCCGAACTAATTTAACATTCTATGTAGCACAGTTTATATGAATACATCATTAGATGTATTAAAGAAAGTACAGTATAAGAGAACGCTTATTTTTAAATCGACATTTCTCAGCTTACACAGAACGAGCGGTATTATATTACTTGTGCGGGGTTAGAATCTATACGTGTGCACATAACCTCCAAAGTCTTCATGAATGTTTCTTAATTTAGGTAACAATTGTAAACGCAGCGGGGATTCTTGCATACAATGCCACTCGCATCGAAGAACAGCTGGATTTCATTCACCTATAGAATACAGCGTGTATTTACAAATCCTGAACGCCGGTTATTCCAATCCGGCTGTCAATTACCCGGACAAGAATTTGGAGAATGTAATTGATAAATTACTGGCATAATTTCCCGATCAAAATGCGAATATTGATTATGAATTTTGAATATGGTAAATGTGTTATTCATCGTATATTACATAAATACAAATAGGAGACAATGTATATATCCCGCATTATTATTATTCATTTAATCGAGTCTGTATAAAGTTTGTATTAAGATTAAACTTTTGTGTTATTAAGTAATTAATTAGATGATTACAGTGATTAAAGGAGGCACTTTATTCTTGCGACTGCCTGCTGAAATACTTTATTCGAGATGGATTTTAAGTAAATAATTAAATTAATAATTAAATAAGCACTCACTTTACTTCGAAAAGAAATACATCACATCTACGAAATACATCAGAAAAAGAAAAAAAGGAAAAACAAACAACTGTAATTATATTATAAAAACAAATATTAAATTATAATAATACACTAATAATTTCAGTTTATAGTCCTCAAATGAGTAAAAATTTATTTATATTAATTAAGATGTGCAGATGATTTATTATACAATTTACATTCAATGTAAAAAAGTGTCCTTTTGACAGATTGGTTTTTTTTTTGGAGGCGGAGAATTTTAAATTGAAATAAAACACAGAAAAATGTTTTTAATATCCGTGAGGTTGGTTTTATTTAAAAGATAATTTTATGGCATTAATGTTTAAATATGGAGGTGCAATTTTCACATGCTCTTCGCGGTAACTCGGCCTATATTTCGGCAATAACGCATCGAATGTTGGCTTGCAAATGTTAAATTGTTTCAAGTTTATCGGCGTAGACATGCGACTTTACATATGCCCAGAGAAAATAACCTAATGGCTTCAAATTGCACGATCAAGGCGGCCGGTTAACAGGTCAATTTCGTGAAATTAATCGTTTGTCAAATGTTTCACTCAGTAAAGTAATTGTATAGCGCGCTGTATGGAATCTAGCGCCCTTCTACTAGAACCACATTAATGCCTTGCAATCGAGACACAAAGAAGTTAGTAATCATGTCTCTGTACCTCTCACCTTTGACTATCAGATTCTGACCACCGTTCGACTATAGCTTTCATAAGATTGAGGGCCTCCTTCGACATGGACAAAAGAGACAACAAAATAATCATCAAAATGTAAGCTGAAAATCTTTTGAGAAATGGCCTTCTGAGATCAAAACACAGGTAAAATAGTTGCTACTGAAATAGTTCCTCCAATTTATAATGTGTTACCTACTGAGCATGGGCAAAAGGTCTGTTATAATGAAAGTAAGTTCACTAACAGAAAATTTATACGATTAAAAAACATATGAATAATATGAATTTGACAGAATGAAACTATACGAAGAGTCTGCAAAGTAGAAAAGAAAATCATTACTAATTTGGTTTTTGATACTTCAACTAAATGTTTGATCACTCTCGATAGTTGTGTTGCATAGTAGCGCGTTCCATACTACTAAATATACTCAATTTTTTAGAAAAGGCCGTTTGTCCCAAAAACTGTTTGGTTTCATTTAAAGACTGTCTTTGAAAAGAAAGTGCATCATTCAAGCAACCACTAAAATGCATTGGTTTAGTACAACGTTACGAACCAGAAGCCCACCAGGTACAAAAATGAGAACTCCATATATTATATCGACATTTCATGATTGTTTTTAAAGAGAGATAATACGAGGGCTGATATTTTTGGTCTGCTCCTAAATAAATAAACCAAACAATTATTTATCTTAACATCGTATTTTAACCCGCATGTATACACTAACGTTACAAACTTGCAAGTCTGAACCTATTAAAGTGTGCTTACAATAGACGCCCGAGGTCGAGAGCGTCACATATTAGTATCAAAATGGATCGTGTAGAGCAACGAGCGGTGATTAAATACTTGCGTTTAAAAGAGATGACCCCGGCTCAAATACCTCAAGATTTAGTGGACATATTGGGAGAATCTGCAGTATCATATGACATAGTTAAGAGGTGATGTGAGTTTAAATGTGGTAGACAGTCGTGTACAGACGAACATGTAGGTGGAGCGCCCGTAAGCGTCACTACCTAAGAAAATGTCAAAAAGACCCATGTGACTATTAGACAACTATTTCAAGATACTGGTCTCTCATACCATGTGGTATATAATACAATTACTGCCGAATTAAACATGAATTGTTTGCAAGATGGGTTCCACGATTGTTAACACACAAGGAAACTCGAAAAGATATTTGCATTCGTTTTTTAAATCGGTACAGATACGACAAAGAAAATTTTCTTGCAAGATTTGTGACAATGGATGGGTTCTGGATTCCACATTTTGATATAGAGGCCCAAATATAGAGTGTGGCGTAGAAAAATCGAGGTTCACCACCACTGTTATGCTACTCATATTTTGGGATGCTGATTTCCTGCAGAAGGAGGCTACAATTACAGGTGCTTATTATGCCAACTTAATACCCAAATTACGTGACGCGATATAAGAAGAACGTCGGGGGAAGTTACGCGAAGGTATTCGCTTGCATCAGGATAACGCACCCAGTCACAAGTCCACAATTGCATTAGCTGCATGCTAAACGATTTCCTTCAAATAGTGATATGTGCGGTAAATCAGTGGTTTGCAGAAGTTGAACAATTTTCTTTTGGGAAGCAATAGAAATGCTAGAACATCGATGGGAAAAGTGTGTTAACTTTAATGAACACTGTGTAGAAAAATAGAAGTAGAATATTTGCAAATTTTTTACTGTGAGTGGGTCAGGAGTGGAGCAAAGGGATCCACCTTCGTAAGTTTCCTATTTCATTGGACTCACGCTGTAAGTGAAATATAAGAAAGACCACGGCATCAAATCCAAAGCATTCGAGAACATTAAATCTAGTGTTATGTATTTAAGATCAATATACAGTATATCTTTAAGATTCGGTCCTATAAAAAACTTATACAGTAATGGCAGTGACCATCGCATCAAATATTTTATGTTATTACATTGTAAACCGAAACAGATAGTAATCGATTGGTACATTTCCTACTACCTAAGCTGACAAAACATAGTACGTACTTAAATATATTCTCTTCACTATTCTTTTCGTTTTCGTCTATCGATTTTGTTATAAATAGATTATTGCGATGAAATATGTTTCACTATTAAGCTGGGAACGTGGCTCCCTCTATGCCATAATCGTAAACGGAACGGCAGAAACTTTCTTTATGGAATAATTGCGGTCCATATGTACTATTATTGTGATTATTGTTTCACGAAAATTGATTACGTTTCCCTGTATACTGAAATATTATGTTAAAATAAGCTTTATGAAAAAGATTTTAGTTTTATTAGCTTATCGTTATTACATGCTGGCCATTCGAAGTATAAAACTAAACTCTTAGATTCCTTCGTGTAGTTTTTAATCTATTAACGTCTCTCTCTATATTCACTAAAATAACGCTTAATGATTTTCGTCTAGTTTTAACTACTGTGTCGCCACAAGTTAGAGTACCGTTTGGTTCCGGGCATATAATGATGAACTCAAGTCTCCTCTGTGGTGATGTATCAGCAGATAAAATCTATTTCGTTTTTTCGAAAACCTCTAAATATTTACAAAAAATTGGCGTTGGCACCAATGTTTAATCACCTCTGAACAGTCGCGGCATCCACCTCGCGGACAGCTCCCTGATAACGGGTTACAAATCACCAATGTATAGAACACTTTAAATGCTCATATGACCATATTTGAACTCGCAAATTTATTTATCAACAGTGGAAAATGAAGGAGCCAAGTTCTTCAAACCATTCTAGAAATTTTTCTGTTTCTGATAAGCTTTTAAAGAAGATGTATTTAGTGACAGAACGGATTTTAGCAGTGTCTATTTTGTCAAAAACTGCAAGACTCATTTTAAAAAGTTAAACAAGACAATCGTCATAATGAAGCTAATAAACGTGTCTTTCTGAAATTCGATAATAGATGTTCAGATGACAAAACTGGACCCACCACAAAAACGATCCGAAACTTTTTGAGTCCACTCCCGTATGGGCGATTGTAATTTGGGTCAATGGTCATTGTTTAATCCTCCAGTATTAGTCAGGTAACATTCTTAGTATGTAAGTTGGGGCGAAGGATTATAGGGACTAAAATTAAAAGCATTTATGTAATTAAGTAGGATAGGAATTAGCAATTAATATTTACACGAACAGGGTCCCCATTACTTAATTGTTTCTAGAAATT
Source organism: Dermolepida albohirtum (assembly GCA_031893035.1). Lineage (NCBI taxonomy): Eukaryota > Metazoa > Arthropoda > Insecta > Coleoptera > Scarabaeidae > Dermolepida > Dermolepida albohirtum. The sequence goes on from JAVIWB010005124.1 coordinate 590,110, forward strand.
TAGTATTTTATTTACCTAATTGTTAATTTAATAAGCTTAAAGAAACTCCCCTCCATTTATATAAATATATACGGATAATATTCAGTTCATCCTGTGAGTTCAAAGAGTTATTTAGTTGATAAGAAAATTGTTAATAGTGTTTGCAAAAGAAAGCGTCAGAAGATATTTCACAAAGGCCCCCAAAACTTTGTCAACAAGTACTTCAGAATATGAGTAAGGTAAACATATCTGTGTCAGACTTAAAATGTGTTAAAAGAAATGTGTACAACGCCCGCAGAAAAAAATATCCACTTTTACCTCAATGTGCGATGGATGTACATGCAGCCCTGGATTGTAGCAACTGAAAAACAACGCAAGGAGAGAACTTTATAGTCAAACGATAGTACAAACAATTTAGTAGTATTTTCTTGTGCAAAAAATTGATCGTTCCTGTGCAACTGTGACAACATTTATTTGGATGGAACGTTTACTTATTGTATCAAATTTTTCAAACAACTTTTTAGAATTTATGGATATTGATATTGTTATTGTTGGGTGTAGATTTCATTTAAGTTAGTCAACAATTAGGGTTAGTCCTTGAATATAATAATAAAGAGTCTGAAATTAGATGGTGGTTGAAATACACATTTGGAATTCAATATTTGAACCCAAATGAAGCAGCTGATTGTTGCGGCGAAGATTTTGTTGCTATTCAGCAGATTGACCCAAGAGTAGCAAAATACTCCGATTATTTGGTTGACAGATACCTTGATGAAGAAGCTTTGTTTCCACCTGAACTTTGGGCGTCAAGATCATCAAGTATATGTCGTACTACGAATGGATGCGAATCTTTTCATTCGCATTTCGATTCCAGTTTTTACACTAGCCATCCTTCTTTGTACATATTTGTAGATTGTTGGAATTTCAAGTAGATGTAAGCATTAAAATAAACAGTGTTCGAGTTATGAATAAACCAAATTCTAACACGGCAAAAAAGGTCTTTTCTAACTAACAATAAAAATAAAATTAATGGACTGCTGCTTGTAAAACAAGTTTCCCATTTTTGCAATCACTAATTACTTGTAAATACATCTGTATCAAGAACGAATGTTTTTTATCTTATATATTAGGAAAATAAAATTAAATCATTAAAGTATTTTGTTTTAATTAAAAACGGCCCAAATTACATATAACCGTGGCGGGCTGGTGTGAATATTCAGCCTAACTTACATGTTTACCTTTTCTAATGGCCTGACCATCGGCCCAAGTTACATATGCCCTCCCGTATACGAGGATAGTTTGACAAGTAGTGAGAATGACACATAGGTGGCGCTCTAATTGGTAAAACAAATGCACTGTAATTTAGGTTGCCTATTTATATGTTTACATTTCGATATTTAGATAAATCGGTTGATTAGTTTATTTTTGACAGCTGATTGAAAAAGAAGCAACACGTCGTTTCGTTAAAATGGAAAAAAGCAGAGTATCGTGCGGTGATTAAATACTAACGTAATTAAGGGCATGGAAGCTACCGAAATAAAAGATGAGTTACGGGAAACATTAGGTGAATCTGCTCCATCATACGCCACAATAAGTAGATGGATAAATGAATTTAAATATGGTAGAACAAGCTATGTTGATGAAGCGCGCTCTGGAGCACCCAAAATCGTGACTTCTAAGGAAATGAGTATAAAAATCCATAATATTATTACGCAAGAGCGACGACTCAAAGTGATAGCGATAGCAGACATTTCAACAGAACGCGTACACCACATTTTAATGAAAGAATTGGGCCTTCCCAAGTTTTCGGCAAGATAGGTGCCGCGATTGCTTACGACTGATCAAAAGTTCACTCATTTGCTCATTTCCTATAAGTGTTTGGACCTTTATAGGCGGAATCCGGTTGATTTTTGTAGGCGATTTGCTACTTGCGATGAAACTTGGATACACTACAGTACACCCGAAACTAAACAACAGTCGAAACAATGGTTAGAACATGGTTCTGCACCTCCAAAGAAAGCGAAACCACTTTATCGGTAAACAAGGTGATGGCATCAATTTTTTGGGATTCAAAAGGCATTTTTCTCATTGATTACCTTCAGAAACCTGCCACAATAAACGGACAATATTATGCAGAACTTCTGCAAAAATTAAATGTTAAGATTCGTGCTAAACGGCCGAGAATATCAAAGAAAAAGATTGTGTTTCACCAAGACAACACTCCCTCGCATGCGCCTTATTCGCCGGATCTAGCCCCTTCCGACTTCCACCTTTTTCCAAAATTGAAAACGGCACTAGGTGGAAGAAATTTTCGTCTACCGACGAGCTTATCATCTTCATAAATGAGTATTTTGCAAGCCTTCCGGAATCGCATTTTAGAGATGGCATAAGGGAATTGGAGCACCGTTGGAATAAATGTATTGCTCTTTTAGGAGAATATATTGAAAAATAAAAATTATTTTGTATTTAAAAAATTCGTTTTTCTTTTCCATTCTCACTACTTGTCAAACTACCCTCGTATAGGGAGAACATGCGCAAGAATTTTATAAGCAAAATTCTGAAATTACAATTTTTTTTGTAAAATTTGTTTTAGCTAATGATTTCAAAAGTCATCCATAAATAATTCTGAGAAATATAAACGGAGCAATTTTCCATTTAAATGTAGGTACACACATATATAAATAATATTTTAAATATAGTTGAATTGCAGTAAGTTAAACTCCATAATGTAGTCTTTGTACCAATTACACAGATTGAGATATTTCATGAGTATTTTACGGTACATTTAAACGCAAATAAGTTCAGAATATGTATGTATCAGAACGCGACCATAAAACTCAACAAGAGTAATTTAAATAAAGAGAAACCGTTGTAAATATGCGAAAAGACAAATAATGAACCATATTAGCCCTAAACATTGTGAATTATATCGACGATAAAACTGCGCGCTCCTGGCAACCGACCAATTTCTTTAGTACGTTGCTTTATCGTAAGTTTAAAGACCCTCGAAATTCAAAAAGACCAATAAAATGCTAGACTTTATGTTTTCATACCGACACGAAATGCAATTGTCGAGAAACCGAGAGAAACGGTAAGAGGGCGAAGGAGGGATGGAGTAGTGGAGAAAGAGAAAACGTCTATTTAGATATGCATTGTGTTTTGAAAGCGTTCTTCGCTGATTATAATTCTGTCGCAGCATACAGTGCTGGAAAAAATATCTACGGTATTATTATTCGAATGTATATAGAATCATTAAGATGACACGTTTTGTTTATTTCAATAAGAAGGGATTTATATTAACGACGCGCATACATTTCTTTGTTTTAACAATAACAATTATATACTCGTACTTCATTTATCGTATGTAAATGCACACATATATATATATATATATATATATATATATATACAATATAATATATATGTCTTGATAAAAGTTCGATTAAATTCCAAAAATGCGGATATTGAATTTTCAACAGATTTGAAATATCGAATTGCTGTAAATGTTTTACAAACCAAATAGCACGCCAAAAGGCGATAAGTTAGAAGAATTTAAATTTAGGAATATATTGAACAAGAAATAATACTTTTGCATTATTGTTAATATGACGAAGAAGTTAATAAACTTGCATTAATTAGTATTTACTAAGAAGGCTCTGTTTCATCTTCCAGAACAGAGGATTTGGAGCTTGAGCCTTTATTGTTAAAAACTTTCCAATGGCTTCTACGTGGGTTATTTTTTAAATAAAGTCAATTTTTTAATAAAAAGAGAAATACTGTAAACATCATTAAAATATATTTATTTACATATTCTACATACTTTCATCTACTTTTCCACATATTTTCCATTTTTGGTCATTTACCATACCGTTCAACAAGCTTTGGAATTAAAAGAAGTTTGTCGCCTGTGAAAAAGTCCAATCCATAACTGCTTTACCTACCGAAACAGGCGATAATCACTGTGTACAAGGTCTGGACTGTAAGATGGATGATCTAGTTGTTCCCATCCAAAAGACCTGATTAAAGCTTGTGTTTATGTGGGAACATGTGGCCTTGCCATGGAGCAACATCATATTGGAAGACAATAGCTGGTTTTGCATGGCACGCCGGAGTTTCCTCAAAGTCCCACAATACGCATACGAATCGATTGTTGTTTTTCTCGTTATAAAATCTACTAACAAAATTCCTTTCTTGTTTCAAAAGACAGTTGCCATTATCAGTTGTGCAAAAATTGTCTGTTCGGCTTTCAGTCTGGTTGGCGACGATCTGTATCACAATCGATTCACTGTCGCTTAGATTCAGATATCACGTGATATCTTAGTTTCATTTCCTATAATGAGGTCCAAAAATTCATCCGTATCAAATCAAAAACGATGAAGCACAGCCCAATTCTTTTGTTTTGTGATCGTTAGAAAGCAGTATTGGAACTGACCGACTGACAACACAGTTTTCGATACTATGGTTTCTTCGAAACAATAGTGTACAAAATTGATCCTGGAACCAGTAGAAAATCAATTGATAACTCTGAAATCATTGGTTGTCTCGAATTTTGTTGTCTACATCACGAACCAGATCTTGACTACGATTTGTATCCGAAATCAGAGAATGTCGGCTTGGGGTGGCTCATCGTGGACATTAACCAACCACTAACTTGAACTTTCTCACCTACTTTCGAACTTTACTATCCCTTATAGGATTATCACCGTACACTTCACAAATCTAACAGTGAATTGCCGCAGCTGCCAAGTTTCTTGCATTCAAGAATCGAGTTATAGATCGTGGCACCTCCCAACTATGAGCCACGATTAGTGAATTGCTGCCAGAACGAAATTTCTGACCAGTGCTCATTGGGTTCACTGAAGGTGATGTTATGCCACCGCAGGGAATATGTTTCAAAAGAAGTGTATGCATTCTGACGAGAGAAAGTCACATATTTTTTCAGCAGCATGGTGCACTGGCCCACATGAACCATTTTATCCATATCTTGCCATCAAAGGTAGTGGATATATTCTGGTTCAAAAAATTCTAACCTCCCAGCAGCCTAGATTTAAATCTTTCGAACTATTACGTATGGAACATAGTCGAAAAGGTTACCAGAAAGTCGCAGCAGCCCAATATCACGTCACACACGTTCAAAGCGAAAATAGAAACCATTTTTGAAGTTAAGAGGAAATATATTTAATAATTGCGATCTACAGGGATCCTCCAATTGTCACGTAAAAGAATTTTTTGTAATATTTAATTTTTCATTAACAAACTTTTGTTTAAAAGATTTGTTCAGTTCTGCAGGATTGTGGTTATGCACCACATAAAATAAATATTTCTAAAACAAACGCCTTTGCCTTTCAATTGAAGACGGCCTTTATTTAAATAATGAAATTGCTAAAAGGAAAGAGACAATTACATAAATTGTAATGGGTGTCCCAAAATTAACGCAAGATTTGAATTTACTCCATTTGTTCAGTAAAGTGTTGGCAACCCTAAAAAAACAATTCGACAGCTGACAGTTTAGGGTTAGTAAAAATGGAGCATTACACGATAGAACAACGTGTCTTCATTATTGAACAATATTTCAAAAATAATGAAAGCTTGGCGGCCGCAGTTCGAAAATTTCATACAAAATATGGTAGGAGTAGTGTTTTAACTTCGTCAACTGTGAAGAGATTAATTGAAAAATTCAGGGAGACTGGATCCGTTGGAGATGCCAAACACAACAGACTGATCGCCCAAAAACAACTCGTTCAAATGTCAATATCGAAGCAGTGCGTGAGAGTGTCGGTGACAATCCAGGAACCTCAATGCGGCGTCGTGGACAAGAATTGCAAATTTCAAGAAGCTCTCTATAGTGTATAGTCGTTAAAGATATGTGTCTTCATGCTTACAAAATTCAATTAACACAACAACTGAAGCATAGTGACCATGCACAGCGAAGAGACTTCGTTAAATGGATTACTTATTGAACATCAACAAATGGATGCTGATTTTTCGAGCAAAATTATCCTAAGCGACGATGCACATTTTCACCTTGATGGCTTTGTTAATCGCCAAAAATGCCTCTTTTGGGGTTTTGTGATTGTCGAAAAACAAATGCATCTACAACGTGTCACTGTTTGGTGTGAATTTTGGGCTGGAGGCATAAATGGACTTTTTTGAAAATGAGACTGGTCAAGCAGTGACTGTTACTGGTGCCCGATATCGCGACATGATACACAATTCTTTCTGCTGAAATTGGATGATATTGATGTGGCCAATATGTGGTTTCAACAAGACGGTGCCACATGCTATACAGCCCTTGGAACAATTCAGTTACTGCATGAGACATTTCCAGGCCATGTTACTCTCTCGTTCCGGTGATCAGAATTGGCCCCCTAGATCGTGTGATTTGACACCATTAGATTTCGTTTTATGGGGTTATTTGAAATCACAGGTCTATGTCAACAAGCCCACAACCGCCCGTGCATTAAAGCAGATTCAACGCTGCATTAACGAAATTCAGCCACATTTATGCATAATGGTCATGGAAAATTTCGACAAACAAGTGCGTATGTGCATGCAAAGCCGTGGGGGTCATTTGCCCGATGTGTTATTCCATAAATAACCCTATCCTATGTACTTTATGATTCAATAAAAAAATAACAATCAAAAGACTAAAAACTGTGTTTTCTATTTAATTCAAATCTTGCGTTAATTTTGGGAGACACTTTATAATGGATAACGGAGAATCTACTATGGGTTACCCTATTGTTTCGTGTCAATGATATGTGGTTTCTATATTTATAACGTTGATCTACTTGTTCCTGTTCGTGAAATTATATATCAAATCAAGGTAATTCTATTAAACTTCCACCATTTATTTTGTACTTTTGCGTAAAAAATGTTCTACTAAATTGTAATTTCAATAGATTCTTATCAACATGATTTATTCCGTCGACCAACTTAACTTTTTCATTAAATTCTCAAGCGCTCCAAATAAATCGAACATAAAAGTTTCACCGTTAGAATAAACAACAGTTAGCGGCACTACCTACATCGTTTCCATATTTGTTTGCATCAACTCAGCAAAAAACAAAAAAAGCGCTTCCGAAAGATATGCTTTTTGTACGTTCGATGCCTGTCAGAAGTTCTCTAATCGCGAACGATCCATAAAAATTAATTAAAACCATTGAAACCTTATACCAGTAGGAATAAGGGAGTAGACGCTTCGCGATTGCAGGCAAAAAACATTCATTTGTTTCAGAGTTGAAACGTGACAAAATACCAACCAATAAGGAGGAATAATGCTGGTTTAGGATTTCAAACAATAAAAATGATACACACCTAATAAATACATAAATGGGTCAAATAACCCCTAAAGTTAATTCCTATTCCTCGGTAGTTCGGTACGTAACCCTATTACAGTGGAGACAGCTCGGTATCCGCTCCTCTAGAAACATCGATAGAGTGGGGTGAATTGTTTATGTGTTTGTGTGTGTTTATGTATGTGAATGTATGTACGTACATATGTGTGTGTATGCATTTGTACCCAGACAATATGGATATGTTAATGTATATATTTGATTATTATCACATCGTGACATTACATGTGTGATCAATACACGACACCAGATTGCTCTTACATATGAAAATTATATAAGCGAACCTTTAATCTAGGATCCAACGTTCTGAATAAAGAAAATTGAATGCAAAATTGAGAAGTAATAATTTATATATTTACAGATGAGGACTTAATTACATTTTTCAAAAAACAAGTAATTGAGTTTGATAATGAATATAACAAACATCATGTTTTGCAGTATTTGCAATTGTCATCATTTCTTTTGTTGAAATAAAACATATTTTCTTTTTTGTTATCATATTTGTTAATAATTGTAAAAATTAATAAAATTAAGTTAATCGAAATAAGATTAATTGAAATCTGTTACATTTTACTTCATTTGGTTAAACTTTGTAGTATATTAACTCCTTATAGATCCTTGATTTAAATTATGTTAATCTAACATGTTTGTATGTCCTATATTTAAAATTCAACAGTGTGCGAGCTTTAAAATGAGTTTTTTTTTAATGTCAGATCAATCAAGAACAATATTTCAGAAAATAAATAACTTCAAATTATGGACGATAGATTCTAAGACTTTGATGTTACAAAATATGTTTATATATTATATATAAAAATATTTTTTATTGTAATAACTTATTCAATCACTTAAGGTTGATAGATAATCCCTTTCCATATTAATTTTCGTATTCCGTATACGTATTTCGACAACTAAGTTATCATCATCAATAGATAATTAGACACTGTCGCGAAAAACTACGGCAAAATATCCTTACGGAAACATATGCCGCACACGATCTGTACTGTTGAAAGCCAAAACACACACTCATATGGCTGTCATTTGGCTTTCAACGGTACAGATCGTGTGCGGAATTTGTTTTCGTACTGGTATTTTGCCGTAGTTTTCCAGAAACGACACTGTTCAATTATCTGCTGATGATGAAAACTTAGTTGTCGAAATACATATAGAGAATACGAAAATTAATGTGGAAAGGGGTTATATATCAACCTTCAGTGATTACGTTAATCAAACACAGGTTCCATCAAAATTACCGTAATTTATTCACTTTTATTATATTTTTTACTTATTAATTTTTTGTGAAAGGATCGGTAATTATTCAACCTTAACGATTAGTAGTGAAGACTTGAGAATATAAGCTTAAGTAGGCACACATCGCGATCTGCTAAAGGTAAAGACCTGAATAATCATGGGTCAACTGGAGAGTGGAAGAACAACCGCTTTGGAGTGAATGGGGGCGAGTTTTGTGGAATGATGAATCTAAATTTACGTTAGTCAGATGATAGGTGTATTCTGATATGGCGTAAGTCCACAATTTGTAGAGAAAAGGCCTCAGTATGAGATATAATGATCTTATTGCATAGAAAATTAATCCATCAGTTCCAGATATATCTAGATCATATTCTATGGCCCAACGTCTTCTTTGTGCAGCACTAATGGGAGAGGAATTCATTTGGACAATGATGGTCGCCCTATTAAAAAATTTGGTATAGAGAAAGTCAAGTGGCTAGCCAGTTTCTCCAAATCGTAATTCAATAGTACACTCATGGGATATTTTGGGATGACGTGATAAAAGATGGGGCTTCAGGCATTATGGATTGTTGTCAGACATATAACCTCCAAGAAATGTTCGGCTGTACCGCTAAGATACCAAACGTTATCAGATGTTTGCGCAGAACATATATATTATTAATCTTTATTTTTCTTAACAATTACTACAATAAAGCTTCTCTAACATTGAATATTTTTCTATTTTCCCTATACTAAAAATTTTTAAAACACTTCGTACTCTATTGACAAGATTACAAGCAAGAATAGAATAATGTGTTCAAATACTTGTTCACAAATATTGAAAAAGAAAAAAATAGTAACATCTTTTAAAATTTATTTTTTTATCAAATAGCCGTTAATTATTTTGAGCAGTGCGTAACAACTCTCTTATAAGTACTAGTGACTACATCTGTAAGAGTCTAAAAATAGATCTTGTTTGAAACGAACAGCTTTCCAAAACATACAAAAGCAGATAATAAGAATGATCTAAAGAGTTGTCAAATAAAGAAATAACAAAGAAACAATTTACTTAGGACCTTAGAATAAGATTAGAATAAGTATGGGGCATGAAGAAGTTACAAATGAACAAAGGTAAAGTTCGATATTTTTGAACGTTGTAATTGTAGTATTCTAAAATATAATAAGATCTAGTATATATACGAGGGTAGTTTGACAAGTAGTGAGAATGGAAAAGAAAAACGAATTTTTTAAATAGAAAATAATTTTTATTTTTCAATATATTCTCCTAAAAGAGCAATACATTTATTCCAAGGTGCTACAATGCCCTTATGCCATCTCTAAAATGCGATTCCAGAAGGCTTGCAAAATACTCACTTACGAAGATGATAAGCTCGTCGAAAATTTCTTTCCACCTAATGCCGTTTTAAATTTTGGAAAAATGTGGAAGTCGGAAGGGGCTGAACCGGCGAATAAGGCGCACGCGGTACTAATTGGAAATACAACTCGTGGATTTTGGACATCGCAACTGTGCTGGTATGCGAGGAAATGTTGTCTTGGTCAAATAGAATCTTTTTTTGCCATTCCTGGCCGTTTAGCACGAATCTCAACATTTAATTCTTGTAGAAGTTCTGCATAATATTGTCCGATTATTGTGGCACCTTTCTGAAGGTAATTAATGAGCAAAATGCCCTTTGAATCCCAAAAAATTGATGCCATCACTTTGTTTGTTGATAAAGTAGTTTTCGCTTTCTTTGGAGGTGCAGAACCACGTCCTAACCATCGTTACGACTGTTGTTTAGCTTCGGGTGCACTGTAGTGTATCCAAGTTTCATCGCAAGTAACAAATCGCCCTCAAAAATCAACCGGATTCCGCTTATAAAGGTCCAAACACTTATTGGAAATGCGCAAACGAGTGAGCTTTTGATCAGTCGCAAGTAATCGCGGCACCCATCTTGCCGAAAACTTGGAAAGACCCAATGCTTGAAATGTGGTGTACGCGTTCTGTTGAAATGTTTACCATTTCCGCTATCTCTCTCACTTTGAGTCGTCGATCTTGCGTAATAATATTATGGATTTTTATAATCATTTCCTTAGAAGTCACGAATTTGGGTGCTCCAGAGGGCGCTTCATCAACACAGCTTGTTCTACCACGTTTAAATTCATTTACACATCTACTTATTGTGGTGGATGATGGAGCAGATTCACCTAATGTTTCCCGTAACTCATCTTTTATTTTGGTAGCTTTCATACCCTTAATTACGAAGTATTTAATCACCGCACGATACTCTGCTTTTTCCATTTTAACAAAACGACGTGTTGCTTCTTTTTCAATCAGCTGTCAAAAATAAACTAATCAACCAATTTATCTAAATATCGGAATATAAACATATAAATAGCCAACCTAAATACAATGCATTCGTTTTACCAATTAGAGCGCCACCTATGTGTTATTCTCACTACTTGTCAAACTATCCTCGTATATATGTACTAGATTACTAGATCTTATATTATATGTTATATACGTATATGTAATATTTAATTACTAGATATTGGAAGTAAGACTTTTGCAAAGTCCTTTTCAATATATTATATTATAGAAAATAATCAACATTGTTAGATGGTTTAAAGCAATTTGCTGTTAAAACATGGGCAGGAAAGATTGCATAAAATTTAATTAAGATATTCCCATAATTATAAATGTTTAAATAAATTTAATGACATCAATCCTTATAAAAGCAACTTAGAACTGAAGTTAATAAAATAAATGTGTTATACCACGTTAACTTAATTGATTATTAGCACTAACAAGGATAATTAGAAACTATTCCAGTGTAGCAGAAATCTTTTACGAACTACATAAATAGAGTTAGTTTCAATTACTAACAGAACATGTTATCGCGAGCTAATTATTTCATTTTAATAATAATCAATTTAGTATTTAAATGCATAAAAAGTTACATCTGTACTATAAATAACAAAATATATCTGGAAATATAAAGTATTTAAATTGAATTAAATTTGGAATTACAAATTTAATTCAATTCCAAATAATTAGTTCGTAATTACTTAATAGTTATTATTACTATTATTGCTTAATTACAGCAACTGAATATCTAACAGGTTTCGGCGTAGTTACAGGACAAAGTTACTAAATTAAAGAGAAATATACAACCACAAAAAACTAACTTTGTAAATAAGGTAATGTCGAGGGTAATTATGTCGATTTTTTGAAACTTTATAGTGTCAAATACGAAAAAAATCCATTCAATAATACAAAATAGAATATAAGCGTTAATACATATTCATAAAAATATTAAAACATTTCTGAAAAGCATTTTGATAGGCCTTAAAATCTGGAATCCTAGATAATAAAGCCCATGGTATGAATAACAATTATAACAGGACATTATTGAAGAAAAGAATTTATAAAATCCTTAAATACTAGAGTAAAACATATATTCAAACTATGATAAGCACGTTGAACACAATGAAACATCTGTATCTTCAGTAGTTAACTCGGCACATTCTTCACGAGTACAATATCCACACGAATTTCATCTTCTCATGTCCGCTACATATTCTATACAATAAATTACACATTCCTGCTTCTTCTCTACTATTGAGGAAGAAGGAGAAGGTTTAGGTGCAAACGTTGCCTTGGAGGAGAAAGCAGTATATAAAATTATTTTACTAAGGTGTGATAGTCTTCATAACAAAAATTAAAAATCTAATTTGTTTGACTTATGTAGCTGTGTAATTTATAGCTTTGCGTCTTAGCGTCGACTGTTTTTAACCTAATCTGACGTCTTTATTAATTCCGGAAGGATTTTCTTTCTACTTACCACTACCTTTCTACGTGTGTGCAATACAGCCCGTTTAATCCACTGAATCGCATCATCGAAATCAGTTTATCTAAGTTTCTTCTTGTTGTAAATTTATTAAAATTGGACAGTTCAGTTGGTGGACTAGGAGCAAATGCCGCAAGTGAAAAAGTAAGTGTAAATACTTGTAGCTCAAAATCCGCTGGTAATATATGCAATTGAGATTGTTTTTTTTCATTCGATAAACATCAAAAAATCGCTTCGTTTCAAGTTTTAAACAAGTTGTTTGTACCAGTGAATATTCAATTCATCGTCCCAATATGCTTCAAATGCTCTAAATACTACTTTATCCATTGACTGCAATTCGTAAGTCGTATTGCTTGGCAAGCAACGCAATGGATTCCTAGATTTTCTGCTTTTTAGGCAAACACAATAAAAAATAAAATAATTTAGTTATTGAATGTCTCTGTTGTTATGCTTCTCTTTGGCGTCATCGTAACTTTTGAACAAACAGGCAAACCTTCGAAACCAATTACTGGTGTAATAGTTTGCATAAACATTAGCACATGTGTATGCGGTACCATTTTCTGCGTATTTGTGGGAAACTATATACACCCACTTTGTATCTGTATCAGCTAAGAGTTTTTCTGGTGGAAAGGGATAAATCGAAAATCCTGTTGTAGATTTTTGCTGCATTTAATCATTGACAATATACTGATTTAACTTTTGTGTTTGAATGGAATTCATTATTTGGTATCTCTGTTTAGATATTCTGGGATGATTCTTTAAAAATGTTTACTACTCCTTGCCATCAAATTGCTTTTCCATAATAAACGTGTTTTTTTTACTCTCCTTCTTAACGACTTCGGTGTAAGTGAAAAACCTCTCTCTGCTAGATGTAAAGGGTGTTTCAAATTTCGCGGTTTTTTTAAAGAATAAATAAAACACATAACTTGCATTCACTTTCAAAAACTATTTATTGGTAATTGAAGTATCAGTTATAACCTTTATATGCGGAAAATAATATCTGCCAAATGGCAACGTCTTGCAGCTCCACAGACGTCCACACTTTTGTTAAAATTTTCAATGACATTTTGACATAATTGAGATTCTATCTCACCAATGACACGAATAATTTCATCTTTCAAAGCAGGAATTGATTTCGGATTGTTTTTATAAAACTGACTTTTCACATAACCCCAAAGAAAATAGTCTAACGGTGTCAAATCACATGATCTTAGTGGTGAATTAACATCAGCGTTTCTTGAGTTTACACGTCCAGGAAATTTTTCTCTCAATAAATCAATTAATTCGTGTGCAAAGTGAGGTGTAGCGCCATCCTGTTGAAACCTCATATCCTCTAGATCAATATTCATTAATTCAGGCCACACAAATTTGGTTATCATCCGACTATATCGATTACCATTGACAGTTACAGCTTCACGAGCAGCATTTTCAAAGAAGTAAGGTCCAATTTCACCACCTGACCATAATGCACACCGAACAGTAACTCATTTAGGATGCATAGGTTTCTCATGAATAATTCGTGGATTTTCCTCATCTCAGATACGACAACTTTGTTTATTAACATAGCCACCAAGTTCAAAATGTGCCTCATCGGAAAACGTTATTTTTTGAGAAAAATCAGCTGGTTGTTCATTGATGAAATTGACAAATGAACGACGTTTTAAATGATCCAATGGCTTCAGTTCCTGTGTTATTTGAACCTTATATGCCTTTAGAGCTAAATCCTTGTGTAAAATACGCCATGTTGTTGATCCATTAAGTCCAAGTTGTTGTGAACTTCATCTAATGGACATTTCAGGATCTTCAGCAACAGTTTCACGAACCAAACATTTTCTTGTGAACGACCACTACGACTGTATTTTGCACTTTTTTGATCTTCCACGGAACCGCTCTTTTGAAATTTTTTAATAATTCGACCAGTAGTGGTTTCAGATGGACGATTAGGCAAACCATAAAATTCACCTAAATTTCTGAAAACTCTTTTCATATAACGCTGATTTTCATAAAATAATTTAACAATTTGAACGCGCTGTTGTACCGCGTATGAAGCTACACTTTTTAAATGCCCACATGCCCAGACAAATTCAGTGCGCCATCTAGATTTTATTTATTCTTAAAAAAAAAAAACCGCGCAATTTGGAACACTCTTTATTAATATCTCTATATTCACTAAAATAACGCTTAATGATTTTCATCTAGTTTTAACTACTGTGTCGCCACAAGTTAGAGTACCGTTTGGTTCCGGGCATATAATGATGAACTCAAGTCTCCTCTGTGGTGATGTATCGGCAGATAAAATCTATTTCGTTCAAGTCATTCGCCTAGAAAGTGAGCGAGTAGCAACAAAAGTTTGATTATCCAAACAGAAGGATCATCTTGGGTTAGAATTCGTTGGCGCTCACACTATTGCTCGAATGATTAAGTATTTGAGTTCCAAAAATATTAAAATAGTAGATCATTTGCCGTGTAGTTAAGACATTCATTATGCTTGGAATTTTAAAAAACACTTTATGGGATTTAACAAAGCTGGAAGAATTGGAGAAAATTTAATAAATAAATGCCTTTTGTCAAAAAGTTGCATATCACTTTATTATACTCAACAAACAAAGAGGGGTCCCATTGTATTCATAGTTTTCGTCGTTTTCAACGCTTGTCTGTAATAGGAGCTGAGAGTCTACCAATTTCATCAATTTACTTTCAATTTAATTTGCTTCTGATTTCAATACTGTTATACGTTAGAGTGTGGTAACCCTAATTTCTTTTTAAAGACATTCTTTGTTTATTCATTACCCATATGCACAAAATATAAAATAAAATAATAACTTATTACTTCAGAGTAGAATAAACTTTTTTCTTGACTAATAAGTATATAACTACCACTTAATATAAAGTTTTATTCATAAGTAGCCAATCGTATATTATTAGCTAATTACCCGCATGAGAAAGTACAACTATATATTTCTTAATCAATTCGTATAAATATTTTAAACGGAATGTTACGTGCGAGCGTACGAAATCGGAGCCACACAAATAATCAATCCTCTTTGTCAAATTCCGACCCCTAATATATCGAGACAATTATATAGGGAGATAGGGCTTAGTAATTTCAATCGAGTGCGCCTTCCGTATAATAGTCTTCATCATTAAACATTGGGGATGTACACAGTTCCTAATCTCATATAATAAAACACGAAGACCTCAGTTTATAACTTATAACCAGTGAATCCCTTAATATTAAATTTACTCGGCCGCAATTTTAACAGTAATAGGAGTAATTGTTACAATTAAAATATGGATTTCCTTATATAGTAAAATAATCAAAAATAAGTAAAAGAAGATACTCACTGAATATTGAACAGTGTCGCCCAAAATATCATAATTTATAAAACTACGAATATGTCAAAATGAAAGCAATAAGGTTCAGCCAACTTTATTACAATAGAATACCGTTCAACAATCATATCTTACATTAAATTTTTAATAATACACGTTACTTATTACATAAAATATCTACGAACAAAAAGGCTGCTCAAAATCTCCACCGAAGTAATCGATATATTATTCTGATACAGTTTTTGATATATGTATGAACTCCAATCAAAATTTGAGGACAATTTCTAGCGTAGTGGTCATAATTTTTATCGCTGGCGTCAATGCCGCTTTAAAATTTATTACCATTCCAAAGTTCACTCAACAAATACTGAGATATCAGACCTATCAGTAAAAGAAGATACTCACTGAATATTGAACACTGTCGCCCAAAATATCATAATTTATAAAACTACGAATATGTCAAAATGAAAGCAATAAGGTTCCGCGAACTTTATTAAAATGGAATACCGTTCAACAATCATATCTTACATTAAATTTTTAATAATACACGTTACTTATTGCATAAGATATCTACGAACACTGCTCAAAATCTCCACTGAAGTAATCAATATATTGTTCTGATATAGTTTTTAATACATGAACTCCAATCAAGATTTGAGGGCAATGTCTAGCTTAGTAGTCATAATTTTTGTCACTGGCGTCAATGCCGCTTTCAAATTTATTACCATTCCAACGTTCACTCATAAATGCTGGGATATCAGACCTATGTTGGTAATATGAACTGCACATTTTTATTTTATAAAAATTACATAACCTAGAATTGGTGTCGTGCTGTTTTCATTGAATGTTTTAGACTGGTATATCTTGAACTGATAATCCTTTGATGTTTTTGTATTAATAAAAATCTATACTCGAAACGTTTCACAATACTCGCCATTAGCAATATAAAAAAGAATCTCATACCAGGTAAATCCCTATAAAATCAATCGGGTATACTATATAATGCACATGTGCTTCTCTCGCTAATTTTCGTTACGCTACTCCCATCAACTCATTCACTTTCCAAATCTGGTAAAATAGATATTGTCTTTGCCTAAAAGAATATCTACTTTTGGGTACAGTGCTTATCTAATTTTTAAGAATTGTAATTTATAGAATTAGTTATGTAAGTAACTATAGTTATATAATGTGTATGTCCACATTGATTACACATTTTGTATGTTATATATTATGCTTACAACATATGACGACGTGTTCTATATAATTGTGAAATATAGAGGAATATATATACGATACAAAATAGTAAGAGATTCGGTAATATCCATCTGTAGAATAATAGTGAAAGCACTCATATAACTATAGCATTTGTTAGCTATACAAACAGCAGTGTTGTATGTACATATAAACGACAATAGCCTGCTACGTATTTATTAGACAATAATGAACTGACGAACAAAGCAATGGCCACGACAGTCATTTCGCCTAATTCCAGAGCTCGTCAGGTAATCTGGCATCGCCAGCAATTCCAGGAACCTGGTTAGGAGTCGTAATCAAACACATGATACAAAGTAGTGAAAGACAGACAATGAAAACGCAGAAAGTTACTTATATCCACAACGTCGCTGAAATTAACGAAAATGATCTTTTTTTGATATCCCGACGTTGCATTAATTACAGAAAAATAATGAATCAATTTCTGTATCTAACCAGGTCTCAAACATGTATTTATCGTTCCCTCGACAATCGTTCGAACTAATTTCGAGTCTTTGAACGCGCCATAAATTTGATTATGGAACAAATCTAATTATTTTTAACCTGCAGTCGATTTGGATGATTATAATTACACACAAATATAAGTATCATTTTCTGCAAATTTTTTTACGATGCTGTTTATATAGTCCTCAGATGTCCTGTTCTTTAGTTTCAGTGTTAGTAGTAGTAAGTTAGTAGTATTTTTTTCAGTACTTTTGTTGTGTTTAGAAATTGCCCTTTATATGCACACGTCGCTATTTAAATGGTCAACAGTGATTTTGTTCCAACGCAAACGAGATATAAGTGCAATTACTATTATCTAGGAAGTTGATACATGACACTCTCTCTCATTATTTTGTATTACTGTTTTAATAACAAATGGTTTTTTCTAATTACTCGGCTACTGAATAGACAGAGAGACTACATTAATTAAATTAAATTTCATATTTTTAAAATTTAGTACGGTATACAGTTCTACAGAATGCCTAATTTTCCGAGACTCTTACAATGCACCAGCAATACACACCCGAGACAAAAGAACAATCAAAACAATGGACTCAAAAGGGAGAACCGGCGCCAAGGAAGGCGAAGACCGTTTCATCTGCGGGCAAGGTCCATAGCATCGGTTTTTTGGGATGCACGTGGAATAATTTTCATCGACTATCTTGAAAAAGGAAAAACTATCAACGCCGAGTATTATGCGAACTTATTGCAACGTTTGAGCTAAGAAACCAAGCAAAAACGGCCGCATTTGTCTAAGAAGAAAGTGTTGTTTCATCAAGACAATACATCAGCTCACAAATCCGTTATTGCAATGGCCAAAATTAATAGATTAAAGTTTGAATTGTTGTTGCTACCACATATTCGCCAGATTTAGCCACCTCGGATTATTTTCTGTTCCCAAGCTTGAAAGGATTTGTCAGTGGTCAAAAATTTTCTAACGATGAAGAAATGATGTCGGCAGTTGATGACTATTTTGAGGAGCCAGACAGTTCTTATTAGAAAAAGAAAATTTTTGTGTGTTCTTTGTTGGGTTGGGTACTTGTGGGACCACCCTCGTAGAGCCTAGCTAACTACAGAATAGGTACATGTGCAGACCACATGTTTGAAACTTTTGCAAAAGTAAATGGTCAGAAAATAAATAGTATGTCAAAGATTAGAAAAAGCATTCATTAGACTAGCATTCAATATAATATATATAATATTTCAATATAAAAGAAATCTGTTCACATTTGATTCTTGTCTAAACAATAAAGTCAGTATCGATGTAAAGATGCATTTATTGTATAGAAAACAATCGTTTAAGGACATTTTTTAAGAAAACGTTTAAGTCTGTTGCTCAAGTCGTTTTCAATAGATGGAGACAGTTGGTATATATACTTGCTCTGCTCGCATAAACTTTATGAGATGGATTGATCAATTCGTTTCTTCCTGTGGTATAATAATTATGTCATTAAGCGTGCGTGGAATACTTCAATTTGTTATGAACATGTAAAAGGCTGGTAATATATGAAGAGAACAATATCATTATTTGCTATTGTGCGAATAATGACCTGCATCCGTGTCTTACATCCATCCCTATTAGGGCCTTGTTAATTTTTTTAGAGGTAAATTATTCTCTGCGTCGTGTTGTAGCGGAACCTCCCTCAAAGGAAGCACTGTAGGTAATTCTATGCCGAAATGAAAGTAAAATGTAAGTTTAACCTTTTCAAAGCCAGCTATTCTCTTAAGTCGCCTAATGGCGTAAGTACTAGAAAATAGCTTCCTTTGCAACGCATCCATATGTATGTATATGGACCTCATCTCGCTACTAGACTCAAGTTGTCATTGTCCCTCGCAACACGCAGTACAGAGTCCAGTGTATCTGAGTCCTTGGATGTTGTTAAAATGGATATATTGTCTGTATAAAAGTAAATTTCATTACAGTTTACATTTTTTGGCAATGTATTCAAGTAGCTTGTAAAGAACATTAGTTCAGAAGTCGATTTATTTCTATGAATTAGCAACAGATTTTGTGAGGAAATATATAGATGCTCCATTAGATGTCAGAACATTATGCAACGAATTCAATTTGAATGGGGACAAAGTGGTATGACACAGATTAGGTACTGAGTTGTGGAAACAAAATTTTGAATTTACCGTGAGTCACAGAAGAGGTCAGCCCATGGTTTGTCTGTACGTGAACTACAATGGGATGTATCAGTTCTATTGATATGTCAATAGAACTTTAAATATTCGGCAATAGATCGCTAATATACTTGGATTAGATATGAACTTAAAAAAGTATCATGTTGTTAATAAAAAGTATCGAAGAAAATAGCTTCAAGAGATCTGTGATAATGTATCTCCAGAAGTAACTCAGAAATTAGTATCTTCAATGAAAATTAACATTTCCTGTTATTCTATTGTTATTATTAATTACATAAAATTAATTGAAAGTTTTCGGCATTGGATCAGGACTCGTACCTGAGCAGTCCAGTTTTTGAGTCTCTTAATTTGCTTCGTGGCGTAATTGGTTAAAACAACCTTCCAGGCAACGCTCGATGCAAGCTCGAGACCTGATCCAATGCAGAAAATTCTTAACCAATTTTCTGTAGTTAATAATAACGATGGAACAGCAGGGGCTGTCAACTGCGAAGTGAAATGAAGAATACCTGTGACTTGTAAACAAAGTATTACATTTTAACAACTTTAAATTACATTTTACAGCCCTAATCATTTTGCGCGAATAATTTTTTAAGTTAAAATTTTCTATGTTAAGTTAAATTCTTTGTTTTTGCAGAATAACGCATAAATGATATATTTATCACCTCTATTTATCACTTTCTTTTTATAAGTATAAATGTTTCCAAATGTGTATTTTATTTATATTCTCGTAAATAATTAGGTGAGTCAATTATTTATTGAGATACTATTGCACTTCTCAACTTTTTAATATTTTTGGCCTAATTTTCAATCACAATTTTCATCGCCCCACACTACCGCACTGCCTTAATTACATTACCACAAAAGGGTAAATTTATTGGTACTTGACAACACCCATCCGCGGCATTGATAAAATCAGATTCAATGTCTCTCTATCGTTCTCTGTGTTATGTCCATCATTACAGAAATTCCCGTGGCTTTTAGAAGTTTCGATTTGCCTCGAATATTCTGGAACGTCTGTCTCGACCGCGACGCTTGCGTATATATAGTATATAAAAACTGCATCTTGTTCTGCCCCAGCCTGTGTCAGGCGAGTCGATCGTCGATTGTGTATGTTGTACTTTACATGTTGACTGCAATTGTCGGTATTTGAACAGCAATAGATTTATACACAATCAATCATGGATAAATTTTGAAGTGGGCATAAGCAAAAATTAGACGATGGTGAAACATCAACAAGTACAAAGATGAGCGATGCTCCGTAGATCAAATGAAGGAAATATTGTCAAAAATATTTGAATTTTAGGTTTACCAGTACTGAAATAAATGAAGAAGAGAGGCGCCTGTGTATCATTTGCTCAAAAATGTTGGCAGCAGATAGTATGAAGCCTAATAAATTTAAACGATATTTGGAAACGCTTCATAGTGATTAGGGTAATAAATATCGAAAATTCTTTGAATTAAAATTAAAATCATGTGAAAAGCAAAAACCATTTTCCAAAAAAATTTTTTATATGAATGGGAAAGCTATGTGATGTGTAAAATGCCTCACGCTATTGGAAAAGAACTAATTCTGTCAGCTGCGATTGAGATTGAAGAAACTATGTTTTCGTCGAATTTGTGATATAGAAATGTAGAGCATCAGCTTTTCGGAAACTTGCGTGACAAATTGTTTTCAATTCAACTTGATCAGACAATAGATAACAATAAAGTGCTCATTTAAGTCTATGTTCGTTTTTATGATGGTATGTCCGCAATAGCAGAACTACTTTTCTGCAAGCCAGTCGAACTCAGGGCACCATCACTTGCGTTATATAATATATTAAATGACTTTGTAAACGAGTTAACATAAAATGGAAAAATTGCGTCAGAATACGTACCGATGGTACTCATACAATGTCTGGAAGACTCCAGAGTTTGCAAGCACTTGTTAAAAAATCTCTCTATAATTCACAGGGAAGCTCTGGCTCCCAAAGGAATGATTCCTGGATATTGTCCTGAATATTGTGTTTACGACGGTTGTAACCGTTGTAAATTATATAAAAATAAGTACTGTCAAATAAAGAATCTTTGGTTCATTTTGTAAGGACATGGGAATAGTACATTCAGTGTTATTGTTTCATAGCGACTTAAGATTATCACGTGGAAAAGTTTTGCAGCGTATTTATGCATTGTGGGACAAAATCAACATTTTTCTGGAAAAAGAAAACAAACTGGAAGACGAGAAGTTTTGAAATTGAGTTACTTGGTCGACCTATTTCAGAAATTAAATACCTTAAATCTTCAACTACAAGAAGCAAACGCACATATCTTGAATATGAGTCATAAAGTTAATGTTTCTTGTAAAAAACGCCTAGAAATGTTTGCAAAATGGATGAATTTGTTAAAACTTACAAGGCTGAAGAGTAACATATTAAAGTTATTTTGTAATCATTGAAAATCATTTATCCATGCTGGCAAAGAATTTTAAAAAGTATTTTTTGCTGACAATAACTTCATAGTATGCCACGAGTGAATTAGGGACCCATTTCAAAATACTCCTGAAGATCGCATAATTGCCGAAGGAGAAATCTTTATAGACTTCACGACCCGTGGTAATATCAAAAGACAATGCAATAATAAATCACTGTTTGAATTTGGGAGGGGTAGATAATGATATTTTAACACTTAAAACAATAGCATTTCATATCTATTTTAACTTGTAATTGTTGTTTCGTTGTTACTTATTTTATATTTACGACATATTCCATGTTTCTTTGACTTATAGAACGTATTAAATACTATTATTATTACACTATTACCATTTTCAAGAAACTACCTTTACGAAATAGGATTTTCTACTGTGGCCGATAAAATATAGATCTCAATTAAATATAGGAAAAAAAAGAGTGTCAATTTCAAACACTAAACTTTCTTTCGAAGAACTTTGCTCTGCAAAATCGGCTAAGGGGAGTCAATTATTAAATTTGTTTATAGCTTATGTCAGAATGTATTGTATTGCTTTTTTTAGTAAATTATACAGTTTTCGCTTTCGCAAAAATTAATGTTTTTCTTATTTTTTCGATATTCTCGCGCCCTCTTTTAGTATTTGGTGCAACAATACTAAAAGATGGCGCGCCCTTTTAGTATCGTTGCACCCCACAACTTGAGATAACTGACCTACTGTAAGTAGTATCAGAGTATTTAATGCAGGAATGAAGAAATACAATAAATTATTCGTATAACTTTAAAAGTCTTAAAGAATTAAAGATTTTTCGAAAAGAATTGAAAGTTTATCTTTCGGAAATGTACTCTATTCAATAATAGAATTAAAGAAATGATCTACATAAAAGAAGAACAAAACACAATAAATGAGAAGGGACATTACCAATCTTAATGATATTTATAACAACTTAATATCTTTAAAAAAAATTAAAGCATAAATTGTCTGCATCTCCCTATATATATATAAGCACCCAACAACAGGAATTTACAAATATGTATACATGCAGATATACCCAACATGAGATAAAAAGTAAAAGATGTTGCTTTTAGAACGCATCAACTAAAAACATTTAGAATGAATAAGTCTTTTGGTAAGTACAAAGTTATAAAAAAAATTGTTAATTTAAAAATGTTTGTGTGTTAATTATTTAAACAACATATTTTTAATAAATGTGAGTAATCATGAATATATATAATATATACAGGATGTTTCAAAAAGAATATACGTATTTCGAATGCATATATTTATTTAAACTTTAAGACATACGAATATGAAACTTTACACACATATTTACGAACCTCTCAAGTTCAGATTACAGATGTTTAATATGTCCTCTATCAGCGACACGAACAATATCACATCGATACTGAAATTCTTCCCATTCTCGGGCAAGCATGTCCTTCGTCACTGATATTATGGCAGTACGAATCCGGTTCTTCAACTCTTCCAGGTTCTGTGGGAGTGGTGATACGTTGTCTTTAACGAAACCCCACAGGAAGAAATCACAGGGTGTCAAATCCGGTGACCGTGGAGCCCAGCTGAGACATGCTAAGTTGCCAACTCCTAGACGACCAATCCAACGGTTCGGTAGAGTTTCATTAAGATATTCACGCACTTGGCGACTCCAGTGAGGGAGTGCCCCGTCTTGTTGAAAAAAGAAGTTGTCTTCGTGTAGCCTCGGAAACAACCAGTTTTGTAACATAGCGAGATACTGCTGACCGTTAACCGTGTTTCCATCAAAGAAGAATGGATCGTAAACAGATGATTGGGATATCGCACAAAACACATTTATTTTAGGCGAATCTCGTACATGTTCAATAGCTGCATGTAGATCCCAAACTCGAACATCGCGTTTGTTTACCAGACTACTAACTAAATCATGAATCTCATTACAAAATGCCACACGTTTCCGTTTGTCATCAGGACGCAGAGCTTGCAGCAACTGTAACTTGTACGGCTTCATAACTAACCGACATCTCAAAACACGCCAAATTGTCGTTGTAGGCAGTTGTAACTCCCGACCGGCACGACGATTTGGTTTTGAAGGATTACGATGGAAAGCAGTTTGAATTCGTACAACATTTTCTTCAGAAATACGAGGGCGGCCAGGACTCTTTCCTTTACATACACATCCTGTATCTACAAACTGTCGATACCATCTGCGAGTGTTTCACACATTCGGAAGATCAATATGGTAACTCAACTGAAACATTTTTGCCCTGTAATCACGGAATTGCACTTCGCGAACTCTAGAACACAAAATAATTTCTACTGCGGAGTAGCCATTTTAAACATATGTCAATTACCAAGAAAAACGGAAGACTACTGACATCTAGCGGCTATTAAATAAATTGGGCTATGTCTTTGTTTCTCCAATGGCTGAGCCAAGGCGCAGCGATCGATAATTTGGACAAAATAATAGTTTGTAATACATATATTCTTTTTGAAACACGCTGTATATATATATATATATATATATGTATATATATACATAAACTATTGTTCAAAATTGTAAATATATGTATGTATATCAGCAAAAGCTATAAGAAAATAAATAACTTGAAACATGGGGATCCCACCCCGAAAAATCGTTAATATAAATTATATTTTATTAACTCAATGATCGAAACTCCCAATAAAAAGGGTAAACATTATAGCTAGAATTTTTTGAAGCATTTTCTGTTACAGTCTTGCAGTTAATTTGATATTATTTTAAATACTCTGGCTTTCACTATGCATTATTGAACATTATTTTTCTTTTTCTTTCGTATTTATCATGTTCTTATTTTAATGATTTATATAGGTCTCTTAGAATAAATAAATCATATTCCATTCTATCCTTTAGTTATTTACAGTTTCTACTCAAATACGTATTATAGGCAACGATTACTTATTTAGACGGCAGTAGAGCATTGATCGATTCTTCCTCATAGATTTCAATAGAAAGTTGTTTTACAAATGCATACTTATTACTTTTTGTCGTGGCGTTCACTCATTTTATCTCTTATTTATAGATGATTCAATTGTGCCGCGTGCTTGTCTCGAATCCTGTTTGAAAAATATTTTATTCGGACGTTATTTCGTTTTCCACATTCAATATTTCAGTTAGGTACATTGTGCTCCTGTTTTCTTACCCCTACTTTGATGGTCTATTTGTTCAACGAAGGCATCAGTTTTCGGCGCGTGAGCGACCCACGTTTCTTTAACGCCCTCCTCTTCTTTTTGTTCCCTTTTTTCGCTTTCCTTTGAAGAACACGAATTAGAATAAGAAGATCGACGTATAAAATAAATTGATTGAATGGAGTACGAGAACGTCTTGCCTACCTCGCAAAATCAATCGATTTAATGGAAGAGGGTATTAAAGTGAAATTTAAATCTAAATACGATATATAATTTATTGAAGCAATATTGTGTAAGAGTCCTTTATAAATTATTCAAATTACTTTTTATAAGAATGCGTAGATATCGAATATTAATTTTATGACGCATCCATTTTTTACTAAAGTTTTTTTCTGCATTTCTTCTAATGCAGATAATATATTTTCAATGTATTTCTAAAGACGAATGTGACCAATTTATAATTAATATTTCACAAGATATAGGCTCTGGATGTAGCATTTTTCTGGCATATGTATACACATCCAGCTGTTATTACATCAGTCAGTATTTTTTCTACCTTACGCCTAAGGCATTTGAAAATGCAAAGTAATCTACCTACTGTCTGCATTAATTGCTATATTTTCAGGTTACTCATCATTAACGTTGTTAATAGTACTCATTCTTTTTATTGACAACTAGTATTCTTCGTTGTTTAATACTTTCTTTTTTCGCAGATTTAACAATATAAATACGAAAAACGGTATAATAATTATCTGGATTGGTTAAAGTAGTACTATCCTCCTACTAATATATCGATTGCCTCTACAAGTTAATTTAGTTAATTTAGTTCAAGGATTGAGACATTCATTTTTTTTGTTCTTTTGTGTCTATTATTTCTTTTTTATACTTTATGTATTAAACTTCTTGAATCGTCTTATACTTAATCTATTAATTCCACTGTTGACCTTCCTTCTCTAACAATATTAATTTAAAGCTATAGTATTTCCTTCTACGCATGCTCCGGATTCTCTATTCATTGAACTCTAGCACAGGAATGGAGAAAAATATTTTTAACCTGACTAAGCATTTACGATGTAACTTCTGAAGTAAGTTCTTATTTTTCTACATAGTCACCTTTCAACATCACACACTTTGCTAAAGAGTGCTCCAGCTTTTTTACACCTTCTGTACAGTAAGATTATTTCAAGTCCTCAAAACCCAAAACGGAAATTACATTGTCGTTTGAATCAAATCACTTTCCAACTAACCATTTCTTCAGAAACAGGCTTCTTAGGGGCTAAATCCAACGAGTAAGGTATGGGTGGAAGCAATTGGTAAAGTGGACTTAACATTATTAACGAGCTAGTGTACTGTGACAAAAAAAGTGTTTTTTCTAAATATGATCACTTTCTTTAGATTTTGGTCTCCAACTTTCTGGTGGATGCATGCATTCCAAAGGACTGTATAAATTACTTTTGAGCCGATGGAGCTGCTCTTGTATTCTATAAAGCTCTTGAGCGAGCTTCTTTCCAATGCTAGACTGTTTTTTTTTGCCTCGTGTGTGTATAATGATGTGTATAGGTTTTATCAATAATTATGTGCAAATGCAGAAATTTAAAGATAATATATTGAAAAGGCTTTAAACACCACTTCGGAATGTTCAGTCCTTAATGTTCTCGTTTTATTATTAGCTACATGGCAACTATCTGATCCAGTGCTTTTTCATATGTAAATACTCATGTAACATGTATCTTATACACGAAGACTTTTATAATGTTTCTGTTTCTCCATACATACTTTATAGACGATGTTGGCCTTCAAGAATGCTTACAGCCTTCAATTATTACATGACTACGTTTAAATTTGTAATAAATCAAATAAAACACTTTTTTTTTTTTGCCTGAATGCATTTATAATATTATATATTTTACTTTTTACTACCACTAATTTAGTTTCATTGGCTCTATACATAAATAACTTCGAATGATTTAAAAAAGGTATTCGAATCATACTTGGTTTAATACAAAGTCTGAGGTTAACTTAAATCATAAATACATGAAAAAATAAATATGTAAATACATCCAGTGAAGCATAACCAAGCGTTTAATTTTGATTTAATTATAATATTAAATATGTTTCACTAAGTGCGAAATCAGTTTAAGTTGAGTTTAAATTTTGTTGTCCATTGTTTTATGGTTGTGAACAAAGGACATTGCCAAAACTGGTTTCATCTAAGTTTTAATTTCAGTGGATGTTAAACATTTCAAAACGATGTCAGTTAAAAGCGAATATATTTCAGACAAATACGCGTAAAACACAAACGCTCTTCTTTACTCACTCGTTCAAGCGAAAAGCAAATGTCCAATCTACCGAATATCGATCTAGACAATAATCTAATATGACATACACACACACACAAGTTAGTTTTCTGAATAATGGGTAATTTATTAAATTAACGAGTAGGACAGTTAGCAAGTTATGAAGCTGTAAGACTGGCATACTTCAGTAATTTTCATAGTACAGCCACGGGATTCTTCTTTGCGATTAATTAGCCGGAACATGAGAGGTTTTTAAACAAGAGAAGAAAGCAGTTACAGCAATACTAAGTGTTAGCAATAAAAATAACAGTAGACGATTTTGTAGAACACACTGCTTCCAGCATATTCATCTATTTCTGAACTTCTCAACAAACACTGATTACAGCTCTACAAGATTCGAAGTTGCAGAAACTTAGTAGTCCGTCATAATCCTACAAAGAGGTCACAAGCTGGTCTAAACTGTACTGTTGTAGAGCGCTATAACAACTTACCTGAGGGAATAAAGAAGTTAAGGAACACTAAAGTCAGAGGCGCCGTCAGTAAATTCCAAAAACCTAGAAAATTATTTACGTCCTTTAAGATTCTTGCAGTATACAATACAAAGGATATGAATGGCCGCAATGGGTTATTTTACATTGTCAGGTGTTTGTCTATCAAAGTGTTTCATAATCTATACTTGAATATGTATAACTATAGTTTATATAATTAATTGATATTGTATTATATTTTATATCAATATGTTCAAATTTTGTGGAACGATTTATTATTATTCCAAATTTTGCCCATTTTAACGAATCTACATACAAAAGTTGTTTGCTTCAAGCTCAAATGAAAACATGATGAAGGTATATTAGTGAATATTAGCTGACAGATCGTATGATAACTCGAGAAGGTTGGCAAAACTGACTATCTCTATTCATAACATTGCTACATAAGCCTTACTCCTCTGGTCTGATTCGTGCATCTATCAGTCTTCTTCGTTGTTATTTAACGTAAGTGTTACATGAGATATCAGGTACCCCAAGGGTCAAATTTAGGTACTATTTACTTTTCATATTTTCTATAAATGACTTATTTTGTCAGATCGATTGTCTTTACTTGTGTATGCTGACGACATAAAAATTTATTGGGAAATTATCTCTGCTGATCATGCTGCTAAACTTCACGCAATCTCAATTTCTTAACTGAATGGCACGAACGCTATGACTTACAGTTGAATATCGAGTTGAACATTGGGATGACATTTGACACACGTTTAGACCACAAATATTTGTTCAGAAGCTTTTAAGTCGCGGGTCTGACATGCTCATTGCTAAATATTTCAATGATACCATTTTACTCAAATTATTATACTATGTCCATGTAGGAAGTAAAATTGAATATACGTCTTTAATATGGTATCTTATATACGCTTGTGAATCCGATTTTGGAACGCATTCTTGTAAGTTTTAGAAGTCGCTTACTTTCATAGAAAGGTGCCTCACAAGATGAACTGCTTTTGCAACATAACATGACCACACTGAATCCCAGAAGAAATGTCCTTTGTAAAAGGTTTTCGTATGGTTTTGTTACTAACAATGTTGACTGTTTTTTTTTTGTGATCCCGATTGCAAGGACGAACGTTTTGAAACAAATACCAATCTGTATTTTGTCTAAAATGATTTTAACTTAAACCTTTATTTAATTTTTTTTTATACTATATCTGTAACATATGCCATGGATATGTAATAAAATACTGTACATAATATATTTTTTCCTGTTACTGGGCTCCTGCCTGTTGGAAGTAAAGATTATTATTAATATTATTATAATAGATTGTAGCTTCAGGTCAACAGCATTTCATAGTTTTCACCATATTGGTTATTAATGAATTTTATCTAATATTCTTCATTCACTCTTCCTGTATCTTTCTTCTAATAACAAATTGTTTATAACAATTTGCTCTTTCTTCTAATTTTTCACATTGACAAATAAAGAACTATCGACTTTGCCATAATTTCATTTTTAATTCTTAGTTTAACACCTTGTGATAGTCCTTTGCCTTTCTAGTGTCTCTATAGTTTTCTCTCTATCTATATAATGAAAAATAAAAGAAAAATTGACAGAAATATATAAGATGGCTATGCAAGAACTGGACCAGAGAATAGTAACAAACAATTTTGCGCTCCAGACAAATAAAAAATTTCAGAGAAAAATTTAAAAGGATACATTAAAAAATTAACTGGAAAAGGTAATGACATTTTGGAAAACGATCATCTTTACTTCCTTCTCTTTTTCTCAAACTTTTAAGGTTCAATATCAGATATAATTCTTTCATTTTCCTTTAGTTTTTGTCACCTTTTCAACTACTAGATGATCCGCCAACTTTTCTTTTTCCTATTCAGAGTTGCCTATAAAATAGTCTGTTCATTTACCAATTTTTTTGTCCATACTATGTCTTTCGATCTTTGTTTTTCGCTTAACGATTTCTTTGATTTCTGGTCTCACAATATCGCCTCCACCATTCTCCGCTCCATCCCCCCATGTATTGTTGGCTGTCTATTCATTATTTTTTCGCATGTGATATTATTTTTGTGCTTGTATTTCCTAGCTTTTCGAGAAATATTGAAAAATTCTTTTCAAACAATCAAAACACAAACTAAATTAGGACACAAAATTGGGAGTCAAATTATTACTATGTACGTTTCAAAACGGTCAGTCTAAAAGTACTAAATCAAATAAATACAACTTCTTCTGTTTATATTTGTAAGACAAAATTACAGAAATTGAATTGCATGGAACGATTATTTGCAATAAGTTTAACTTCCGCGAAAATAAACTCAAAGAAGATACATTAGACTTATTAATAACATAAGCTTATCGAGAATAGAGACAATAAGAATGCATTGTATTTATCTTTATTCATGTACGTTGTACTTGAACGAAGACCAAGTCACGTAAACACACTTAAAATTAAATTGTTTATTTTGTAATAAGCATTCAAATATATACGTTTGTACATATGTTTACAAATGTTTATTTATATACACTTGCATTGTATATAGTGTGTATATTATACTAGTAGTGTGTGTGACCCCATTTTTACGGTGCTTCACTTACAGGTATCACCAGTAGAAAGTTTATAAGAGTCTAGCCCGGCTTCGTTTCGTTGTAATGCAAATGTATTGAACGGTCTTATACATATGTGTATTTCTGTACGTACGCTATCGGCATACCATTTTGTGCGAATACCATTATCCCGGATGAAATATGTTTACGGAATCATAAGATCGCTTTGTATGCAATTTGGTTCATTTTATGTGTATATTTTGTACATGAAGTGTAGTAGATTTTATATTTGTAAATGTTTATTATGTATTTAGGCGTTTCAAATCGTAGTCCAAAAAAATCGCTATGAAAATTATAACCAATTTCATATTGTAAAAATTGGTATTTAATTAAAATCAACCCCACACCTTGCTTTTAATTTATTTATTTAATGAAAATTTATAAACGTTCTCTACTCTTGGTAGTTAATTTTGATGGAGCCTATGGTTGAATAACTTAATCACTGAAGGTTAATATATAATCCCTTTCCACATTGATTTTCGTATTCTATATTGTATTTCGACAACTGAGTGGTCATCATCAGCAGATAATTAAACGAACACTGCGTGAATGTCCGTTTTGGCTTTCAACGGTACAGATCGTGTGCGGAATTTGTTTTCGTACGGGTATTTTTGCCGTAGTTTTCCAGGTGCGACACTGTTTAATTATCTGCTGATGATTACAACTTAGTTATCGAAATACGTATACAGAATACGAAAACTAATGTGGAAAGGAGTTATATATCAACCTTCAGTGATTCAAGTTCTTTACTCTTGTATTTCTCTTCGTGAGTTAAATCATTTTAGGTACTCTATCAAATGGCCATTTCCTGAAAGATCTGAGTCACGTAATAGCCTGTTATTAAATCGCCGTCAGGGAAATAGCTCGAGGATTAAAATCCTAAGCCAAGCAGTTATGTGCTTCGATCCTTCATTTTTTCTGTCATTGTTTTAGTGTTAATTCTCTTTCTTTTGTTTTTGATAACAGCGACTGCCAGCTCTTTGCGACGAACTTTTTTTGTTGTTCTTTTGCCAAGAGATTGGTGGTATGCAGGCACTTATTTGGGCAATTGATGAAAACCATCGTATATTAGCGGACTAATCTCTATAAACTTGGTCTTTGGAGTTTTTCTAACACGTTTATATATTTCATATATATTTATCATTTAATTGCCCAAACTAGTATCGCGCATAAGATTTGTTACTGTATAACTCCACATAAAATCTTGTATCGCTTATTGTTCAGTATTCTAAAGTTCGGCATTATTCTAAGCAATGTAACCAAATTGTAATTAGTCTTCTCAACTAACCGTTCCATGTCTATCACAAATAGTAATTTATGGTTCAGCGTTATACCATTACCCTTTTATATTAAAATAAAATTGGACTAATATATATATATTCCTTATTTCACTTAATTATTTTCTTCTTATATTCAGATAAAGTCAATCTGCTCGCAGAAGCTGTCCAAATACCGTTCAAGTAACTTATGATTCCGTTTATAAAATGAATGGAGTTGTAACTAATATATACAGTTCTCGAAAAAGCGATGATGTATTTTTTTTGTTTTTCATACTTCATATTTGGTCGTTCATAGATGTACCTAATTTGCATCGGTAAAAAA
Organism: Dermolepida albohirtum; assembly: GCA_031893035.1. NCBI lineage: Eukaryota > Metazoa > Arthropoda > Insecta > Coleoptera > Scarabaeidae > Dermolepida > Dermolepida albohirtum. The sequence continues at coordinate 622,364 of JAVIWB010005124.1, forward strand.
TTTAAAAGGTATTAGTTCATAGTCTTATCTGAGTGACACTTGAATTAATTGTTTCTTTCCCTGACAGAAGCTTTCAACAAACATAATTTTAAAATCCCAACACACTGAAGGTATAAGCTTCCTCTTATAAATCTTATAAATCACTTTCGAAGATATTTCAGGCAAATCCTCAGCTCAGGGCTGAGATAATTTTCGCACCAAATTACTGTAAGCAGTTCACCTCCCATTGTCAGTTATCAATTGCTTCCGGAAAGGAACATCCATACGGACAGTCAAGTAAACTTCTTTGAGCTCATAAGGAATTAAATATCGAGTTTGCTGACTTATCTTGGTGTTTTCATGTGATCTGGAACGATCGATTTCGGATGTTTAATATTTCTGTATTGTCGTGTTCCGTGGGTACGCAACACGAGCGGTCATTGGCACCGACTTTCTAGTAAAACATGGTCATAATAAATTTTACGCAACTTTTCACAAACTTGACGCCCGCTCTTTCCTTTGCGAAAGTAAAAGAATAAAACATTACGAAAATACAATTTGATCTTCCATTTACTTTTTATAGAATTTCAAGCACAAGCAAACCACTCAATTCTTTTCAAAATTAAAATTATAACTCGCATCTGCCATATGGCATTTGATGAGGATAGATACGAATAATTGCAGTACTTGCAAAAAATGAACTAACGGTATCTGTTGCAAAATTGCAGTGACTTTATTAACAGCCCAATAGTTAATGGTTACCTTATTCAAATATATATACTATATAATTCAACCTCTACACCGTAAGGTAAATGACGAAGTATAAATTAAGTATAATTTATTTTCTAGAATTTTTGTTGAGTATTTCTCCATTTCTATACGAGCGTATATAACTTTTAACTAGTTTGAGAATAAAGCTAGCAAAAAATGCAAATAAATTGGCGGTTGAGGAGAATGTTACAAGGAGTTTTACACGAAAAAGATATTTGAAGTATTATTGAGAAACGCTGAAATTTAACAATGTGATACTGTAAACCTCAGATTATTACTGCCTCTTCAAGTCAGAACTCTTTTGTATATTTTACTATTTGTGTCTAAGTATTATCTTGTCTCAGTTTAGCTTGTAGTCATTATTTTCAAACATACTTTCTGGGATTTAATGTTTAAATTATAATATATCGTGTTGGTTAATTATTATTATGAAGGCGTAGATTTTTTATTGCACATCCTCAGTCTACTTCCGAAAAATTTTCATTCAACCCACATATCTGCGGATTTGAGCTCGGACTATGTGAGGCTGATACTGCGGTGCTCTTATACACCATAAAACGGTAAATCAATACGATCTTTATTATTATTATCATCATTTCATAGTAAAATATTTCAAAATACTGGAACGGATGAAAGCTAAAGTCAAATTGATTTGGGTCAAGTTAACTAGCAGTTACAGACACCTATGAAATAATTACTCTAATTATTGTAACCTGAATTTTTTGCTTTTTGTTAAAATATTCAATTTTGTACCTAATATAAAGTACTACACGAAGAACATACATTTTTAAATATCTTCTTGGAGCGGTATCTAAGACCAGATGTCTTATATGTGCTTCGGCTGCAATTTTTCTTTGCCACGGCTATTTTGAAATTTACGGAAAATCTTTACCAAGCAGCCTATATAATTCAAACTACTCAAGTGTTATTTTTTTCTTTAATACTAATTTTCGTTTCTTTCATTCCTCTTGCTTCTAATATTATACGATATACTGGCTTTCAGCGATTCTATAGACTATATATTCTTTTTAAAGTGTGCCCAATTTAGAAGATATTAAAGAGATTAACTTAATACGTAAATATTAAAAGAAACAATTTCTTACTATACAGCACAGCTACGTAAAACAATAAACAGCACATTACACATGCATACATGTAGACAAAGATAACTCGTATAATTCACTAAGAATGCATAAACGTTTGCGTGACACGATAAAGAAATATGGCTAGGTATCGTCTGCCTAGATTTATTCTCTCCACATTAATGTAAACATTCCTCTAATATACTGCCTTCCGATCGCAAGCACACAAATTGAATTTAACTTAATGGAATCGCTTTTGAACGTGAAATATGATTAGTTCCAACGAAAACTAGTTACCTTCATCATATTTTAGTTATATATATATATATACATATACATATATACATATATATGTATAATAAAATCACTTTTGCCTTCTTACAGTGCATGTGTATTAAGATTTTATATAATATTATATTTTGAATATGTGAAATACAATATTTATTTGTCTAATACTTTGCTAGCTACCGTTCCTTTTTATACAGATACCAGTTCGTCTTGAAAATATGTACGAATCCCAACACATACTCAAAAACATCACTTAGTGTAAACCTGCCTGTCTAATTTCAATAAGAATTCAAGAAAATTTTATAACAGACGTATGTTTGTAATGCATGTCTGTCTCCATTAAAAGTAGCGTATTTCACTGTCATAGCAACACACATTGTTTAACAAATATTGGAATACTTTTAAGCAAAAAGATGAAAATGTGCACTACAAAACCTTGAGAAAAATCTTTTCATTTATTTGAAATATTCTGTTCGGAGCTGTGAATGTTAACGTTAAAAATTCATACATGCGCGAAATCTGCTGCTTGTTACTCTCCGTAGATTTGCTGGCGGATACTTTAAATTTCAGCGTAGATTTACCCTATACCAATGCGACGGTAGTTGTGCTGAGCTGTGGGCGGATAGATGGTTTTCTTTCAGAAGTAGGACTCTAAATATTACTCTGTTCCTCGTACCGATTAGTGCTATTTCGATTAGCCAATCTTTTAAGGTTCATCCTAAAACTGACCGGCTTCCTTTCAGAACGACTATATTGTATTTTACGTGACTCTATACCGTGTAACTAGGTTAATGAGCTGCCTAGTGCCATTAGTTTGGAGCATCAGTTTGGGTATTTCACGGTACAGTTAGAGAGATTCTACAATTCGGCTATTATATTACCCTTGATCTGCCTTATATCAGTAGGACTCCCGCTGAATTAGTAATTGATCATGGGTTAAGAAGGAAGTGGAGTAATGATTCGGGAGACTTACATGACAGCGACAATTGAACGTTGATAAAGTAATCCGTCTAATATGGGAGTTCGGGGGCTAGGGCTTATTATTGAGGTTAGTCAGTCTATCTCACCAAGGTACCGGACTCATAGAGCTTAATTGTTTATTAGGATGGTGTGTTGTGCAATATAAAATTATGAAGATAATCCGTCTTCATTAATGATACAATGCAGGCAGGCAGCCGGCCTCAGGTGCTTCTAGCAATAAGCGAAATACGAGCCGTAGCGAATGGTCGCCATCCTAGCTTTTCTTGAGAAGTGAAGGAATCGAAAATGGCATTCCGTTATAAAACACTTGTAGCATGGAACACGAGGTGAGCTTGTCTAAGAATTTTGAGATAGGTGACATTTTTCTGCTTCCGAAGCTCTAAAGCCTGACATGATAAGACTGCTGGGCGGATTCGAGAAAAGTGCTCCGCTTTCTTTTGGTTGTTGGCCATTGAACGTACTTGATCGATGAAAAATGTTTTCCATTCATCGTCAAATGAAGCTTAAAGAATAAAAGGTAATGATGCGAATCCAAATAGAGTATTTTAAAAACCCAGTTAAATTTACAAAAAACCATAAGGTGCTTTAATAAGCAATAATTTCCAACTGTCTGGTTCTATATGTTCAATTTGAACACCATGAACACATTTTACAAAATGCTTTAATACCAATATAGTACACAGCATTGTCCGTTATACCACTTGGAACGAATTTTTTGCTAATAAATCGTTTGAAATCTGAAAAAGAAGTTAGCACTATTTTAATTCGTGAATTCTCCAAACGAAATTCTTTGGATTTTTTCTGGTGAATATCATTGAGCATTTTGACGATTGGTTGCTAGATTGACCAATTTGGTCATCCAACACTCGATTCTGAAAATTATTTTTGTCAAGTAAAATAGAATTTATTACTCAAAAAATACTAGCAACTGCCTGTGAAATAAAGACTGTTCTATAACCAAATAAGTAAGGATAAGTCATTAACTAATTTTGCCCAAGTACATTTGATATTGTTGAATCTACATTAAATTGCCCGTAGATAGCTTGTCCTCTGCAATGGAATGCCTTACATTTTAAGTGACCATTAAGGTGTGCATTGTATCTGCTAATTTTGTCTAATGGGCACATGGCCTCAGAGGTTTCTTGTAATTTTTCTGTAATTCCCCTATGAATTGGCACCCACAGCTGCTTTACTACATTTCGTTCCACCACTTAATTGAGATCCTCACTACATTTCCATATTAGCCTAGACACAACCATCAGACTTCACGGTATTCCTAATGCAGTCTGGCTATGGATGAGTATGGATCCGCTTGCCGGACCAAGGCTCATTACTACCTTCTTCTGTACATTTCAAAATTGCGTAGACCTCTACCTGAAGTACGAAGGCGTACTTTCCCAAAGAAAACTTGCCAACTGTTTTAAACATTTCACGGAATACGCTCACTTTAGTGCCATCTTCGGTTTTAGATCTATAGATACCAGACTATGTATATAATTACTGTTACTTCCACCTTTACCAAAAAGTAAAATAGTGGAAAATCTAGTAGGGCTTCCATTCCGCAGTTAGAGTATTTCTTTTCATTGCTGTCTCCCTTGTTCCATCCCCATAATATTAAGGCAAACCATTACTATATGTTTCCAATGTTTTCATCCATAGATGAGAGTTGATTTTTGCCACTATTATAAACAACCAATACATTAATGATTTTAATCTTGCGATTTCCCATACGTAGTTCTAGCTCTCATGTTGGTTCCAGATATGTTTCGAATCCAAGGTTATAGGATATACTTTACACCACTCGAGCCTGTCAACGTTATTCCATAAAGTTTTAGAGGTTCTAACTGCCTATGGCATGTGAAGAGTACTGCGGTCGTTTGGGATTACATTTATGTTCTTTTATATTCCATCCCTAGCCATACTGTTAAATCACCCCTGGATCGTAATGACTAAATTATCTGCGTATCCCAGGGCATGATACCTCTCACTATTACGGACTACTATCAGTTCGTCAATCACAAGATTCTACGACAGAGATGACAATATTCCTCCATGCGTAGTCTGAAGCGAAAAAGCCTCCTCTGGAAGGGAAGACTATTCTCTTTTCCATTATAGTATTTATCCCTCTGCAGCATATTCGCTCAATTCCAAATACACCCTCAGAGTAAGGCCACAATCAACACTACTTTATTTTGCAGCATATATTTCATTCGCATGATCTGGTACAGTGTCTTTTTGTTGGTTTACTTGTTGAATACGTGATGTGCTGGTTCTAATGTAATGGTTTACACTCTTAATATGTATGTATGTAAGTAAATAATAATTCAATATAAAGGATATGAAGCTAAAGTGCCTGAGAAATTTTGCTTTGTCCTATCTGGTTTAATTACTACAACTACTAGTTCTCTAGAAATATAAAGGCCATATTCATATTTAGAGTTAAATATCTTGTAATTTAAAGCAAAGAATAGCAATGCTATCTACTTCTGGGTTTCCGGGCTGGAACCGCGGTACTAGTATATCTGCCGACGTTTCGTACCCATTTGTATGTGACATCTTCAGGACTGAACTACTGCACTGAAACTGTCCCATACAAATGGGTACGAAACGTCGGCAGATATACTAGTGATGCGGTTCCAGCCCGGAAACCCAGAAGCAAATAGCATGGACCACGACCGCGAAAGTCTACGTACCAAATCAAAGAATAGCAAATTTATCTGTTGTAATTATTGACAATTAGGCACTCTTTGAAGGTATAAATAAATTACTTAGAGCAGAATATAGTAAAATAATAAGACTTCTATATCAATTACTAAGAAACCAGAGCAACAATTTGGTTAAGTATACAATTATAGTAATAATTTTCTTATTTATGTTATATATTTTTTATAAATTAAAATGAGACATTCTTCATTTCATTTCTTTTTGGATGATAGAGATATGAAAAATTTAAATAAAAAAAATTAATATATATGTCATAAAATACTTTGTGATTCAAGGACAGTATCATAAAGAACTCATTTTCCAATTATTACTCCGCTTCGATTATGCGTTGAAAATTTACATCATCATCCACATCGTGATAAAGCCGCCTAATAATAATTAATCATAGCTGTGAAATCACTTTTAATAAAATATCATACGACCACTCATACGGAGCAGTAGACGAGATATGAATTGGATGAAAATTGAGATCACAAATCAATATTCCCGCACACATACATTGGCATACACACACATACACGAGTAAACCGGCACATACAATCGGCTCACTCTCTAAAGCTCTGTCTGTGTTCAACGTTGTGTGCTCAGCTACGCTCTTCACTTTTCCAGCACTCTCGTTTTACTTACACACACGCACACAAAAATGAATTTAAGCATTAGTGATTTATGAAGAATGCCACTGGAATGTGGGAGTCGAGTTGCCAGTCTTTGTCGAGAATGATTTCCTCAGACGTTCCACCCTTGTCTGTCTCGTTCCGTCGCTCTCGCAAGCTATCATAAAGTTCCCACAGAACAGAGGAACAGGTACAGTGTACCCTTTTGTGAGTTGTTTGTGTAAAACGAAGACGTTATATAAATGCAGGCTCGATTTATTATGCCTTAGAGAAAAGAGCGTTGAAATTTAGGTTATATTGATATGGCGCTGTTTACTTCATAATGTATTCAATTAAACTTATGAAAAGCCTGGATTTTATTAACATTATATTATTATGATTACATAAATTAAGCCATAGATTACGCTAGTTTATAATGTTTTCGATTAAATTTAATAAGGTTTATACTGAGATGTTTATAAAAGCTTGTTACACTTTACATTCCTCTCATCATCTAAATTATATAATGAAAGGATTTTGATATCCAATGAATTTGCAAATATAGACAGTAAATAATATTAGCAAAGCGGACATGAAATAAGTCGATATAATATCAAATATGTATTTATGATTTTGAAATATGTAGTTATCTATAGCTGTTCTTAATCCTTCATTATAGAAGAAAAACCAGTATATCACAAGGAAATATATGCAGTGCCTTGATACGGGGTAAGCGTCACATATTTTTGGCCTGACAAGCTCATAGCATGCTTACTCAAACGTGTTCAAAATGTGTTGTGTCAGATACATATGCTCTAAGTCTACGCTATAAATAGTAAAGTCCTAAAGTTAAATTGAATATCGTGCGTTCACTATTTTTTAACAAAAAAGAAGGAATTACCTTTACTCAAACTAAACAATATCTAGACAACGTTTATGGTGATTTATCTCTTCCAAATTCTACTGTTAAAAATGGGCAAAAGTTTTTGTTGATGACAAGAAGGCCTCGAAGGTGTAAGTGTTCCAATTGAAGTGTTGCCGTCAAAAAGAACTTTATTTATTGAAAAATTATCAGTAATGTCAAACATTTATGACAAGTATTTGTCGAATTCTGTATGACAATTTGAGTATGGATAAGTTTAGGAGATGATGGATATAGCGTTGCCTTACTACTCCTTAACATCAACGTAGTGCTGAATGACTCAAAAGTCAATTTTAGTGTTCTCTGGCATAGTAAATGAAATAATGAGTCTGTATTAAGATTCTCTATCCAAATGAAAGTCCATGAAATGGTAGCGATCAGATGAACCTCATTCAAATAACTTAGTTCATAATAGCGATTCATCTCCGCACTGCTTATGTAATTGACATAAAATTTTCATTTGTTTTAATATGTTTGTTACAATATATATATACGAGGTGTGGCAATTACATAATTGGACTGATGTGGGAAATGTTACTTATTGCAAATAAACTTATACTTAACTTTTATTCCCTTCAACATACTCTCCTCTCCTAATCATACATCGCTGTATACGTGTCTTCCATTGTTTACAACAATGCTGTAGTTCACCAGTTGTCAGTCTCTTCAACAACTCTGTCGTTTTTGCTTTTACATGTTCAGCAGACTGATGTGTTTCTTTTTCACTTTTAGGAACAGATAGAAGTCACATGATGCGAGTTCTGGCGAATATGGAGAATGATCAAGCACAACAATGCGCTTGTCCGCTAAAGCTGCTTCATAGATAGGGCCTTGTGAACTGGTGCAAGATCCACGAGTCGTTCAACCATAAATCCTATCTTTTCTTCTTTATTCGTTTCCCTCAGTTTGATAAGGACTTCTTTGTAGTATTTGTAATTAACGGTTTGACCCTCAGGTACCCAGTCAGTCACGATAACACCCTTGGTATCGAAACAAGCGATCGGCATCGCCTTCAATTTCGACTTGCTCATTCGTGCTTTTTTCTCGCGCACGTGACATAACATTATCACCAAACACCTCCTTTAATATTTGTAAACATTCTACTAGCGATTTTTTTATTTTGACTGGGAATTTCAGGTTAATTCGCTGCTTGTTTTTATGTCAACCATTATAAAGGCTCTACTAAGTAACAGTGCCCTCTGCAATTAAAACTTGAAAGTAAACTAAAGCAGACAGGGTTACTGCTTGCGGGTTGTTGCTTAGAAAACATCTAGGTCAATGATATTCAAATTACGGCGTCTCCCGATGCCGCTGCGTGATGGAAGGAGTGCAGTCTCGTTATTTAATTGCCATACCTCGTATATGTAATAATAATAGGTTGCTTTGTGATACTGGATATTTCTGTTTCACTCAGGCTAACAACTCCTGATTTGACGTTTACGCATGTTAATGTATAACCCCGAACTATGGTACAGACGCCTACTGAATAGTCTGTGGCATCTCCTTAGCCTGCGCTAAGGGATACTGTCGCTGTATTGAAAATTTTCTTTATATTTGAACTACCCTCATAATAATGAGATTATCTGTAGATATAGATTTCCCACTATTTATCTTCAAAAGTTGGCTTTATAATGGGATTATCGATACTGTTCAACCACTAAATTTACGTTTTAGACTATATTTTGTTTCAATTTCATTAGAATATCTTTCAGCAATATAATTTTCACACTTCTGAAACCTTAGTGTGTGTTGACGACGTAAAATAAATTGGTAAATACTAGACGCAAACATGTACAGCACAGCTAATAAAAGTTGCAAATAAGAAACCACCAACTCAGTCATGAAACTTAAAGGAAAATGTTTTGAAAGGTTGCACATATTGGTTTAAAGTCAATCAAAATATTACTCTATTTAAATAATTTTAAGAGACTCTAGGGAAATAACAACGTGACAAGTGTACGGATACTTGGTGTCTATAACATGCATAGACATACATATATCTGGTTTCTATTAAATTTTCATTGAATATTCATGCTAAGTTGTACAAGTATGTATACTTTCGTTTTTTCTCGATATTATTCTTACTTAAACTAGTTATCTGTTAACATCCAGGTCTAGGATTTGATGTAGAAACTGAGTATACTGTGAAACTTTTTTTTCTACAATTTTCTGCATTTCTTTATATTTTTGGCTATATATCTTCCGGTTTTCTTCTCGTCTCACCGTTTTCATTTATTTTATTTTGCTCTATATTTCTCAGAAGTTCTCTTGATTTTTTTACTCACTACGAATACCATCGTCTCATTCACCCTTTCAACATGGCCGTGCTACAATTTTTGGTTCTTTACAATTAGTTCCAGTGCTTTTGAATTAACCTTAGTTTGTAGGTTTCATATCTTAGACTATCTACTAATATTTTGTTCTCAAATTTTAAGTAATTTTTTTGCGAACTTCTACGGTTGTCCATGATTCCCAATCAAAGATCAATATTAGGATCACAACCTTTTTAAATATTAGTATTTTTGTTTTTTTTGGTACGTCTGCCTTTTTAAAGAAGGTTTCTTTTATGTTATCCCAAAGCATTTGCTGCGACTGCTGTTCTTTTTATAAAATGGTTGTTCTAACACTCTATCCTTCGATATTATTACTACTACCATAGTTGTTTCTTGCTTAAAATCAGCATTTTTATCTATCTTGTGTTAGTATCTGTATTGTTCTGATGTTTATGAGCAAACTTTTATTTAAAGTTCTTTCGCATCTTGCAAATATTATCTTACCGTAAAAGTATATTTCTATAAGGTAATTTTGATGGAGCCTGTGGTTGATTAACTCAATCGCTGAAGGTTAATATAAAACCCCTTTCCACATTAATTTTCGAATTCTGTGTACGTATTTCGATAATGAAGTTGTCATCATCAGCAGATAATTAAACAGGGTCGCACCTGTGAAACTACGACAAAATACCCGTACGAAAACAAATTCCGCACACGAACCATATCGTTAAAAGCCAAAAACGCACACTGTATAATATATGTATATAAACATATATGTATATGCAGTATGCGTTTTGGCTTTCATGATATATATACGGTGTGCGTTCTGGCTTTCAACGTTACTTCGACAAGGAAGTTGTCATCATCAGCAGATAATTAAGCAGCGTCGCACCTGGAAAACTACGGCAAAATACCCGTACCGAATTTGTTTTCGTATGGGTATTTTGCCGCAGTTTTGCAGGTGCGACGCTTTTTAATTATCTGCCGATGATGACAACTTACTTGTCGAAATACATATACAGAATACGAAAATTAATGTGTGTATATCAACCTTCAGTAATTAAATTATATCTCTATAATTTTTAATTTATCTATTTTTTTGAAACCTATTAGGAATTTTTTATTTCATCTTTTACCCCATTTATCGATTCATTCAATATTATAAGAAACGGTGTAAATATTAAAAAATTTACATGGGTTAACACCATTTGCTTGAAATTGAAAATTTCAAAGAAATGTGTTCTCGTGTAATTGTCTGTTAAAATCTCTAATATTTATTATTTTTTAAAAAAATATTTTAAACTATTGCTATAAACTTTATAATAATAAGAGACGGAAAGTAACTCAGGATCTTCCAATTTTGGCTTCTCATTAATAATAAAATTATAAAAATGAAATCATTAAATCATCTAATATTGCAATTAATTAATCATTAAAACTTCACGATGTGAATGTTATTACATTATATCCTAGGAATGTACAATACACATATAAAAGCAATTCAAATCACTCATTACGTTTACATTCATAATTCAAAATTAATTTATATAGAAGTCAACAACTGAATCAGAAATGAGCTGTACATAATTATAAATGCCCAGAGAAGCAGCTGTTAATGCAACACTACATCTGAAGGCCCCTACTTCTTTTCAACTCCTCCAGCTACCTGCAAAATAGTAGGCGATGCTAGATTTTGTCCGCTAAAGGTTATTTCATCGGCACGGGACCATAACATCATGCAGATGTGTCAGAGAGTATGTTGAATCTTGAATACTTGGCCACGCGCCAGCCATTAAAACGCTTTTATGCCTATCTCGTTTTCTCTCCCACATCTTTCACTTTTTCATTCGCTCTATAACGAATATATTCGAGGTGTGTATTCCCCTAAAAAGAAGTACACGTTTCCGGCGAGTGGGCTTACATGCTTAAATAATTTAATTTCAATAACATGACGGTGTGCCGAACACTAAGAGAGATACATACCTGTCTTGTTCGTGGCCAGTCTTTTTTTAATAATTATGTTTAGTGGTTCGAATTAAATCGTTTTGAATTAGTTCACTTTTATTGATGTCATGTTAAAATAGATTTATGTGAAAGTCTTTCACATACATACGTATTCTTAATATGTATTGTTGTGGAGGTGGATCTTATTTCTGTTTATTTTAATTATTCAGCAATTTAATAGCCTGGATTAGAAATACAGATCTTTTTAAATAATTACTGCAAAAGAAAAGTTAGAACGAAATTGTAATACTTGTGTAAAAAATTAAAAGCAAAGATAAATAGAATGTCATCACTAAATACGAAATATCGGCTTTTCTTTTTAAACAGAAGTAGTGTGCTATATTATGCGATATTTGTTCGTTTATGCAAAACACAGTGTCCAATTGCAAATGATAATTGCAAAGTACAATTACGTAAATTATAGAATTACAACATGCTATGTGTATTTAAATTTTTGCAACTGCTATATGTTGAAGAATTTGCCAAGAAAATTTCTAGAAAAGGAAAGAAGGAAATTATTACGTTTATAAAAGGAATAAAAATATATAAAGCGGCTAATATTAATTGTACTACTGATTCTAAGAATCAGTAAATTATTAGTAACATTAGTTTATCAAAGATATAGGCAAAAATATTGCCGAAAGCACAATACGTTAGAGTGTAAGGAAGAAAATTAGGTTCAGTAAGTTGTTACGCCACCATACACAGTAGTGTAGATCGTAACAACCAAAAGTCAGTATTTGATACCTGTACAATATCCTTGGCTCCTTCCAGGGCTGAAACTAGCCAGTATATTGGAGAGTTGCGGAGGGTTCTCTACTTTAAAGGTCTTAAAAGAGGATGCCGCAATATTTCAGTCCCTAGAAGGTCACATACCAATAGTGAAGCACGAATACTGAACGTGATATTATACGGCAGCGGTCCTTCTGTACAAAAGAAACAAAATTTTAAAAAAATCAGTGTAATACTGATAATCCTAATTTATTAACTATACGCTAACCATTTGTAAGTGATGCTCTACAATGGATACTCACGTTAAACTTCAAATATTTGTGCTTAATTTGACTGATGTTTTACCCTGAATACGTATTCAGTTCACAAATCATTAGTTATATAAATATTTTACACAAAAATTTCAAAAATTTATATGTATATATATAGACTAATAAATAAAAGTAAATGATTAGCCCATGATTATATTAAACAATAGATGGAATGTAAATTGTGAATAATAAAATCATTTATATAATTGGCAAATTGTGACCTTATTACTATTGAAATTTATCGCTCATGACAAATTAAATAATTAATGTATCTACAAGCTTGATAAACTGTATCTTGGTCACTGTTGAGACGTATTCGTACAGCAAATTGTCGCGTTATCTCTGTGGCAGTGCAGCGTGCGTTTCGTATTCACTTCGGAAATCAGTCCGGAGGTCCGATTCCTAACCGGAAAGCGATTGCTTCGTGAGTAGAGAACTTCGGGACAATCGAACATGTGGTGACAAAATTTTCAAGACCACGACGACGGCTTATAATGACGTCCTTATTTTTTTAAGAAAGACAATCAAACAGTTACGATGCCGCAACCTACATAGCCTGAACTTGGAGGACAGTTTTGAGAACAGTATTCCTCTGACGATTTTCGATTCGAGATGACATTCTGCGAGCAGCGCACTAACCAGATCTAGCACGGAGATTTTTTTATGGAGACATCCTAAGGCAAAAATTGATGTTTTTAAACATCGCCCCACAAGCTTTCTTCAGCTGAAAATTTTATTAGGCAAGAAATAGCCAAAATTTCGATGGAAATGTTGGAAACTTCAGAAGCTGTTTGTACTAGTACAAAGAGAATGATAGCTACCATCTTCGACATATTTTGCTTGGAATTACGCGATTTAAAACTCGGAATTATGTTCCTTCATTAGCAAAACATAAACTTTATCTATCAGCAATAGATTTTTTTTATTCGCCTTTAAAAGAAAGGAAGTTTTAGTAACCTACCAATTTGTCGCTGGATTGTGAAATTTAAACAGGTTATTAGCATCAAAAACTGCAGCAACACTGGAAATGATCAATGAAAGTAATGATGTTTTTGAATGGCCAATAAATTGGTATATAACATCGTAATTATATCACCTAAACACATACATCACGTTTTATATGTAAAATTGGTCATATTCAAACTGACAATAAGGTGGATGCCGCAAATTTCGTATTGTAATGAAATAAAACGTGAAAGAAAGCAATGGACAAGTGATAATTCTAAGCTGTTTAACATGAAACGAACCAACTCCTACAAACAACTTACTAACGCCCACATTTATTCCATACTGCTCGATTAATTGTTTCTCCCAATTTATTGAAGTCGAAATTATGAAATCTTTGAAATATTTGAAAAAGGACAGAAAACAAGGTGTAATTTTATGAAAGCTCTTTCTATATTCTATTCCGGAAGACAAATTAATCGAATCTAATGTTTACGCCTTGATTTACTAATAATAATAATAAGTATTTTCCTTTATCATTTCAGTCGTTAAAGAATGATGTATGTGTGTATAAAATCCACAAAAAGCATCCAACAAAACCTAAGATAAAAAATTAAGTTTGTTACATTAAATAGACATTACGAATACATTTAAATAAATATTACTATCAAGCTGATTTTTGCGGAAATTTGTTACGGTTCGTGAATCGAAACGGCAATCTGAATAGCAAATCGTGTTAACTCTCCTCCGAAGACGGCATCACTGGTTAAGGTAATGGCTACAATTTTTTGGAATTTAAAGGAAAGAATGTTCATAGATCATCTTGCATCTATAACCATGATACTACTTATGGGAAAGCCAAGTGACGCCATGGTTCAGAAATTCAATTCGATAAGAATTATAGGATAATTTATATTGTGATTTTGTCAGATAGTCTAGCAATGTTAGGGGCACTAAATTATGTGCAAATGAATTCTAGGCTTTTATAAGGTTGTCGCGACAGTCGCAAAGTTTTTACGGCTTTTCAAAAGAAACATTCAGCCATAAAAAACTGAGTTGAAAATAGATCTTGAAAGAGGAAGAAGAATTTTTTAAAGATCTACATTAGAGCTACTGAGTTAGGAATTAATATGAGGTAGCGAGAAAGCGATTCTTATAAATGGGAAATGATTATCCAAATAAAAAAAATAAATTTAAAAATTAACACATTAATATTGTTCGTCACCAGTAGGCCCCTAAATCTAAACGGTAATTTGAACAAAGGACAAATCATGGTAACCCTCCTCTAAAGAAGTCTACGCTTGTACCACCCGGCGTTATACGCCACAATATTTTGAGATTCGAAGGGAATAATTTTCATAGACTTTCAGAAGGACAAACTAAAGAAAGCAATAGAACATGCCGTAAAGAGATTCATCTTCGCTCAGGAAACGCGTTTTCTTACACTATTCAAGTTGTTTACAAAAAATGGAACCAATTAGAACTTCATGTTGTGAGTCCTAATCCCAAACAACTTCCACTTATTCCACAAACTTAAGCCTTTCTTTCATGGAAACAAGTTTTGCTTAGATGAAGAACTAAGTACAGAAACAGAGCAGTATTTTAAAAGAGAAAACATTATTATAAAAATGTCTTAATGGGGTTTCACCGTTATGAATTCAAATAATTGAAGTTAAAGGGAAATATATTGAAAAGTAATAAAAAATTTAGTCCCCGTAACTCATTTATTTCATTCCGAGTTTACTTTCTCGTCAAATTATACTCGTGTAATCTTCAATTAGACTGTTTATATATTGGAAATTATTACATTTAATAAATTTTAGATTATTTACTAAGCAAGATGTATTTAATATTTCGAAACGGTCGGAGAAAAGAAAGAATAGAATGTGTATTTAAAAAGTTAACACAAAAAATTCATAAGAAAATAAATCAGTTGTTTAATATCAAAGTGAAAAAAGTTGCCCATTACAAACATGGCTAAACAAAATATTTTCTACACCCACGAATATTTGTTTTTGAAAAATTAATTTAAATTTGAATTTTATCATAAAATTGACACCAGCTGTAATTATTTGCACCAACATTTACAGAACTACAAAAACGCTAACATTTGAACTATTCGATAACGATGTAAACATGACCATCAAGATCAAAACGTATAAAGTTGAGTTGCGTGGGTTAAATATAAATCAGTTAAAAGTACCACAATGGCATTTATATTTTGCGCTCGAGAAATAAAAAAGGAAAGAAAACCGTCTCAATAAAAAACCATATTAAATTTTCCACCAATAAACTTTTCAATGAAAGAACCGTGTACTTTCATCATTCTCATAAATATTTGGAACAGAAGCAGATATAGCACACGGTGAAACGTATAACCATAATATTTCTCGATTCTTAATTGCTGTTTCCGAGAACTATTTTACAGTTTGTTATTAGCCTTCCATATAACCAACACGTGTTATATAGTTATATCTGTAAATATAAATGTTAAGGAGACCACCCAAAGAGAGCCTTTTTTTGTGTTCCTTTTAATTTTTTAAGAACAAGTACATTCAGAATCGTAATTTCATTAAACTATAATTGAGTAATTACTATGAACAATTCTCGAAACAACTAGTTACTAATTGTAAAAATAATATAATAAACTACTCTCCACGATAGAAGAAAATTGCGCCTTTTAAGTACCATGATCATTTTATAAAATTTATATATTTAAAAAGTAGTACACTGCTCAAAACAATTAACGAATATTCTATATAATAGAGAACAAAAAGCAGTGCCAGTTAATACAACATCTACGAAAACTTCTACAAGTCAGTGTCAATTTCGTTATTCAAAAAAAACGAATACACAGACGCTATCTGCTTCTGGGCCTCCGGGCTGGAACTGCGTCACTGGTATAACTGCCGAAGTTTCATACCCGCTCGTTTGGGACATCTTCAGGGCTCAACTACTGCTACTGTCTGTCGCACTGAAACTGGTGTAAACCGTGGACGGGTTTATATATGGGCAATGGGTCATGGGGCGATGGAGCGTTACGGTTTCGGTTGGGTTGTTTGGAGATGCAGGATTGCCAGGTGTTGTGTAGGAGGTAGCCATCATCACGGTTAAGGTTATTGGGGTGCTTAGAGATCTCTATAGATTCACGGATTTCGCGACCATAGTAATGGTTAGTACGGGATAAGATCTTGGTAGAATTAAATTGGATATGCTGCCCGGTTTCGGAACCAGCTACGCGTAGCAACCTAGTACAATGCTCATACTCAGAAACATGAGTGCTGACAGACCGCTTTATTTCACCAATATATACACTTCCGCACGAGCAAGAACTCCTGTATACACCAGGTGATTCTAAAAAAACACGGTCTTTTACGGAAAAAGAGTCAGATAATTTGGAATGGGGTTTGAAGGTGGTTTTGATGTTGTTTTTGAGAAGTACCCTACTGATGCGGTCAGTAACACCTTGTATATATAGTAGATGGGCTTTAGACACACGGACATGTCTTAACATGTTTAAGCATGCGTTAACACTATCGTTGCTGGAATGTAATAAGCAGCCGGATTTGAATATTCAGACGTCATCGAAGACACAAAAAAGAGAATTGTGAAATAAGACCAAGAAATAATTGCTAACCTACCTGATGCTGCGGCCAGAAATTCTACCCGGCTTTGAGCTTACAGGGGTGGGTTCATAAAATTAATTAATCGAGATGTTATATGGGCGCCATAGTATTATATAATCCCTAAACGCTATATAGTACTGCAGATAGATCGTAGTTCGTCAAAACGTGTTATAATACAATTTACAGTGGACGAAGGAAAGCACAGGAGACAATAAAAAGACAAACAAAAGTGAAAAGAAAGAAACAGAAACATTAATAGACAAATTGTATAATTGTATAAGCTAAGTTGAGTAAATACAATGACAAGTTAAAAAAACAATAACAAATATTTGAGCAGGCCAAGCAAATCTTTGCCGATGATGAGGATTACTTATTACCGATGGACAAATATAAAAAGAGAATTTAACAATAATTCAAATATCTTCTAAATATCTTCGCAAATCGTTTCCCCGAAATATACGTATATTGGGTCCGCAGTGATAACAATCGATGGTAGTATTATTTAGTAAATGCCATACCGACAGCATTCTATTAAATTAAATTAGTGGCTGCATCCTATTAAATTATTAATGTTAAAAAAACTACTGTATAATATTTAATTATTTACGATCAAATTACTAATGTAAAAGAAAAGAAGACGAACAAGGAAAACATTCAATGTGCAGAAGTTGAAAGACAAAATAAGTTTCAAATTTTTTACGTTACTCGAATGACAATATATAACTTTCACTTATACAAAAAACTAGGCGTGTTAGCGCTAAAAGTTGTCTAAATAATAAATACTAAGGTTGATAGTGCACAATTTGAATGTAAAACAGAAGTACCAAGTTTAGAATTGCAATTACTAGAATGGTAATAACCTAACTCATTAATTTCAAATAATTAAAAATTTGTTCGAACGATCTCAAAAAAATTATTAGGTGCGCAACTAAATTCTCGCTGCTTTTTGATGAAAATGCAATTTTATTGTGAAAAAATGTTTACAAATGAATCATTCAAAATATTGCCCATCGCTAGCGACAACTTTTTCCCATCTTTCTGGCAAAGCTCGAATACCGTCACGGTAGAGGTGTTTGTCTTTTGAGGCTATCCACAAATCAAGCCATTTTGAGATGCCTTCATATGAGCGGAACTGCTGATTAGCCAGACCATGTGCCATCGAAAGGAACAAGTAATAATCGGAGGGCGCAATATTTGGGGAATATGGCGGATGGGGTAGGACCTCCCATTTAAGCGTTTCTAAGTAGGTTTTAACGGGTTTGGCAACGGGAGGCCGAGCATTGTCATACTGTAGAATCACTTTTTCGTGTCTCTGCTCGTATTGTAGCCACTTTTCGCGCAGCGCTTGGCTCAATCGCATCAATTGAATTCAACACAATTCCCCAGCGATGGTTTCGTTCGGTTTCAACAGCTCATAATAAATAACACCGCCCTGGTCCCACCAAATACACAGCAAAACCTTCGCAGCGTGAATATTCGGCCGAACCGACGACGTAGAAGCATGATCGGGTAGTCCCAATGATTTTGTTCTCTTTAGGTTGCTGTAATGAATAAATTTTTAATCACCCGTAACGATGCGATGAAGAAAACCCTTCCTTTTTTGCCGCTAGAGCAGTTATTCACAGGCGAAAAAACGACGCTCAACGTCTCTTGGCTTCAAATCATAAGGAACCCAAGTTCCTTGTTTTTGAATAATTCCCAACGCATGCGATCACTGGGAAATGGCTTGGCGGGAAGGCCTAATGCTGAAGCAAACTCTTTTTGCGTTTGGCACGGATCCTCATTGAGCAATGCCTCCAATTCAGCGTCTTCGAAGGTTTTTGGTCTTCCTTCACGCGAACGGTCGTCAACATCGAAATCACCGTCTTTGAAGCTACGGAACCAATCACGGCACGTTGTTTCACTTAGAGCAGCATCTCCGTAAACTTTTTGGAGTTCTCGATACGCTTCGGCCGCCGTTTTCTTCAAATGAAAGAAGAAAAGCAACACTTCCCGCAAATGACGATTATTTGGCACAAAATCAAACATTTTCACACAACCAAAAGTATATGACGCAAAAACAAAATCACTAATGTGTCAAAGCGGTTTGTTCACCATATGTCTAAATTTGGTTCATAACGTTTTGGTTATGTCACAATCGACCAGCACTTGCTACTGGTGCCATCTCTTGAAAAACAGCGAGAACTTAGTTGCGCACCTAATACTTAAAAATAGTTCTTTCATACGGGAATTAATTCTTCAAGGAGAAGACAAAAACCGTCTTTCCATGACTTTATTTTTCTTACTCTCTTATAAGCTCGAAGGGAAAAGCGGTAATATTTGACTCCTGGAACGGCGTAAGGAATAATGCTCTTTTACCGGAAAATTTCTCTTTAATTTCCCCTAATTAAGAGAGGACTAATGATAAATATTTAAAAGATAATGCCTCTAATTATAGAATAGTCCCCATTGCAAACTTTCACTAAGCTGATCTGTAAATGTCGTCGAGATCTTTTTCCAACGTTCGGCGTATAACAAAAGAACGTAATGCAATTATATTGAATTAACCCTTGTGTGTGCACACGTAACAATATTTATTGCAATTTCGACTAGTAAAACTGCAATTTGGTGTGTAAAATTTAGTCATGTTGATTTGGTGACTGTTTTCACGAATCTAATGTTTTCGAAGATTAATTTTGAATGAATTATGCTCATTTTGTTCATTTTTCAAGTTGAATTTCTTACAATTTATTACGCTCTTAAAAATTACTTAGAATTTCACGGCTGTGTCAATCTTCTTGTGGGTTTCGTTATGTTATCGTAGTGTCTGTTGTTGTCTATTGCTCATTATCCTTCTGCCTACTTCTTCTAGATCAACTATTAGACTGATTCTCTTCGTAGTTATTCATCCTTAGATATGTCTTCAGTATACCGGTGCCTGATTGGCATGCTCCATTTATCGTAGCGGATACTCGTAAACTCTTTCATGTATCGATGAGTTAAAAACCGTCCTCACCGATAAAATTAGGATACTTCACTATCACTCTTCTCTTCTTCGATGATTTTTCGATGGTAGCCATCGAGATAGAGAAGCATTCAAACCTCGAACGTGAGTACGGTTATAATTGCACAATTGCGTCAGTCTTTTAGTCCGTGGGAGAAAACAACAACTCGGATAATAACAACAACAACAAAAGTAATTCTAATGCATTTTTAAAGCATAAAAATAAAATTTTTCACATCAAAAGATAAAAATTGTTGGAGTAGGAGGTTTTATGGTCTTCTATAAAAAAGTTCGACTCTTTGTTTATTGTTCATTATTCGCAATGAATGTACAACCATGTTTAAATTCAGCGACCCAATATTTCGCTAACTAAGAAGAAGAACCATTTAAAGTGGAATCCAGCTATTTCTTTATGTTCGCTTGGGTTAAACCAAAGCAAAGTATTTTACGAAATTTTTATACATTTTTCACAAACTGTCAATACTTATTTGCTTTACTCGCCACAAATAAGTAACTAAATTCACGTGTATGAGAGCTCCCAGCACGCCGTCTAAATATCATTCTTGAGAAATATCATAGTCAATTGATCGTATTTGCGCCATCTCTGTCAGACAAAGAACATTCCAAATCACCTTCGTGTTATATAAATTCTCATCAGACATTTCTCCAATCATTAAAATATCTAAAACATATACGTATGTATATTGCCTGGAGAATTATTTGCCAATGAACGGGTATAAACTAGTACATTACTTAAATCAATTACTGAATATTTGATAAAAATGTTAATAAATTAAGAAAAAAGTTTATTGACATAATTTGTATGTAAATCACTAGGATCTCTACGAGCAGGAATGCCTGATAAGTTAGCACATATCAGAGCACGTCGACCATTTAAATGTTATATAGCTGTTTTTTATAAGTTGATGCGATGACATTCAGATATGATCAACTTCAGTTAATAAAATCAGCAACGATATCATTAAAGTTAACACCAACGGTGACACTAACAGAAACACTAGTTCCAACGGTAATGCCTGAAGTTTGGATGCTTCTCTAACTTGATGGCTACCATCGAAAAATCATCAAAGAAGCTATTGAGATAAAGAAGTATCCAAACTTTTACCGTGAGGACGGTTATAAACTTAGCAATACATGGAAAAAAAGCTTACTACGAGAAGTTGTCACGAACAATGGATTACAGAGAGAGTCAGCCTTGAAGAATACTTCAGAGTAAGTCTATTTAATTTAAATATGTATTCAAATGATAATAATTCAAATAATAATGTGTTCGAAGTTGCCCTCGAATTAACTAGTATTACAAATATACACTCTAGAATTAGAATTGCGTAAAAGCAATATTTTTTTACTCCTTCCTGTGCGCCTCTATAGTTTTTAATGATAGAGATAATTAATAACATAGCTTATTGAATGTTGAAGATTATTATTTATTTAATATTTAGTCGTTAGCCCAGTTTAGCAAAAGTTTTTCGACTTCGCTTTGTTTGCAGTTTAATTTGTGTTTTCGTTTTATAAATTATCTCTTTTGTTAGTTCATTATTGCTACTTGGGTCTACGTATTTAAGTACTCATCTTTTAGTTGGCATTTCTGTATTTGTTAGCACGTGTATCCGATTCCTTTTGCGTACAGAGGACGCGTACTTTGCTTTTGATATTTAGGGGTTGTCACTCATATTTCCATTTGTCATCTGAACATTGAGTTTATTCTTTAATTTGAATTGGTATTACAACAGAATTTTCTAAATTTGGAACAACGTTTTGACATTGTTTTAGTGCGTTTTGTGGTTTATCGATATCGAGGTTGCGTTGATTGCGCGATACAGAATTGTCTGAATTAAAGCATTAGAGAGAGATATGAAATTGTTTTTGATGTTGAATGTATGCGTAGATTTTTTATTGTCCTCCATGTTGCACGTGTTTTATAATTCTTAAAGCCTTTGGTGTTGCCTTTAGTGTTAGCGTTTAACCCAGTGTTTTCTGTTAATGCTACCATTGGAACTAGTGTTTCTGTAAGTTTCACTGTTAGATCAAGCTTTAGTGGTGTCGTTGCTATTTGTGTTAACTGAAGTTGATCGATCATATCTGAATTTCATCGTACCTTCTTATAAAAAACAACATATGTAACTTTTAAATGGTCGACGTACTCTGGTATGTGCTACCTTATCAGGTGTTCCTCCTTGTAAACTGCCCCTAACATGGTTCACTCTATAGTTCCAAATTTCGATAACAGTTTCAAGCATTTCAAGTGGTATTTGGCGAATAACTCGAGTAATGTTGGCTTCTAATTTGACTCTATCGTAACTGACTTATCTATGTAGACTTTGGACTTTACGTAGCCTCAAAGAACAAAGTATAAAGGTGTGATATCGCATCATCTAGGCGGTCATTGTATAGGTCCATTACCTCAAATTAAATGTTCACCAAATTGTTCTCGCAATAAAGCCATGCTTTCACGGGCTGCGTAGCAAATAGCGCCGTCTGTTGGAACTAAATGTCGTCGGGATCACGAGCTTCAATTTCAGGTAGCAAATAGTCCCTTATCATAGCACGATAAAGGGCGCCATTTACAATTACGTCGCTGCTATCTTCATTTTTGAAGTAATATGGACATATGATTCCACTTGCTCATAAACCACACTAAACCGTGGTTTTGGCTGTATGTAATGGCAGCTCTTGAACCTCTTTGGGTTGATCTTCACTCCAAATAGGGCAATTGTGTTTATTGACATAGCCATTAAGGCAGAAATGGGCCTATCGCTGAACAAAATTTTGATTGGAAACAGTGGATTTTCTTTAAGCTTTTCAAGAGCCCAAGACTGAACTGGTGACGATTCGAAAGGTCGAAAGGTTGAGATCTACGTTGAATCGGTTCATCACTGTCATCACGTACACTCTCAGCTACTACCGCTTCATTTTCTTCACTAGATGTTGGATGTGATCTATTTGATCGCGTATTATCCAACAATGAAAATTGGGTTTAAAATTTTTCGATGGTATAGCTAATTGTGTGTTCGGTGGGCCGATTACCTAGACCATAAGTTGCTCTAAGCGCACGAAACACATTTCTAATTTTCGTAATACAGCTTAATACTTTGTAGAAGCTGCGCCGGGTTGAGTCTTTCCATAATAAAATGTCACACAATACTAAAACAAAATAGTGTGAAAGTCTGACACGACTCACGCTTTGTCTGTCAAAAAGTCGCTATTGAAAAAAGTACATCATAATGGATCACCCTTTATTATTACTCTGCAAAACGACTCAAAACCTGACCTGTTCATACACCCACGAATGTTACTTCCGTAAATCCAAGTCTGCTCAAACGGTACACTATGCAAATGAGAATCTTTTATAGGTCGACATGCGAATGTCTGCATAATTATACATTTATGTATGTCTTTAGAAAAGAAATTGAAAGCTTCTCCGGCAGCAGATAAACGGGATAAATTAATTACTGAATTAATATCATGCACGGCAGGCATGAGTGCGAGAGAAAAAGATGAGAGAAAAGGATTGTAAAATTATATGCTCCGTCGTCTTCAGAATCATTAATAATAATTAATAACGTCAACTGGGACGGTCGCGTGAATTTTAAGTGTAGTCGCACGTTAATAGAAGCATAAAATCGATATAAGAATTTAATTAATGGTGTTTTGCACAGGTTTCTTTCAGTTTAGTATTACTAGAGTAGCATATAATTATTTGAAATTCTTAATGAAGTAATATTGAATCTATATTATCCGTAACGAAATACTATACTTTTTTCATATACGTGATGAAACATAAAGGTATCCGTAGTCTAATCGTACTTAAAATATTCAGTGAAAATCTGCCATTCGCCTAAATTAAGTAAATTGAAAAAGTGTGAAAAGTTTGTTCAAAGTCAGATCGTTAAAGATTTAATTGTACTATGAATTTCGACAAATACGAGGTGGTACCTAAAAGTTCTTCAAATGTAACGATAAATAAAATTGCAATAGAGAGGACTTCATTCACAGCCTTCACCTTCAAAGTAGTCTCCTTTGAAGTGTAAATAACGACTCCAGCTTCTCTGCCAAGAAAGAAATACATTTTGGAAACCTTGTTCTGCTAAGGTGTTCAGCACCGTCTGCGATTTAATTTACTCCTTTATGATCTATTCATATGAATTCGTATTCCTACCTAAATTATATATAACTTCTAATTGTTTTTGAATACTTAGGTACACCTAATTTTACATTTACAATTTTACATTACAAAATTTTAATTTTTATTAGTCAATATTACTTATAGAATGTATGTACCAGTGTAGTTTTTTAACAATTTATATGTAAAAGAAAGATAATAAAGGCTGTTTCAAATTGCGCGGTTTTTTTAAGAATAAATGAAATGTAGATGACGCACTAAATTTGTAAGGGTATGTGAGCATTTGAGAAGTGTGATGTGTGACATTTATAAAAATGGATTCGTACACTGTACAACAACGCGTTCAATTTGTTGAATTATTTTATGAAAATCAGCGTTCTGTGAAAAGAGTTTTTAGAAAATTACGTGAATTTTATGGTTTACACAATCGTCCATCTGAAAGCACTATTAATCGAATTATTAAAAAACTTCAAGAGACCGGTTCCGTGAAAGATCAAAAAAGTGAAAAATACAGTCATAGTGGTCGTTCACAAGAAAATATTAGCTTGATTCGTGAAAGTGTTGCTGAAGATCATGAAATGTCCATAAGACGACGTTCACAACAACTTGGACTTAGTGGATCAATAACATGGCGTATTTTACACAAGGATTTAACTCTGAAGGCATATAAGGTTCAAATAACACAGGAACCGAAACCATTATATCATTTAAAACGTCGTACATTTGTCAATTTCATCAATGAACAACCAGCTGATTTTTCTCAAAAAATAATGTTTTCCGGTGAGGCACATTTTGAACTTGGCTATGTTAATAAACAAAATTGCCGTATCTGGGGTGACGCAAATCCACGAATTATTCATGAAAAACCTATGCATCCTAAACCAGTTACTGCTTGGTGTGCATTATGCCATGTGGTGTAATTGGACCTTACTTCTTTGAAAATGCTGCTGGTGAAGCTGTAACTGTCAATGGTGATCGATATCGTCTGATGATAACCGAATTTTTGTGGTCTGAATTAATGAATATTAATCTAGAGGACATGTGGTTTCAACAGGATGGCGCTACACCTCGCTTTGCACACGAATCAATTGATCAATTGAGGGAAAAATTTCCTGGACGTGTAATCTCAAGAAAGGGTGATGTTAATTGGCCGCCAAGATCATGTGATTTGATACCGTTAGACAATTTTCTTTGGGGTTATGTGAAAAGTCAGCTTTATAAAAACAATCCGCAATCAATTTCTGCTTTGAAAGGTGAAATTATTCGTGTCATTAGTGAGATAGGGCCTGAATTACATATGCCAAAATGTCAACGAAAATTTTAATAAAAGAGTAGACGTCTGTGAAGCTGCAAGAGGAGGTCATTTGGCAAATATTATTTTTCGCATATAAATGTCATAACTGATACTTCAGTTACCAATAAAAAGTTTTTTAAATTTAATGCAAATTATGTTTTATTTATTCTTTAAAAAAACCTCGTAATTTAAAACACCTTTAGAATACAAACTGAAATGAAAATAACGCCTTAATAATATGAAAGAAAATATTTAAAATGCTTTAAGAACACATATAAACTTTGTGACGATAGAGCAGGCAAAGTTCTTGGATAGTGAAACGTAACTTAAGGAAAAAAAAGGTCTTAATATTCTAACTTGCAAAAGAGTATTATCCTATAAAGTATTTGAATTAAGTCATGTTTTTAAATTAGTTCTATATTATTTAGGCAATGTTGTAATTCTGTACTACTTATTTTGTATAATATTCGTAAATATTGATAAAATATCTGCATTTTATTTTATTTCTTTGATCGAGAAGATAATGTTTTGTCAACGTGATTTTATTATGCCCGAAAAAATTGTGAATCCAAAAATGACAATATTATCAGACTCCAAGCGAAATCTAAAGAAGAATTCTGATTTTGTAAACTTATAACATTTATAATAGTGCCATTGAGGTAAATTTAAAATGCATGTTGTAATATTACTAGATTTTGGGTTAAAATTAAAAATCCGAGTATCTATAATTTATAAATAGTGTTCCTAAAGATCGAAAATTATATTTGCAATTATATATTTCTAATCAACATAATTTAATCAGCGGCCAAAAAATTTTAGTTTTTAAACTATCACAATGTTATAAGTTATAACATTGTAATTGTTTCACTGACATACACTTGAAATCTATGTAGTAATATCGGTACGGATTACATAGGTAATACGAGCCACACAGTTATTTTCGAATGCATGTACAAAATTTGCTGTTATTTATATTTGATATCTATGTACATTCATTCTTAAACTTAATTTTAATACGATTCATTACAATTCATTAAAATGTTTTTTCCTTAAACAGTGGTTGGTGATATTTTTTTAAACGTGAGTAATTTTTATGTGTCGACTTTGAAATCAGTCAGTAAGTATTATTTATAAACAAAAATTGGTTAATAAAGAATCTCTTCTTTAATTAAAAAAATCAGTTGTTTCACCAACACGCGCTGAGGAAAATATGGACTACCACGATGGAGTTAACATGGACTAGTGGGCCATATTACCCGCCTGACATTTTTTTATCATAACAGTTCGCATTTCCTTGAGTTTATCTAAATATGTCTTGTTAATGCAGACTATCACTCCTGATAAGCATAAGATGTGGAATTTTGAAGAAATGAAGAAAGCGATGTAATGATGCGACCCAAAATTCATGCTAATAAGATTGGCACTATAGTAAAAGACTGAAATTTATAAGTTAGTAAGAATAGTTAGTTGAATACGTTTTACTGAATAAAACTGATTTGGATACAGCCTGCAAACTGGCCGAAATAACAGTCTTCATCATTTTTCGAAGGAAAACAAAGTTGCTAGTAAAGATTAGTTTCACTCATTTTTAAAGACGCATCCAAACTTAGCATTCTACTTATCAACAGGAACTTAGTTGACAAGAGTACGAGGATTTACAAGAGGAACGTCAACGCGTTTTTTGATCTAGGAAAAGAAATGATTGAAGTCAGTTATTTTGCAAACTTATTTCTGTAAAGAGAGGCTTATCATTACATCATTATTTTGTATGAACACATGTAGAACGTTCGTTACCTCTTTATTTATATTTCCATGTAAACAACGTACCGACTTACTGTTTTACCATTGTTCTGAGCTTTATCAAATTTCTTCCAAGAACCATTGATCCACCATTGAAATCCTCGAAGGATTTGAGGCAGCAAACCTCTCTCCAGACCTCCGTCAGACTCGTTCACGTTTATCTGGCGAATTACGGTTTACTCTTGCTTCGTCTGAAAACAAAATTCGCTTTCAATCGTTAATGGTTCAATTTAGGTGTTCCCTTGTAAAACGCAGTGTAGTAACTATCTATTCCTTGCAACCAGAGATGCAATAGCTAGTCTTTTACTATGCAATCCTTTTTCACTTTTCTTAACAGTTCGCGTAGAAATTACTACATTTCGAGCCCCCCCTATGACTCTTAAGGCGATTTGCATAAGGTATTGCTCATCCCCTGCATATGTATGTACATTTCTTACAACCTTGTTCTGGGGTGCTACATTAACTTCGAAGTTCATTAAAACATTTAGCTGTTTAACTAATTATTCATTGGCTAGGTCCTGACAAGTTAACTACAGCGCTGGCTACGCCCATTGAACTACTTTAAGTGCACTAGCCGTTTTATTGAATTAATAAAATTAATTTAAAAAAACCCGTCAGCAAAAGTTTTAAAAATTTGAATTTACACTTTAAACAACGTTAAATGTCTTATTGATAAGCAAATGCAGAATTTTACTTTACATCCATCAAATAATTGCAATTGTTTATCAGTATAGTGACAAAGGTTATACTAGGCCAATTACGTAAAACGTTTAATGATTTAAAATTTTTAAAAATTGTAAGTAATAATAAGTTTTCCTGTTGCGTTAATATTACTCAGGACTTTTTAAGATTCTCTTATTGCATTAATTCCTTTTCTAATCTAATTTTAATTTTGAATAACTTTACTTTCATTCATGTACATATTTTCTTTTCTTTGTTAGCTTTCCTGTGTGTATATTTTTATTAAGAAATATATCTTTTTGTGATTGCTATTATTATTACTTCCATGGTATATGGTAAATCTCATTTACTAAAATAATATTTCGCTTAGTATTCATATGATTATATTGCTTACCCGTAATAATATGCCTTGCAAATTGCAGGAATCATTATGATAATAACGACTCGTAATAAGTAGTCCAATTAAGTTCATTGATAGGCAAAACATGCATGGTCTATAGAGACGCAGATATGAATTTAATCATAATAAATCATGTTCGTTGTGTGTATATGGTTTTGCATCGGATGTACGGGACGGAATGGATTCTAACACTTGTTATTACGATGTTCATATATCAATTAGATCTACAGAGTCATTTTCATCGAAATTGGTTACGAGTCCGTTGCGTATGAAACGTTTGCAATGAATAACTATTCAAAAGGATAATTAATTTTCTTGTGGTTCTCATTTAGAAACCACATACGTATGTTACTTAAATATAATTTGCTATGAAAAACGCCAATTTCATCATTTATGTTTATGTAGTTTCTAGTCAAACTATTAGTTCTTCATTTTTACAAATGAAATAACAATTGTTAGCCTATTAGAGCCTTATTTAGATTTCAGTTTTCATTAATTCATTCATTCTTAAACAAAGAAGACTGTTTGATTTATGTATACTTGCATTAATATGTATAATTTGTCGATGTGAAGTAAATTTCTACAAATATTTGGTGGACTTTCTAAATTTGAAGCATAAATTATTTAACTTTTTTGAAACGTATTAAATTAACACCAAAAAAGATTAATCTGGTACGTAGACTTCCGCGGTCGTGGTCCATACTATCTTCTTCTGGGTTTCCGGACTGGAACTGCGTCACTGGTATAACTGCCGACGTTTCGTACCCACTCGTATGGAACATCATCAGGGCTCAACTACTGTTACTGTCTATCGCACTGAAAACTGTGTTCACACTCAGTTTAGTTGCTCCTTGTGTTCAAATTAAATTTACCAGATTTAGATTGCGAGTATCTTCATTTAATTGCCCTTAATTATGGAGAATGTTCGTCGAATACATGGGCACTTCAGAATAGCATTAAAACGAAAACTATAGAATGTTATCGCATGAAATCTAGTTATGGGAAGACATTCCACACTTAAAATATTTACATAAAAATAGCTTGCCGCTTACTAACAGATCAAAACACATTTATGCATCGTTTAAGGATAAAAAATATTGAATTTTTTATTGGTTCAGACGACATTAGAATTATATTGTTTCCTCTAAGCTTTTGAGACTCTCATACTGCGTATGTTAACCTTGTCGTTACCGCACTTAAACTAAATGTCAGCCAGTTCTGAAAAAGTTTATATGAGAATTGCTCCGAATCTCTAAGGCGTTATGTTAGCGGTCGAATTGTTATGAAAATGGAGTTTGGCAGATATTGTGTAAACGGTAGCCATCATCATGGTCAAGAATATTGGAATGCTTTATTTTTTCATATGAATTCTCGGATTTTGCGGCTGTAAAAATTTAGAATGCCGGGGCAGAATGTGGACAGGAAATTAAATTTAACGTCTGGTTTTCAACCTATGTTTAACAAGTGAAAGGGGGCCACAGATTGCACTAGTATAAACTTTATAGCCACTTTGGGGTAATTTTATATCTTAATCTTACAAACAGAACATAGATAAATTGATAGATTTGATTCAAATAAGATATGTTTGTGAAACAATGTTAACCACAAAAAATATATTTAATTTGAGGTATCCCATGGCGAGTCTTTGTTCTCTTATTTCCTTTAAAAGTGTACGAATTGGTTTTGGAGTTTACGAACAAATTTTATAATTCAAATATCTGTCAAAATAAACTTTAAGGATTCAAATTAAGTGTATTATAAAACCAGAAAATTCGAAACGCTCCTATCCTGTTTGAAATAAAAGGCATTTTTCTTAGTAATCGAGAAGAATGGTGGTTTCATGCAAAAGAATGCTAATTGAGACAATCTATTCGACAACTCGTAGCATTTTAGTAACGCTCCTGTTTAGTAACACATGCGTCAACCTAACGTTTTGTTTCCCCAATGTACACACCACCGCAAGATCATAGAACCTTGTAAATACCAGAGGTTTCTAGGTAATTACGGTCCTTGGCAGAGAAGAGGGGTGGAGAGAGTGGTGATTAAAAATAGTTTTGTTGTCAGTTTCTAAAACGACTCTACTGATATAGTGACACCTTCTGTGTATAAGATAAATTGTGGCGTCGGTTTATAGTATGATGGATATCTTAATTACCGATCGAAAGTTAAGCAGTAGTCACAGAAACATAAATCTAGAAAGCCTAGAAGAAACTAGATTACAACCACGGAAGTCTTCGAGCTATTAGTAGTACATTATTTATGAACGTACAAATTTATGCTGCACGCTGTATATAGTTAGATATCTATTAGAACATATACACAAGTCATTAGTATTAATATTTAACCAGCTGTTATACATTTTTGATACTGCAACACAGTAACCAAAAATTTACCTCTCTATAAAGATGTAAATATAAAGATAAGTTTATAATGAAGCTGCTGGCACGTGGCTCTTTCGTTTTAACATAAAATATATTTTATATTCTCGAGCATGAAATAAATAAGCATATTTTAGTATACTTACCACATTATATGGTAATATGCATGATTGCGAACACATGTTTAAAATTACAGTCGATGAATTTTCCTGTTGACATGTCGCTCACGTAGGTAATAACCATTTAGAGAATATAATATGAAATTTTCTGTGATGGTATCTCTGTATTAAACGCATACATTTTCTGGTCGTACAGACTTCGTTCTTATACATGAATATATTTATATAGGAAATATACAGGGATTATTCCAATGAATATTTCACGTACACTGTGCTTACAATTCAGCTCCACATAAATATATTAAAAGAGAAAGCAACGGCTGGTCAATTATATGACTTTAACGTACTCTTCGTTAAAGTTCGCTAAATAACGGATAACTTCTTCACGAAGAAGTGAACATTCAGAAATATTTATTAATATGAACTAATCCTATAAAGTGTTCTAGATTATTAATTATATGTGTAATTGACGAACAGTTTAATTAGTTATATGCAAAGTTTATAATACTGATATAATTATGAGGATACTCCCTAAAGCATTACAATTTATTACTTTTTAAACACCTGAGCAAGCGTTGATTCGGTGGACAGAAGCTAAGGGCTGCAATGTATCCGCTACACTCCCGGAAGGGAGTGGGTCACGTGACAAAAGTAGGTTTTTATTATATTGATATAAAAGCGAGAGCCAAGAGTTAGATAAATTTGTGAATGAGGAAGAAGTTCTTAACGACGATACAAGACACAACATACAAGAATCTCTCACTGACTTATTTTTCTTACCACTAAAAATTTTACTAATTTGGGTACGACCAGTAATGCATAATATACTATCAATGTTTATTAGTTAAGTAGATTTTAAATCAGGAGCGAACAGAATAAAATGAATAATTTAGAAAATTTAACATTTATCTAGTCTGATTTCATAAAGAAACAAATGAAAAACAAGAGGATATGCCCGTGCTCATATATGTATATTAGACTACATTAAATTCTATTACTATACGTAACTTTGAATGAAATACTAATAAGATTTAAATAATAATGTAGAATTTTGAATGAGTAAAAATTAAGTACCTGTAAGTAACTTAAACTGAAATACATATGTATATATTATAATGGTATGTCAACCATTTTATTATATATTAATTGAAAGTTTGGAAAATGAAAAGTTAATTAATTTTATATCCTTAAGTAGTTTAAATTTCAGAATGTCAATTTTTGTGTTTATTTAATTATATTTCACTAAGAAAGGTGCATTTATGTCTTTTTAATGTTTCTTTTTTCTTTAAAATACTTGAAGAAAAACATATAGCTAAAAATAAGTGTCTTTATTTCAAGAATAAAAATGTTGATTTTGATTATATATATAGTATATATATATATATATATATATATATACATATGTAAATATGTTATAATTTTATTGTTGTGACATTGTAAAAACAGACTTGTTTTATAAATTAGTTAATTCAGCTTAACACAATCAATATTTAAATTACATAAGCGTAAATTATTAGTTAAAAAGTCGTTAATACTTTAACTTTTTTTCATTTAAATATTATAATTATATACGTAACTTCAATATATGACTAAATTTACTAGGATATTAAAAAGAAAGAGCAAAATTTCAATTAGCAGAAGAGAGAAGTTTTAATCAAATAGAATTCAAAAAAATTATTTTTCTTAAAAAGAAGATCCGACGCTACTTTAAATTTGAAAATTTTAATTATTATATTTTCTATAATCTAAAGAATAGAAGATTTGTAGATGAAGAAAAATGGTTTATTTTTAAAAGAAATATTCTGCCGTCGAATATACAAGACTTGGTGCAGAAGTCCGCAGAGTAGCTGTCTGTGCTCATCAAGACATCACAAATTTGTAAAGGAGGCTCCTCCTCGTTTGTAGTTTGGCAGTGATATTGGAAGTGCTTCCTGTACGAAAGTGTCCTACCCAGAGTCACCCCAAGATGTTTAGGATAGGAATCTTGGGGCAGAATAATGCCATTAAGTCATTAATTAATAATGCCACTTGTAGTGTTTTGTGAGTCAATTTGTTATTCAAGTGAAAGCAACACGATTTAGTTTTTCTAGTACTTGGTGTAAGACGCCAGTGTTAGAAGTAAACGTTCAGTTTTTGCAGATTTTCTGTGAAATCTTCATGTTCGTATCCTGTGTTGCTGTGGCAATATAATCCGCATAAGCAAACTTTGGGGACATCGTCTCTGGTATAACAGATAGATAGAAGGTAGAAGAAGTCGGGCCAATGGGAAACTTTGTGGAAGTCGTTATTGTTATTTACGACGTGTGTTAATTGACAACTAATTTTTTACAATTACTGTTAAAAAAGGATCAAAAAATGAAAATACTATATAATTCTAAGCGATAGACAATCAAATTAATTAATTTCATACAAAAAAAGACCGTTGGAAGCTATAAAAATAAGCAAAAAGTACAAAATGAAAACACCACTTTTGACAATCCTACAAAAGATGAACACTGGTCAGTGACGAAGTTATTAATTTAAAAAAAAGAAATAAATAATGAAACAAAAGTTGAATTAGAGTCTGCTTACAAAAATTAATCTCTGTCGAGTACAACCATAGAACGATAGACGTCTGAGTTTAAACGTGGCCGGACCAATATACAATATTTTACGAAAAACTCAGTTGGCACTCAAAACACATATGTACTCCAGGAATTATTAAAAAATTAGTTTCAGTTTTGCATAATAACGTATGAACAAACTTGAAGATTTGTACCCCCTCTAAATTTTTCTTTTTTTACAAATCGAAAACTTGACTCTGTGGTAAAAGATTTGGGTGGAACAAGGAGGTAGCTACTAACGAATATTTCGAACATTTTGATAAAACTTACTTTTCTAAAGGAGTGACGAGTCTAGAATATCGGTAAACTATATGTTATGAGTTACAAGAGGGTTCGTTTTCCAAAAAAGATTGTTTCCTTGTTTAGATTCACTAATTACTTATCAGCCCTCGTATTTAATAACGCGTCTTGTACTTGTCCTTTAATTAGAGCGTACATTTTATTGGATTATGAACGATATTAATATTATAATTAATAGCTTCGATGTCCATAATTAATATAATTGATTGATACTTAGCCAAACAATTTGAAATATTTAATTAGGTACCGAGATATAGAAATAGCTAATTCTTACGATAATAACAACATAATCTATTTTCTAAGTCTCACTATGACATCTCGATGTTACGTGTGGAGTGGCATTGAGGTTTGAGGTAAAAGCATCAATCTGGTAAGTAAGGAGGTCGAACGACGTCGTTGTACTCAATCTTTTAAAGCAGTGGCAGCGAAGCTGGCACAAGTGTAACAGCGCGTAACTCGGATGTGATGTCACTGCCGGAAACAGCTGCTTGATCGTTGCTTATCAACAGGCGCGTATAAATGCAGATACTTACACACGCAAACAAATATATATTCAACATACATATAATTGAACACAGCGAAAGGGACGAACAAGTGTATACGGCGATAGCAGAAAAATCTTTTAATAATATTTTGTAAAGTATGATTTAGATTCTTGTCAGAGATGTTTCGAAAGTTATAGCGGAACACGTATGTCATGTAGTTGCGATTTTATTTGCGAACGTTTGATTGATGACAATTCAGTGAGAAGAGTGAGTTATGACAATTTCGATGCGTATTTATGACATCTATTTACACGGAAGTATTTTTCTATTAAATAAAATTGATTGTAGTTCGATACATATTGGTACATTAGAGCTTTACTTCTAAAATTGTCAACTTTTATACATACTATTAAAACCCTTTTTCATTAGGTATTCCACCATACAATTTGAGTAAGACCAGGCTTTCAAATCCATACTTAAAAATGTTCTAAAACAATTAAAGATTTGTTCTATAAACAAAATGCTTTTGCATACCACTTCATTTATGAGATATGCTCATCCCTCACCAATCAATTAAACTTCTTTATAAAAATGTAGCTAATAATAATAATAAAAAGATCATGCAAAAAAGAAAATCTAAAAATTAAGGTTACGTGGAGATATGTAAAAATTTCGAATAAGACGAATAGAAGAACCCAAGGATCTGCAAGGACTAATAAAATTTGGGGGAAGAAATATAATATATATTGTATAATATATATATAATATATTTATAAGGTAATTTTAACTTTGCCGAGAAATGGAATAATTCCGTAGCAGTGTAATAGGGGTATAGTGCTGTTATATAGGAGAAAAGATCAGCCAGAATCGTATAAATGTAAAGGAAATCAGGTTTTCTAATATAGCTTTAATTTCCATAGTCTTTCAAAATAATTTCCGCCACATTCTGTCCACTTGTTCATCCTTAAAAACCAATAATCATATCTACTCTTTCATGTATTTTTCCTGAAACCTTGGCACATTTGTCATATCACGTTTTAGGAAGATCATCATTGGAAAACCTCTCCTCTTTCATAATGCTCTTCATGAAGAAATAGTTTGGAGTTTCAATGAGAGAAATCTGGCCTGTAGTGTAAACGTTACCAGCACTTTCGACCCAGTTTTAATAAATAATGAACGTTAAATTGACGAACATCAAAATTTGAGAATTACAAACATTATTCTGAGCCAAGGTTGCCATATGTACTTTAACGTAAAGAAGCACTTATAGAAATGTCTACTAAGGCAAAATATTGGCATAAAACGATTAATAACATCAACGTAGTGTTGCATAATTTTTTTGGATGGCAGAGAATATGGTTTTCCACTGAAAATTTCAAAAAATGCTAAGCATTTTTTGTCGCACATGTTCAACATTGATGGTCTCGTTCTTAATGATTGACAATACAACATTTTCGTATTAAGATTGTTGGCCCAGAATTAATCGTAAAATCGTCGTACCTGACATTCGAATTTCTGACCACCGTATATAAGTATTAGTTTTATTATTTATCTCATTTTTGTCTTTCATATACTGGGCACTCCTTCTTGTTGACGAAATTATTCTACTGTATTAGAAGGTCTCCTTACTGCCGAAGTTTTTTCATTAATCTCATCTTCCGTGTCTTCTTTACTGCTTATTATGCTACCCAGGTAATACGAATATATTTACATATTTTACAAATATTTAAATATAAAATAAATTATTGAATACACGTACATTGACTTTGATCAATTTATTTTTCAACATAATCTTCATAAACTTGCGCCATCTGTCCTGCAAGAACTTTATTCCATTGGCAAAAATTATTCCTCATCGATTTTCCCTTTCAAATAATTATCGTCTACAAAATGACGTCTTTTGAGGTACTTTTTAAAAGTTTATAATAAAAGGATGTCAGACGGAGCTAAAACTCGATTATGTATGCCATGGAGAAAGAGATTTGGAATGCAAACCTGATATTTTTAATTAGTAATCGTATGGAAGATTGTAGTCCTCTTCAGTACGTATTCAACAAGAGTGGCTCGGGTTTGGTGTCAAAATGGCGTTACCTTCAATAGATTCACGACTTCACCGAGACTGTCTTTCAGTTTAAAATATGACAAAGCCTCGCCCCCAAATACTGTATTATTCCTTCGTTAATAATTTTAGGTGAATTCTGTTCCTTTGTCAAAAACTTGAAGACACTGCGATGTCTTAATTTCACAAAATTCATTCTTCGTTGTGAAACATTTTATAAAGCACAAAGTAATTAACAATTTGTTACATAACGAGAAAGATGTCAATAATAAATGTTACTAGGCAACGCACAAATAGTTGTTTCTACCATGAATTGGTAGATTTTTTAAATTCACCTTGTACATACGAGTATATATAAATGTATAGTTTTAAATAGAATTTATATTTTATTGCTCTAGTTTCGATTGTAAAGCAAATAATTATGTTAGTTATTTCAAAAACCTACATTCTTCTACATAGTAATTACGTATAATAGTTCGTATTTTTGACAATTTCACTTTCCAACAGAGTTTCCTAGATTATATACATTAATAACATTATTTCCGCTTTTAATAATTTCAGCACTTTTCCGAGTGCATCTTGGTCTAACCTTTTAATAATGTTATTATCTCAATTGCGTTTTAGAACTTTCGTCTCTTCATTTAATGACCGAGTTTCTTGGTTTTCATTTTCTATACCTTTCTACTTCGAGGGAGATCAATTTGAAACACACAAGAACGCATACAAAGAATCTACTGCAAAATTAAGTAAGTTAAGAGAAAGCACTGAACTTATAATTTTCGCAAAATTTCACCATAGTACGTGTCTGTTTATATAAATGTTCGCATGTGTAAAAGATAATTTTAATTGGCCTTAAGACATGAAAGGGAAGTTAATAAAGGCTATGTCGTCTGGATTAAATGGCTAGAAAATGAAAGCAAGAAATCTAGTTTAATTTATACTTATTTTTTGCATTTTAATGAACACAACTATCTAATTAATCTTTATTCTTTTTTGTAAATTAAGTATTAAAGCATTATGTCAAAAGTACTCGTAAGCTGTGAATATTAATTAAAAAGGCGATTTCGTTAAAAGCAAGAACCGTAATTATTTCTATATTAGTAATAAGCTTTTAATCGAAGGATACAAGTATGTACGAGTGAAAAATATATTGGGAACTAAAGGATATTTCTTTCTGTTGTTAAAAGACGGTTCTGGAAAATGACAATTTTGACATTTTAATAATAATTTGTGTCTTTCCTCCATTGCGTTTTCAAAACCGTTCGGAAAAAATCATAGATATTGTGTGATAACTTGGCTTTACTATTTAAATACAGACCCATTTTATTTTAATAAAATTTTATCAAAGTATAGAAAAAGGCTCTTATGTATTCAATAGCACTCAATAACTAATTTGATCGAATTAAGAAAGGTTTGCTACAATTAAAGGTTCACTAAAACTAAAACTCTTCAACTTAGCAGAGAGGAGAACGAGATCTACTTTCAAATGCCTTTGTAAAGTGTGTATATATGACGTCAACTTTAAACCTGTTGTCTAACACAACAGTCTCAAATTACCTGACTTGAAACAGCCGACCGCTTTTTAATGAAACCATGCTGCTAAGGAGATATCGTAACTCCAATCACTGCATAAATTTTTAATATATTTGGCAAAATTGCAAAGAATAACAATATTATAATAATTCGTTATTTTTGAAGAATCACTAGCTTTTAAAATAAGAACAATTTTGGCCTTTTACCAACTAGTAGAAAAGTTTGATGTTGGGAACACTAAAATTAAAATTGTTACCAAACGTGCAGCTAACCCAACCCAATACAACAATCTATAATCAAAAACACAGGAGTTTGATCATCCCCCTACGTAAACTTAACCTTAAGCTTTCTAATACTGTACAGCACATCTTTCTAGGAGAAGCACTACTGCGCTTAGAGAAATTATTTTCAACACACAATTTCTTAAAAATGAGTTTCCCTCGAGAACGGTGCAAAAAATTGCCATTTTAGTCAAAGAAAATTGCTTTCTGGTAAAGAAATTACCAATACACTCAAAAAGCTAAGTTGACTCTATAGTGAAGAAAGAACTCTGCGAATGTCTAATAATTCACCAAAAGTGTTCAATTGATGGTTAGCAAAATATACAAAACTGAAAAAAACAAGTAATTTTTGGTTTAAGTTTTAATATTTTTCCATAATTCTGTACTGGTTTTAGCGACTATGCAGAAAACGTAGGTGGGAAAATGTTTGGTATGTAGAAAGGCGTATTTTAGTGATATAAATGGATTGAAAATTCATATTTACTGTCAATCCAGATCTGCTGGTGTCCAGCATCAGTTGATCCTATATTTCTGTGAGGATGCGATGAATCAAAACCAGTATAAAAACTGAAAGATAAGATGTGCTTCTATGTTCAATTCAAAAGGGTACTCATACAGGCTCACGAATACTGGTGTCCTTTTGGAGAAATTAAATAAAAATCTAAATATATTCTCGTAGCCAGCAAGTTTTCCTAACGTTAAATTTACTAATTGAAGATACGAGTTTCTCACTTATATATTCAATAAAAACTAGCGAATAACAGATACTATTGACTTGCAGAAAAAGGATGTAATAATTAAAGGGAACATCAGGGCTCGTTACATCCGATACCGAAGCTGAAGATTTAAATAAAGCTTTAAATGCAGTTACTATTTAAGCAGTTGTGTTCTTTCTTTCCCCAGTAGGTGTCTCAGCTAAATCAGCTA
This sequence comes from Dermolepida albohirtum, assembly GCA_031893035.1. Taxonomy (NCBI): domain Eukaryota; kingdom Metazoa; phylum Arthropoda; class Insecta; order Coleoptera; family Scarabaeidae; genus Dermolepida; species Dermolepida albohirtum. The sequence goes on from JAVIWB010005124.1 coordinate 661,582, forward strand.
GATATTAAATATACACATACCAATTGGACTAAATTAAAATTAAAAAGCTTTTTAGATTCTATTTTAATGGTTCATTCTCAGCTTCTGTCCCATTATTTTGATATCAATATTTTTATTACATCTTTATTACTATAGGTGCCTTGCATTTCAAAGTATTCACCCCCCAATATATTCAACTGTTACTAGTACAGAAACTAATGATTAATTTAATTCTTGATGATTTATAACTCAGCAATTAGATACTATAATCCATCTATATCATTATATTCTTAAGTTATTACCATTAAGTTTTCACTGGCACTTTCATAAGCGTATTTGCATTACGGTATAGATACTATGAAACAGCTCCTATATTTCGTATAGTTTTATTTTGAAATGTGTATGGTTCTAACCTCGATCTGGTTGGTATATCCCCGTAACTATAGCATACAATCAGTTCAATTTTATGATCCGATTGCGTATTAAAATTTTATTACACGTAGTCTATTGAAAATTTCTCCGTTCCCAGGTACTTGACATTATTTGCTTTAAGTGCTAGAATTCCGCTGGTATAAAATGCTGGAGAAATAATCTAGGATAGTCTCCGAACAGAACCTACTTTTTGAATTTCGTATATTTGCAGAAACATATGCATCTATGTCGTAAATTTTAAAAGAGTAGATTCGCCTTCATCAAATTCGAGCGATACGCGTAATTATATTGCATTAAATTTAACAGATCTAATTAGCAACTTCGAGTAGGTTTTGTCTATTGATCACAGCTGCACGATATTCCGGATATGAGGTTAAACAAGCTAAATGTGTATAAAAGGACGGTGTAGGGGGAGGCAGACTTTGACTTGCCAGGTTACAGCCTCGCTTATAAGGTGACATAAGATTGAAGCAGAACTACGCACCTAGATACTCGCTCTTAACTAAGAGCTGGAGTCGAAACAGGTGCCCCTACACGATCGAAGAGTAGATTATACCAATTCTATAGTAATAAATATTCTGTTAGAAAAATAATATGTTAGTTTTAATGGATACTGCTCACCAGTCATTGCAACTTTATCTCTTACCTAATTTTGGAAAAGGAATGGTGCGATAATGCCACCATGTCATATACCACATCATGCACTTTTGCAGGTACAAGAGTTTCTCGTAAATCTCTTGTGGATTATTTTTACAAACAACAATTTTGTATGTTATAGCATATCCATTTAACCAAACGTTTGTAAACCCAAGTCTCTTCCCAAAATACTCCAAGTTGTCGTTCTTCTAAGATCGAATTCTTGAGCACGTCGAGAGATTGATAAATTTGAAATGTCTGCAATACCGTTTCTTTCAGCAGCAATATTCTCTACACTTTCTTTAAACATTTCAATGTCTTGTTGTAATGGCTTCATATGCAATATGAAGAGTAAAAAAATTTTTCGATTCAACAAATAGCAACCACGAAAAAGCGATTTTCTAGACCAGAGTTTTAACGAAGTACACGTTGAATATTCACAAGAAAAGGTCTGTTATGCAAAATTTTCCAAAAGTAACCAAACGTTCATGATGAATTGTCACAGTGCACGTGCTAAACACGAATAACAACTAGTGAAGTATAACAATTTAAACATGGTTGCCATTTCCTTTCGAAATCATATAATTGTTATTGGAAAACCCTTTATTAATCGTGCTCTTTTGCTATTCATTGCTCTTACAACTGTTATGGTTTGACTGTAATACCATTGGTATGTTGCCACTTTTTCTTGCCTTCGTCTCATACGTTCTGTATTTTAGGCTCCTCTCTTTAAAGTATTTTTGCTGCAAGCAGTGCACTTATCAAGAAGAAAATAATTTATCTAATACTAAAAAATCGCAATAACACCGTCGACTAAGTAATTTTAATACTCTAACTATTCTTGGATGTTGTAGAAGCTAAATTATTTAGAAATCATTTTTCACACCTTTTACCTCCGAGGGTTTCGCTTCACATTGTTAAGTTAAACACAAATACCTATCTAGTAAGGAAAGCGGCGCCCTATTGTAGCGGTATCTCTGTTCCGTAGATTAAACCGTTTCCGCTGAAGTGTTCTTTATAGTCGCTGCCACCATGAGGTCTAGAATACCCAGCTTTGTAAAAACAGTGTAAAATTTAACCAGCGGGGTGCTAACAAATTGAAAGAGAAAGCTTTCCCGATCCGTCCCTTCCTACCGAATTTATGGTGTAGCAAAAAATTAAAATGGTAATGACGATCTGTTGCATTGTATACAAAATACGTTCGTGCAAGTTGTATGTATGATTAAATATGAGTGAATTATTGCAAAATTGCGTTTCTTACGAAATAAAGTCTTTTTAAAGGTCTTGCTTAATTTCTGAAATTGGTTTAATTGGGAACTTTCATCATAATCTTATGAACAACCACTAACTAACCCCTAAATTTATTAGATAGAAGTCACTGTCTTAATTATTTTTCCAAATAAATTAAAATAAATCAAAACCAATAAATCTAGTACATAATTAGAAAGTGGATAGAAAAGAAACACATATTGATCACTGAAGGTTGATATATAACCCCTTGCCACATTAATTTTCGTATTCTCTATACGTATTTCGACAACTAAGTTGTCGTCATCAGCAGATAATTAAACAGTGTCGCACCTGGAAAACTATGGCAAAAAATACCCGTACGAAAACAAACTCCGTACGAAGAGCTAGCTGTCTTTTAGATTTCAAAAAGTGTTGTTTAAATATAATTTTGCTCTAAGCGATTTTCTAACATTTATAAAGCATAATTTTTAAGTTTTTTTTACATTGATTTTCAAACAAGTTGCATAAGTTAATGGAGTATTTTTACTAAAATATAATTTTGTTTCAAAATTTCATATAAACAATTAATCTTTAGTTTCTTCATTTTGGCTTCCAGGTTGAAAGCGTGTCCTTGGTGCTTCTTCTACTGCCGACCTTTGTCTCCAGTTATATACTTCAGGGCATAATTGCTGCTATTGCTTGAGCTGTTACGCCGAAACAGGGGTAAGTCTGTTGGGGATCGGTTTATATAGGGATGTTAAATAAATTTAATAGACGCTGTGGTTGATTTACTTAATCACTTAAGGTTGATATGTAACCCCTTCCACATTAATTTTCATATTCTGTATACGTATTCCGGCAATCAAGATATAATCAGCAGATTATTAAACAGTGTCGCACCTGATAACTACAGCAATAAACCCGCCCGAAACAAATTCCCTATACGATCTGTACCGTCGAAAGCCAAAACGCACACTGTGACATAGTGTGCGTTTTAGCTTTTGACAGTGCGACACTGTTTAATTATCTGCTGATGATGAGAACTTAGTTGTCGAAAGTTGTGGAAAGGGGTTATATATCATCAACCTTAAGTGATTATAACTATAAGGATGTTGGTCGCGTTACCGTTGCGCCAAGCATTATGTATGGTTCAATCGTCATCATGGTTTAAGTTATAGGAATGTTTTGAGGTCTCTATAGATTCACAGACTTTCAGTCATAATAATAAGTAGACAAGGAAAGACTTTTAGTAGAGTTGAACTGAATATGGTCGGTGCCCGATTTCAAACCTATGCTCAGCAAGTGTAGGACCAACTACGCTTAACCTTTAACTAAATTCGGATAGACGCTAAACAAATTTACAATAATTTGTGTTCTTATAAAAATTGTGTTGAAATGATGAAATTCCAAAATTATTATTATTTACGGCAATTAAATATATTCAACTTCAATATAAGCAATATTAAGTAAATTTGTATTACACCAAATAGTTTAGAATTAGTTAAGATAAGCCCATTTATCAACGATAAATAGAACCAATTCTGAGCGAAGGACCCTATCTTACTGAAAATATCACATCTCCCTCTCTCGACCAATACATAAATGTATTGACCGACAAAGCAAGAACGCTTCTATCTTACAGATCGGAGACTATGTTTCCAGTGTATAATAGACAGAAACTTACATCTCGGCTTTACGCCAATTAAAGAATGTTAAAAGGAATCATTCTATTATTAATAACACCCTATCAACTACATATGTTTCATCGAATTCACGAATCGTCAGGTTGATTTGTGTTATTAATGAATAATTCCTTCAGAGTGTATTATCATATCTTTCGATACAGAAAATAATGAAAATATCACATCTCCCTCTCTCGACCAATACATAAATGTATTGACCGACAAAGCAAGAACGCTTCTATCTTACAGATCGGAGACTATGTTTCCAGTGTATAATAGACAGAAACTTACATCTCGGCTTTACGCCAATTAAAGAATGTTAAAAGGAATCATTCTATTATTAATAACACCCTATCAACTACATATGTTTCATCGAATTCACGAATCGTCAGGTTGATTTGTGTTATTAATGAATAATTCCTTCAGAGTGTATTATCATATCTTTCGATACAGAAAATAATGAAAATATCACATCTCCCTCTCTCGACCAATACATAAATGTATTGACCGACAAAGCAAGAACGCTTCTATCTTACAGATCGGAGACTATGTTTCCAGTGTATAATAGACAGAAACTTACATCTCGGCTTTACGCCAATTAAAGAATGTTAAAAGGAATCATTCTATTATTAATAACACCCTATGTTGATAGAATCAAAAGGAATCATTCTATTATTAATAACACCCTATGTTGATAGGGTGTTATTAATAATAGAATGATTCCTTTTAACATTCTTTAATTGGCGTAAAGCCGAGATGTAAGTTTCTGTCTATTATACACTGGAAACATAGTCTCCGATCTGTAAGATAGAAGCGTTCTTGCTTTGTCGGTCAATACATTTATGTATTGGTCGAGAGAGGGAGATGTGATATTTTCATTATTTTCTGTATCGAAAGATATGATAATACACTCTGAAGGAATTATTCATTAATAACACAAATCAACCTGACGATTCGTGAATTCGATGAAACATATGTAGTTGATAGGGTGTTATTAATAATAGAATGATTCCTTTTAACATTCTTTAATTGGCGTAAAGCCGAGATGTAAGTTTCTGTCTATTATACACTGGAAACATAGTCTCCGATCTGTAAGATAGAAGCGTTCTTGCTTTGTCGGTCAATACATTTATGTATTGGTCGAGAGAGGGAGATGTGATATTTTCATTATTTTCTGTATCGAAAGATATGATAATACACTCTGAAGGAATTATTCATTAATAACACAAATCAACCTGACGATTCGTGAATTCGATGAAACATATGTAGTTGATAGGGTGTTATTAATAATAGAATGATTCCTTTTAACATTCTTTAATTGGCGTAAAGCCGAGATGTAAGTTTCTGTCTATTATACACTGGAAACATAGTCTCCGATCTGTAAGATAGAAGCGTTCTTGCTTTGTCGGTCAATACATTTATGTATTGGTCGAGAGAGGGAGATGTGATATTTTCATTATTTTCTGTATCGAAAGATATGATAATACACTCTGAAGGAATTATTCATTAATAACACAAATCAACCTGACGATTCGTGAATTCGATGAAACATATGTAGTTGATAGGGTGTTATTAATAATAGAATGATTCCTTTTAACATTCTTTAATTGGCGTAAAGCCGAGATGTAAGTTTCTGTCTATTATACACTGGAAACTTAGTCTCCGATCTGTAAGATAGAAGCGTTCTTGCTTTGTCGGTCAATACATTTATGTATTGGTCGAGAGAGGGAGATGTGATATTTTCATTATTTTCTGTATCGAAAGATATGATAATACACTCTGAAGGAATTATTCATTAATAACACAAATCAACCTGACGATTCGTGAATTCGATGAAACATATGTAGTTGATAGGGTGTTATTAATAATAGAATGATTCCTTTTAACATTCTTTAATTGGCGTAAAGCCGAGATGTAAGTTTCTGTCTATTATACACTGGAAACATAGTCTCCGATCTGTAAGATAGAAGCGTTCTTGCTTTGTCGGTCAATACATTTATGTATTGGTGAGAGAGGGAGACTCGTTTAAAAGAGTGGCAGTTAGGTAGTGGAGTTAATAAAATTTCAACGTCCCTGCGACATTATTTAATGAAATAATGAAATTTAATACCAGTGAAATCGAGGGCAAGCATTACGGAACGCGAGCTTGAAGTCGTAATTAAAGTAATTAAATATGTAGGCAGCTAGTGTAATACCACTCAACTTTAACGTAAAACACAATTGACATTATACGCTTATATACGCTTTACAAACTTGTGTATTAAAAGAATATTATGCATTAAATAAAATTAATGATTTTATAGCTTGAAAAACACGAATCAAATATACAGTGTCAAATAAATAAATATTACAAACTACTAGTTTTGACAGAGGAAACTGCATAGTTATTAGATACCTAAGGAAAAGATCAATTTCAAACTGTATATCATTCTTAAAATGCAATAAATAACAATAACTATAAATGAATCTTTATCACCATGTAGTTGTATTTACAATTATATGAATCTCATTTTAAAAGCGATATGTAATATTTACAAAATAAAATATTAGCAACAATATTGCAAAACGATGTAGTTTTTGGCAATATTATTTTAAAGAACATTTTTATAATTATTGTCCAGGTGACAGATAGTTATTAAAATTGAATTTAAGTGTAGTATTCGTTTATTTAATTAGAAATATAAACATTATGTATTTGCGATTATATAAAATAAGTTAAAAGCACATTATTGATCTTTAGAGTTCAAATTATATTGATAAAGTTCTTCAGCATTTCACTGAGTATGTGTTTGACTTGTGTTCAATATTATATTTATCGGATTCACTGGATTCTTTTTTATAACAGAAGTGGTACAAGAAAGAAACTTCATCTGCAACATGCAACGCATGTTGTTGATGAAACTTTGGAATACATTTTGTGTGATTTGTGTTTTGCATGTTTCGCAGAAGAAACTAATCTTTGGCTGTTGCAAATAGCACAAATTATTTTAATTTTCGATCTTTTAATTGATACTTTTTTCACTTTCTGTTTCCTTCTTTCCTTTTCCTGTTAGCTTTTTTAAAAGTATATTTTGATAATCTTTGGACGTATATAAGGAATCTTTTAGTTTTGCGCTTGCGTTTGCGCTTCGTAAATTCTGGTCATATTAGATAATTATGCAAAATCGCTTCATTAAAGATATTAGTTACTTTTTGCATTAGAACATTCTGATTGTTGATGCTCAACCTTAGTTGTTAATTTAATATTACATACTTATTTTTCCTCAACTAGATTCACTTTTTTTACAGGCGTTCGACCACTTTCCGTTTGTGTTACCCCACTAATATCATCTACCAGCACCACGTCTTCAAAAGTAGCTAGATCATTATGACCCTTTTCCATTGCAATTGTTAAATTTAAATTATTCTTAGTAGATTTAATATATGTTCATATTATATGTACAAGCTAATAAAGCTTATAAAGCTTCCATATCCATTGTATTCAATATCACTTATTCATTTAAATAATTCATTTTTTTAAGATACAATATTAGTAAATGTGCAATATTCCAAAGTTGTGTTTATTTCACTATATGCATCAACTGCATCTTTATGGTGTAATATTGGAGAAAATATATGTTTTGTAATTATTTCCATTGTATGTACAGTGTGCCATACTCGAACTACCTTTTTCTATGCAATTTTAATTATTCAAAGGACTGATACATCTACCGGTTGTAATACGCGAGTAGCATTTGCATCTGTAACTCACAACAAAGTATGCTTAATTGGTTGGTAAGGTGCGTTTAACTTTTTCTTTCAATAAATATGGATGAAATACACTGGCGATGTATTCGTAAAAGTTTGTGATATTATCCAGCCACTGTTACTTCTGCCAATGTCTCACTCCTTTGAAATACTCATCATTACTTTCTCAGATTTCCATATGGCAAACTACCATGGGTTACGTATTTTTCCTTCAGCAGAAAACGAAAACGTAGCATTTATATTTTCCGTAGAAGGTCCACCGTCAATAAAATAAACATTTTTTTTAGTGTAGAACCTCTTTCAGTTTGAGGAAAAATTTCAAACTTGATTTCGTCCCTATTAAATATGCGAGATCTATCTTCTAATACACCTTCCAATTTTTTTCTTTATTTCCATTATCTATATCTTGAACCATTTTCTGATATCTATTTCGGACACGCAACTACTTGCGGAATTTACAGTTTCTGCAGTTCGTGAGCTCTTTAAGATGTCTCTTAATGAAAGCCTAGTATTTAACCAAAATGTAATTAAGAATATAAACACTATATTATTATCCTTCCATCTCCATATGTGTTCTCTAGATGGATTTTTTCGAGGATGTTCATTCAAGAACTATTGCGCACTTGTTATATTATCTTTTTTTCTTAGAAATCCGTCCCTAGCAATTCTGTAATCCATCTAAATAAAAATGTTCTCATATATATTACATATACGTATATATGAGTACATATTTCGCATTTTTTTACTACAAGATTTCCTTCATCGTAAGTTAATACAAGTGAAGATCCAGAAGCAGTTCCCTGTCCAGGATTTTTAATTCTAAACAACAGAGTAGTTCTAGGAATATTATATATTTTCGCAATAGTTCGAGCTGAAGTTTCGTTATTTTGGAGAGTTTTGATAGCTTTCTTTAAATTAAAAGAGCTGTATGGTGGAGCTTTGGAATTTTGGAATAGTTTTGGTAGCTGAATATTTCTGGCTTTAACATGTGAATATACTTGGTTAAAATCTAAAGTATAAATTTGTGGTATAATTAGATAACTATTATGAGCGACTTATCTATATCTTATTATCACACAGAAATATTCAAGGAAAACTACAGTAACTAGCTATGTTCAAAATATAGGTACTAGCCACGTATCAATAACTGTCTGAGCGTTTGAGTATATATAACACAGTTATGAGCCATGATAACCAATAACTAAAATATAACTTATATTAACAACTAGTTGTCAGCCACAATTGTTAAAACGTCAATCGTCCCAAACATTAGACTAAGCTTTAGAAAAATATTACTTATTTACAATAAAGAAAAACTCTTTTTGTCTTGAAATAAAATTATAAATACAATTAAGAAACTGACTCTGACAGCTGTATTAAAGAACGAGTAACAATTAAATACAACTGTACTTTAGTATATACAACACAGTTATAAGCCATGGTAACCAATAACTAAAATACAACTTACATTAACAACTGCTTATTAGCCACATTTGCTAAAACGTTAATCATGCCAAACATTAGACTATACTTTAGAAAAATATAACACCTTACTTATTTACAATAAACGAAAACTGTTTTGGACTTGAAATAAAGGAATTACAAACGTAATTAAGAAATTAACTCTGACAGTTGTATTAAAAAACGATCAGTCAAACACAGCTGTACTTTCTATGTTAATATGCCTTGTAGAAGAAAATTTGTCTACTTTACAAGAATCATTCTTTTCTGTAGCCGAACACTAGTGTAATACAACTTAAGAATCTCTTTATCTGCTGAATTTTGTTTAATATGATCAATTACTCTCTCGTGATAAATAACAATACCGTTTATCCTGTTATGTTTTCTTAAATAATATATTGTAAATATGAATGTAAATTATATAATTAAACATATAAATCTTATTTATACCTGTACAATGAGTGTGAATATTTTTTTCAATAATACGGGAATTTTCTGCCATGAAATGCGTATATCACAGTGTTAAGTTGCAAGTACATATATCAACAAGGTATCGATATCAAATTAACCTTGACCAGTTTCAATGCGCATACAAACTACTTGTAACGAAGCGTTAATGAGTCTGAAAATAACATTGCAAACTTTAAATACCATATGTATAGTCGAAAAGTAAATAATTGCGCATTCTTAAAAACGTATCAGATTTTAAATGTTCTTAGTAGAAATGTTAATTCTTTACGTATGAAGTATCGGATTTTATTAGAGAAATTAAAAATTGTTTAGTTTCTAGGAAACAAAATTTTATCAATAAAAACCATTTCTACATTCCTGAATACACCTATATCAACAAACTAATTAGAGTATAACATTAAAAAATGTCTGAGACTGGTAGACTTGAATGGCACTTTCACTTCTCTTTCAATATCTTTTCTTCCCCTTTGAATGATATCTTTTAAAATTCATCTATTTGGCAAATCGCCGAGATTGAGATCGTTTGTCTACATACGCTCTGAAAAATTTTGTAGCCAACACATACGTGTGTTGTACGATAGAGGGAGGCAATGTTTTTTCAATTATTCTTCTGTATCGAAAAACCCTACAACAAAATCTTTCGTTAATAACAAATGTACCTATGATAGGTGTTATTCCTTGGAACGTATGTAGTAAATAGGATGTTCCTAATAAATTTATTAAAAGGAGTCATTCAAAATTCCTTTCAACATTCATCTATTTGGCAAATAGCCGAGATTGAGAGTGTTTGTCTACTCTGTTCTGTCTTTCAGTACGTTCTTGTGTTGTGCGAAATAGGGAGGCAATGTTTTTTCAGGCGCAAATATTTTATATTAGAGACTTTCTTTCGAGATCCCCCATTAAACTTTTCAAATGTACACGTTCTTGTATTTGTTCTTCGGTTAATAAATGTAGAACCCACACCAGATGTTTATGTAAAACATTGACGGCAGATGATCCAATGACTAATTCCTTTCGAATATATCTACGAATAATATCCAGACTTTTCTTAATTAGTTCTATTGCAAGTCATCCAGATATTGCTTCACATGTAGATGTACACTGTTCGTGTATAATGAAATGAGTAACTAATTATATTTAACGAAGGAGTTTTTTCATCAAAAGTCGTGGCTAAATTGATGGCTTTGGTTGTACAATAACTTCGTTTGAAATCGTAAAAGATTGTAGTTTCAGCTATAATAAAATAAAATTTCAACTGGAAACTATTAAAGGAATAGTGTTAATTGACATAAATATCATTACTTTGTCTTGATCATGTTTTACTACTATAAATGTACGAATTCTCCCTCTAGAATACAGTAGAAAAATGTCAAGTACTAAATATGATCTTTTCTTTGAAATTATATTATGTTAGCAGCCTAAAACATGGTTGTATTGGTGTCTATGACATACAGTAAAGGTGGGTGTAAATACATCTGCACCAACAGGCATATAACTGAGTAGAGCCTTGACTGAAACCTGGTGTTCTGACAAATGTGACCGCTCTAGTTATGTTATAATTTATAACACTAAAATAAACCTAAAAACGTGAAAGAAGACATAACTTCTAATGTACAGCTTTATTTTTGTTTTTATGCAATTTAAATTTTGCATACATTCGAACTTCAGTAAGCGGTAATATTATTATTATTACTAATAACACAGGCCAACCAATAAATATTTTTTAAAAACTTTTGTCAAAGTTCAACCTGTTTCTTATGTATTTTGGTGTGTTGAATCCAAATTTTCAATTGTTTTTTGTCTACCGCGTACCAATTTTTCGCACTCTTTATCTTTTGTTGGGTATGATAGTATTAAAATATGTATATAGTTAAGATTTAAAGGTACGTAATTTATTATCAGAGTACAATTGAAAAATTTAACATTTTATTGTTACAATGGTAGTGTAAGCTTGAATACGAAGAGGTTTTTACTTATTAATCTAAAGTTTTGTATTTCCTCAACCTTTACGGTAAAAGTTCGAGTGTAACTTTTCCTTTTATATGATTCTTCTGGAGTTGCTCGTAGAAGGTTCCAGCAGTACCCTCCCATCATATTGACATTCCAACGACCTCAATACCGTTTCTCCATCTCCTGTATATCTTGGTGCAAACGCTTCCCTTGTTCCTCACTTACAGCTCCAAGATTGTCAGGGAAAAAATTTAAATGTGAGTGTAAAAAATGCACCTGCAGCATTTACTACTAATTAGGTGTAGAGACCAAGATATTATTATATGCTTACAATGCATAAATAACATAAAGTAAATATGCGAGGAAACTTTACGTCCTGTACGAGGGTAGTTTGACAAGTAGTGAGAGTGGAAAGGAAAAACTAATTTTTTAAATACAAAATAATTTTTATTTTTCAATATATTCTCCTAAAAGAGCAATACATTTATTCCAACGGTGCTCCAATGCCCTCATGCCATCTCTAAGATGCGATTCCGGAAGGCTTGCAAAATTATCATTTACGAAGATGATAAGCTCGTCGTTAGACGAAAATTTCTTTCTACCTAATGCCGTTTTCAATTTTGGAAAAAGGTCTTTGTGAAACAGAATCTTTTTCTTTGCCACTCTTGGCCGTTTAGCACAAATCTTAACATTTAATTTTTGTAGAAGTTCTGCATAATATTGTCCGTTTATTGTGGCAACTATCTGAAGGTAAGCAATGAGTATAATGCCCTTTGAATTCCAAAAAAATGATGCCATGACCTTGTTTGTCGAGAAAGTGGTTTTTGCTTTCTTTGAAGGTGCAGAACCACGTTCTAACCATTGTTTCGACTGTTGTTTAGTTTCGGGTGTACTATAGTGTATCCAAGTTTCATCGCAAGTAACAAATCGCCTACAAAAATCAAATGCGCAAACGAGTGAACTTTTGATCAGTCGTAAGCAATCACGGCACCCATCTTGCCGAAAGCTTGGAAAAGCCCAATTCTTTCGTTAAAATGTGGTGTACGCGTTCTGTTGAAATGTTTACCATGTCTGCTATCTCTCTCACTTTGAGTCGTCGATCTTGCGTAATAATGTTATGGATTTTTCTAATCATTTCCTTAGAAGTTACGATTTTGGGTGCTCCAGAGCGCGCTTCATCAACACAGCTTGTTCTACCACGTTTAAATTCATTTACCCATCTACTTATTGTGGCGAATGGTGGAGCAGATTCCCCTAATGTTTCCCATAACGTATCTTTTATTTCGGTAGCTTTCATACCTTTAATTACGAAGTATTTAATCACCGCACGATTCTCTGCATTTTGCATTTTAACAAAACGACGTGTTGCTTCTTTTTCAATCAGCTGTCAAAAATAAACTAATCAACCGATTTATCTAAATATCGGAATGTTAATATATAAATAGGCACCCTAAATTACAGTGCATTTGTTTTACCAATTAGAGCGCCACCTATGTGTCATCCATGTCCTCATAGTGTTTTAAAGTTCATTTTCGGTCTCAGAACGTCAAGAAACATAAAGGAGAGCCAAATTTATAAAAAAAGTTTTTTAATGGTCGGCCTGATTAATAAGTGTTTCTGTTTTAAAAAGGAATCTATATTTACTGAGAATATTCTATGTTTAAAATTATTATATCTGCTCTTTAAAATTTAATAATTAACACGTATAAGTCATGTGATTGATTTACAATGTGATACATCATAGCACAACCCACATCGTGATTGAATTTAAATTAAACTAAACATATGTATTTTATTTTTTTTTGTGTGAGATAACCTTTAAATTATAACATGCAACATCGATCATAATTACTGTCCGATCAACAGAAAAGGATAAATTTCGTTATTTTTCAGTTAGCAAAACCGTCCAGATTATCGAATGTATTAGAGATATCTCCGACCTCACATCGAGCCTGTTAAAACAAACTCAACAATCCCAATTTCGTTTGTAATCTTGTAAGTGAGCCGAGTTCAGTTCATATGTTTTCTGTTGCACACACATACACACTCAATCCAGGTATATCTTTCAGGTAAACGTTCCGATTAGACGAAGACAGTGTACTATCGTGGAAAGGAGAGGTAAACTTGTTACCTTTGCTACCCACACACACACACAACAGCATAATACCTGCTATACACGGGACGAGGTGAATAACTAGACACAAATCAGCTGATATTTACTTCTAGGCGTTCGGCCGGCAGGCTTTTGTTTGAATAAATGAAATAAAGTCGCTTTGTTGTTCGAAGTTTTATGAGAAATTCGATATTGACGTTGGCTAAAGTGAATTCACAATATGTTCGTGTATTTTCATTCCAGAAACTTCTTCACGCAATTTCCTGATTACGTAGTAATGAAATTGTAAACTATTATGTGCATATATATCACTTGCCTTGTCTCCGATTTGTAACTTTCAATTCTTAGAGGTTCTCTTCTACTTCATCGATCCATTTGCTCTTTGATTTATCTCTATTGTTGTCGCTTTTATTTCAATTTTTGTTACTTTGCCTACCGCGCTTTCTAAAAGGAGTCTCGATATATACATTTCCTATCTAATCGATCCTTTAGGTGTTTTTTCTGATGTTATTTCTGGTTTGACATATATACACATGATTTCTCTATTTGCCTTTCTTTCCCATTTGTTTTCACCAAACTTGTTTTTCACCAAAAGCTCTACACAATATTCTCTTTTCCTATCCTTCCAGTTCTTTCACATGACTTTCATGTAAAACCCAAAATACGTTTTAATATAGGGCTGCAGCATTTCTTGATAATACTCGGTATTTAAGGATTTTAAAGGACATGCTCCTATTTTTATTTTCTCTGAATATTAGTTGATATAGTTTTACTTTTTCATCAGTAGTCAATGTCTAAATTATTCTAAGGAAACCTAAAGTTGAAACATCCTCAAAGATACATACATTGGCTGTGTCTGTGATTGCATATTTTTTTGGTCTGCTTGTCATCAGCATGTACTATAGCCTGGTACTTTGCGACGATATATACTAACATGAATGTGTAGGGAGCTGACTCTAACTTAGTATTTTTCAAATACGATATTGAGGACAGTTATTGAAATTACTTTTCCCCTACCTTATCCTACTGACGATCAAAACAGTTTTAGATGTTTATTCACGGATGCATAAATTGGTTTCTTGCAATGATCATATAGTTTACTTCACTATCACCTTTCTAAACACATTCTGGTCCTCAGGTCTCTCTGGAGCCTCTTGGCTTCATTTCATATGTCCGTTGAATTTGGCCTTGAGTATGACCTACTGGCCTCCACGTAATCTTGGCACTATTATTCCAGCTTGTGAATTGTAGCCTTAAAAGCACAGATCAACTAGCTTATCAAATCTTCTCATACGAGTATATATATATCAGTTACCTCTACAGTGTACCACCTGGTTCGTTTCTCTTCTAGAGAGTTCTTGCTTCGCAGAATTAAATCTCTCAGATATTGTTTTCTAGGAGCACGAGAAACAATAATTCATCCGAGAGTTGTAAACCCCTGGACTATATTTAATGGATCTTAAACTATTAGTTATCAATTTTTGAAGATTATACATACATTAAACTATTTGTTATTATTTCGAAAAACGTATTTGCCATTTAATTTAACATAACACAATTATCTTGCTATTTCGAAGATTTTCGAACGAAATCGATGTTAAATTTTTTTAGCAACTTTCAGGGAGTTAGCAACCTGTCCTCTAACGAATTAGGCTTGAATAATAGCCTAGAATTATAAGACTATTTTATATATATATACAGTCTGTTGCAGAGAAAACCGAACTTTTTAAAATAGTAATTCTCAGTGGCGCCATCTATTAAAAAAGTATGCGTCGGTAAGGTACATCTCTCACCAATGTTATGTCAAAATATCATATTTGCATCATTAGAAGCAGAGAAATTGCGCATAAAGTAACAGTGTGTATTTGGCATTGGTCGAAAAATGAATTTTGAACAAAGAGGACAACATCGAACTTGTGCGCGAATTTACTGAGCTAAAAAGGGATGAAAACTTCAAGTATTCAGGTATGATCCAGAAACCAAGCGTCAAAGTTCTGAATGGAAGGCCGTTTGAAGAAGTCAAAAGTGAAGACAATGTTGATTTTTTTTATAATTTGAAAGGCATAGTACACAAAGAGTTTGTATCAACTAGTCAAATAGTCAATTCGGTATATTATCTCAGTGTTATGGAGTACGCTCTCGATATCGTGAAAATGGTACCTGGCGTTTGTTATTTAATAATGCACCATCTCATCGCTCGACGCTTTTCACTGATTTTCTAACAAGAAATGGCATTTTAACCATCAATCATTCACCGTATTCATCGAATTTGGTCCCCTATGATTTCTATCTATTCTCCAAACTACATTTACCGATGAAAGGACAGCTTTATGCCGATATCTAAGCCATTAAAAAGGCATCGACAGCGACCTTTGAATAAAATAAATGAATATTACCAAAATAGTAAGCTTTTGTATGATGATATACTTGACTTGATGCTATTATCCATAACTGCATACGGAATTCCACAGTATAGATTTAT